>CM034532.1:32025576-32227777 GCA_020002185.1 Paraescarpia echinospica
GAGTCCCTCCCATCAGGGACGTTAAATGCCATCTATCAAATGGGTATTGAGCTGAAGCAATTAAAACAGGAAGTGGAAATAAAATATGTGCCAATTCAGCAATGCATAACCTTGCGAGTTAATCGTATAATAGAATGCGTAATCGGCGTGTCAAACAAAATACATTTAGAAATACGGCAAAGGAGCCTCACCGCATTGAGCTGTGTTTGTAATAGTCCTCGGGGCATGCAATAAAATTAGTTGTCATGGGAATGCAGCTCAACCAGCCAATGATATACATCGATCGTGTCTACCCGTCCTGTCGTGTTTCTGTCTTATTGACCATTCCCAATACTTGTCCTTCCTCGGTAAACTACACTAACTGATTTATGGATACTGACTGTAGAATTTTCCACTCACAGCTGCTATAAAATGAGTTAGTTGCACCAACGTTAATTCCAGGAACAGAGTTAGAGGCCTGTTACATTTATTTTATAAAAACTGTCATGAAATTGGAGTGTTATTTGGATGACCAAACCACCAAAATAAATAATGATAATAATAATGATGAAGACTTATATAGCGCCGGTATCCGCCGTAGAGGCGCTCATGGCGCTTGCACAGTATTTCACCATTGGTGACTTTAAAGTAGTAATTTTAAGAATTGTAAAAGCACTGTTCTAAAATATAATAAGAGCAATGTTCTAGAAATAAAAAAATTAGTGTCACTAATTATCAGTTATACATCATAAAATCAATAGAAAATATAGTTATCAATGTAACGTAGACTCGTTAATACAACCTTTCTGAATATTACTGCAAGTAATCAATAATCTAGAAAATGGTGCAAAATTTGTTGGTAAAATACTATCTCCATATGGCTTTGTCCACCTGAAAATATAAATATATATATATTCACACTATATTTAAGCAAATTGCTTTAATTGAATTGTGTTATCAGGGTTGACGATTCTTAGTCCAGATGCAGACGCCCATTAAAGAAAGAAAAACCAGATATGTAGATTATTTGTTGTACCATTAAAAGTATGGTTTACTGTAATTTTGCCCAAACTATTCCAGAAGGGTTGATTACATATAGGTACAACATTGCTGGATTCTTGATAAACCAAAGGCTCCCTAGTCCATGGCCTGCCAAGAATTGTTGCTGTGGATGGCAATCTAAATAAATCTCTAGTTAAATAATGGTTTGATGACTAACGATCATTCATTCATGCAATAATGTCAATTTAGCTTGAGTAATGACTTTAAATAAATAAACCCTTCCCTAGTAAACAACATGGAAAGGCTTGGTGCACTCTTCTGCCCACGTGAAACCTTTCTGTGCATACTGGTCAGTGAGTGAAGAACACACCAGGAACATGCATGCATGCCCAGGGCATACACACTATGACACACGAGTGGCCACATATTGTCTCAGACTTAAAGTATTTATTACACCGTTTCCGCAGTTCTAGAGAAACCCCTGCACCAAATATATAACTCTGATATGCATCGCTTCACTTGCTCCAACATGTCACTTGTGCCAAATGTACAAAATATCTAACATTACAAAACATCTTACATAAAACACAATTTGTGGCATCAGTTGATTTAATGTGTCATCACATTTGTATTTACTTTCAATGTTACTACATGTAATCTCATTAGCAGTGGTTTGGAAATAACAATTTAAATTTATCATAATGGCTTTCTGAATGGAAACATTTCTTGCCAATACTATTGTTCATAGCATACATTATTACCTTACATTTAATTTGTTGGATTTCCATCTGCCCATTTTTTTTTGCCCGTATCTGTTAGGATATGATAATTATAAATTGTTGTAACACATGTATTTATCACTAATGTGTGTAGTGGCATATTTGGGGAGGATTAGATCATAGCATTCCTGTGAAACTTTTTGTTGGGCCACTACGTTTTAGCATGGAAGACTAACAGGAGACAAAGCTATCCCACCATTCTAAAATCATAGACATGCCACTGAATACGTACAATCATCTAAATGTCTTTCTCACTATGGTACTGATGTAACAACACGCTTAACCCTGTTAGTAACAATTTTATTTAAACATGAAGACAACAAATTAAATGAAATTACGTAAATACAAGGTCGCGGAGGCGCACGGGGAGCCAGTCGTCTACGCTCACCGCATGCGGGATCAGCGTAATTTATACAGACAAATTGCGAACATCAACTCAATTTTATCTATGCTCCCTCATGCAGTGACGTCTACCAGAAAAGTGAGCTTATCTGGGTCAGCGCCAACCACATTCTGATCTACAACACAGAGTAATCATGCGACCCTCCTCTCATCCCCCAGCTCCGTACGATAGGTACTGAAGCGGTGGATTTGTTGCCCCTCATGGAATACTAAAATATACGAGTATCTGCATTGACTAATCCAGAAATCAATCACAAACCCAGTGACATTTCGAGCGGGAGAGAGTGAGGGGGAAGAGCCGTGAAATAATGTTCCATGGTGATAGCAATTGTCCGACATATCAATTACCGATGATTCCAGTAAATTAAGCCAACCCCTGAGGTGTCACATGTTGGATCCCGCCTCGGTGGATCCAGGATTTTGTGAAGATAACGAGATCTTAAGGAGAATCCATCACTGAACTTTGTTAAATTTAAAGAGATTTTTTTAATGCTAAAATCCTCTGCTTTTTCACAGAACACATTATTTCCGTGATGCACCAGCTAAAGTAACAAAATTTGTTTTAAAGAGCAAAATATGACTTATGAGCTGGTAAGAATGTTAGTGTCACAGTCCCTAGGAGGGGGCAACTTCAGTCACCTATTTTTTTAAAGTTTAGAAAAACATTTTCAAGGGGACCATGGCCCAATGACCCCCCAAATACACCACTGGTTAGAAGCAAAATCAGCTGCCTTCAGACAAGTTAACGAACGGTATATGTTAAAAACTATTTTAAATTAAATAACTATTTTTTTTGTATTTTCAATTTAGTAAATATGTTAACATGTTATATGACGGTATATGTACGAGACCCATGGAAAATCAAATTATAAAAGTGTCATGGTTACATGTTGAAGCAAACCTTTTACGACAACTACGACTGACCTTGGCAGACATTTGAGAGTCTTCCACTGCGGCACCTGGGTGGCCTTGACCCTGTCGTCTTTCTCGTAGAACTCGAGCAGTAGATGAGAGGCGAATTTGTCCCAATCCACTCCCCCCTCCTTCGTGATGTTGATCTTGTCAAACAACTCACCATACTGAAGACACACAATGATGACTCATAGAGTTTTAAAGGGAGCCAGTCAGCTCCTCAACCTGGAATTAGCGGTAGTAGTATTTTGTAACAGGAAGTCTGCTGTGTTAATTGTGGGAAAATAGGACATTGTTGAATATCAAAGGGTACTGAACTTAACTCAGCCCGCCTTGGCCATATTGCCAATAAAGGTTGTTTTGAAACTGAATATTTTATTTACTTTTTGAACATGCTCCGGGGTCAAAACACACACAAAAATTTCAAAATTGTGAATGTTGTTACAGGCTTATTAAACAAAACTTGGCAGGCAGTCTACCTTCAACATAGTTGTTGTATTCTGAAGAACATTATATTAATTAATAAATGGAAAACTATTCAACGAATGTCTCCTTTTAAAGTTGTTTCATGGTTGTGTCACAAGAAAATGTTAAGCAATTTTTTTAAATTCCAAACAATCAATTGCCACAATCGATTAACATGTATTTTACAAAACAAAAACTGTTCCTTATATTTTGAAGTAAAACCATAATGTTTGTGTAACAGTTTTCCCAATGTTTAAATCAATTGTTATATTATCTTCATGCAACGTGGTATGTTTACACAGGTCTGTGAGATGCACCATGTGCTGTAGTGTAGTGTGTAGTGTGTAGTTTGGGCTTCATACTCTTGCTTTCAGCTACAGCCCCTAGATAGCTCCTTGGAGCGAAAAGGGAGCCGAGTGCGAAAGTCTCCCCTGCTGTTACACAGTCTCTCCATAGAAAAGACTCAACCTCCTTGTGGTACACTGCGGATACTGGGTATCTTGTGGCCCCAGGCGAATGTGCTAGGGATCTCCGAGCAGTGTGCATGGCCCACCAGCATGTGGACACGTCCCAATGCTGTACCATTTCAACGCCCAACTATGGGCAAATAGTACTGGGCTGGTGGGGGTTGTAAACCTTGGCTGGTAGTCCACTTAAGAGAAGGTAACTCTCATTCCAAACCTCTGCTGCCTTGCAGCTACACTCATTCATGAGTAAGGAGTAAGCCCTACATAAATCCGGAGTGGAGCCCCGAAGATGGTTTGGTGATCACGCTGTCACTATCCCGGCAGCTCCTGCAGCCAAGTTGCTGCCAAACGTCGTACTCTGCATTCCTTTGGATTCCACTGGTAAAGCCAAGAGAGGGATCCTGACAACTGGACAGCCCAGGATCTCATACACTTTTGCCCAGGCCTGTGCACTGGAGAGGCCACTCCAGCCTCATTTTACAGTGTGGAATTAATATGGGAGACAGCTGTGGAGTTTGCATCAAAGACACTTACACCGACACAGTCAGCGCACTCGAATGTAGAGCGTGAAACTTTGGCTATCGTGAGCGGGATCCAAAGTTCCACACATAACTCTTCAGAAAGCCATTCATAGTCATAACAGACCACAAGCCTCTGTTAATGATACACAACAAGCTGTTGAAGAGTGCAACACCATGTCTACAGCGACTCCTGATCAAGATTCAGGGATATGACTTCCAGCTTGTGTACCAACCTGGCAGTCAGATGATCATAGCAGATACTCTATCAGACTTCCCAATCCGGAGAATAATGATGTAACAGTGGACGACATCCTGACAGACGAGAACGATGAAAGGCTCCACAACATGGACCTCATCAACTTCACCACCAAGAAATAAGTCCAGTTCAGAGAGTTGTCTGTCTCAGACCATAAAGTGCGAGCTCTCCAGCAAGTGGTCTACAGTGGTTGGCCAGACACGATTAAGGATGTGCCATAAGACCTTCCCCCTTACTGGTCTTACCGTGATGAAATTGGCATCTCAGACGGAGTCATCTTCAAAGGGAGACAAGTCATCATACCAGACGCATTGAAACAGGACATCCTGCAGCAACTCCATGAAGCCCATCTCGGAATCGAGAAGACATGACGACTCATACGAGAGTCCGTATACTGGCCAAACATCCACAAAGACATTGAGACAATGGTCAAATTATGCACATCATGCCAGGAGAATCAGGCGGAACATAGGCAACAGCCTCTTGTGCCATCCACACCACAGATAAATTTGGCCAGCGACATGTTCGAGATTAAAAGCAACAATTATCTGATCATCACAACTTTTCAGTCCAAATTCCATGTCATTCAGAAGACAACATCGACGACCAGCAGCATGATTGCACACATGACAGCGGAGTGGTTCAGCATCTTCGGACCACCGCTGGAAATAGTCACTGATAACAGTCCACAGTACGTAGGCAAGCCCAACTACGACATGTGCCTCAGATGGAACATATAAAGCACATGACGACATTACCAAAGTATCCACAGTCAAACAGACTGGTAGAACGACAGGTGAGGACTGTGAAGATTATCTTGAAAAAGTGCAAGAAGACTGGAAACGACACGCAAATAGCACTACAACATCACCGATGTATACCGATCGACACCAGTCTGGCAAGTCGCAGTGAGATCATGTTCAACCACCCAGTATGCACAAACTTGGCTAGCCACCACCCAACATTGCAGAATTAGCAGGTGACAAATGAAGGAACACAGCACCGGAGAGATTGCATGGTGAACTACCACAACCAAGGTGCAGGATCGGAGCTGGCCAAATACATGTTGGTCAACGAGTGAGAGTACTGGATAAGGAGACACACCAGTGGTATCCAGGAGTGGTGATAGGTACATGCGCAGAACCAAAATCCTACATCGTACAAACACCAAATGGTACAAGACTATGCAGAACCAGGTCAGATGTCAGATAACTCCTGCATGCCACTCCATCGAAGAGTATTATCGAAGAGGCAGCAGAACCACTACACCGAATGATGTTCCAAGAAGACAACACCGACGACCCGATGATGACGCAAGACGTCACGATGACCGGCGACACTGCACCATCCCAAAAGCCGATGACATCGATACGTAGATCTGGACGCATGATCCGGAAGCCATCCCGATACACTGACAAGTAGTAGCACGGACTTTATCATGTTCTTGCGACTCTAGTTTAGTAGAATGCATTTTATCATATAATTATAATGATGCCATTCAAACATTAGTTTAGTAATGTTTTATTAGTCTATGATCACTATTCGTATACTAGTAATTCATCTACGCAAGATGACTCTGTTTTTATAAATCCAGATCAATGTGATCTTTATACTATTTTTATTTTTTGCTTCCTTTGCGAAGGGAAATGTTGTAATACCCTATAATCAGGCTACAGGTAATTATCTACAGGAACTATGTTTTGTAGCCCATTTATAATAAAGACGTGAGTTGGCTGGACTGTCTTCAACTGTGAGCTACGCGTATGTGTAAGTCTGTGTGCTTGAACAGCTGAATTAATCTAATATACACAAAATATCATTGCAGTGTACTCCCTGGAAAACCTCTCGAGTAACCCCTGGGGTATGCATACCCCAGTTTCGGAACCTCTGATCTAAAGTATTTCACATCTGCGCAGTTGCAAGCCAACTTTGTTCAAGTCCCCATTCAGCATCATTGGCAATGACACCTGAGGTCGCCCACGAAAGCCGCCCCTGTCCGGCTTGAAGTATTCGTCAATGGCAAGCTAGACAAGGACGTTTGTTGGCAAACATAGCATGTGTCCGAAGAGTCAACACCGGCATTTCCGATAACATTGCTGTAGAAAAATTATTTCTAAAAGTCAATACATATGGATCTGTAACCTTTGACATTCAAACACTATTGAAGGATAGCACTGCCTTCACTCACAGAGACACGTTTTGTCAATATTGCATTATGCTTCCACACTCAACAAAAGGTTGCAAGAATAAAAACTTCATTAATGAGTTCTTTGAAAGGTCAATTTGACAGACGAGTAGATGTACATTCAAGGGAAAACCTCAACATATGATGTGATCCATAAGCTCTAAATAGTCTATACAATAGGCTGACACAATTTCATGAATAATGAGCTATTCTACGTGACATGTATTCATCACTTTCAACAGGGTGCTGTTCAATCAGAAATGATTATATCTAGAAAGTACAAATGTTATATAAGTTATATTTCTGCCAGTCATTACAATGGCCAGAATATGTTTATTTTAACACAGAATCACATTTAAAATGACTGCAGTGAACATTTCATCATCTTAAAAATCTCAGTGAACCTTCTTTTATTAATATTGTGTGATTAGGTACTGAACAGTGACATTGCAGCTATTACCATGTAGATAATCAGCTTTCAAATATGATAACCAATGTAAAAAATAGTTTAACCCATTTTTGTAAATAAAATGTATTACATGCAACATGCATTCCTAGTTTGCTGTGTTGGTTACACAATTCATGGTTTAAAATAACTTACTACTATATATGG
This sequence comes from Paraescarpia echinospica, assembly GCA_020002185.1. Lineage (NCBI taxonomy): Eukaryota > Metazoa > Annelida > Polychaeta > Sabellida > Siboglinidae > Paraescarpia > Paraescarpia echinospica. The sequence continues at coordinate 32,033,158 of CM034532.1, forward strand.
TTTAATGATAAATGAGAGCAAAATTAAAATATATATATATATTTATATATAAAGCCACCTTCAATGTTTAGAGAGAAAACTACTATGTTGCTAACTGTATGCTGCAACTGTTCAATACTTATTCATGCAAGAGTGGTGGTAACATGTGGGTTTGAGACAAAACTAGCCAGCGGTGAGGTCTGAATTTATTTCAGATATTGAACTCTAAAAAATTCAGAAAAATTACCAAGATAGTACTCTACAGACAATTCTATCTTGCTTTTACAACAAATAGATAGAGCCAAACAAAAAAGTAACAACAACAAAGATAAACACTATTCCTCCAGAGTCACTTATGCTATCGTGTAAAACATTTGTCTTCCACGTAACTTTTATCTAGGACATTAACCTGATTATATTTCCACAACAATATATGTATGACAATAACCATTATAAAACACATCTTAATTACAATGCCAATTTGTAGGTTGATTAATTCTAACACTACACAACATATGTCATTGTTGTCTTTAGTGTCATTGTTCTGGTACCTCCCTAGGACACATGACAGTTCAAAGGAAAGAAGTTAATGGATGTTTCCTTACAGAGCATTCACCCACCATCTTGACAAACAGAGACATCAATTGCAATCTCCCTGGTGCAAACTCGGATCAATCTAATCACTGAGGCATCAAATAAAGCACACAATTGCAAACACGGACACTGAACAGACTTCTCTAATCCACAGGGACACGAGCAGCGTGACTAGTAAATAAATGAATAGCAGGAACATGTAGTTTATACAACTGAAGTGGGCAAGATGTCTGACAGATATCAAAGACAAACGGCTCTATGTCATCTTCATTACTAATGTATCATCTTAACAACCTCAGATACCATATCCCATTGTAAAAATATACTATGCACAGTTAGTTAATAAGTAGAATTATATAATTCTACTATGACTTCTTTATTCAACCAAGACCATACATATATACATATATAAAGGTAAGTTCTTATATATCACATTATCCAGTCCTCAAGACTGCTTAAAGCGCTTTACACCAAATTACTCCCTGACAGACCCGTTCAATCGAACACCAACTTATCTGGGAAGCATTCAGTCATGCTGCAATTAATGCACAAAGACTTTTCGTACACAAATGTCCAACACTGTCTATAGCCAGGTACGCATTCATACACCAGAGTGAACTGGTGCAACGTAGAGTGAATAAACTTGCCCAAGGTTCGACACCACAGCACAGGATTCGAACATGGATTCCCTCAGTCGAGAATCCGAAGCTCTAGGTACTGCACCACTGCACTCCTGCATTGCACCATTGCACTGCTGCACTGCACCACTGCACCCCTGCACTGCACCCTGCACTGCACCCCTGCACTGCACCCCTGCACTGCACCCCTGCACTGCTGCACTGCACCCCTGCACTGCACCACTGCACCACTGCACTGCACCACTGCACCCCTGCACTGCACCACTGCACCACTGCACCCCTGCACTGCACCCCTGCACCCCTGCGCCAAATATATATATATCTATATATATACATGTCTAAATATAAAAATATATCAAGAGATTCACTAAGACATACAGATGTGTCACTTGCGTCAGAGACACCAATAATGAAGAGTTGTCTTTCAACTATACAAATGTGGTCAAATATTGTATACATCCACAGCAGCGCAGAAACCATGAATTTCAAATGTTCTGTATACTGATAAAACATTCATAGTCAAATTTGAACTGGTATAGTTGATACTATGTAAATTTTATTTCTTTTTAAATATTGTCAGTCTGATTGACTTTCATACGATTTTGTCATCTTCTGTTTTGGCTGTTTGTCTAGCGGCATCATATCATGGAACCACAATCCACACCCTATCTACACATGGTAAAAATAATTTCTATCAATAGATGTTGTAATACTGAAGTGATAAAACAACATCACAAAGTTCCTGTCTAAACCGAGTGTTACCTCTTCCCTGGAGCCCTTGTTGAGGATGAGAGAAAGAGCTTCGGTAAACTGTTCTCGATTCAGGCTCAGTTTGTTGTCATAACCTTCTCCATCCAGCTGAAGCAAAAACAGTGTCTGTGTCAATTTTCGTTATATGTACACCTCATTAAAATGTCAGATGGATTCAGTACATCGCACTTTGCTACATCACAATCAAGATTATGCACATGACCTCCATTAAGCTTTACCTTTGCCAACATTGTTGATAATGGTAATCAGCGTTCGAAATAAGCACTTGTCAGGTTGTTGGGACAAGTGATTTGTTGTCCGGACAAGTAGAATGAACTGCATAGTTGTCTGGTGGACAAGTTAAAATTTACAGTAAATAGTGACGTGTACAAAATTTTTACTTTCTAATTTGTGGAAATTCTAGTGAAATACGGTTCGCCAGCGATCATGTACGTTGCAATTTCGTTAGTGCGTTGGTGTCTTATCTTTCTGCCGCCATCCTGTGTTGCACATCAGTTTTCCGCGAACCATAGTGTCCGTTAACTGCGTCATCAGCACCGATCTAGCTCTGCCGTTCTCGTAGGAAAAGCTAGTTCACTTTTACTGATGGTCAACTTGCTTCCATGCATGGATCACATTTGATGAACTTAACAGTATATTCGAGTATCACTATCTTTTATTAGGATAATTATGTAGTAGGCCAATTAACCAATATTAACCAACGCGTCAACCAGTCTTCAACTTCGCGAAGTCACCAAACATTGGTTCAGCAGATCAACAAAATATTGTTTGCATCGGATGAATTTTCAGCTCTCCAGAGTACTTGTGGTGGTGGCTGGTGAACGGAATGTTAATAAACAACTCAAGAAGTGTTGTCGTATCTTCGGATGGAATTAGCATCTGTCGGACAAACTGATTGCAGAACCTACAGAATCGATGTTTTGATACATGATTTAACTTAATAAACATATATTACAATTTATATATGCAACATTAAAACAAAATAACGAATGCATGACAGGATCTAAACAACTCAAATCCAAATTAATTTAAGCAAGATGCACAGCCGCCAGAGGCGACATGTACGGTGTACAGGTCTGGACATAAGTTCCGGTCCGAAAGTAAGTTCCGGTTCCGTTTTGTGTATTGCGCATGCGGGTGTACATGCCAAAGGTTAGCGCCTGCTTTCGGCCAGCGTAAACACAGTGCCTGCCAAAAGTATGCATGACCCATTTATATTATAGTTTGCGTTACTGATATGCTTAGTTTTGTAATTGTTTAAATGACACATATCTCCATCAGTTTGGCATCCATGAAGCTGAACTTTTGTGTGACGTTTATAATTATGTGTGACATAACAGTTCAAATAGTATTATTAAACAAAATATAAAATGCAAAAAAGTAATTAATTTATACAGATCGAAACCACATAGCCCTTTGTATAATACAGCAATGTTTACAACAAAACATTTCTAAAAATATGGTCTATTATAACATTTAATCAGACAAGTGATCAAATCCAATTATTCAGCTCTGGTCACGTGCAGATGTATGCTCGCTGTTCAGCACCGTAGGGGAGCATATAGGTCAGTGGAATAACGGTTCAGCACCGTAGGGGAGCATATAGGTCAGTGGAATAACGGTTCAGCACGGTAGGGGAGCATATAGGTCAGTGGAATAACAGTTCAGCACGGTAGGGGAGCATATAGGTCAGTGGAATAACGGTTAAGCACCGTAGGGGAGCATATAGGTCAGTGGAATAACGGTTCAGCACCGTAGGGGAGCATATAGGTCAGTGGAATAACGGTTCAGCACCGTAGGGGAGCATATAGGTCAGTGGAATAACGGTTCAGCACTGTAGGGGAGCATATAGGTCAGTGGAATAACGGTTCAGCACCGTAGGGGAGCATATAGGTCAGTGGAATAACGGTTCAGCACCGTAGGGGAGCATATAGGTCAGTGGAATAACGGTTCAGCACGGTAGGGGAGCATATAGGTCAGTGGAATAACGGTTCAGCACAGTAGGGGAGATATAGGTCAGTGGAATAACGGTTCAGCACGGTAGGGGAGCATATAGGTCAGTGGAATAATGGTTCAGCACCATAGGGGAGCATATAGGTCAGTGGAATAACGGTTCAGCACCGTAGGGGAGCATATAGGTCAGTAGAATAACGGTTCAGCACCGTAGGGGAGCATATAGGTCAGTGGAATAACGGTTCAGCACGGTAGGGGAGAATATAGGTCAGTGGAATAACGGTTGCTACAGCAAACACAAAATTATTAATTATGTAATTCAATCGCCGCATGCTTCATCGAGCAAGGGGTCAAAGTTGATCAGTCACCTGAGGTCACGTTGCGCACCATGGTATAACTCAATCGCTGCATACTTCTGGCATGGGGTCAAAGTTGATCGGTCACCTGAGGTCACATTGCTCACCGCGGGTTGCATTTGGTGTACTGCGCTTGCGCAAGCATGCGCAATATGCAAAAATGGAACCGGAACTTACTTTCAGACTGGAACTTACTTCCAGACCAATACACTGGCATGGCAACTTACTATGGCGGTCTACGCGTGACTGCAACGTTACGTTATTCAATCTATATATTATAAATTAAAATTAAAATTAAAATTTTGGTACACTTAAAATTGTTTAAATATGACATTATATAATTTATACTGATCTAATAAGACTAGCAAAGATGTGAATTTATTTGCTGATGATTAAATGAAATTTATCTTCAGATTGTAAAAAACATAACTTTGCACATACTGAAGTAGGTATAGGTTGAATAAAACAATATCACATTAGTTTTGTCTACATTACAAAATTGTGCTCCCTGGCTTTGCATTGGTTGTACTCCGGGTGGGGGGGTGGGATTTTCAACGACAAACTGACGCAAATGTCTGACAGTGCATTTTATTTGTTGGTAGCAGTTTCTTGCAACATTATGAAAAATCGCAAGGAAAATACTCCTAACTGTTATTTCATTCCTATCATAATCGTTGTAATGTTTATATTGCCAGTATAAGTACACATTTCCACTTTTTTACAATCTCTAAAAATATTTGTTGAAACATCATATGATACGTCTCCTTTTAATATTCATGATGAAAAACATTGTTAATCATTTAATGGCTTGGGAAATATTTGCAATTAAATGAATATTTAAAAAAAATACATTTGAGATCAGACTGTGCCCAACAGCAGGAAGATTGTTTAAAATTAAATAATTTCTTATTAAAGTTTTTTTTCTCAAAATTTCGATTCACTGCGACAATTACTCAGACAAATGAAAATTTTGGCGGACAAGTAAATTTCAAACTAACTTGTCCAATGGACAAGTGAAAATGTTGGCTTATTTGTACGCTGGTAATATATATGTGCATTACATTACTGGGGTGATATAACATCTGCTTAGTCAATATTGGTCTGGACAATTGTAAGTGATATCTTCAAAACAAAAAGTATGAAGAAAATACTCAAATGTCTACCTAATCTTACATATTTTCCCCAAGGTAATAATATAATAAAGAAAATATGTCCTATCTACCCTAACATTTGAGAGCAAGTGACTGGAAATGCATACAAATAGTATTTTGAAATACATTTGCAGTTTGCACAATGCCTTTTTAAATGTCCAGGCATCAAACCAGGGATTTGACAGAAGTATTTGTCACAAAAACCTCACTCTTTACTTTGGGAATTGTGTGTTCCTTTTGACTGGAATATCTATCTAGAATGGCTATCCAATCTGCTTAATTAATATTTGTTCTGACACCTGTAAATTTACACATCCCTAGGTAGTAACGACTTTTATTAAACACCATAAATGTAAGCTCGGCATGAACATGCCGAGTGCTAGAACTTGTACAAAAATGTCAACTTGATGAAACAACTTGCAGCACTGAGAGATTTACTGGCAGACGTAATGTGATAGGAATATTTCATGTTGCTATTGAGGTTGGCATTTGAGTAAATTAATTGAGAAAGTAAGCCAGACTAGATATTGACTAGTACCAATAAAACGACCTCGTCCCCTAATTACATTTGTCAGTGTTGTGACATGCAGAAATAACCAGTCAGACGTTGTATACAGTGACATTCAGATATTTTCCATAAGAAGGCCGAGATTAAAAAACGGAACTTTCATTTATAAAAAAGGTACAACAGCCTATATGTTCATGCACAATATGTACGAATATTATCAGTATACCTACATAGGGGCACTAATGATAATAAAAGTCAAAATAGGAGGCAAATCAATAAGCAATTGGCACAAAGCCCATGTAGCCTGTAAGTTTATATGGGCCTAGATTCCATTTGTGTCTATACATAGAGGTGGAAACTGGGATTTTGGAGGGGAGTATTTGTAATAGGCACTAACCCTTTAGTGCTTGAACGGCCGAAAGCAGCCAGATACTCTCTCACGCAAGCGACATATCTTGACATCTTAGTGAGCAATCGCAAATGGCCGCAAACTTATTCTAGCTTTGACAACATGTGCATGTGGCGTATCGTGTGGATACTTTTGTAACTTGTATCACTAGATTCTTTAATGAATCTACCGTGCGCTAGGGGTGTTTTTGATATGGCTCTGTATTGGAAGTTTTTGAATGAGCACCGTTTGAAAATATCAACTGGCAAGAGTTTGTAGATACACACTGCATTCCATGCAAACACACCCAGACACTGCGTATCGCATTTTGCATGTTTAATTTAAAATTTAATTAGTATATTTAATTATATTTAAAATAAGCACAACTTGGAATATTACGAAACAAAATACAAAAAAGTTAAATGCAAAAAACTAGGTGCATCTATATCATGGTGATTTTGTGTGCATGCGGCGAGGATTTGGAACACATTTCCTAAATTGACTAATGGTCTAAAGGGTTAACTGAAAGGTCTGATAAATCCTTTATTATTGTGTACTTATTCTATCTATTATTTAATAATAATAATAAATAACTTCTTACGCGCCAATATCCTCAGACAATCCGAGCTCAGTGGCGCACCAAAACCAAAGGATTAAGCATTCTCGTACTCGTGTGATAGGGCGAAAGTCGTCAACAAATGGATGGATGTGCTAGGAAGCTAGGGAGGATAGGCGATATTGAAAAGATTTGCAAATACAGTGGAACCCCACTAATGAGGTCCCCCCGTGACTGGGCAAAAGTGGCCCTAATGGCAAGGTGACCGTATTATCAAGATTAATTTTTGTATTCTTTACTGATACAGAAATAATTTGGGACTATCCGGGTGACCTTAATTGTGAGGTGGCTGCATTATCGAAGTGACCATAAAGTGAGGCTACACTGTATCACACAAACATAAAGGACTAATTAACCAGTATCATCTGAACCAGAATATATTTATTTTGACTGGATATATACGTACATGATAGAAAAAACAATATACAAATATAGTGATGATCCGGTCTCTTGGTTATTCATGTTGGGTATATTTACCTCTCAAGAAATTTTGTTTTTTCTCTATATAATAATATAATATAACCAGAACATGACAACACACTAGCCTTTCTAGACATGTGTGTATATGTCTAAGTTCACAGTAGAACCAGAACATGACAACACACTTGCCTTTCTAGACATATGTATATGTCTAAGTTCATAGTAGAACCAGAACATAACAACATACTAGCCTTTCTAGACATATGTATATGTCTAAGTTCACAGTAGAACCAGAACATGACAACACACTAGCCTTTCTAGACATATGTATATGTCTAAGTTCACAGTAGAACCAGAACATGACAACACACTAACCTTTCTAGACACATGTATATATGTATAAGTTCACAGTAGAACCAGAACATGACAACACACTTGCCTTTCTAGACATATGTATATGTCTAAGTTCACAGTAGAGCCAGAACATAACAACACACTAGCCTTTCTAGACATATGTATATGTCTAAGTTCACAGTAGAACCAGAACATGACAACACACTTGCCTTTATAGACACATGTATATGTCTAAGTTCACAGTAGGACCAGAACATGACAACACACTAGCCGTTCTAGACACATGTATATGTCTAAGTTCACAATAGAACCAGAACATGACAACACTCTAGCCTTTCTAGACACATGTATATGTCTAAGTTCACAGTAGAACCAGAACATGACAACACACTTGCCTTTCTAGACATATGTATATGTCTAAGTTCACAGTAGAACCAGAACATGACAACACACTTGCCTTTATAGACATATGTATATGTCTAAGTTCACAGTAGGACCAGAACATGACAACACACTAGCCTTTCTAGACACATGTATATGTCTAAGTTCACAGTAGAACCAGAACATGACAACACACTAGCCTTTCTAGACATATGTATATGTCTAAGTTCACAGTAGAACCAGAACATGACAACACACTTGCCTTTCTAGACATATGTATATGTCTAAGTTCACAGTAGAACCAGAACATGACAACACACTTGCCTTTCTAGACATATGTATATGTCTAAGTTCACAGTAGAACCAGAACATGACAACACACTTGCCTTTCTAGACACGTGTATATGTCTGAAGAACGATCGGTCAACCAAGGTTAGGATGTTCGGAAGGCAACACACACAGACCAGTATTTGAACTGGGATTCAAACTACCCATTAGAACACAAATGATCGGTGGTGAGGACACTCTTCCAAAGGGCAGAAAGTTTGGTAACTGAAGAGGTGGATAAGACCAAAGAGGTGGAGCACATCAAGAAAGTTCTGAAAACGAATGGTTACAAACCTTGCATGTTTAACACCACACAAGGAGAAATAAGGAGAATATCAACACCAAAGAAACCAACAGAAGATAACATGCCATCGGTCTACCCTATATCAGTAAGCTTTCTGAACAATTGGCAAGGGTTTTCAAGTCCTACGGCATACCAGTGTACCACAAACTGATCAACACCCTGAGGTCCCTGCTGGTACACCAAAAAGACAAAACGGACAAGGCAGCAAAGTGTGGGGTGGTATATGACATCCGGTGCGCAGAATGCGACCAACACTGCATAGGAGAAACAGCGAGGGCACTGGGCACACGATTTAAAGAACATCTATCGTGTCGTCAACCCCTATTAGCGATAAGTGAACACAAGTTGAACACAGGCCACCAGTGTTCGATGGAAGATGTGAAAATGTTAGCCCTCGAAGGGAGCTGGCAGAGGAGAAAGATCAAGGAGGCGATTACCATCTACAAGGGGAAGCCTTCACTGAACAGAGACATCGACCAGGAGTTCCCACCAGTCATGCTCCACTTTGTGTCACATGATGTAGGTCATGTGACACGACTGTAAATTTACTCTGCTGAAGAAGGCCTAGAGATGCGGTCGAAATTATACAGAAAAAAATGAGAAGTAAATACACCTAACAAATACACAAATAATCCTATCAAGGCAGCAAATTGTCCAAAATTATGAAATCAAAATATAGTTCATGCATGAGTATGATTGAGGCATATAATAGTAGGACAAAAAAGTTGTATCTATCCCCAGAAGAAATACACACAAAAAACAATAGTCTCATTTTGTGGTCCATATGACAAACTTGAGCAAATAATTTTTAGGCATCAACCAGGTTTTATTATTATTGAAACATGAAGCATCATTGAAATAATGTAGTTTGAATAATGTACAACAACCGTACTGCGTTGTTAGGTTATTGGGCTAGTCTAGATTAAATTATTCACACAATAGCAAATTTAATTTTATCATGGAAATCCATTGTAATTTGTTTAAATGCATCTTACCATGAAGGCATCTTGAAGAGCTTCCAAGTCATTGATGTTGAGTCGTGCCTCTAGCTTAACACCAGGCAGCTTGCTGCAGATGCACAAACATCATAGTTAACAACATCAAAATTAGCATTGTGAAACACAAAAAATACATTAACCATTGTTAAAAAAAACTTGTGCTAATGGATTTGCGCTGTGTAAAAAATGTTTCATAAAATGACAATATATATATATATATATGTGTAGAGAGCTTCAACTTGCTTTCAACATAAATTTACAAAATATCAAATAACCTAAACTGCTATTTGTCAATTAGTATGTGTGCACGTAGAAAGTTGAAGATGCATTGCCTGCGGGCTATCAGAGGTGTTACTAGGACCGACAGACTACGAAATAGCCAGGTCAGAGAGGAGACATTCACCCTGAATCTATTTTAGATGCCATCAGACATAGAAGAGTTCAGTGGTTTGGACATGTTTGCTGTATATCAAACGAAAACCTCATAAAATTAGCTTTAAAGGAAGACTTTAAAGGTAGCAGAAAAAGAGGAAGGCCGTGGAAGAGGTGGAGTGACCAAGTTAGATAGGACATTGGTCTCCCGCTATTGACAGCAGAGCAGCGGTGTGCTCTAGACAGGATGACATGGAGGGGTGTGACATCCGGGTGGGTAGCGAGTGGTCAAATATTGGCCTAGGCATTTAAGATAAGTCAAGTTAGTCATGCATAGAAAGTTATATCTGGTGGTACATGATTTTAATAAGCTCGTTTTTCATGGACAAGTTTTGTTATATGTAAACACTGAACAGTTGGTAATATACCCTGCCCTAGAAATCAGTAGAAAATATGTAAATTATTATTTATGCCATTTTCATGGCTAGGCCAGAAAATTTAATATCGCTTAAATTTATATTAAACCTCGTGTAATGTTTCTCAACTTACACCTCGCATAGTGATAGTCGATGACAGAATACAATTAATTAATCAATACCAACCTTTCTGCAGTTTTGATCGTGTCCACATCTTTTGAAAGATGACTAGGATTTGTGATGCTTGACATAGTGCGCAGCTAGTGTGTTCTTGCAGTATTTTCGTCTTTTCAGCCAAATATAATGTGTTTATATCAGTGTCTATGTTGTCGTACAACGTAGATAGTTTGGTTGTTAATTAACGTAGTCGTCAGTAATGACGGTAGTGGATTACTGGAAGAAGTATCCAAACTGTATAATTACCACACGAAAATCATCTCCAAACCTACATATTACATAACGCAGCTCCTGTTAACTAATCCCGAACGCATTGAATATTTTCAATGACATATATGCCCGTTTCGTAAAAGTAGTGTCAAGTCATTTATGTAATTGGCAACACAGTTATCGAAGATTAAAACGGCTAAATCGGTTAAAGCCTCGCAAAGGCTTCTTCCATCGCCATGTTGTAAATTGCCACGGTTGCCTAGCACTCGCGCGCACCTGCTCTTTCATTGGCTACTCGATACCCGAAGGGACCGTACCGTATTCATTCAGGGCACTAACACGTAGGATAAATAGCGTTGTAGCGAAAAATCCTGCCGCAGAAAAATACTGCCGCACCGACCCTTAATGCGCATGTCCAGAAGTTCAGTTTTTCGCGGGATGACGTCAGGGCTTGTTATAAATAAATAAATCAATAAAAGTACTTATATAGTTATAATGTTAGCAAGGGGCGAAAAAACCTGGATTCTGGCTGGCACCTGATCGGGTTCTGTTGATTTGTTTGTTGTTAAGTCATGGAGTAATTTGGCGACTCCTTTTGTTGTGATAGTGATGTGTTTCATACTAGTAATCTTTTTATATGACTGTGTATACACTGATGAATGTTGCATGTGCATTGTGCACCACATAATTTTGTATATATATATATACACACACACATATATATATGTGTGTGTACATATATATATATATATATATATATAAAATATATATACGTACATATATATATATACATGACAATAACAGTAAAATTATGTTATCCGTGTGACAGACACACAAGATATAGCGTGCACTGTGCACACTAATTGAAATATGCATAGTCCTTTATATAGTCGGTTTGATGCTAGTAATGAAACAAAGATACTGTAGGCATAGTTACTTATACACTACCGAAGTATGCAATCCACGTACACTACATTAATTCATGTATGTTTAATGCATACCATGTTTATGTTTTCAGGTAATTTAAATTTTCGTAATTATATAATGCATGTGCACTGTGATAACGTAATATAATTAGGGTATGTTTAATACACACTCTACACACGTTTTCATGTGTTTTATTAAATAAATGGGCATTGCCATTGTGCGCCATTACTAATACTTTTCACTTTACGAACCGAGCAAAGTGCAGCCCAATTACCATATGATATTTACATATTTAATTACAGCTAAGTATGCATGTGTACATTTCTGAATGTCTGCATGGGCACACGGATGTAAGCAAAAGCCCAGTGAAGTCGAGCTCAGCATTAAACATGCCAAATGGGTACGTGAGTGAACGAATATACAGTGTATCATCATTCTTGCAGGATTATATTCGATTATGTTATATACCTAAAAGAACACATTTATTAGTGTTTACTAAACTATTTTAACTAACTTTAAACAAATCTCAATTATTTTAGCACCAAATATGTGTTTTGGCAGTTTATAGATTACTTGTGCTGAATTAATACATTAGTTGGCATTTATAAATATTTCCACATACAGTGTATATCCTTCTTCCAAATGTTTAAGATGAACAACAATCTAATACGTTTACGCCCACCCCATCGCAAATATTCATAATAAAGCTTGAAGACCACGATTAGATTAATACTTTAGAATAGGGCAAAATAGTTCTTTACACAATGAACTTCTACTTGAGAACATGCGCAATAAAGGTCGGTGCGGCAGTATTTTACAGCGACAGGATTTGTTGCTAGGCAAGTACGGTGCCTTGCGGGACGCCAGATTTGACGGGTACTTCTCTCGAAGTTTCGCCGTCTAGCACAATTTTTATGGATCTGGATGAACGTACGTATACGTAGGGCCTTGGCTATCTGTTCGTAACAATAGTCTGTGTACGTATAGCCAGCCCCTTGCTAACATATAACAAGCCCTGAAGTCTCCCCGCGAAAAACTGTACTTCCGGACATGGGCAATAAGGGTCGCACGGTGCGGCAGTATTTTTCAGCGGCAGGATTTTTCGCTACAGCACCATACAGTGCACGAGTTGGCAAACAAGTGAGCGTACGTCTCGAGTCGCCTAACTCGCCATTGCAACAAACTCTCCTGTCGTTCTGAGTACCTGACCGATCTCAGACTTGGAAATGTCCCGATGACAATGTTCCAAGTGAGACGTTGGGCTGTGTCTATGCATAAGCTGCACACATTTGATTTCTAACTTCCTATGGGCGGATTCAGACCATTCAGCGCTCGCGCGCACACACACGCACGCACAAGCAAACACCTGCGCGCGCACACGCGCGTATGAACGGCATGCACGCGCAAACTCACGCACGGTGTATTATCCTTCTGCGCGCGCGCGCACACACATACACGCACGCTCTCATACGCACACAAATATACACACACATGCGCGCGCGCAAACCCACGTACGGCGTAGTCCCCGTCTGGCTCGCGTTCGCGCATTGAAAGCATGCACACGTGCACGCTAGCTAACGCGCACGCGAACGCGCGCTGGCGTTCGCGCTAGCACATACACCATAGACGCGGGAACAGGGGGTGTAGGAGGGGAAGCTGCCCCCTGGAATTTAGAAAATTCGAAAAATGTTCCGTGGTGCAGAAACTCCATTAGTCCCCCCAATATGAATTTCGTTCCCACGTCACTGATATACACACGTGCAGGCGCAAACGCGCGCACGCAGATAAACGCATATTTTAGGGTCTTCGGTAGTCCCCCTTTGTAATGGGACCCTGCCTCTATAATTAAAATTATAGAGGCAGGATGGCCTCTTGTGAGGGTGGTATTAGGTTCTATCAAGGAAAACCCTTATTCATTTTGCAGGTCGACAAGGTTGTTCCTAGTATTATGGAGGTCCTATTACAACACTATATTGGCCCCTACCAAATATGAAGTAACACTATTCTTTAATTGTGTAAGATGTTTTTCTTATTAGCCTAATTCTTGTATGAACTTATGTGATCATATTAAGCATGCGTCCACACCACCAGGGTAAAGATCAATGTGCTGACACCTCCTGACTCCTGCACGAGCATTACGGCTATTTGAGTCAACAAGGTTGTTCACCGCCTTCTGTATGGCCTGCCCGAGGAACAATTTAACCTGAATCACAACTAAGACACCATACATGGCTAAGTCTAGCTGTCTTCAGTTTCACGTGGGAGATGACACTATGAGTAAACAAAGCAATGAGAAACCGCTCGTTTCTGGGTGTTGGGTGTGCGGGAATATGACAAAGCGCAACTGAAACTAGACCTGCATGATCGTTGTTAATTACGTTGGAGTTTTGACATGGCCGATGTCCAGCTCAGTATTGTATGTGTAATCTGTCAGTGGCAACTTTTTTGTAGGCGAATCTGTCATAAAGGCGGTCATTTCCTCTTCAGCAAGCTTTTTAGATTTTCTCATTTTGTTTGTCTCACCAATGCAGCAAATGGCTGCTGCGGGGCTTCGGTATTCAGAACAAGTCTTTTGTGGTCTGAAAGTTAATGTCTTGAAAATATCCCAGCCTTAGTCGACGTCTACTACATATTAACGTCGCGACAGTGGTGTATTTGCATTGACATCGTACAATTTGATGGCTTCAGAGACGTTCAGATGTCCACTGGCAGACATGTGGATGACTGATCGTCTAGGTAATTGCCTTCTCTTTTTCGCTTCAAAGACGAGAAACGGTTTCATTAGAACAGCCAGGTGTTCTGTTAACAATCTGCATGTACATCATATTCGTTAACGCATATTTATTATTGCTCTTAACATGGCATTTGCCTTGAAGTTTAGTATGTGTTGTTAGTTATATTTAAACTGTAGAATCGAAGTCATATAGAGCAGACAACGTTGTCGTTACATTTCCCGACATCATTGTATCGTTAGGCAAAGTCTAGACGCAGGGTCTACGCTCTACTGCAGCGCGGATACAGTAATATCTCCCTGTCGGATATAATGGTATCAGTATCTTGAATTTTGGTGACGAGACTTCCGAGATCTTGGTAAAAATTACGTCTTCCCATTACCGGGAGTGGACCCGACTTGAGAACGTAGGATGACCAGGTCACGTCCTAATTGGGAGATGGTTAGAAGAAAATGGTCTCAGCCGCATCATGGACGATTCTGCGGTGACTCCTGTCTTTGTTTGAAACAAGATACCATGCACCACTCTTTGAAAAATAAAGTCTGAGGTACTATTCAAACGAGGGATCCATACTCAGCATCCACTACAAAGTCAGTTTTAACACTACATACTACTTGAGGTAGAGCATACTGGTTAATACGCATCTGCGGTTAATACAAGAAAAACAGCAGCCATCGATCTTACGCGCCATCTTGAAAGAAAATAAATTTTATAAAAACTGCAAGTGCTGGGCAGATTCGTAGGATTACTTTCTAGAAGACTGGTGAACGATTGACATATACTATTATTTTGTTTTAATTCACGCTCAACTGTCTTATTTTTTTTATAAATAACTAGTCTTTAAACGTGAAACGAAATGGATTGGAATTGGCATATACGCAGGCTGCGCATCGACGTAAGCGTCTTACAAACGCCGATGACGCCATCAGGTGACGTTCGAGTTTTGTTTCTACGTGACAACGTCGAAGAGAGTAGATGTCCTTTTAATGCTACCTTCATCGAACACGACGACTTGAAGATGTGGACACCGCGACCAGCTGGAAGAATTGTTCGTGTACTTCTTGTCGGAAAGGGGTGATACGCTAAGTTGACGACGTTTCGCCTATCGCGAGTATCGGGATTCTGGTAACAAAATATATAGGCTATTCATAGGCGTCGGAACCCGGGGGAGCTTGGGGGCTCAGCCCTCCAATATTTTAGGTGGGGCTGGAGATAGTATTAGCACCCAATACTTAGGAAAGTTGGTGGGTTTTGGAGAACAATAGCCTGTGCATTATGCATCACGGTTTTAGCAATTCATTTAATTTATTTATTGTTATTATAATTTGTGTAACTAGCTAGTTTTAACATTAATGTATTAATATATTCAAGGGATTGGAGACTGCGTGGCCAGCTTGCAGATTACGTTCATGGTTTACCCGCCGTCTTCATCTGTCAATTATTTTCAAAGATCGGGTTGGGTCAAAGAAAATCTCTGATTGCCGATGGTGTCATTTCCGTCTATCGATGTATTATTTCATGAAAGATGTGTTTGTTTCATATATATGAAACCGGTTGCATGGTCAAATGAGCCACAGATAACATAAACTAACGACGCTACTTGCGGGTGAACTGGAGTAACGTAGAATGAACGAACTTGCCCAAGGTTCGACACGGCAGCACAGAATTCGATACCGGATTCTCTCGAATGAGAGTCCGATGCTCTAGCCACTGCGCCACTGCGAAGCCATATTTACATAATATTTACCACAAACGTTTTTAGATAAACTGTCTGTTAAACTTCTAAACGGGAAATGAGTGAGCTGACGAAAATTGACATGCCAATGGGCGGAGTTTGGAAAACATGGGCAACAGGTTGAGAAATTAAGTTGAGATCCACTGACAGCAATTTCTTGAAATATATTGTGATGACCAGCAGAACCCCTTAGCAAAACACATTATATAGTAATCTGTAGAATGATATGGAAATCTCTATAATTTTGGTGGCCACTTCAATTTTCTACATGAATGCTTCTCAGACTGAGAGAAGTCGAGATGGTGTTCGGTTGAACAGGTCTGCTGGGGTATCATGTGTAAAGCGCTTTGAGCAGTCCTAAGGACTGGATACTGGATATAAGAATGTACCTTTTTACATAATTCTATAGAATATTGTATCAAATTTTACAAAATAATGCTATACAAAATATGGCCGCTTCAATTTTTTATAAAATTCGAGAGAATTCTGTTCTTCTTCCTTGTTTCCTGTACAGGGATGAAGGTCAGGTATAGTATTGTCGAACACTCTCTCTGTTATTTCTTTCCATAATTTCCTGTCATCAGCTCCCTCTCTCCATCTTTCATCCATACCCGATCGTCTCATGTCCCTCTTCACACAGTCCTCCCATCTCAGCTATGGCCTTCCATTTCTCCTGTGTCCTTGGTGTTGTTCCGCCTCTGCTCTCTTTGCAAGTTTGCCTGCATCCATTCTTGCCAGTCCATGTGTGTCAATAGCAACGTCTTTTCTCAGGTCGGCCACCCTCTTCTGTCCACCCTCTTTGTTCTTTACATTCTTCGAACCAAGTTGTTCTCACAAACCTGCAGCTTCTGTTGTTGGTTTTATATCTGCCCCAGTCTCCACAATCACATGAGCATTCTGGTGTAACTCCCTCTACATTTTTCGAACCATTCGCTCCCGCTTGTATTCGACGTCGCATGCACATCCTCCGTATCCATTCCTCAAAGGTACACAACACCGTCCACTTGCCTGACTTCCTTCCCATCTAGCTTGGTGTTCATCTCCTCCCTCTGGTGTCCACATAACATCTGTCTTCTACAACCTCATTCTCATACCATGTTTCTTGAACACCCCCTTCCATTCCTCCGTTCTATATTACAAAATATCATTTACAAAACCCTCCGTAAAACAGTGTCCACGTTTACGTACCTTAAGAGGAGTAGTAACTGATAGGGGCGGGGTAGGGCGGGGGCGGTAGCTCCGCGGGTAGGCTCACCGGAGAGTCGATCAGGGTCCGAGTCCCCTTATGCTTAGACCCTGGCCTTGTACAGCGGTTTTAAAAATTGGCCAGTCTCGTTCACCATACGTACGTTGCCTGTTTCTCTTGGAAGACGCTGCAAGTCGCGTTCTTTCGTGGGAAGGAAAATGTAAACATGTAGAAAAAATAAACCCCTTCCCGGCACTCCATTAGCTGCAACCAAAAACCCAAACCCTTTTTCTGATTATTTCGAAATGTAAAATACTAGTACGAATGCATGTATGAGGAAGGGAAGGTGCTGTTGAAAAATGTTCATCATGACGTTCAAATTTTTGTAAGCTCTTCGCGCTCTTCTGAAAACGTCAATCCGGCCCCACGAGGCTCACCAACAAAAGCACCTGCAGGCTCTCCAAAAAACTTGAATTGCATGAACAAATAACACATACTGGGGTCTAATCTTATATCTAACCCCCAACACAAATTAATCCTAAATACACAACCGTTCCTTAAATATCAAGGGGCTAATCCAATCTTCAGACCCTTCATCAAATATTGAAAACATATTGAAAAAAGTCCTCCCCCGGTTCCGGCACCTTAGTAACAACAAAATGAGCTAACACTTTTTGTTTTTAATCGTGACGCCACACTTGCTCAGAGACCTCCCACCCCGTGTAACGCTTCGTCACGCTGACCCGTAGGTGAGATATGCCCACCCCGAAGCACGATCGACGTTCTGCATGGGTGACCACTATACTTTCCCAGAGACCTGCATGTTGCAGTCGATTGCGTATGGCTTGAACAAACAGTTTGCCAGTGACACTCAAGAGTGATATACCACGTTAGGGTTTTACAGCTAAAGCAAGTATACGTTATTTCATTATCATCATATAATTATTTTGCATTTAATAGAGTTATACAGTTAAAACAAGTATACCTAATTTCATTACATTTTGAATAATGTCCTCTCAGCTGAGAGCTCACACTTTTACTTTCACTATTACTAATATTTGCAAGCATGTTTATCATAGGCCTAGGATAGACGGGGGAGCGACCCCCTTGGGATAAGACGTCCCCCGCCACGTACGCGTGTATATATGCCCTATAGGTCTACTTACGGACGTACAAACGGACGGACGCACGGACGGTAGACGGTCACACATACACCACACGCACGCACGCACGCACACATACGCACGCACGTACGCACTCGACACAACAACGCAGTTACTCAACACTACTGAATATTAATTAAGAAAAATTACAACAGAACACTAGTATATTCACACACACACGTACGCACGCTCATTATATATACATGTAGGCATGTATATATTATAGGGGGGTCTATTTTTGTATGAAATATATGGGGTAATAATTATAGTCTAGCCAACCATCGCGATCTCCCAAAATAAGTACGATAACACTGTATCCAGGCTAACATTATTACAATCAACATTCGAATAAACCTCGTAAAATAGCTGCCTTGGCAAAGCCTAGCTGCTCTAAGGACTTGTCGTTGTGACTTCAGTGCATGAGAACACCGACTTTTGTCCTTACTGAAGTTATTACACGAAGGCAATGCACATGCCGGGGCCACTCGCGCATGCGTCAACAAAGAAGGGAATCCCCGGCATTTCCATCGTTCAACCGCTTTGGCCAGACCCAGAGCGTGACGTCACGCGTCGCCATTTTCAAGAGCCGAGGGGAGTTTTGGTGCTGAACCGGGAAGGGAAACATTTTAGGTAAATCTTTTATTAATATTCATTCCATCACCCATTAGCGTACATCATGAGCTGCATGTTTCATACAATATGAGGTAGGTATACGAAAAACGAGGTGGAGAAAGATCGAAACATTTGCGATGGCGAGCGAGAGAGCGGCATCCGGAATGACAGTCGGGGTGCGAGAGCTGTCAGTCGACGCTAAAATTCGTATTTATCAGGTCGGGGGAGTGACACCGAACACAGTTTGCATGTTCGGTATGACAGTAGGTAGGTGGTGTCGAACGTAGATCCCTATTACCCATTGTATAAAGTAATGCTACCTACGATTAGCGGTGTCCAAACTTTACCTACACCCTGTGCCTGTGGTTGTTACTGTGTTAGTGTTACTAGCGTTAGTGTTAATCTGAGTCAGTGACGGTGAGTAGACTTGAAGTTGAATGAATGAATGACATTTATTCAACATTCAACATAAGTACAAAATGTAATTTCAAATGAGGTGTAAACATGCACATTTATAAGCTAATCCACCATAAACAGTGGAATAATGAAAGATATATTTAACGAAGTATATTTAATCATAGAACAATAAGAAAATGTTGTGAATGGTACTTGGACCTCAGTGTGTCATGTTTCTGTTATGGGACCTCAGTGTGTCATGCTTCTGTTGTGGGACCTCAGTGTGTCATGCTTCTGTTATGGTCCTTGTGGCTCATGATGCAAAGTGGGTAGATTTGTTTAAACTGTTCTTTTCTAACAAAATGTTTGTTCATCTGAACAGACAACAATTTATAATTATATGGAAATCAATGCCTGAAGTGCAGGTGGATCTGAAGTTACAGTTTCTGTGGCAATGAATGTGTGGATGGACATTGTTCACTTGCCAGCATACCACCTCTGTTGGTCTGATGATTCAGCCCTGAATGTGTCTGGCATGTCAAGTATCATGGCAGAGTTCAGGTACAAACAAATAATCATTTGGTGGACAACTCTTCAGAGTATGACCATTTGTGGTAGATCTGGGAAATACAGGGTGGATACAGCCAAGGTGTGCTGTGGAGAGGGAGGGACTGTCCATGTAGCAGTACTTTTGGACTGGCAGCAACGTCCAGGTAAACATTTGGAAAGAACAACATCAACACATGAGACTGGGATTAGACATGTTATGATGGACTTATTGGCACCATTTCTTCATAGTGGCAATGAATGTTTATGTACTTGTTCCTGCATACCACGTAGCTTCAACTTGCTAAGGATCCAGACGATGGTCTGGCAGGCGAACAGGAACTATGTGCATATATATGTACAGGGTGCAATATAAAAAATTAACACAAATGACATGTGAATAACAGAAATACATGCACAAGAACTTCTGGTCTCTAGAAGCTTGCATAATCCAGTGTCTGGATGCTGTTTTTAAATGCATCTAAGCCGTTTAGACTAACTATGTATTCAGGGTGGGAATTCCACAGTAGAATAATACCGGGGGAAAAGAATGTAATTGGTACATTGACATGAATAGTCAAATGAACTGGAATAAACAAAGCAGAAGAGGCAACATGTAATGAGGACCCCACTCGGCAAGGGGGCAAGGGGAAGAAGAAACAAATATACTTGGTGAAATATGTATACAAAAGTGCAAATTACTAAGTGTTAGAGTTAGAATATAAAGTGAAAACGGTTTTGAGAGATATATCTCACTGTGCAATACAAAACAGTTAGTTAATATTACGAGAATTCACCATGAAACGCCTTAGAACTTTGTGATATTTTAGGGTAGTTCTTTATTTAAATAGTTAAAATCACACAAGGCTTCAATGATCAGTGTTAAATCTGTGACCGTGTACATGATTATAATGCAATAAAAATTTCTTTTCTGACAGTATATACCCTACATTTATCATACATATCATTGTGTACTAACTGGCTTTTGTTGAATGAGTATGAAAGTACAACTTGGATTGGTGATAAACTGATTTATAAGTTTCTTTATGTTGAATGTTTTGTAATCGTGAACGTAAAAACTCACAACTACATTACAAAAAAAGTTGAAAATTATAAATATTACATTAGGAAGAAACATTTTTTGTAAATGTCTAAACAGTCTGTAATGCTAGCTAGTATGCTACATAATGTTATACATGTATAAACAACAAGTTGGTTACCATACACTTTTTTTACATGTCAGTGTTTTTTAGGCATTTCTGGAATTACTGGCACAATGTCAGGACAGTGCACTGGATAGATCGTCTCGCCATTTTTCTGTATAATTCCATGTCTATGTTATGTGTGACCTTAGGTACCAGTTAGTACTACTTAGTAGAATAAGTGAAACCAGTGGTATGCCTAGCCACTTGCAGTGTTTCACTGTACAAGCACTCGCTGGCCTCTATCTAAATCATCCAGTATTCGTCTGGTTGCTGGGGTCAACTCTATCCAGTGATAACATTCTTTGCAAAATAAATATACTAACTCAAATGTGTGTTCATTATTTTTACACAGAATGGACCGTTGTGTTGTTGACAATGACAGAAGCCGGGTGAAATCTGATGATTATATAACAGATAATGTACACAACATCACAGTGCAGTAGATAATGATTGAGAGGTCACACGTGGAATATGTTGATCTGTTTGATTAGTCGACCACATAGTTGTCAGTATACATGGTCGGTGACGGCTATAATGTGCATGACCCGTGTTGATCTCGAGGTGTCTTATAGGTATTGTGTAAATGGTTCGCAGATGTTGGCCGACTTAAATCATGGGAGTAGGTGTGCTCTCTCTCTCAGTCCATCTGATATCTTATCACCTTCTGTGGCTCCAGGCCCACTCTTAACCTATATCGCCCTTGCCCAGTTCACCCTGTTGAAATGTGTGACCCTCCTGGCATTCTGGCGTGGGCCACGTTTGCTGGGTTAACTAGCAGGATTGGTTTGTTTGTGTTACTTCAAAGTGAACTTGTGGGAGCATATCATATCAGTCTGACTGGATTATGTGACTCTGGTAGACATCATGTTGGCTCGTGGCCTCATGTAGCCAGTTTCCTTGCGAGTTCTAGGCACAGAGATAATGTCTCCGTAAGATAATGTTACCAGAGTGGATATGCAGCTTGTCTGGTATAGGCAGGACTTGGATTATGCAGTCATCTATGATGATTGCCTGTTTGGATCAAAGCCCATTCACCAGTTGGATTACACAATTTCATGTGCACTGTCTGACTCTGTGATCACGCAAATAATGTTCCATTATAGTATTATCTCAAAAGCGTTTCAATATTTAGATTGCTTTGTGCTGTGTTGCCTTTGGTGAGCTTGCTGTTTAGGAGATCAGTAATCAGTAATCCCATATGAACTATAGGTTACAATTTAGATGCTTTCCCAAGTGCTTATCAATATCATCTGTATGACATAATTGATTATGTGACCCAGCTTGTATGAAACACACAGTACAAAGTACTAATTATTTATTAAGAAAAATAATCATAGTGAATTAAATAATACTTATATATTCGGATGAACACAAACTTAATTCAGAATGCCTGAAATAAAGTCTGATGACTGCTACAGTTTAATATTTTATTAGTCTGGGAAAGTGGCAGTAAAACATGTACACACGTCCATGTAAAGGTAAAGGAATTCATGTTCTTAAATATAGCATGGTATAGTGCGATATCGAGTCCTTAGGATTGCTCAAAGCGCTTTACAGGTACAGTCTGTACACGTCATCCCCTGTCAGACCTGTTCATTTGAATACTGTCTCAATATCTCTGGGAAGCATTCAGTCATGCAAGATGTACTGTAAGAAGACTATTCGTTTACACACATCTACCACAAGTGCTGTTTATAGCCATCCAACGTGTATGTCATACACAACATTAACGATGTTTCCAGTTTCAGACACACAGAAATGTCTCATTTCATTCCAGTAATGTGGCCTACAGTCAAACATAGCCAGGTTTAACCAGTGTGATATAACATCAGCAGCTCTGTGTTACCTGGCCAGGGTTGAAAGACCCACATCAGTATGAGGTTCCTGGAGAGTTGCCAGGAAAGCGGTTTTCCAATATGAGCTATATTTAGGCAGACGCACTGCGTGAGTATGCTATCGGATTACGAGGATGTAAGGCTGGGAACATAGGCAGCAGGCATCTTCTTGGACATGTTAGTACCATTAGGTGGCTTGGTTCAGTACTAGTGTTCCTCTTTTCTCTTTCAGTCATGTCGGCTATCAATTTTACTCTTATATCCTCTTTTCGTCTGTGCCATTGCTCTCTCTCTCTCTCTTCGTTTGAACTCGTCGCACTTGGCAGGATAATTTTTTATGTTGTTTCAATAAGCCTTCTACTGTTCAGCAGTTTGTTGTTTTCTGGGATGTCCCATGGCAGACTTAAACAAATAAGAATTCCAAGCTACTGATGAGGTAAAAAGTAAAATTACAAGCTAGGCAAAATGTATCTACACGTTTAAGGTTATGTATTGTGGTTAGTAACTAAATACGTACATGATGTGTGTGGGCGTGTGTGCATGCATGTATATAGCCTATAATAGTAATGTTCCATGATCTTCAGGCGATCAGTCTTGAATTTAACTGATCATGCATAGTTTACTACTCCGTTTAATTCACAGTGACTCCGTTCACACAGTGCGTAAACGGAGTCATAAAATCTAACATTTAACCCCTTAAAGAATATTGTTCACAGAATTCACTAGCATCAGTATAGCGAAAAACAGAGTCGTATTGATAAAGTAAAATTTGGAGACAGACATGTTTGGTGCTTTAGGTAATTATTTAACAAAATCACAATAATACTGCACCATGACCTGTAGAAATATGTATTTGTTGCAAAATCAGAGATAAGAGAAAAGCATAAATGAATGTTGACGGGATGCACATGGCAAACTAAGCAGTTGTCTGAATGATTAAAAATCAACAGGAATTGTAGAAACAACCAAACGATGTGGCACAATCGAATTATGGAAATACATACTGCGTCAATTTATTCTAAATTAATTTCTGCACCTCTCCTCTGTGGAATCAATTCCAGAAATAGAATTGAAAAAACGGTGCGTGTGATAGCACATGTATGGAGGATGGTTTACACAGGCAGACTGTATTTGATGTAATTATCTCTTGTAATTCATGTCTCCCTGGTATGCCCATTATATTGTTTCCTGTTCACTTGATCACTGCTGTGTCGCCAGCTGTCACAACATTCACCATTATGCCAGACTTTTTGCCATCTGCAATAGATTCTGATCCCCACTTGTGATAATGCTGACCAAATGTACTGTTGCCATAGTTACAGTTGCTGGTTTCCATGGCATTGCGTCTGGCATCAGATCAGCTTGAGCACAGCTTGGTTAGAATTAATTTGTGGTTCTATGGCAGATTGCGGAAGCGGGGCCTGGCATTCAGACAAGGTCAGCCATGATCGTATGGAGAGGCATCTCTCTTGGTACTCAGTTGACATATCTTCTTCTTCCTACAGTATAGGGCTGGGTTCTTATGAGCATATATGTAACCATGTCTTAGGGGGTT
The DNA here is from genome assembly GCA_020002185.1 of Paraescarpia echinospica. Classification (NCBI taxonomy): domain Eukaryota; kingdom Metazoa; phylum Annelida; class Polychaeta; order Sabellida; family Siboglinidae; genus Paraescarpia; species Paraescarpia echinospica. The sequence goes on from CM034532.1 coordinate 32,057,963, forward strand.
CATGTTGTAGAGTTGGCGAGTCTGCCACAGGTTACTCCTTTGTGTGGGATATTTTCTTCCTCTGGCATAGACACTGATTCATAGTGTCTTTTCAAAACATACTAGCAAAGAGGGTTGAAAGAATTTACTCAACTTAAAAATAGTAATAGTGGACTTGAATCACAATACCTCGATAAGGCTCAATTGACAATACAGTGCTTTAATTGTTGCACTACCATGTATTTATTTTATACATATATAATTATGCTACTTCTTTGTCAATATTCTGTGACTTCTGTTCATGTCAGCGGTTAATGTTACTGTTGTATAATTAGCACAAACGTGCCTCGCCCATGACCATAAGTGTCTGTAGTGATGACCTGATGTAAAACATCTGGGTTGGTTTATAATGTACTGTTTTCACCCACATTCACATTCCTTTAGCACTTTTTTCTTTTCTTGCTAAATGCTTAAGTGATCTTACACATGATGTATCTGTTTGACACAACCAGGCATTCACATGCTGTCGTCATTGAGAAATTACTTTTTTCAAATTGCATGCCATGTATTCCTTTTTGTCATGCTGTGCATTCATTCATTTACGTGACCCAATCAGTTGCTGCCTTGACTCTAAAATGTTCTCCGAATTGTTGTCCTGTATTGCCTGGATGTGTATGGCTTATTTGTGTCTGCTGCCACTTTCCCCAACCAGTATTGATTGCTTTACCAATATTGAATTACAGTTATAAATCATATATATATGCATTAAAATATTGGATGTTTGCAAATGGTGAGTAGAATGTTGAGGTTAAATTCAGGTAATTAATTGGGCTCGCTTGGAGGTCAGGGTTTATTTTGCAGAGAACTATGTTTCTACAGTAAGAGATTCATTGTTAAATAGAACTAACCCATCGATCCTTGTGACAAAGATTAAAATGATACCGTGGATGAATTCAGCTGTCAATAGACTTATGCTTACCTCTTTTATAATTTATAGATTATAGGCGTATAGCTAATATTTTACCAAGAAGTATGTCCACGGACCACTTGTACATACATAGACTGCTGCTGTTGTTGATATATTAGTTAGAAACCAATTTAAGCAAAGTACACTATGAAATATCAATTCAGAAGGGTGTATATAATTTGCTGCAGTTTTCTGCAGTACGTAGAGGTAAACATGTATGCTGATTTTGAAGGTATTTTTTTTTAGATCTACAGAGGAGATTACAAATTGTTTGACACATTTATGCTGGAATGTTCCTACGTCAGAATGTAAAAGGTTACACAGTAATGCACACTGCCGTTGTCATCACTGCAAAGAGACTAATCATTCATCATGATGGATTATGTTCTAACAAAACATCTCCATATGCAAGCATATGTATGTATATGTATTCCCAGACAGTACTCGTTCAATGCTGAACAAGCACCGACTTTCCATTAGCGAATCCTAACCCGATATACCCTGCACTTTTTGAATGGCCATGGGTAAAGTTAAAAGCTTTGTTCTTTCTGTCAATTCCACTATGCAGGATCTGTGGGCTGCAGTCGTCGCCCGCATCCGTACAGAGGATGGCATTACAGGAATACAATTTGCAGTCAATAGGCATCTGAAACGGGAGACATTGAAGTCCTAATGGGACTATAAGAGCCTTTGTGATGGTCAAAACACGAAGTGGCACTGCATAATGGATGACTCGCTTCATAAGTGTCTGTGGAAAAGGGAAAAGAGTCCTGTGCTACCGGTCCTGTTAGAAGTAATGTCATTTGTATATATATGTGTGGAAGGGGATCTCAATTGATTGTATTGTTAGACAACGCTGACCGACCATCTGACTCAACCAGGGAGAGAACGTGGCTCCTGGAATCCTGACAACAGTTCTGTTGCCTTCCATTTTCCCGATATGGTGATGCCTATTGTTAGTTTCCAAGCATCCACCTGATCTCCCAGTTTCAAACAAAAAGGTCCCGATTTTGTTATATTTTTGTTGGCATTTTTCTTCAGGTTTTTGGCCTAATTAAATTTATTTACATATGATTGAATGATACAATTTAAGGAATTTAAAATAAATGTTATAATGCAAGCAACCTAAAATTTGTGAAAATCAATTCACATGCATATTGAAGAGCGCAGTGGTACAGTGGCCACTGGCTAGAGCTTCGGACTCTCGACCGAGAGTACCCTCATTCGAATCCTGTACTGCAGTGTTGAACCTTGGGCAAGTTTGTTCACTCTATGTTGCTCCAGTTCACTCAGCTGTATGAATGGGTACCTGGCTATAGACAGTGGTGGATATTTGTGTATAAATAGTCTTTCACGCATTAATTGCAGTGTGGTTGAATGCTTCCCAGATTAGTCAATATGGTGTTCGATTGAAGTTGAACAGGTCTGTCTGGGAGTAAATTGTAAAGCGCTTCAGTGAGGATGTCTGATGTAGCTCATGTGTAATTTGGGTAAAAAAGACAATCGATAAGTGGCACATACAATGGACAATTATTTGTTAAACTTCCTTTATTTTTTGTGCCATCTTGGAAGCTCTACATACATCAGAATGAGAGGCTGCCCTGTGGAAAGGGTGTGTGTATCTAATCTTATCACACTAGATGGCTTCACGCTGTCCTCAGACAACTCTTTGATTGCAGACAAGTTGACATCTGGCAGTGATTATTCCTCTGTCACACAGAAGCAGCAGTGTCTTGTTGCATTGCATGCAGCCTGCAGTTTGTCTGACCTTGTTTCATGGCATGGTCCATCTGGCATCTGCACCTGTTAACAGCTGTTTACATTGCCCTAATGTGTCCAACACTTGAGCTTCGGCCTCTTTCTGGGCATTTCTCTGTGGTGGCATCCAGCCAAGTACACTTTTGTGTCTAGCCATAAATCTACTGCTTCAGTTTGTAACTTCTTCCATTGTTAATATTCTGATACGAGTTCGGTGTCATCAGGTGAAACGTTGGGTGTCGTATTTAAAAAAATTAGCATACAGTTATAAATCGCATAATTATACGTTAAAATATTGGATGTTTGCAAATGGTGAGTAGAATGTTGAGGTTAAATTCAGGTCATTAATTGAATCTTGAATATGATCCGTATTGTAATTTCCTCTGCACTATATGCACTAGTGTTAAATCTCAGTGGCAACAAAAAAATTCGAAAGTTATACCAATATCAGCAGAGTCCACAGTGCTCTTATGAACACATGTGACTTACAATAATAAATAGCTGGTCACTTGGTACGCAGTCCTTTCACTGAATCACAACTCACTTCCCTGAGCATCTCATGAATTTTGTTGTTTTTTGTGAATACAATATGTTGATTCGTGTTGTCTTAGGTAGGTGGTACCATATCTAGAGCCCGAAAATTGCAATACTTGAAATATATTTTGAATGCAAGTTCATGGGTTTTATGTACAAAGTAGGTCACCTAATACAAGTATGGGGGACACTTAGTTGTCCTTCTGCTGACAATGTTCTGGATTTTGTCTCATCATCAGGGAACATCTGGGTCAGAATTCACCCATTTCAGCAAGTCATTATGAATTAGTAGTACAGAGTAGCTAACTTAGTTTCTCATGTTAATGTTTCACTAAGTGTTATCATGTCAAAATTAGTGCAGATCTATGCTAGCAGTGAGTCAGAATATGTTTAAAAAGGACATCTCATAAAGACGGGCTGAACATATATGGGGAAATACAGTGAGTAATTGGCTTCCTTTGCCACATGGGTTGTGGAACTTGTTTCTTTGTAGCTTGTTTCATTGGATGGCAATCTTGTTAAGTCTTAGTAAAATAATAGCTCATGATTAGTACTGGGTGCCCTTGCTGTGTTTCTTTGATCTCAGAAGGGCGTTCCTGATTGGGGTATTCCAGGAATGGGGTATTACGGCCATCTATTTATGTAGCTGGTGTCATGCAGGGTCACCAGCCCCCATCTCATTCATAAATAAATGATAAGTGACATATGTTAACTGTCTTTGGGCACACCTGTATTTGTTGACCCCACTTCACCTACTGGGTACATGAACAATGTAAACATGTGAGTGAAGTAACATGCCAAGTAATACTCATTGGCTGGTGCTGTTTAGTCAGTAGTTATTCATTTTACTCTAAGAATACAGAATCCTACTTTTTGGACAATAATATTCAAGTCACAATCTTATGTATGTATGTATTCATGTACGCATGTATGCATGTATGTATGTCTAGGCCTATACAATTACTCTACCACTACTAATTATTAATTAGTGTATTACTATGACAGAATGACAACATTGTTCATTTAGCAATCATTTAAAATGAAAACAAGTGCTGCATTACTTCACTACATTGACATATTAATCTGTCAGTGTGCCCTCTAATGAACAATGGAAACCATTTAACGTCTGGTTACAGCATAAAGAACTGCTGTCTACATTCTCAAGTGTTTTTAAAGTACTGTAAGATCCACCAAGGCATTGAAATGTGATCTTGCCTTGCATTTCTGGGTCAGGGGTAGTCTTGTGACTATAGTGCCAACTGTCTGTTGGGGCTAAAGATCAACTCTCTCAGTCAATGAAGTGGCCAAAGGACATCTAAAGAAGGCATTGGCTGACTGCCATTGAAGTTGTGCCACTTGAATACTGTCAACTATTTCCTTTGAAAGGCATTCTACCTTGTCAACAGCCGGTCTGTAGAATGCACCAAACAGCTATTGTCCAGTGTGACACATGCAGACATTTGTAAGAGGGAAAGGTAAACATAGTAAATACTGTCATTAAATTCAAATCACATTAATTACAATTTAATCTTCTTTGATCTTGATGTATATTTTATGTGTTTATGTATTTAATCAGGATAACTAATTTTCTAAATTTAAGATTTATTCATAGTAATGGCAGTACAACCAGGCTATACCATTATAATTAAGATATTCCACCTACCAAGTACTAAACACATAGTTTCAAAGAATTGATGTGAAGGCAGTATTAAAAAATGTGCCAGTCATGGAGACCATAAGTTATGACATTTTTGTACAATGCCTGATCTCAGATATTTCTTACAACGAGACAATCAGAGCTGGAAAGTTCCATTGGGAAGAATGCTTGAGATCCAGTTCCCCAAAGGGACACCAGGTGGCAACGCTCAATTTTCCCAACACAACATCAGGTGGTACAACTTAAACATTCAAATTGTCCAGAAAACAACATTTCATATGCATCACTGACAAAGAGAAGAACAACCTCGTGGATTCCAAGGACACTGTGCTATCAGCCCATGCATATTAATAAATATATTGACACATGTGCATGGAAATAAGCCTACATGTATTACCTAAAACTCTAAAAGAATAATTATTACTGGCCCCTAGATTCACTGCTGGGCCCCTGATTACGCCATGTCTACAGGTCCGACTGGCTAGTTAAAATTGGCCACGGCTACAGCTGTACTGTTATAATTAGAACTGGAAAGATCATCTCCCACCACACTGAAATAATTGTTGTCACTTTCCACAAGTACTCTGAAACAATTGTTGCCTCTTGTCACATCAAAGCACAGTTAACTGCAAGTGCAACTCTGATCAAGCAATGTCAATAACTTGCCCCACTTCCCGCCCTTCCAGGCACCTGCTATATTGGCAGATGCTCTGATTGCTTACAAAGTTGCAGACTTCAAGTCAATTGACACTTCTTGCCATTCTTGGGGGAATTGTTAAATTTCTGACAAAAACATTTGTACAAAATTTAGAAAACGATGTACACTTGATAGTTTAGCCACTAAAAAATAGTTGTTAGCAGATAATAGACAAGGTAACCATGGTGAAGTTAAAAAGCTAGGTTAACACCAGGGTAATAAAATGGGGACGACTTGACGTCAGGATTCATTCGTGTCCCTAAGTATTGGAACAGTAAATCTGAGATTTATTTTGTGCACCGTAAGTTTTGGGACAGCTGATAATTTAATTATTTGTAAGTGTCCCAAAGCATAATTATGGTAATTACGGTATTATTTGTTTAAATGGCCAGCATGTGTGAGATTTCTATGTAGTTGTTTTAGACCATGAGATGGATGGTAAATACGTGTGACATGGTAGCTCTAGACAATGCGTTTCAAAATAAGTACAGGCTGGTGTGTTTTCACAAATGAGTGCAAGACACTGACTACTGAGGTACTGAGGAGAACTGTATCTTCTGTGAAGGTGACAGGCATTCCCGTCTAGAAAGTGATCAATGAAGAAGACTGACAACTGTGCTTCCACCAAGTCTGGCTGTCTTCATGGGGTATCATAGATAGGACATTGTTCTTTGTGGGTTCCTGTTCTTTGCAGTAGATGACCTCATTATCCAAGATGACATCACCGACATTGCATGTGCCCTGTTGCAGGTGCCAGGCTCTGTTAATGTGATATATCACACTTATTTGTCAATTGCAGGGGCATTTAATTAGCTGCACCAAAGGCAGTGCACCTATAAGATTAGACAGGTTTGATGTCCATCTCGGATATCAATGGCAAGTGATTTGGTGCAGCAGCAGCAATTAGAGAAATAGGCTGTTATGTAAAGGCAGAGTGGTCATGATCCAACACTTGAATCACGTTTCTCATCTTCAGTACATGTTCATCTTGTGACTTCGTGTTGATTGCAAGGGCAGGATGGCTGAGGCTACCATCACTCTGCTTGCAAACATGAAGCACCATTTGTACTGGACGCTACGAAGCAGGAAGCTGCAGAAACCACCAACTAGGCAAAGGATATTCATCCCAGCACCAAAAACAAATTAATGACATTGAAATACATTATAAATTATACATGTATACTAACAGATACATGAATCAATTATGAAAACGGCACATTTGAATATGATACATGTATTTTATGGTTACTGTGGAATGTCGTTGTTGACTTTGTAAATTATGCATGCTGTGTGCTATATTTTAAAATATGATCAATGCAAAATGTGTACATAAGATAAGTAAAAACTGTTCTCAGTGTTTCAACTGAAAATGGTATAACCTGTAGTACACAAGTGTGCTATTTTCATAAATAATTAAACATGCGCACCCACACCTCGTGTATATATGTATATGTAATTTTACATGTTTTGTGTATGTGTCACGTTTGCATGTGTGTATATGGTGGATCACTGATTCACTGCGGACATAGTTTTGATGAAAGTAGTTGTTAGGAGGAAGAAGTAGTGACCATGGCCCCATAAAACAAGGCTCTGCATTCTTGTGCTGCTTGCAGTAGCGTATGATGACAGATGTTGGATAAAGTAGACTTCTTTCTCTGCCAGCACATATCCAATCATCACCAGGATAGATGCCACCATCTGATACATGGAATGGAATTACATAACACGTTTACAAATTCATCCCATACCATCAGTTGAACATGACAGTACCGATCCATTTCCAGACACTCTACAAAAAAATCGACGGTGCAGTGATATTCAGCTGAAATGTATCAGTTGTTCATGGAAACGGAGGCTGTAATGTGACTGCGAAATACTACGAATAGACATGTTTCTTTCTCGGCTTGTCAAATCAGTCAGTTGAGTTACACAACCTCCAGATGTGGCGAAACCAAAAAATGAGCAGTCGGTTTGAAGTGTCAGCGTGGATTAATTGCGGGATCAAGTTGTCCTGCGTGATCTGGCGCTGATGTAGATCACGCAACGATCAATATAAGTAATACATGCGCTAGATTTTATGTGCAATCAAAACGTCCATGATGGATTGATGATCTTGTTTGCAATCAGAGGCTAGCAGCGGCATCAGGTACAAGAGGACACTGTCATCTGATGGTTGCAGTTCTGACCCTTGCATTGACATCACACGCAGAAGAGAAGGACGTGGTTCTGTGCAGGGCATTGTATGCAATTCTTGGTCCGAACAGCCAAATGTCCTCACAACTTGACCTTTTCTGCTTCTATAGAGAAATAAAAGACCTCTCGGTGTCAAGTTTGACTTGCCATGGAGGCTGCTACATTAGGTAGTCAACTGAACTCCTGCTCAGGTCAGACAGAAGTGTATTGTACACATAAAGGTGGAGGTCACAATCAGAACAATTGGAAATGTCAATATTCATTATAGTTAATAGTTTAATATTACTAAACTTGGCAGAGTGTATTGGTCTTTGTGTGTCTGGAGTATTGATTGAGTACTTACCATGCAAGGGCTTTGTGGCCTGGTAGAATGACGCCTACAGTTGATGCAACATATTGAAAGTGTGTTATTCTCATTTACGACATACTGCCAAATGTTTTTTCTGGTACCTGGCTTGAGTATAAAATGTAGCGTATTTATTTGATGTCACATGGGATTCTAACTAAACAGATGCATGTTTACAGAGAGATGAAGTGCATCATTCTTAGATATAATAAATAAGCAGCTATGCTGATATGCACTGCAGAGGGTTGGAACATATCCTTCATCTGATGAACATACCATCTATTTATTAATCTGTATTAATATGCTGATTTTGGAGCATTCTATTTGTAACAGTAAATCTTTTCAATGGGGCCGTAGTCAACTCTGTCTTTCTATGTTCATTCCCTTCCATGGACCGATAGCCTCTGATCTACCAGTTGTTTAAGAAAACAATAGTTATTCAGAGATATTCACTTACATGTTTACGAGAGGGCGTGAGAGAATTGAGTGATGATCGGTTGTGTTTGAGATCAAAATACTGCACTTATGATAATTGATGCCTTGGTTTGTTGCGCCAAGAGTGGGTGTAACTGGACACTATATGCATTTTACATAGCATTTGGTTGGAAACTGCTGTATGGATTACCTACAGACTTGTTTAACAGTCTCGTTCTGGTTACCAGAATTTTATCATATATGGTCTTCTTCGTGCCAAGCTGACTGACCTTTCTGCGCTGGCACTGAGAGTGGTCACTGCTAGAGAGCATGTGATCCTAGGTGGTTCTTATATTCACCATATTAATGAGATGGTGGTCAATGGACCAATATGAATTTGATCACCCAAGTCACAGTTCCCTATGCTGAGAGTCAGGTTGTTAAACCAAATGCACTGTGCCTTGGCTCGGTTGTGAACCCAGAACTTTGGTGTGTTAAACAGATACATGTGTTCTCCATGGGAACTCATTAACCACTGGGTACACCAGGGTGTTTCCCTTTCAAGTGCACATGCCCTGAAGAATCTGTTCTAATGTAGTCATATCATTTACCTTGCTGCTTGACCTTATGTATTTAGGGCCTGAAAGAAAGCATGTTTGCGCCGATATATAACTGGGCAAATTACCTCTGACCTGGCTACCAGTGAATGACTGATTCCTGTTATCTGATTGAGTTCTGTATGTCCGTTGTAGGTGGTAGATAGCAGCAGTTGAACAGGACTGCAGGCGTGAGGGCACCACACAAACAGATCTAGGTGAGTACACCTCCCTACTAGCAGCTGACACCCCTACGGCACGCCTACACAGTTTGTAGGCCCAAAAACAGGGCCACGTTTGGTAACCGATACTTGCTGCTCAGTGGCATCAGCAGAAGTGATATTGACAAGACAGACAACATCAAAAAGGTGGCGGTACTCAAAGAATTGATGTAACCCATAATTATATTACATGGACCACCCAAGACCATGTGCTTATTGTAGAAGTGACATTTTTTTTAGCTAAAAAGGCGCCTAGTCAGAAGTATCTTCAGTTGATTCAATAGATGGAGCTACCAGTATGACCTTCAGTGATGTTGCTGATCAGTGCTGCTTCCATGTTGAAACGTTCCTAGATTTCAGTAGTAAAAATCTGCTAAGGTCAAGAGGACCTTGTGTATAGTGCAAAACTGTGCAACTGCTGATGTTATGAGGCTTAGACAACCAACTTGCCTGTGTCTTTTGGAAGAGAATGCATGCCACCATATCACTCATGGCAGACACATCCGTGATGTGGCTTAGTCAATGACTGAATGAATGAATGTGTAATGGGTAAAGGGAACGTTCAACATTTATACATCAGATCAACCTACAGAGTTTCATATGAAATGATAAACAAAACGTTACCATTAGCCTGGGTATGAGTACCTATAAGATAATGTCAATTCTCTGATAGCCTTTTAAAACTAATATTTTAAATATTTGTTTACATTGTTTCTGATTTCAGCATGAACAAATACCACCCACATTGTTTTCAGTAACAGTGGTTCTTTTTTCGCACCATCACATCGGAGTTTGTCGCACCCTAAAGCCCGAAGCCTCATATCAAAGAGATAAGACAATCTTTTATTAGTACAAACTAAAACATACTGCTATAATGTTCCACATAAGAAAAAGTGCAGTGTTCTGTGTCAGACATGGTTTTGGCATGCGTTATTGTAGGTTTGGTGTTGGTGACCTTGTAGAAGTCAACACTGGGTTTAGTTTGGGAAAGGATCGGACAGTGGTTTGGGGACTTTTCAAAAAAAAAAAATGCTATTGGACTATTTGTTTTAAACAACTAGATAAATTGGATTCTAGGTAAATGGACTGACTGAACATGTCTTTTGGCCCCATGGCTTCTGATTTCTGTGTTGTCATTGTTGTGTGGGCGACTGGCATTTTTCCATGTTTCCACAACACAATAGAAAATTGGGTGGCTTATAGTCACACATAGCAAGGTGGTAATTTTAAAATCAATGTTTAACTTTTTATTTTCTGGCTTATAAGGCTATAAAATTAATTGTAAAAATGGTTTTGTTTCAAATTTGACTGGTGTAAATCGAGCTCTTTCAGAAGTAAAGACTGTTAGAACTATTGCATGGCAAACAGATAATTTAAAAACACAATACTCAACCAAGTAATTTGTTAAATTTAGTCACAAGAAGTAAATTTAATGTAGGAGTTATAAGGAATACAGTGATAAAGTGATGCTTTTTTTATTAAATGTAAGGCTTTAGATATTAGCAAGTGAGACATAACTGCTTTGTCAGTGCCATCAGCACAGAAACTAAAATGTTGCCTATTGTACTGGTGATGCAATGGTAGTTTAGCATTTTTCTGTTGGACAGACTGTGGTGTTTTGGTATTTCATCTGTGCCACTGCAGAAGTGCAGTGTCTGTCTCATTCAATATTTCCCCCCATAAAACTTCCTCCATAAAACTGTCATAGAAATCACAAAAAGACTGTTTTATAGCAATTGCCTATGCATGAGAAAATATATCAGATATTGCTGCACATTACTGGGCAATCTACGTATGAAGTAGTAGGCATAATACACAATAACTGTCTAGTCTAGTCAGTGTATTACCGGTAGTAGTGGTAGCCATTTTTCCAACTATAATTCAATTAATGACTGAACATCCTCTGTCAGTTCTCATTGGTTCAGTTACATGTTCATGATATGTCAAGTTATCAAATGTATGCTGCTAGACTAGGCCAATTTGTAAGTCTCTTTTGTTGACATTGTCTTACATGATGTTGCCATCTGATATCTTCAGGCTGTCTACTTCCAGAATGTCCACCTCAAAAGCCCACAAAGTTCTTCTGTCCATCTGCACACAGTAACCAAGCCAGGGGTGCTGCCAAACAACTTGCCAAAATACTGATGCAGAAGCTTGAAATAATTGAACTTTAAAGCAAGAAAAAACTGTGAAGAAGTGGGACTATAACACATCACAGGTGTTTCAATTTATGATAGTTGTTCGTTGAATTAAGTCGGCCAATGAAATGTTTTGAATTATAAGTGATGCAGTGGGTATTCATTTACATTGGTCATTACAAGATCCTTATAATATTGCTTGGTAGACTGGCTGCAGACTGTTACTAATATTACAGCTATCCAGTTCCTGGGAACAAAGATCCCAGTGGAGTACGACAGTCATAGAAATCTAAAATCGGGCATCTCGGAATCGCAGCCTATTATCACCGGTTGTGGTTCTACTATTAAACTACCAGTTACAAAAGACATCGTAACATAGATGCTTTCAAGTTTCAGTGGATACAAACAGACGTCCATTGCTAACAGGAACATGAAGATTTGATGAGCTGAGTTGATTCTACAGCAATGACAAGTTGGCACTAGTTAATGTATGGCTGGTTCCAGAGAGATAACCCAGCCAGACATTGACCAATCACTCTTGTGTGAATCATCAAACTTTGGCTGTGCTCAAGTGGCTGCAACCAATATAGCAGTGCAGCAGCAAGATTGCCCATCAGTTCTCCTGTCTCTAACATCATGTCAGGGATAACTTGCTGCAGCAGAAAGCTGCCGTCAGTGTCGATGGCCTCACTGTAACATAGAGTGGGCCTAGTCGGCATGTCAGCTGTGTGTCTGTGCATACCACAGCGTTTCTCATGTACAGTAGTTGTGCTAGAGTATCAACAACTTACTAGTAGTATACAGAAAGCTGCTATTTCTGGTGACAATACCTAAACTCCAGATATGAATAGAGTTTGTTCTTGTAAGAATTTCAAAGAATGTACATTTGGAAGTTAGAATATCATTAAATGTACCAAAGGTTATAATATAGTTTATATAGTGGCAGGAATGTTGTACCAGGCTGTGCAGACTAAAGCAGCCTGTGCTAGTTGAATCAGAGTATGCGATCCGGCATTTAGCCAATGTCTAACTGCATCAGCCTTGCTAGATGTCTGTGTCTGGTTTAAATTGACATGGGTCTAACCGAATTAGTCAGCATGTTTTGCTAGATCAGCCTGTGTCTAACTAAATCAACACATCTTGCCAGATCAGCCTGTGTCTAACTAAATCAACACGTCTTGTTAGATCAGCCTGTGTCTAACTAAACTAGCATGTCTTGTTAAATCAGCCAGTGAGTGTCTAACTAAACTAGCATGTCTTGTTAGGTCAACCTCTTGTTTAACCAAATCAGCATGTCCGGCACGTGGTAAGAATTGGTGTTTGTGACCCTAATTCAGCGTGTGTCCAGCCAGATCAGTCTGGCATTGTCGTGACTGCTGCCTCAATGCTTCCGGGGCTGTACTTCGTGTCAGGATGAAATGTCAGCGATTCGCAGCAGGAGAGTCGCATTAATCTTATTAGCAGCCGCCTGGTCGCGTAGTCTGTCCCTCTTGAATGATTGTACCATCGGCCACACAGAATTACCATCGCCATTTTTTCAGTGATTACGCATTTCAGGCTGCCAATGTGCGGCGTACGATAGTGGTTCCCGGAAAGTGATCAGAGGCGGCCTATTGATCGCGTTGCATGGAAGCCTGTGTTGTTTGATGATATTTTCTGCTACATTCTTCTATATTTATGCATGATATGCATTCAGCGCATGCCTCTTTGGAAAGTCAAAGGTGCGGGACACCAGCAATCGTCACATGCAGTTCCACAGTGACCACCTGGGTATTTGCGGTGGGTCTCCATCCTTTCGAGACGGGAGGTATTGGGAAAAAATACAGCTAAAACATGGGTTTGAATCATGTATGTTTTTGTAGTGTTTACTATTGAAAAGAGAATGTTAGTCGGCTGCATAAACAGGCTGTAATGTGCATGTGACGGTAATCCATGGTAATAGTTGCTGAACTCCCAGTAATAAGGCTAATGGTCTTTGTCAGACAGGGTCTGCCAGTATAGAAGGCATTTCACTGTAATTGCATTGCCTAAGTGTGTGCGTGGACTGTTTACACAGTGCATGATCTCTAGGCACTAGTCATCTTCTGCACTATGCAATATCTCTGTACTGTCTATGTGATGCTTGTTGCATGTCAAGCAGTTCCCTTCACATCACTGTACTACATAACTGTGCCTGGACTATTTTGTATAATGTTATATCTCAAGACAATTATCTTTGCGTCTTTGCTGCACTACAGTAATTTACAAAAGGTTAAGACCAGGCACGATTTTTTGAAGAAATTTGACAAAACTATGATTTTTTGGCCTTCACATAACATTATATCAGTTTATTTCGCCAAATAAGCATAGTACAACATAATATGAAACTTTATGTCATCCAAAAGTGTCAGTGTCTCTACTTTTCAGTATTTAGTGTGGCCTCCTTTGCTGTCAATGACCGCCTGGATGCGACGTGGCATGCTAGAAACCAGAGATTTGCAGTACTCCTGGGTGATTTCGGTGACCCAAACGTCCTTGATAGCTTGTTTCAAGTTTTGAGCGCTTGATGGTTGTTTGTCTGCCACCTTATCCTTCATTATAGTCCACAGGTTCTCAATGGGATTTAGATCTGGGCTGTTCCCAGGCCATTCCAGCACAGAGATTTTGTTCTTCTTGAGGAAATCAGTGGCTACCTTGGATCGGTGACAAGGAGCGCCATCTTGCATGGAAATCGTACATTTGTGGATGTCCATATGCAGTTTCAGCTTCTCCTTCAGCAACTTCACGTACCTAGATCCATTCATAGTGGTGTTAGGTGGAATAAAATACAGACCAGAAGGGCCAAAACATGACATGGCACCCCAAATCATCTGACTTGGCGGGTGTTTCATTGTGGCTGCTGTATATTTCTCATCAAATCGCTTACCTACTGGCCGCCTAACATGCCTCTTGCGAGGTATAAACTTACATGGTCGATTCATCTGAGACCAACACTTTTTTCCACTGCGCGAGAGTCCAGTGGCAATGTCGTCTGGCAAAGTCCAGTCTATTTTTTTTCATCACAGGTGTCAGGCGTGGCATCCGGGCCGGCTTGCGGGATTTGAGCCCAAATTCCTTGCTGTGACGTCTCGAAACAGTACTGAGACGTATTTCCGTACCTTTTAAGCGTAAAGCAGCCCAATTTTCTTGCATGAGCTCATTGGCGAGCGCATCACGATGCGTCTCATTGCGTGGTCATCTCTGAGCATAGTTTTCCGTGGACGACCACTCCTTTTACTGTCACGAAAAGTGCCATCAGTATTGAATTTGACGATGGCGTTGTGCACGGTTGTCTTGGAATAACGTAATTTAGCACTAATGTCTCTTTCCGTATATCCTTCTCCATGTAGAGTCACTATTTGTGCCCTTAGAACCTCTGTCAAAGACGATTTTTTGCCCATTTCAGGGATGAAGACAAAACTGAAAAACACCTAATTGATACTGACAGCAGCAGACAAATGACCTGGAAGTACTGACTAGGCGTATTGCTTCAAGGCCCAAATAGGATGCTGCAATTCAGACATTATCTGATTCAATCTGATGCCATAACATAAAATGCTTAAAAATTGTGCCTGGTCTTAAACTGTTGCAAATGACTGTACTCAAATGTGCCTGGGTTGTCTGTATAATGTTGTATGAAGATATAGAGCACATTGCATATATACTGCCAGCCAAATTGCTTTTAAGTGTTTGCAGTTTGAATGCTGCACCCGCAAAATGTTCTAATTGTAAACAAAACATTCAATTTGTAAACAGTCATTATTGGCACTTATGGTGCCTAACCACATGTGTACTGAGTACCATTAAAGTGGGATGGTTCCCACACTCCTGACCACAAAGTGGGATGTAGTACAACTGATTCAGTGAACTTCCTTTCACCATAAAAGTATAGTAGGTTCCTCTGGATAGTACATAGTAATGTCGTGAAGCATCTGCCACAAATAGCAGCTTAGTGGAGAGCTGATCATACAGTCACTTACACCTGCCACTTCACGGAGACATCTGATTTTGATTGAGCAGTGCGATGATTTGTATTGTCACGATTTGTCATTTTCCCAAGATGCACCATTAAGATGCAAGACTGCTATCTAGGAATCATTATCATTGTTGTTGTAATCAGGCCGGTTGTCACGTCATTAGTGTTTGCTTTATCAACCAACTGCCATGTCACTTTACATCCACGTTGTATACATTCTAGTACTTAGCAGCCGTCTACATTCTAGTACCCACTGTTACTGTGTTACATTGTGGTACCAACTATGTTACATTCTAGTACCCACTGTTACTGTGTTACATTGTGGTACCAACTATGTTACATTCTAGTACCCACTGTTACTGTGTTACATTGTGGTACCAACTATGTTACATTCTAGTACCCACTGTTACTGTGTTACATTGTGGTACCAATTATGTTACATTCTAGTACCCACTGTTACTGTGTTACATTGTGGTACCAACTATGTTACATTCTAGTACCCACTGTTACTGTGTTACATTGTGGTACCAATTATGTTACATTCTAGTACCCACTGTTACTGTGTTACATTGTGGTACCAACTATGTTACATTCTAGTACCCACTGTTACTGTGTTACATTGTGGTACCAACTATGTTACATTCTAGTACCCACTGTTACTGTGTTACATTGTGGTACCAATTATGTTACATTCTAGTACCCACTGTTACTGTGTTACATTGTGGTACCAACTATGTTACATTCTAGTACCCACTGTTACTGTGTTACATTGTGGTACCAATTATGTTACATTCTAGTACCCACTGTTACTGTGTTACATTGTGGTACCAACTATGTTACATTCTAGTACCCACTGTTACAAACTGTGTAATACTTTGCTTAGAAGAATAACAGGATGTGCTAGCTAATCAGCAGTCTATTTATATACACCACTCAGGTGTGAGTAAGCACTGGCAGTGTCTAATCAAACTTACTCACCAACCTCTGGTGACTGTAGTGTACTAAGTGTAAGTCAGGTGGGAGAGAGAAACTAAGGGAGTCTCATCTTGGCAATGGTCACTTCCAGCCTTCAGTACATACTCGAGTCAGCAAGTTCTATGAGCTGCTGTCAGTGGATTTATTCTGGATAAGTCGGCCGAGGGTAAGTGATGGTCAAAGATATCTATGTGAGGGCCTCAGTAAGGTAAAGCAGGTGGGGCTCAGGTAAGGGAAACCAGATGGGAGCAGGTAGGGAGAATGGGATATGGACTTGGGTTGTAGAACCCTAAAAAGTGGGGTTTGGGTGAAGGAAACAAGGCAGGAACTATGGGTATATTGAAAGAACCTGTGTAGCGGGATCCAGTCAACAGACAGCACATAGGGAGAGTCTCGTCAATAATGCCTTGTACAGTGCTCGATTATAAAACTATCACACAGAAGTTGTTAGAGTTGGAGACATTTGGTTCAGAAGGGAAAGTATACACTACAGTGAGTGGTTTAATAACAATTGTATCTGTAGGCCTATGTAGTATAGTGTACAGCCAGGTCACTCGTGTTAGTGAACTTGGAAATAGGAAATTACGTATTCAGCTGTGGATTTGGTAAACGTGGGTCATTATTTGTGTAGCAATATGGAATGTGCACAGATGCCATGGAAATTAACATCGTTTGGAGGCTGTACCCATGTCATGGATCTCAGATGGAACGTAGTTGGTTCAGAGTCTTCATATGTGTTTATAGTAGGCAAAAGATGCTCAAGATTATTAAAGTATAATGGGTAATTTACCGTGGAAGGTAAACATGGGTAATTATTTGTGTAGCAATATGGAATGTGCACAAATGCCGCAGGAATTAACATCGTTTGGAGGCTGCACCCGTGCCATGGATGGGAGATGGAACTTTGTTGGTTCAGTGTCTTCATATGTGTTTATAGTAGGCAGAAGATGCTCAAGATGATGGAAAGATGACATAAAGGAGTGGATGAATGAACTGAACATATTCATATTCTGTAGAGTGAAAAAACGTGTGTAATGTATTCTGCAGACGTGGATAGAACGTTTCAGATAAATATGCTCAAAATATATAATGTTTTTGTGGACAGGAGGCAGTGTCTGAATATCTAAGAGTTATAGTCTCTATCTAACTTGCTGATTTCAAGCAGAACAGTTGTCAGACCTTATGTACACAGAATTTAGAACTATCTTTAGTGCATATCTTCGGTACATATAATATACCTTTTTTATTTTTTTTTATTTCTTTCTGATCACAGAGAGAAAGTTCAATGTCAGTTTGGGTGTAACGTTCTATTTTATTCTCCCGGACATCACCTACTCTTTGGCTATCTTCCTGCCAAGTTCCTGTTGAAAGATAATCTAGAGTGTCTCCTCCATCTTGGATGTTGTGCCTCTGTGTCACCAACAAACTCCGCTGAACTATGGGGTATTAGGAAGCACTGTGCTTGTGAATAGAGCTGTGTGTTTTTGCTGAGGCGTCTGATCCTGATTAACTCACTACCAGGTAGTCTACATTTTTTTAGTTGATTAGAATACTTACAATATCTTTGTTACCAAAACCATGTAATAATGTGAATTTTTAAAACTGCGTTTAGGTATGCATTTGTTCATATTTCTGGAACATATCTAGTGGGACTCATATAGTGACTGGATCGAGATGGTGATTTGTCAGAGAGCTATGTATCATGCATTGACCATAACATGCAGTATAAGTTTAAATGTGTGTGGCCTGTTTGAGTCGAATGTTAAGCTGCATCATGCCACATTGATGACTCATGGAGAGATGGAGATCGGCCGAGCAGCCGGGAACTGAGTCTGGCACACAAGTTGCATCTTGGGACTGGATGAAGTGGATGGCTGCCTGATACTTACTGACGTATGGCCGCGCATTGATGGCATGCAACGACTGACACTAGAACTGCCCAGGGTGTGATTCTGCTGGTTTATGGTGATGGAGATGGCAGCTCCATCTTGTAGCCTGCCGAATAATGGCTCGCGTGCGTGGGCGTGTGTGCATGCATGTGTGTTTGCGTGTGAGATGCACATGTGTGTGTGTGCGTGCGTGCGTGCGTGCGTGCGTGCGTGCGTGCGTGCATATACTTGTACACCCTCTTGTTGTTTATGACACTGCTGTGTTAGATTAATAATTTAAATTAGGATTGTGATTACAGTTCTTGGAAAGGTTTTACTTGCTATTATGTTTACGTAATGTAAGGAAACATGTATGATTATACTATAATTTATACTGGGTGTATTGGATACTGTTTGTACTATTTCCACATACCGTCCTACTCACTAATTGGTAAGTTATCACTCATCAAATCTTCTTTTACACAGACAATTTCACATACATTTCCACTGCCTGAAGAGCTTTTTAACTGCAACTGTAAAGTAGCCGAGGGTTAATTTGTAAATGGGCTGTTTGTGTAGTGCATTAGTTATGAAAAGTAAACTACATTGCACTGTTGGAAATATTCGTAAGCACCGAAGAATAAACATGCAGTATGATTCATATACGTATAAGAGCAGTACTGTTTGGTATGTTGGCTGTGTTTAACCTCACCTTACAGTTGAGTTGCCATGGCAATGACACCACATAAGTGATTCGCTCTGACAGCAGTATGGATTTGGTGGTAGAGCCACTGTAGGAAATTATCTGGCGAATTGTACACTCTCTGGATGAAGTGTTTGGTGCGATTAATCATGGCTGTGGGTTAACATGATGATACTTGCTGATGGAGTGTTTATAGATATTAGACACATTGATGTGGCCGCTCTCGTACTTACCAAGTCTACTGTGCACACCGTGGAAAGTGGAAACAAAATGACACTGGATACTAATGCCAAGGAAACACATGCAGCACCAGTGCCTGAGTGGCACCAATTTGTTTTCATTGCCTGAAATTGACAGGTGGTTAAACAATGTTGCCTGTGTGATTGGCAAGTTGCCGTAAGCAGATTCAGCTTTTTGCCCCGTGACATATGGTGCACTTGCATTTATGTGCAAAAACGCTGTCCGGTGCATACGTTGTGTATATCTTTGGTAGTCGGAAGATGCACAGTTTTTAACAGTAGTTATTGATCAAAGGGGTTCATAAAAACAGCACAGCGTGAAAGCAGGAATAACAGCCTGTGAAATATTGCCTTTCGCACTGGGAACACCGAAGCAGAAGGACTGAGAGTGACAAGTGACCAACCAGCGTTGAGATGGCTTGCTGCATTGACGTCAGCATTGATCCGACAATGAAAATGGTCAAGTGCTTGGTGGAAAAATTTTAGATTTATGCATAAACTTCCGCACAGGTGCCTGTGATGCGATTAGAAAGAAACCACACATACTACCGTTTGTACAGAACATTAACATGACAGAATGGGATATTTATGATTTTTTTTTAAAAATACACCCTTATTTTTTCTCACTATTTGTCACGTCTGCAGTAGCTTCAGTACATCAGTCTCGGATGGTACACAGGGGAAATTGTATTTAGAATTCATAACCAGCGTAGCTGCTAATAGAACTGTGTTTTTGAGTTTAGTTTACACCAAGCTATGTTTGGATTGCGCTTATCGAGTTAGTTATTTTATAGCGATGCCACGATCAGGACAAAGTTCGAAATACAAATTTGTAGGGGGTGGACCCACTACTCGTCCGCGAAAATGACTTGTGCAAACAAAACAGAACAATTATTGAAATTGCCAATATTGTCCCACGTCACTGGAGCGGTGATAGAAGACAAAAATAATGGTTTGTCTGTAAGTAAAACAAATGCTAGGGCAATTGCTTGGGAGGTGCACTACATCATGCGGTCTGGCTGGCAAGAGTGATGCAGCAGTGGCTGTTTCCTTGTCCTCCTCGTATGTCATTTCATATTATCTTGTCTGCTTTTCTGCTCGGCAGCTCCACAGGAAAATAAATCTGTAAATTAGACGCATTTGAAACGTTGTTGTGCGACGATTGATCGACAACGACTTGAGGCAACACAATGTGGCGAGGAAATGAAGCCTCTGCACCGTGCAGATTAGGTTTTCTCAAATAACACTGTGTGGACGGAATCGACAATAGAAAAGGCGCAGGATTAATGCATACTGCCAGGGAAAACAGGTGGCCAGCTTCCATTGGCGATCGCCTCGTCGAATTGTGTGTGAATGAAAGCTGGGGATGGAAGGAGGCAGTGACGCAGGGATGATTGTGACACTCCAAGAGTTGGTCAGTCAGGGTTGGCAGGGCTACAGCAGACAGGCATTAAGGTTATTGTGTTGGACATTGGTGGGCTGATGGAAGGATATTAGATGGGAAAGACGAGAGGCAACGAGGCGAGGAAATCATCTTCGCAAGAAGTTCGCTACACTACCCTTGACCTTAATCCCACGCAATATGCGGATGTTTGCCGAATCACATGTAATTTGTCCCATTTATTGTTCTTGTCCTGTGGTTCCAGGAAGTAGCGCAACTACAAATAGACTTAAAGAAGCACTTATCAGTGCCCGCCCAACCAGTGATGGTAGGTAATAACAATGAATACAAAAACGGTGAAACTTAAAAGGCAGTAGGATGACTGGATGACACTCACAGTGATAAATCCATGTTTGGACAAGTCGTTATGCCAGGGGGTACTGTCACATACTGACCAATGTAGTCAGCAGTGCCCCCTGGTTCGTGAGTATAGGGGTGTAGTGTGACAGTACATTTGGGGTGTGGTATATCTTGGTGGAGGGGGTGGTTGGCCCGGGCTAACTTGGTGGCAGGTTTAACAACAAGAGATTTGCAGCAGGACAAGCAGAATGCCTGTCAATCTGAGCAGAGTTGACTCCCGTGGTATGTGTACCTGTCAGTGTCACAATGTGTGCGTGCGTGCATGCATGCATGTGTGTGTGTTTGCTCTCTTGACTTCATTCATAACGGTTAACTCCATAAACCTGCCACGTTTTGTCCCAGCTGTGGAGTCCACCGCCTCAAACAATTGCCTCCTATTTGGGCAGCATGGGCAGGTGACACGCCATGATTGACTACACAGCTTGGGTGTAGGCCTAGTGTCATTGTGCATTGTCAGTGACCAAACCAAGGCCTGAGGTGTCGTCCTGGGTGTTGTAAACAGTGATTTATCTGCACAACTGTCCAGTTTGTCCAACTGCTGGGACCCTTGTGGCCATCCTCACTGATTTAGTGTAGCTTCGTGGGTGAGCTGTACTAGTAAATCTTACCCACTGTCCGATACAATGGCCAGGCATGCGTAGGTGTTCCTGTGTATATGCCAGTTGAGTCTGCATACAGATGTGCTCATTATAATTATGAAGGGTGTCAATGATCCTGGCTAACCCTGAGAGATGTAGCAGTAGTCGACATTTGACACCATTGATTCATATGTCAGCCAAAGTTTGGAGAACAATTTGTGCACACACTGTTACTCTAGATACTGTTGTCAATATTAGGGTCAATGAATGAAGTTGGGAAGTAGACCAGAATTGTTGAGGGTGGTCTGCTCTGAGGTTGGAGGTTTGCCCTAAAAATATGTGGGAGGTGGGATTTGTGGGAGGTGGGAATGGGGAAGTGCACTCTCAAAGTGGTGGAAGGTTAGAGATTGCCCCAAAACAGGTGGGAAATGGGAGGTTGAAACCCCTGCCACACACCCTCAGCATATAGTACTGTGTTTATTCTAGTCACGTAAAATACACCATTGTTCTATTTTTGGTGCTATTAATGTGTGGTGTAGAAATGCAACTCATTCATGTTGGAACTGTTAATCTGGAAGTGATCCAGTTATTTGTTGCTCCGATTCATGGTATCAGGTTGACAATGCTGGCGGTGGTGACATTGATTGAAGTGACTTGATGACAGAGGATTCTTGGTGTCCTTACTCTCTAAAGCCTTGTAGGGTTTCACCGTTTGCATGCTCAAGTTACCAACACCATCAATTAGGTTGTCAGCACATCAGGATTGGTTCTGCAATATTTCTTCCAAACGTATTAAATGATAGTACACATGTCACTGTTGTTATATAAACCACGAGCAGTATTCCGTGTATAGCTTAATGGTAGTCCAGCTATCTAAATTAGGAAAAGATTAATATTCAGGAATGAAGTGAGTAGTTTTATGTTTGATGTGTTTTAAGAAATGTATGTTTCAAGGGATATGGTACACAGTGACATTTCCAGAACTATGATCACATTTGTGGCATCATTCATAAAAGTAATTTGTTGTGGTATGTAAATGTTTTCACCATCTTACCCATCCGTGTAGCGACAAACTGTGTCAACCCCGGTGAGTGTCTGACCACTCAATCTGTTCACAGAAAAAGTAAACCTTAAAGGGAATAAAAACACCTATTGCTTGAATTCATATTATATTACATCCTGCTATATATTTCCATGTCCACCAAGCCAATAAAATTAAAAATTCAATGAATTAGAATTTCCACATTTTATGCTATGCATCTGGACTTTTTCAAATATGCATATTTTTTGCGTGCTTTCCGGGATGCCGAGATGTGACATCACACACGACATCACACACGACATCATACACGACATCACACACGACATCACACACGACATCACACACGACATCACACACGACATCACACACGACATCACACACGACATCACACACGACATCACACACGACATCACACACGACATCACACACGACATCACACACGACATACACTCATATTAGGCCGACCCCTGCATGCATTCAGAGCATATTTACAAGGATAGCTTTTAGGTCGAAACGAGCGTCAGAATGAGTTATTATGTGATTCCGAAGTAATACAAACGCTAGTCATCATAGAGGAACAAGCAGTTATCTTACAGTTTCACATGAATCCAATTTTATTCAAAACAATGAATGCGAATGGGCCTTCAACTAGTACAAGCCGGCGAGGTTTCGTGAAGCTTCGGCTCATTTTCAGAATAATTATATCGATTGCAACCCACCAGAGATAATCTACACCAATAAACATACATAGCAAACAGATATTGTATCCAGAAAGTAATGTTGTTTAGTCTCATAAACTATCACTAGAATATTTATATATGAAGGAGGAGTTGTACAACTTATCATAACAACTTGAATCAGTCAGTGAATTTCTGCTGTTCTTGGTAGCTCAGTTGGTAGACGTGTTGGTTTCATGTAATTCATTTTGCAATTGGGCGACAACGGTTCAAACCTGACACCGAACCATTCATTTTCTTGACACTTCTTTGTATATGTTTTCATGAAGTAATATAAACCAAATAATTTTTACACTATGATGCACTGTTTGTAAATCTAACAATAATAACTCATTCTGGCGCTCGTTTCGACCCAAAAGCTGTCCTTGTAAACATGCTATGAATGCATGCAAGGGGTCGGCCTAATGCGAGTATATGTCGCCTGTGATGTCACGATACCACGTGATCACCTAGGTCATTAAATTTCAGTTTTCCGTGAGAATCGTTACACAGGCGGGTTTAAAATCTAATTTATTTATATGCTACAAATGTATTTTTTTATATTCTTGAATGTTACATACAATGTTAAACTTTGTGTGCACATAAAAAACGGATTTTAGCTAATGGCTTGTTTAATTTTAGTCCCTTCAATTTGGTAAATACATCGCCAATTGGTAGATCATGTGACCAATGGTCCAAGCATGCGAATGAACACAGAAAGACACAAATAGACCTTGACACTTGAGAGGAGACACAATTACAGTGTTTCCAAGTTGGCATGTTGGTATAATATAGATCTATGTAAGAATTTGTCTTTGTCATGAACAGGCAGCTTGGTTCTGTAAAGGAGCTATGAAGTTTTACAATTGACCAATGGAAAGTTATTCCAGTTTTTCTATGAATTGTACATGAAGAAACAAGTTGGTCTCTGTAGACTAGGTACTGTATCGCACCAAGTACTTAAATGCACGGTTGTTTGACCAAACTCTATCTGTTTGCTTCATGATGGATCAAGTCACCCATGAGTTGTAAAGGCACATTATGGAATTATGTATGACTGAACTAACAGCTTCACAGTCACTGAACCCCAACAGAGTGGCCTGTATGCCTGTATGCCTGTATGCCTGTATGCCTGTATGCCTGTAAGGTATGCCACAGGCTTTACCTACCGGCATATATTTACTGCTTGAAGGACAACATTTTGATGGGCCACCAATGCAGCATACTGCGTGACGTAGCACAGAGATCCATATTGAGTCTGATACTGGCATCAGTTGTTTGTCTTTATCGACATTCACTCCATTACAGGTCACAACTTGGACAAACGTTTGCACAACTGCCGAGCAGAGGTGTCGATTTGCCCATCCAAAACAGGCGCTTTGCCTTGCCAGGCTGCGTTCATATCCGCTTTCCCGGAAGAGTGCATATTTTATTGGCTGTTATTGCTTCTTGGCATAGATGGCTGCCATCACTTGCCATTTATTGCAGGGGCGAGACGCCAAGCGTTATTTGTGTTCTCATTTCAGGCACCTGTTTTACATGCTTGAAATCCGTCTGCGTGAAATGCCTGTCTCCTTCTCCTTATGCTGCGTTTTATTTGTTTCAACAAACACTCCATCGTTTAAAACCAACAAGTTGATCAGGCCAGATATATTCTGAGACTGCTGCGAGAATTATGTCACTTTGTTTTCTATTTTTATTATGAATAAAATTAGCAGAATACTTGTCAACTCTCATGGAAGTCTTGTAATCAGGAGATGTTGTGGGAAATGAATTATTTATATATCATGTTTTGAAGGCTCTTGTTAACGACATGCAACAAATTGCATTGCTAACTAACAATCTCATGAATATAGAATTCCCAGAAAGCCATGATAAATGTTACAACATTTTGGAGAGAAAATGATAACATTTAAAGAGAAATTACCAGCATATGTTTATTTAAATTAAGTTTCATTATTGACCAACAAATTCTTTTTGGTTTAAAGGTAAGTTCTTATATAGCGCAATATCCAGAACTCAGGACTGCTCAAAGCACTTTACATGTTACTCCCTGGCAGACCTGTTCAATCGAACACCATCTCGACTTCTGATAAGCATTTAGCCACACTGTAATTAATGCGTGAAGACTATTCGTACACAAGTATCCACCACTCTCTATAGCCAGGTACTCATTCATACAGCTGAGTGAACTGAAGCAATGTAGAGTAAACGAACTTGCCAAAGGTTCGACTCCGCCGCACAGGATTCAAACCCGGGTTCTATCAGTCCAAAGCTCTTACCGCTGAGCTACTGCGTTCCGCTTATTATAAGGTCCTGTTATAGTGTAACTTTTATTATAAGGTCCTGTTATAGTGTAACTTATAAGGTCCTGTTATAGTGTAACTTTTATTATAAGGTCTTGTTATAGTGTAACTTTTATTATAAGGTCTTGTTATAGTGTAACTTTTATTATAAGGTCCTGTTATGGTGTAACTTTTATTATAAGGTCCTGTTATGGTGTAACTTTTATTATAAGGTCCTGTTATAGTGTAACTTTTATTATAAGGTCCTGTTATGGTGTAACTTTTATTATAAGGTCCTGTTATGGTGTAACTTTTATTATAAGGTCCTGTTATGGTGTAACTTTTATTATAAAGTCCTGTTATGGTGTAACTTATTATAAGGTCCTGTTATGGTGTAACTTTTATTATAAGGTCCTGTTATGGTGTAACTTTTATTATAAGGTCCTGTTATGGTGTAACTTTTATTATAAGGTTCTGTTATGGTGTAACTTTTATTATAAGGTCCTGTTATGGTGTAACTTATAAGGTCCTGTTATGGTGTAACTTTTATTATAAGGTCCTGTTATGGTGTAACTTTTATTATAAGGTCCTGTTATGGTGTAACTTTTATTATAAGGTTCTGTTATGGTGTAACTTTTATTATAAGGTCCTGTTATGGTGTAACTTTTGTTATAAGGTCCTGTTATGGTGTAACTTTTATTATAAGGTCCTGTTATGGTGTAACTTTTGTTATAAGGTCCTGTTATGGTGTAACTTTTATTATAAGGTCCTGTTATGGTGTAACTTTTATTATAAGGTCCTGTTATGGTGTAACTTTTATTATAAGGTCCTGTTATGGTGTAACTTTTATTATACATAATAATCTGGTGTGATGTTAATAATATCTGAACATCTCGTGACAACAGATGATACCATATCAGTCAACAGCAGCTTATATTATTTTGACAGATTTAGTATTTGTGGTTCACACTGTATCCAGCAGATGGCAGCAGTATTTCATTGGTGTATACTTAGGTTTAGGGCCATAAATTATATATTTATATAATGCTGGACATAACAAACTAAATTGCATTCCAAGACAAGCAATTGATCCCCTGTGCACTTTTAAAATAGTTGAATTACTATTTACTTTTAACACTGAAGGATAGTTGCACCAATGTTTACTTCTAACATAAACTTGAGAGCGATTTTTGCACTGGTTTATTAGGTGGAAAATCAGAAGTACCTTCAGCTGATACTTATTTCACTTGAATAATTCATCGGTATGCTCCAATGAACCCACATTAGTATGTCAGAACATTTTTGTCCCGTTAATTTATGTGCCAAGTCTGTTGACATAGGCACTGTGCCAACAACTAACCACTAATTGGCCTATCATGTCACAATCCACGGTTACAATCCATAAGTTCGTGATACATTCGCTCTTTCTGATATATCTGAAAATATGATTATTATATATTCTTGATGCCCTTTCACATTACATGCACAAATTAATAACAAATTTATGAAATAGATATGTGCATGTGCTTGATGTCGTTTAGACTGCATCAATAAACAATGAACATAATTTGCTTGTTCAGTGATGCGTATATATATGTAGCAACAGCAGAATGAATTCAGCAGTGGCTAACATAGCAGAGTAGGACTCGTGGACATGTATCCGTAGATAGATCTTTAGGGCAATATGTAGGAGTTTCAGGGTCAGTGGTAGTAGGAACAAACAACTAGGGTGGATTACGCCCCAGTTGCCTGAGGCAAGTTGACTGTTCACACCTGTGGTGTTTGCCCCCCTTTTATTGGGTAGCAGGGGACTGTTTTAGTAAGTTGAGGTCACAAGAAAATCTATCATTAAACAGAATCCACTGTTAAGTAAGGAGTTTTTAAAAAGAAATGCAAAAAGCAGCTACCATTTCCCTGGGAACACTATTTCAGTGACACACCAGCGAATGTGCCCCGGTGGCAAATCCTAATGTTGACAGTTCTTAGTTTACAGGGTCACTGTTATTGAGCAAAATGGATTTAGAGAGGAAAATCGGACTTATGAGCTCATAAGAATGTTACTGAAATGGACCCCTGGACATGCTCAAATAGGCACCATTGGAACACTGGTCAGCTCCACCCTAAACAGTTACGCTTGACCAGCTTGATATTTGTTGCTCTGTAATCAGCTGGAAAATTTCCGGGTTATATCAGTGTAGGCATCCTTCACTTCTGTTCTGTTTCTAGCCGTTATCATCTGGGTTGAGTTTAGAGAAATGTGTTCACACTGTATTTATGATGCGATTGAGGTGAATATAGATGTAAAAATGGTTACATTTGTTTCTTCAAACAATCTGTTTGTTAATGAAAGTTATCCTACATTTTGGTCACCATTTATTACCGATACCCTATTTCAGTGTGCCATTTATATAGTTGAGCGGCCATGGCATATTAAGATACAGTTAATATCTCTCGCTCTTTGACCTCTATGATAATCCTTTCAGAGCCTCCCTTGATGGCATTTTTGCTAATGCAGGCTGTCCAGGCCTATGCCCAGTCACATGTGATCTCTGCCCACTTTGATGACCACTGGACTTTGGCTAGATCCAAGGGATTGGGCATCATGAATCTAATTAATAGCTTTAGTGGGATGGTGTGTTTGCATTGTGGAGGAATGCATTTGTATGCACAAACCTGGGTATTCATTGTAAATAATTTCCTTTCAGAAATGCAAATTTCTAGTAACTAGTTAATGAAACGTTTACTAGTTTAATGATTGACATGACCAGAATCAGCTGACTTGTGTGGCATGGTGCTGTATGTCAGAAAGCACTTTTTTTGTGTGTCACTTTTATTATTTCTAGCATTGATCAGTAATTGTTCAATATTTATTTCTCATTTGTGCACAAATCTTCTGTCTTATTTGTGAAGTACTCTCTGCCTCTCTCATCATATACTCAGCTGGACTTTTGAAGTACTCTGCCTCCCTGATCAGGTACTATCTACCTCCATCATTTGGTACTCTCTCTTCTTAATGAGCTACTCTGCCTGCCCCATGAAGGACTTTCTCACTGCCACATGTGGTACACTCTTCCTCCCTTTTGAAGCACTCTTTGCTTCCCTCGTGAGGTACTCCCTGATTCCTTTGTTAAGTATCTTTTATATCAATCATGAATGCCACTCTGCCTCCCTCGTGAAGTACATTTCTTCACCTCTCACAGAGTATTCTGTGTCTCCCTTGTGAGGTACTCTTTGCCTCGATAGTGAAGTACTCTCTGCCTCCTTCATTAGGTACTCTCTACCTCCCTCGTGAGGTACTATCTGCCTGTCTCATGAGATACTAAGTGCCTCCCTCATGAAATACTCTCTGTCTCTGCCTTGTGAAGTACTCTACTTCCCTTGTGAAGTACTCTACCTGTCTTGTGAAGTACTCTACCTCCCTTGTGAAGTACTCTGCCTCCCTTATGAAGTATTTTCTGCTGCTGTCACAAGGTCCACTGCCTCCCTCATGAGGTCTCTCCCCTTGTAAGCTCTCCCTGGTGATCACTTCCTGAGTGCGGGTGACGTTCAGGGACGATTGATGTACAGAGATGGCTTCCACTGATCAAACACTGATGTCTCCCATTTAAGACCGTGCATAGGCATAATGGTGAATAGGAACTGGCAGATAATCTTGCCGAATCAAAGTGCTTCTCGTAATGCACGCCAATGAGTTTAATATGTCCTGGTGCACTCTAAATTTGTATCCATCTTGCCTCGGAACAGCCAACTCGACACATTTCCATTTAGACATGGTCGTGTGGAATTATATTCCGTGATTCAGCCACATTTAACTCAATGCATAGTGGATTTAGTAAAATGGATCTTGTTGCAATGGTTTTTTCGACAATGTGGGCTGAGGTTGATTGATAAAAGGTGTTTGTTACAATATGGAAGTCTGTGTTTAATATTAGTCATGTACCTGTTTTATTTGAACTGTGTACAACCAATATATTACGATGGAGTTGTTGTATTAAAGAGGACATGGTTTAGGAAGTGGAGTATTCAGGAAATTGACATGTCATGAAATTCTAGCATTTCAGCTAGTTAGCCAGGTATGATATTGCGAAACTATAAGGTAGGAAAGTGTCCCGGAAGCACACCTGAGAACGAGATAGTTGACATAGTCATGCCAGGCCTATAAGACTTATGGTCGACTCTTGCTAGTATAAGGATCACATTGGGACTTGGTCAAACTGTTTCTTAGATCCAATGTTCTTTATATCCATGATTACACAACACAAGCCAGAACATGAATTTCAAAGTTGTTCTGGTTAAGTATTCTTTATAGCAAGAGTTGAATCTAAAAGAATCACCTAATTCAAGTTTCTTAACCCTTGTCTTGGCAACCTATCAGGCCAACCTGACTTAGCAACCCTTATCCTTGCTACGGATGTGGTCAGAATGTTTTTCGCTTGACCCACCCATGTGCGTCTGCTGAATTCCAGGCGCCATCAGACATGACGAGATGCTTCAGCCGTAGACAAACTCGATGTAGATCCGGACGTCGGCATGCAAGATTGATTGCTCACCTGGGTTTGCTTAGAGCTCTGATAACCCAAAACAAACCTGCGATAATGTCAGCGGCAGCGCAGTTTACCTCCATAGATTTCAGGGTACCCAGTGTTGCAATATTTTCCGATATTTCTGATAATTGCGTCGCAGTTCCTTTAATTGATATATTTACAAAAAAACCTGTAGTTTACTAATAATTGGTTAGATTTTTTTAGGCTTTTGTGATTCATTACAACATAATTAATGTTTTTGCGGTATAAATATACATGTTTATGATCACCTACAGGTGATATCTGTATGGTTTGAGTCACACCAAGCCATAATCAGATCTGCAAAATTGGTGAATTTCATGACATGATGCTGAAAGTTGGCAGTTGCTAATTTTTGCTAACTAAAGTCAGTACATGGCGCCACATGAAATAAGCAAATTACTATATTATTTAACTACATTTTTACTTCTGACTGAATTCATGTATTTTCTGCACAAAAAGTGGATGTACACTGAGATTGTCAGTAAGAATACAAACTTGGTATATTTAGTTGATTGGTGACACAAACGTGAACATAATTTAGCAGTATGTTGATGTTGAATGCGAACACTTCCGCAATGATAACATTGCAGCCACACTTACATCAGCAGTAATTGAGTAACCCTGTTGCGCCTGCCCAGTGGTGGACCATCGCTACCTCGGGACCATTTCTAAACCTAGTATCTATCACACAAGTCATCTAACCTGTCACAAGAGACCACTTAGACCAGCGACCTCACGAGACCGATCTATCTCCCCGGCTACAACATCTATACTAGGCTTTTTCTTCCTGTTGTCTGTAGCGCAAATGTGCAAAGCAATCTACCAGACTTACTCATGGGTTAGTACATGCTAATAAAGTTGCCCCGGTAGTGCCACATGAAATTGCCTGCCTGTTCCAATACGGGCAGCTGGCACCTGCATTGATGAACGAATGATCATTCTTTACTTGAGAAACTATAACAACCGTGTGCATCGTTTGTTGCAGAGTGAGACGCGAAGATGGCCACGCTGTCACTCAAGATCAGCGTGGTAGGCAGCAGTGCCGTCAAGACTATGCAGTTCAACCCTTCCACGATCGTCTATGACGCTTGCAAGATCATCCGCGAAAGGGTCCCTGAAGGAAACCATGGAAATCGTAAGCACTCCTTTCTCCATAATCTGCTACGCTTTGCCCAGGATGAAATCAATATTTTTAAATGTGGTTCTTTAGGACAGATGTGTAACTGAGTTAAACAATTAAATTGTACCATTGCTATTTCTATTTCTGCTACATCCCCTTTATAGGTTTGACAAACATATTGAATATTTCATTAATGTGTAACATTTTGGACAGAGGTGGCATTAGTCTTGCATTCCAACATAAATCAGACAAGTTTTCTATCTTTGAGGCTTTTTATGTCTACAAATTGTGTGAGTCTGCCAAGAAATACAAGCTGAGCCTGAACAAACACAAAATCATGCTCTTTGTCTCTCGTTTTATTGGTAACACTTAACCTGTAGACGAGACATGGAACTTCATAAGGTGTTGAGATAAAGTGTAAATGTGCACAAACAGTCTGGAAGACTAGATCTAGATCCTCTGCCTTGTCAACTGTACATAGCACACACAAGTTCCTGTAAATTACAGGCTGTATTACTTGGCTTGCATCTTGCAGCATCTGAATTTGGGTTGTTTCTGGCTGATGACGACCCAAAGAAAGGCGTGTGGCTGGAGTCCAGACGCACACTGGACTATTACCTCCTCAGGAACGGGGTGAGTACAGGGAGGGTATGAAGTAAATCTCACTCATGGTGACCAAAATCATCTCGAGCATGAGATAGAAATCTTGTAGATGGGTTCTGGTGTAGTAGAGACTTTATAAGATTAAAGCTGGTTTACAGGTTGTGTTTGCTAATGTTTTTGTTGGACACTTGTGCCTGTTGGTTTACGTAGCATGACTGAATTATGTACAGAAACATGTAACTAAAATATACGATATCACACATGCGCTGCATTGTGTGTGGCACTTTGTTAAGTTGTATATTTTGCTCTATAATACACAGTATGATACATGTCATAATGTGCACCATGTGCTGTATACTTACTATGAGCCATGTCCTGTACTGTGTGCCATGAGCCATGTCCTGTACTATGTGACATGTCTTGTACTGTGTGCTATGTGACGTATCCTGTACTGTGTGACGTCTCCCTGTACTGTGTGCCATGAGCCATGTCCCTGTACTGTGTGCCATGAGCCATGTTCCTGTACTGTGTGCCATGAGCCATGTCCCTGTACTGTGTGCCATGAGCCATGTCCCTGTACTGTGTGCCATGAACCATGTCCTGTACTGTGTACTATGTGACATGTCCTGTACTGTGTGCCATGTGACATGACCTGTACTGTGTGCCATGAACCATGTCCTGTACTGTGTGTCATGTGACATGTCCTGTAGTGTGTGCCATGTGACATGCCCTGTACTGTCTGCCATGTGACATGTCCTGTACTATGTGACATGTCCTGTACTGTGTGCCATGTGACATGTCCTGTACTGTGTGTCATGTGGCATGTCCTGTACTGTGTGCTATGTGACATGTCCTGTACTGTGTGCCATGTGACATGACCTGTACTGTGTGCCATGAACCATGTCCTGTACTGTGTGTCATGTGACATGTCCTGTAGTGTGTGCCATGTGACATGCCCTGTACTGTCTGCCATGTGACATGTCCTGTACTATGTGACATGTCCTGTACTGTGTGCCATGTGACATGTCCTGTACTGTGTGTCATGTGGCATGTCCTGTACTGTGTGCTATGTGACATGTCCTGTACTGTGTACCATGAGACATGTCCTGTACTGTGTGCCATGTGACATGTCTTGTACTGTGTGCCATGTGACATGTCCTGTACTGTGTGCCATGTGACATGTCCTGTACTGTGTGCTATGTGACATGTCCTGTACTGTGTGCTATGTGACATGTCCTGTACTGTGTACCATGAGACATGTCCTGTACTGTGTACCATGTGACATGTCTTGTACTGTGTGCCATGTGACATGTCCTGTACTGTGTACCATGTGACATGTCCTGTACTGTGTACCATGTGACATGTCCTGTACTGTGTACCATGAGACATGTCCTGTACTGTGTGCCATGTGACATGTCTTGTACTGTGTGCCATGTGACATGTCCTGTACTGTGTACCATGAGACATGTCCTGTACTGTGTACCATGAGACATGTCCTGTACTGTGTGCCATGTGACATGTCTTGTACTGTGTGCCATGTGACATGTCTTGTACTGTGTACCATGAGACATGTCCTGTACTGTGTGCCATGTGACATGTCCTGTACTGTGTGCCATGTGACATGTCCTGTACTGTGTACCATGAGACATGTCCTGTACTGTGTACCATGAGACATGTCCTGTACTGTGTGCCATGTGACATGTCTTGTACTGTGTACCATGAGACATGTCCTGTACTGTGTACCATGTGACATGTCCTGTACTGTGTGCCATGTGACATGTCTTGTACTGTGTGCCATGTGACATGTCTTGTACTGTGTGCCATGTGACATGTCTTGTACTGTGTACCATGAGACATGTCCTGTACTGTGTACCATGTGACATGTCCTGTACTGTGTGCCATGTGACATGTCCTGTACTGTGTGCCATGTGACATGTCCTGTACTGTGTGCCATGTGACATGTCTTGTACTGTGTGCCATGTGACATGTCCTGTACTGTGCTTTGTGTGCTGCAGGACCTGTTGGAGTACAAGAAGAAGCACCGTATGTTGCGAGTGCGTATGTTGGACGAGACGGTGAAGACGCTGCAGGTGGACGACAGCCACACTGTCTCTCAACTCATGATCACTATCTGCAGCAAGATTGGTGAGTAACTTCTCACCGTGATCACAGACATGGTCACACATTATGGTTCTCGACACTGCAGAAGTCTAGCTCATTTTGTGCCTAGAATGACACAAGTGTCAATAGCTCATTTCTTGCCCTGGATGCTCCATGCAGACCTTCCAAGTCTTCCGCTTTACCAGATCTTCCGCTTTTTCCGGGTTTAAAAAAAAAATCTTATGCTTTCCCATTTTGTTTTGAAAATCTTCTCCTTTTTACAGACATGGCCGGTGATCACAGCACCACCCGACTTGAAGCAGTGCCATTTGGTGGCGTGTTATGTTTTTCAACTAATGAGATTGGACTGACATTTTCCAGTGTTTCCCCTGGTATATGACAAGCGAGGTGGGCTGCCTTGCCGATTTTCTATGCCGCCTCGCCCAAACAATGCCGAAATTGCCGCCTCAGCTATTTTGTGCGCCCATTTTTTTTCATTCTTTCGCAATATATTCATCACCAGCGAACGGCACGAAATGACACCATAAATCACTTAGGCCCTATATTCCTGCAAAATTACAGATTTGTATCAACATCATTTAGGCGTCTTAAAAAAACGTCTCGGAGGAGGCCCAAATAAAAACTGCATCCTATTCACGAATTGGCACTTGTATCGAATCCGAACCCTTTTGAAACCCAAATAGCAACTTGGTTTGCACTAGTCTGTGCCACTGCGGCCGTACCTTACCGCACAGCGCACATAAAAGCGATATAGCAGCGTATGTTGATACAAACCGGGGTGCTATTTATGCCTCTAATGGGCGTAAGAATTAATATTCTTAAAGGTAAATATGCCTAGGATAATGTTGAATGATGGAACTATTTCACTGAGGTATCAAAGTTAGGCAAAACTCAAGTTATAACAGCGAAATCGAGGTGTCATTCAACTAATGTTCTATGCCTTTTTTTTTGGCAAAATAAGGAATGTGATTCGTAAGATATTTTTGTGCTAAATATATAATTTATTATATTCTGACAAAGTTGTGCAAAAAACTTTTGAGAAATTTGAATTGAGTGAAGTACTTATGAATATAAATCACCAAAGTTCACATCTCATAAGACGCCTATTCCCCAAACCGTGTATACTAACTGATTATCAATAGACAATGATATGTTTGCACAGAAATTTTATAGACTAAATAACTTATACTGTTTTGTAAAAAGGCACAATTTGAGAAACGTTCTTGTGATTAATAGAAACATACTTTTGTGGCATTCCAAAAATGACTGTTTAATTAATTGCATAGCATGCTAGCAACAAATAAAATATAATCTTTGGAACATAAACCACCAATTTACCATAATATTATGATATTATCATCATTTAAAGGTGATGATGAAAGAGTCTTCAGATGATACCACTGGATGCTTCCCAGAGAAGTCGAGATGGTGTTCGACTGAACAGATCTGCCAGGGAGTAAAGTGTAAAGCGTTTTGAGCAGTCCTGAGGACTGGATACTGTGCTAAATAAGAACTTACCTTTTATTTTTTATTGGCTCTGTCAGCATGGTAACAAGGCCTAGGGTTATGGCAAAAAAACATCACCACAACCATTTGTACCACTGGTCAAGTGGAAATCACGCCTCAACTGAGTACCTGTCGTAAAGTGGAAACCACACCTCAACACGATGAAACAATCACGATTACTGACTTTTATCAATCATGATTACTACATTTACAAGTAGTGTCTTGTTGTTTTATATCTTCCCCTCTATATTCAAGAGTAAAGGTTAAAACATACCTCAGAATGCACAATTTTTAAGCTAGTTTTACAAAATTATCTGCGGGAGCATGCCCCCGGACCACCCTAGCAATGCTTCGCGGCTGTGGCGCTCGCGTAGCCCACCCCTACCACCTCGCACATAATTTTAGTCAGGGGAAACACTGCTCTGCATGTTTTTCACTCCGTCATTTTGACTGTCTCCAAGTGCCACGAATAACCACAAACATGAGAGTTGAGTACCAAACGTGCCACTGGCATTTACAATGCTGAGCACTAAGAGACAGATGTGGACCACTGGGTGTTTGGGAAATTGGGTGTTTGTTTGTTAATAGAGTTTTGCTGTTTTTCTGAGCAAGAATCTTCAGTTTTTTTGTAGGAAGAGGAAGATCTTCTGTTTTTTTTAATAAAATGTTAGAAGGTCTGTCCATGTATCTAGTTCATTTCTGGCCCTGGATGGTCCATGTATCTAGTTCATTTCTGGCCCTGGATGGTCCATGTATCTAGTTCATTTCTGGTCCTGGATGGTCCATGTATCTAGTTCATTTCTGGCCCTGGATGGTCCATGTATCTAGTTCATTTCTGGCCCTGGATGGTCCATGTATCTAGTTCATTTCTGGCCCTGGATGGTCCATGTATCTAGTTCATTTCTGGTCCTGGATGGTCCATGTATCTAGTTCATTTCTGGCCCTGGATGGTCCGTGTATCTAGTTCATTTCAGGCCCTGGATGGTCCATGTATCTAGTTCATTTATGGCCCTGGATGGTCTGTGTATCTAGTTCATTTCTGGCCCTGGATGGTCCATTTATCTAGTTCATTTCTAGTCCAGGATGGTCCGTGTATCTAGTTCATTTCTGGCCCTGGATGGTCCGTATATCTAGTTCATTTCTGGCCCTGGATGGTCCGTATATCTAGTTCATTTCTGGTCCTGGATGGTCCATGTATCTAGTTCATTTCTGGTCCTGGATGGTCCATGTATCTAGTTCATTTCTGGCCCTGGATGGTCCATGTATCTAGTTAATTTCTGGTCCTGGATGGTCCGTAAATCTAGTTCATTTCTGGTCCTGGATGGTCCATGTATCTAGTTCATTTCTGGTCCTGGATGGTCCGTGTATCTAGTTCATTTCTGGCCCTGGATGGTCCATGTATCTAGTTCATTTCTAGTCCTGGATGGTCCATGTATCTAGTTCATTTCTGGTCCTGGATGGTCCTTGTATCTAGTTCATTTCTGGTCCTGGATGGTCCATGTATCTAGTTCATTTCTGGTCCTGGATGGTCCGTGTATCTAGTTCATTTCTGGCCCTGGATGGTCCATGTATCTAATTCATTTCTGGTCCTGGATGGTCCATGTATCTAGTTCATTTCTGGTCCTGGATGGTCCATGTATCTAGTTCATTTCTGGTCCTGGATGGTTCATGTATCTAGTTCATTTCTGGTCCTGGATGGTCCATGTATCTAGTTCATTTCCGGCCCTGGATGGTCCATGTATCTAGTTCATTTCTGGCCCTGGATGGTCCATGTATCTAGTTCATTTCTGGTCCTGGATGGTCCATGTATCTAGTTCATTTCTGGTCCTGGATGGTCCATGTATCTAGTTCATTTCTGGTCCTGGATGGTCCATGTATCTAGTTCATTTCTGGTCCAGGATGGTCCATGTATCTAGTTCATTTCTGGCCCTGGATGGTCCGTGTATCTAGTTCATTTCTGGCCCTGGTTGGTCCATGTATCTAGTTCATTTCTGGCCCTGGATGGTCCATGTATCTAGTTCATTTCTGGCCCTGGATGGTCCATGTATCTAGTTCATTTCTGGCCCTGGATGGTCCGTGTATCTAGTTCATTTCTGGCCCTGGATGGTCCATGTATCTAGTTCATTTCTGGTCCTGGATGGTCCATGTATCTAGTTCATTTCTGGCCCTGGATGGTCCATGTATCTAGTTCATTTCTAGTCCTGGATGGTCCATGTATCTAGTTCATTTCTGGTCCTGGATGGTCCATGTGTCTAGTTCATTTCTGGTCCTGGATGGTCCATGTGTCTAGTTCATTTCTGGTCCTGGATGGTCCATGTATCTAGTTCATTTCTGGTCCTGGATGATCCGTGTATCTAGTTCATTTATGGCCCTGGATGGTCCATGTATCTAATTCATTTCTGGTCCTGGATGGTCCATGTATCTAGTTCATTTCTGGCCCTGGATGGTCCATGTATCTAGTTCATTTCTGGTCCTGGATGGTCCATGTATCTAGTTCATTTCTGGTCCTGGATGGTCCATGTATCTAGTTCATTTCTGGCCCTGGATGGTCCATGTATCTAGTTCATTTCTGGCCCTGGATGGTCCATGTATCTAGTTCATTTCTGGTCCTGGATGGTCCATGTATCTAGTTCATTTCTGGTCCTGGATGGTCCATGTATCTAGTTCATTTCTGGTCCAGGATGGTCCATGTATCTAGTTCATTTCTGGCCCTGGATGGTCCGTGTATCTAGTTCATTTCTGGCCCTGGTTGGTCCATGTATCTAGTTCATTTCTGGCCCTGGATGGTCCATGTATCTAGTTCATTTCTGGCCCTGGATGGTCCATGTATCTAGTTCATTTCTGGCCCTGGATGGTCCATGTATCTAGTTCATTTCTGGCCCTGGATGGTCCGTGTATCTAGTTCATTTCTGGCCCTGGATGGTCCATGTATCTAGTTCATTTCTGGTCCTGGATGGTCCATGAATCTAGTTCATTTCTGGCCCTGGATGGTCCGTGTATCTAGTTCATTTCTGGCCCTGGATGCTCCACATATCTAGCTCATTCCTGGCTCTAGACATAGTGTGTGTCTAACGCTTGTTCTAATATTAAAATCATAATTGAATAGACTACAATGCGGAGTAGCACATTCCCTGAAAGTAGATTGACATTTCTGCTAAAAAAATCTGGTAGTTGTATTACGATATGTTGCCTGGTTATCTTAATTACAATAGCAATTCTTGAATATAATAACAAGCACATTTAATTCTATTCTACTTTTTCACTAATTTTGCGTCGACATATGTTAGGATACTGCCACTATGTACGAGAAATCTGTATTTCATTGAATCAATCTACCCCCAGGGGGCCCCCAAACTGGTAAATATTCACATTTTGCCTATTTTTTTTAAACTCTTCAGTAACTTTTTCTCTGATTTTGCATAGACATTTCATGTGGTAGTGCCACTATACACAAGAAATCTGTATTTTATTGAATCTTTCTACCCCAGGGGCCCCCTAAACTGGTAAATATTGACATTTTGCCTTTTTTTAAACTCTTCAGTAACTTTTTCTCTAATTTTGCGTAGACATTTCATGTGGTAGTGCCACTATACACATGAAATCTGTATTTGCGTCAATCATTCTAAGTGCCCCCAGGGCCCCTAAAAATGCAAATTGTTCACATTTTACATTGAATGACATCAGTATCTTGCTGTCATTTGGGAAACACGTAGGAATCACCACATTAAAGATGGTGGACAAGTCATAAACAATGATACATTGCAAATTTTGAAAATTTGTGAAGGATAGCTCTGTTAATTTACTTCATACTGGTGATAACAAGAAGGCATTCAAGCAGATAGACGATATAATCTGCACGTACATGCTAATTGGTGCGATATTTATCCATGAAAATGTACTTTGAAGGCTTCGAATTGGAGTGAACTGACAATGGCACCTATTTTCGCCTGCTTCGCGCTATGATGCATTTTCGGCGGCAACAAACTTAAT
Organism: Paraescarpia echinospica; assembly: GCA_020002185.1. Lineage (NCBI taxonomy): Eukaryota > Metazoa > Annelida > Polychaeta > Sabellida > Siboglinidae > Paraescarpia > Paraescarpia echinospica. Next base: position 32,097,569 of record CM034532.1, read on the forward strand.
GTTACTTTCAACGACAGTAACTGCTTCACAAATAAATTTACATCGAAATGTTTACCAAATTCGTTACTTTAGTTTGTTGGTTTATTTGTTATAAGAAACGAAACACAAAAATAGATATCGTTGACAGAAGATATTTCAAAAATTTGCATAAATCCATTCGGTGACACCACCTGCTGCCATTCTGTTTATTCGTTCTAGTTCTAGTTGTTTCCAGCGTTTGGCAACGTTCTATTAACTGACTAGTCTGTATTATTGTGGTTACAATGTAATGGTCTTATGAGGTCTCATTCAACAAGTGAGCCTTTTTCAGAACACTCGCCAAACTGACCTTTATATGCTGGCACTGAGGGTGGTCACTGCCAGGGTGCTTGTTGTTCTCAGTGGTTCTTTTACGTCCCAAACTGAGACGGGACCGACATTAACGTGATCTCCGTGTCACGAGGGATACATAGTCCCCAATGTTGAGAGCCAGGTTTTTACACCAAATATCAAGCCTGCCCGGTCCGGGTTTCAAACTCAAGAGCGCCTGCATATTAGGCAGATGTGCTAACCTACCTAACCACTACACTAGCCACGCTCCCGTAGTGTTACTACAGAATTGTACATAATGAGATAATTATCCAAGATATGTGAACAAGTTTGATACCTTTGTTTTCAGGGGAGAATGGTGTGTAAAATAAAATCAACTTGCTCATTGAGATGTTGCCTCCTTCATGGAGAAAATGTCTGGTGAAAAGTAAAGTGACAAAACACAACACAAATTTGAATTTGTTGGGAAATGTATTGCCATATGCCACATACAGTAAATGTTATCAGACAACTAATTTTTCAATATAACTTTATAGCTTATTTTTACTGCTTTCTAATGGTATAACACATATATCACAATAATTATAAACTCTCAATTATAGTCCAAAAGACTGGGACTCTTGGCCCATTAAAAACATAATCTATGAAGACATGTAGAAATAACCATGGAACAAACTACCAGTAGCCTTCACGCTGTGAATATCACCTAGTTCTTATTAGATCAGTAATAATACAGCTGCAATGTGTCAGTACTTTCATTATTCAGATAACAAATTCAGAAGCCACTCTAGTGACAAGCCTTGCTGTGCCTGACAATGTGCGCTTTAATAGTGATAGATTTGTCCATGAGATTCCTGTTTTTTAACTTCTGTTTGCTCCACTGTAGCTTAATTTGGTGGGTATTGATTTTCTGTAGAAACTTATGCAGCACTGTATACAGAGAATGGCTCAAAGGAAATTACATTTTATCCTTTGTGTCGACCAAAGCAAATAACTACTGTTTATCCAATGTTTAAGGGGTTTGGCGACATTACTATTGTAGTAGTAGTTGCACATGTTTGGCCTTCTCAATGATAGTGTCATTGTTGCGTAACATGCAGAACAGAGACTGCCCTGTTTTTGACACAAGTTAAATGCCGTGGCCGTCATCATGTTGTGCTTTATTTGAGAACTTTGAGTGCTTTTCTCTGGTAGATCTATGTTTTCCTTCAATCTTCCTTCAGTCTCTTCCCTTCACCATGAGAGCTCCATGTCTTTGTGTCTTTGGTAGATATGTACTATTGATCATACTGTCATGCAGTCTGTTCATGTCACCATCAGAGCTTTGTGTCTCTACCTCTCTTGTAGATATTTATTATTGACAATGCACTCTGTTCCCATCGCCATCAGAGCTCCATGTCTTTGTCCCAATGGCAGATCTGCACTATTGACCATAAAGTGAGGAAGTCTGTTCATATCACCTTGAGAGTTGCATGTTTTCATATCTATTGGAGATCTGTGTTGGCGACGCTGTTCCCTTCACCAAGAGAGTTTTATGTGTCTGTTTCTGTGATATGTCTATGCTGTTGACCATCTTTTTCTTCAGTTTGTTCCTTTTACCATAAGAATTGTGTGTGTTTGTTAGGGTATCATATCACCCTTTTTGATATCTTCTCCTAGGTCATGTCTCTGTTGTGTTCCGGTTGAATGATTTATGTTGGTCTTGCAGGAATCATGAACCATGAAGAGTACTCGCTAGTGCGTGACCTCAGTGATGATGAGAAGCAGAAGACGCTGACACTGAAGCGCGACCGCTCCATCGCCAAGGATCAGAAGAAACTCGACGAGATGAAGAGGAAACTTCACACAGACGATGAATGTAAGTAGCTTGTGCCACAGTTTTTGACATATTCTGTGTTCATCTGCATGTACAGCCCATAGCATGTGTTCACTTCACGCAACGTCTAAACAAGGGCTGAGTAACCATTATGCTACTGTTAAAAGCATTTTCTTCTATACTGCAAGCAAGCCATTAGAAGATATTCAAGAACCTAGATGAACCAACTGGAAGATTTTCATTGATGTGTTTGGCAGGTGTAAAATCGCAACAACCAAAAAATGCACTAAAATGACTGCCAATTTGTAACATGACTGCGGTCCATTTTCTTCTGTCCAACACACATAGTTATAAATGTTTTATACGACAAACCACAAGTAGAATATTTATTGTAACTGCATATGTTGAAACATAGTGTACTTGTGTTTATTTTTGTTCAAGGAAAGGAAAAAATAGGTCTGCTCATGTGACCGTTATGTCCAAAATTCCCACATTTTAAAAATACTGTACCTTTTGTATGATTCTTACTCATTTGTCAGTCTTGGTGTGATTTTATCCATGTTTTGGCTGCATACTTCACATTTAAAAATGATTGTCGAAAACCCTTGGAAGATATTTTTTGTTTGACCTACTAACCGGTACGCTAACTGGTTTAGACTGGTTTTTGTAAATTTATTGAGAACTTTTATATCTTGTTATTATTTTGTGACAGACAGACATTTTAAGCTCCTAGTGGCAATGCCAGATTTACAGAATTTCAGAGATCTGTTTCCTACTGTTTGTTAAAGGCTAACGTTGTTAGATGGCTCAGCAAAATTGCTCCGATTGTGCCTGGGAAAGTGTCTCGTCTTGATTTGTCAGACAGTTAGCTGCATTGGGCCATCTTGAGAGATCACCTGTTTCCTGTGGCATTTATAGTGGTCTCAGAAGACTGAGTATTTGTGTAGTGGCATTCGTCTATCAAATGTGAAATGTATCAATAGACACGGGATTGGTTTTCTGGACCATCGATATATATCCTGTCTGTGAAAGTTCCGGAAACTTCAGTATTTTCATTTTACGGCCTAGAAATATCATATTTTAAACATTAAAATATATGATTCTGAAAGTGAGATTGTCTGTTCCTTTACCCGGAATCAGCCACAGGTGGTAATTATTAGCAGGAAGTGTGCTGAATCTGTTGTCTTGAGTGTGGGAGCCATATGAACGCGCTGAACATGAAAGGGCCTTGAGGATAGCTCAGCCGGCGTCTGCAGTATTGCAAATAGGGCATGTTTAGAATCTTGGATGTTTTGTTTACAACTTGTTTCATCGCAGTCAAAATATTCAAATTGCAAGCACTACCTCAGGGTTGCACTTTGACAGGCAGTATGCCTTTATCATATTTAATCTAGTATTAAGAACATATAAAATGAAACAGATCATTCTGATATAATCATGTTTTATGCATTGTGACACTGAGTTACATCTTAAGTCTGATGGCGTCTTGACATTTCCTCTTGCGTCGAATCAAACAATTTGACTAGCGTCATCTATTCGGTTGTTCACCCATCTGTCTGCCTCTCCCTGGACAGTGATGACTCGTGTGTCAGTTGCTATTCTCAGATGTACATCTGCAGCGTCCGTGCAATGACATTTACGTGCCTTTTGTGTGAGGTCGACAGCAAGCAGACATGCTTGATTGTTTCTGTCTGCCCATCACAAAGCAATATTGCAACGATTGACGTCGAATTTAACTTCGTAGACTACGTGACGTGCTGCCCAATGATCGCCGACATTGCCTCTTTCGTCTGTCAGCTGAGCGGTTAATTATTAGACAGCATCAAACCGCCACGGCATCCTCAGTTTGATGACAATTGTTGTTGCCTATTTATTTGTGTCTGTTGGTGACGTCATGTTGGTCAGTCCTGTGGTCATTTCGTGTCTGTCAGATCGCATCATGATGGCTGCTGAAGGCAGAGTTGGAGACATTGCTTCGTTCTTGCCTGAAATTAACGATTAAATTTTAATGGTCAAATGACAAGAATAGCATTTGTTTGACTTGGGTTATTGTTCTCTTGGTGTTTAGAAGTGACATATAGAGACGACTATTTAAGGTAAATGAATAGTGAATATAACCATCACATTCATGCTGTTAGTTCCCAAATAGCAGTAATGCTGTATGATGCTGAACAATACCTCACATCTGTTTGTGAGATATTTATGACAATGAAAGCATGATTTTTATCAACAACTTGTTTTCTCTATTTGTTTTCTTTAAACTCTTCACTCTCTTTCACAAAGAAACAAATAAATCTTGTTCTAGACTAAGATCTCAAAGTTATCCTTGTTCCTTTAAGTTCCCTCACATGCATGCTCTAAATTAAAAACATCTCGTGTGAATATTATATTAGTATACATTTATCATGCATCTGACTAAAAAACCTGCTCAAAGGCGCCAACACAAATAAACTTAGTTTAAAAATTGAGATGATAAAATAAAGAATGTTTAGAAGACAAGTAAACACAGGTTAAATAAGTTAACAAAAATGTCCAAGTACTTAAAATGTCACTTCTAACATCAGTGTTCTAAAGGTTGTGTCCTTAGCAATGATTTCAGTGTTGCTGCAGGATTCACACCTCTGACTCTAAGGCAGTCCATAATGTTGCCTCCACTGGTCGTTTCTTGAGGTCTTTTACGATAATAGTTTGTGATTAGTAAGCACTATCGACAACTGGTTGTCCATCACAACTGGCAGAAGATTTGGTGTGACCTAAAGCTACACCTCGGGCAAACAGTCCTGCTACTTAATGGCAATGAATTGTCTCATCAGCTAGCTAACCGTCTCCCCAAGCACTTCCACATCAGTCCTCTTCACAAATCCAGCCTCCTAGCTGCACTTTTTCCCTGCGACGAGACGTTGTTTTTAGTTCGCACAGAAAAAGAGAATGCCCTCCAGCGACATTTGTGCTTACCAGCTAAGTAAGTTACAACTGCACATGCAGCGTGTACTATGGACTACCATGATCTTTGTGGAATAGTTGAGTGGGAAGACATGTTGAATTGAGACTTTCTGTTTGGTGAAATGTTCAGTAAATGTAGCCATGTCTTGTTTGGATGAAGAATATTTTGTGACCGTCAGCCTGATTTACCATGAAGTGAGTCTCGGTGCACCAACACTCATTCTGAGCAACAGGCTGAAAATGAAGCCGAGGGGTTGACTGGTTGATTTTGGGATTTTAACTGCAGCTAAGATATGTTATTATTATATCAACTATGTATTCTATACATATATTTGACCGAGAACTGTCTATAAATGCTTTTGAGGTAAAGTACATTCAGGTGAACACATGACTACTTGAGCCTCTAGAGCATGATTTCCGGGAACTGTTTTTTTTACAAAGTACCAAGTTGAAAACTATGTAACATTCCACTTGTTTAACTGGGCACCAAATTATTGGTGTCATTGGAAAGGTGGTTTTCATCTCTTTTACAACGTCCCAGTAACTAGGAAACAGTGGTGTAATGAGGCTCATTTCATGGTGGTCGATCACATTTATGTCATTAGCAGGGGTCTTTCTGTATTCTCTAATAGGATGCATGCGTTGCTGGAGTCAGCAGGCATTCATCCACTTGGTCATTCTGGCAGTGTGTTGGGGGTTTTCCAGTCAGCTTTGTTCTTGCACTATCTGCATAGTGCGGTGCTCAAAGGTTCGGATTAGCCACAAAGGAAGCTGGACATTAGCATTCAGGGTGAGTGATTGTCTTGCTGGTGGACTGGGTCGGTCAAAGTGAGAACAACAGGTCACTTTGTCTGCGGCTAATTGTCTCTCACAGTGGACAAACACTGGCGTGCCTTGCCGTGACCAGCGTTGCAATGACTTGGGGAGGCCCCCCCTTGCCCCCCCCCCCCGCCCCCAAGGGTCATGCCACTCCATTGCGGGCGCAGTGACGTCCATGGCTGATTCGCTGGTGTTTCCATAGAGACACCATCAAAGTCTAACTAGGTATGTTGATTCGGCATGCACATCCGCCCGGCCATGTGTCCACAAATGACCCACTATTGACAAAGATTACACAGCGGAATTAGCCGCGTGCGACGCGTGTCCGGTGCGTGGCACTGACGGCGCATACAAGGGACATGTTCTGCATGTCTGCTGGGACAACATCAACGCACATATCCATAGAGTTGATGAGCCCACGCATTCGAAATCACATTAATTCTATCTCTCCTTTCCGATTCCTCAAATGCCAAAGATTTCCTTGAGGGTCACATCTGCATTGATCTGCGCTTCATATCGAGTACTACATTGTTCATAATATTGTGATCGCCATCATGGCCACACCTACCCATGTAATAGATATAGTTCATGTTTAATTATTTTCGGACTTTGTTCGCATCGTCCTGTTAGTTTCCATGTATTTCTTTGCATGCGAGTTGCACAATTTTGGGAGTGTAAATCGAATCGGACGAGTCATTTGTTAAGTACACATTTGCAGTAGATGTGTGTCTGTCACTGTTTGATTTACGTATCGGTGCATGTGTGTGCCTGATTAAATGTTTGATCTTTTGGAAGGTTTTATTGGAACTTTTGAGTCAATCACTTCACAGCCAAAGCATCCATGACAGTGTTGTACAGAAACCCATAACTAGTCTGTGCATGTACATAATACGTAACTTGTGTAACAATCAGTCGAAACATTTCCTATTGAACATCAATACTGGGCACATAGCAAATTCTAATGTCTTGTGATGTCACCTCGCAGCTTTCTAGGAAGTAAACCTTACATCACAAGTCTTACTTTTTGTTTATTATAATTTTTATTTTGTTTTAACTCTTAATTTAGAGTACTTTTTGTTCGGATGAACAAGTGTTCCAGGGAGTGACATATAAAGCATTTTGAACAGCCGTAAGGACTCATTACTGCTTTATATTTACATTGAAACTGGATGTTTTGAACGTAACTACCCTCCACCTGAAGCTAGAACATGTTATAACTACACTAATGAAAGAGAAAATTAGTTTCACATTTTAATGAAATGCCCTTTATATTTTAATGAACGACAAGAACTATTAGACTATGTGATGAACGATTATCCAGCTTTTAACAGTATGAACGATCAAGATAGATTTATATATTTATTGACAATACAATTAGTAAAACTGCCAGCACCATACACAAAATATTGCACATACGATTACACAATACAACTAAATAATTCTACATATTTATTAAATAAATTATTACTGTTTTTATTTGTACATTTCTGTTTTTACATGTCTCTCATAACTCTTTTGAGTGGTCCTTCTATACAATACTAGCTTTGTGTGTAATGTAGTTATGTGTTTTGTATTTTTATGCATGTATTCATAGAGTGACTCTAATAAAAAATACTTCTACTACTACTACTACTACTACTACTACTACTACTACTACTTCTACTACTTCTACTACTATTACTGCCTTTACTGTTTACATAATCGGTATAATGACACAAAGAAAGAAGATTACAAATAAACGGAAACGTAGAAGTCTAAACAAAGGTGTACATCCAAACAGTGTCCAAGCAAGTGTGATTCATAAATTGAAGGCACGGGTCAGTTTCTAGGACACTTACCACGTGTATCTTAACCCACGGGTCAGTGTCTCTCATCCCATGGCAGACCATCGGCTGTAATGAATATTTCAGTTACACTGTCTGAAGTCCTGCAGGGGACGGCTGATGTGAAGACAGAGAAGGTGGCCACTTTACACAGTGTCGCCGGAGATCTCTAACAAAGCTGCTCATGCCCACGCCACTGTCCCTGTTGCCTTGGCACGTCAACTGGATCACAGCTTTACTGAGGTCCTTTGGCACTAGCCAAGCCACAGATACTCTCCCTCTGGCTCTCTCACTAGCCCTCTCTCAACATAGGCATTGGAACCAGGGAGGCTTGAGTGACTCAGCCCCATAATATTTTTGGTGAGGGGCAGGAGATAGCCTCCCAATATTTAGAGCTTCAAGATAGTTTTTTTGGGTGACCCTCAGGGGGGTGCAAATGGAGGTTTTCAGTGAACCTAAAGGTTTTTTTTGTGAGCTTCAAGGGGGGTGCAAATGAAGGTTTTGTAGAGCCTCAAGGTGTGTTTTTTAGTGAGTGTTGAGGGGTGCAATTGGAGGTTTTTGGAGAGCTCAAGTCTCCCCAATATTCACCATGTTCCAACCAACACCAGTGCTCAAGTTCTCACACTTTCAATTTCACCATGACCAGATATGCCGCTTTGTACAGATTACCTGTATACATTACAGTTTGTTTTTATTTTACAGGGAATGTTGCCATATCTGGTTTTAATACAGATTTGTTTCAGATGTAAACTTGTAATACGATACATATTTTTTCTTGTATTCGGCACACTTGGATAACATCACATTACTGATTTTAAGTGTAAATACTCTTCGTGCAAGGTAAATTTCTGATAAAACAGTACTAGTCTAGTGGATGGCAACACATGATTGGAATACGAATGCTTTGGGCCAGTTAATAGAATAATGTTATATGAATTTAAAACATATCTAAACAGAATTTTGAGTTAAAAATACGGATTTCAGCGACGGAATCGTGACACATCTATATTGCCCTGACTGATATCAGTAGGCAGCAGTCGTTCTGTGAAATGTGAGAAATAGTACCAACCCAACATGGGCACAATTGCTAAAACACTCATCCTAAATGGGCAAGTGTTACACTGTAAATTTATATGACCTGGTAATCTGAGGCTGATATCCATAATTTTTTATTAGGTGACATTTTTCTGTGAAATGTGACAGCGACCACTTAATGCGCAGCAGGAGTTGACTTTGGGGTCAGCACCACTGTTGTTGGATGGTTTACGAAGAATGCAGGCAGAGCAAACACATAGGGGCCGCTAATACAACTGCAAGATTTGATTGAGGAAGCAATTTCCTGTGGTGAGGGCATTATTAAATATTAAATTCACTATAATGCCTGCTAAATGCGGATGATTGCACTGTGTGTTGCCTGGGGTAGCATTTGAGTCGCAGCCACATCGGCACTTGACCTGCCGATCTCATATCTAACGTGGCCGGGTCGAAAGGAAGATAATTCTGTGTGCAGGCTGTTTAGATGATTGCCCCCAAATGGGAATCTAACCACAAGGCAGCTGGGGTAATTGCTCTAATTACTCTTGTTGTACATATTTATGTTATTATGTGTTTTGGTGATCACCAGTTGATGGCACAAGTAGGAGTTGAGACAGCCACCCGCGCCTGCCACAATCTGGGGGAAATTCAGGCAATCCCATCCCAGTTGAAAGAAGGTTGGATGTTGATAGGTCTCAAGGGGAATCATCTGGGTTACATGTTGGGTTACATACCTAGTCCCTATCCCACCTTCCAGGAGGATGTTGATAGGTCTCAAGGGGAATCATCTGGGTTACATGTTGGGTTACATACCTAGTCCCTATCCCACCTTCCAGGAGGATGTTGATAGGTCTCAAGGGGAATCATCTGGGTTACATGTTGGGTTACATACCTAGTCCCTATCCCACCTTCCAGGAGGATGTTGATAGGTCTCAAGGGGAATCGTCTGGGTTACATGTTGGGTTACATACCTAGTCCCTATCCCACCTTCCAGGAGGATGTTGATAGGTCTCAAGAGGAATCGTCTGGGTTACATGTTGGGTTACATACCTAGTCCCTATCCCACCTTCCAGGAGGATGTTGATAGGTCTCAAGGGGAATCGTCTGGGTTACATGTTGGGTTACATACCTAGTCCCTATCCCACCTTCCAGGAGGATGTTGATAGGTCTCAAGGGGAATCGTCTGGGTTACATGTTGGGTTACATACCTAGTCCCTATCCCACCTTCCAGGAGGATGTTGATAGGTCTCAAGAGGAATCGTCTGGGTTACATGTTGGGTTACATACCTAGTCCCTATCCCACCTTCCAGGAGGATGTTGATAGGTCTCAAGGGGAATCGTCTGGGTTACATGTTGGGTTACATACCTAGTCCCTATCCCACCTTCCAGGAGGATGTTGATAGGTCTCAAGAGGAATCGTCTGGGTTACATGTTGGGTTACATACCTAGTCCCTATCCCACCTTCCAGGAGGATGTTGATAGGTCTCAAGGGGAATCGTCTGGGTTACATGTTGGGTTACATACCTAGTCCCTATCCCACCTTCCAGGAGGATGTTGATAGGTCTCAAGGGGAATCGTCTGGGTTACATGTTGGGTCCTAGTCCCTATCCCACCTTCCAGGAGGATGTTGATAGGTCTCAAGAGGAATCGTCTGGGTTACATGTTGGATTACATTCCTAGTCCCTATCCCACCTTCCAGGAGGATGTTGATAGGTCTCAAGGGGAATCGTCTGGGTTACATGTTGGGTTACATACCTAGTCCCTATCCCACCTTCCAGGAGGATGTTGATAGGTCTCAAGGGGAATCGTCTGGGTTACATGTTGGGTTACATACCTAGTCCCTATCCCACCTTCCAGGAGGATGTTGATAGGTCTCAAGGGAATCGTCTGGGTTACATGTTGGGTTACATACCTAGTCCCTATCCCACCTTCCAGGAGGATGTTGATAGGTCTCAAGGGGAATCGTCTGGGTTACATGTTGGGTTACATACCTAGTCCCTATCCCACCTTCCAGGAGGATGTTGATAGGTCTCAAGGGGAATCGTCTGGGTTACATGTTGGGTTACATACCTAGTCCCTATCCCACCTTCCAGGAGGATGTTGATAGGTCTCAAGGGGAATCGTCTGGGTTACATGTTGGGTTACATACCTAGTCCCTATCCCACCTTCCAGGAGGATGTTGATAGGTCTCAAGGGGAATCGTCTGGGTTACATGTTGGGTTACATACCTAGTCCCTATCCCACCTTCCAGGAGGATGTTGATAGGTCTCAAGGGGAATCGTCTGGGTTACATGTTGGGTTACATACCTAGTCCCTATCCCACCTTCCAGGAGGATGTTGATAGGTCTCAAGGGGAATCATCTGGGTTACATGTTGGGTTACATACCTAGTCCCTATCCCACCTTCCAGGAGGATGTTGATAGGTCTCAAGGGGAAATGTATGGGTTACATGTTGGGTTACATACCTAGTCCCTATCCCACCTTCCAGGAGGATGTTGATAGGTCTCAAGGGGAATCGTCTGGGTTACATGTTGGGTTACATACCTAGTCCCTATCCCACCTTCCAGGAGGATGTTGTTCTACTCTTGTTTCTCTGTCTGTGAGGGCACAGTTGATTCTGATCCTCGATTTCTGTTTTATTTTTTTATTTTCCCTCACACATCTTGCACTGCTCTCTACCAACTGTCTCCATTCCCCTCTCTCTTTCGCTCTAGTTCTCCACTCCTCTCCCAATCCTTCAAAATCTCTCTTTACAGAGTCTAGGTCGTCCTCAGTACCCGGTCAAGTCTGGTGCTTGCATCTAGGCCTGCTCAAATAATTTGGGACAGGATCATTGCGAACTTGCCAGGAACCAGGAAGTCGGAAGTATGTGCCTGGATGGCATAATAAATGGAAGTTGCAGCTCCCCTCTTTCAGTCTTTGTCCCTAAAGTCTGGGGTGAGGATCACCCAATACTGCTCTCGATTTATATTTGTTTTCCTTCTTCAATCAAGTTCTCTGTAAGTTTAAACTCAAAGCCAGAGGGAAGCAAAATATCCCACACAGAGGTTGAAGTGTAATTGCTCTTCAGTTAGCATGTACTCTGATCATGTACTTTGATTCCAGAAATTAAAATCTTGCCTGGGAAATTACTTTAGGAGGAAATAAGTTAAACTTTACCACCTTTTGGTAAATGCCTTGGACATGTCATTTGTAACGACTTATGAGGCCGACATTCAATCCAAAGTGTAACTTGTTACGGCAAAAATTTCATTTTGTTCTACTGCTGTAAAGAATAAGTTGTTTACCGTATATTTCAGTAAAATTTATATGTGTGCACTATAGGTTAATTTTAGAAAAGTTAATTTTCAGCAATGTATTGTTGCCTATAATAATTTATACAGAATATTGAACAATCTGCCTATGAGATGTAGCCACATGTTTGCTACAGCTAATGTAAAATCATGTAAATGTGTTATCAGAACAGCTATTTTTAGCTTAATGACGAGGATTAACAGGTCTGTTAATACAATTATTCAGAGTATTGTTATTAGTGACATGTACAGTACGTGGCAGTTGTGGCATCAGTGGATCAAGGCTCTGTATAATTTTTAAATATCCTGTTTTTATTAACATGTTTATTTTTATCTGTATTTATTTGTTTCTATTTTTATATGGATGTTTTTATCAATGTACTTTTTTTCCAATATGGACACAATGCTTGACTGAAATAAAAACATTATTATTATTATTATTTTATGATCGATGATCACCATGTTTTGGCAAGAAATAGTTTCCCTTTGACTAGGAATGATTGCTGACATTCTGATATTCAGGAGCCCAAGACAATGTCTCTTGTAATTCCCACAGAAGTCCATGGTCAGAAATGACACATGGTGTTGCGACAAAAGTAAGAACATTCTAAAACATGAACAAAGGTAATCCTTTTCTGCACGGGTTGACTTTACATCAACCATATTGCATATTAGCAGAGGTAAGCATTACGCCTCATTCGTCAACCGCTTTGACACTTACCTTTCAAGTTGCCTCATCAGTCAAATTTTTTATCCGTGTAATTTAAAATATATTTTGCGAACAAGCAAACCATCCTGGTATCCACTACGACATGTCAGTTCATTTGTGCAATTTTTATATGATGTTTGGATCAAATCATCAGTCAGACTGTTAATTTATTTAATTCTGAACCCATAATTAGTTCAAGTGGTTATCATGATTGGAATCTTTGTGTGAATGTGCGATACTAACATGTTTTTATGTGTGGACGTTCACTTTCCTTGTTCTATCAGAAACTGTGTGACCAACAAATTAAGTGAGTTGAAGGCTAAATGTTGTTCTGTCAATTGGTTTTGGCAAGTTACCAGATGTAATGAAGAAAGTTAATTTTGTTGACCATGTAAACAAATGTATGCACATTATTATATGCCGTAAAGTGCAAAACAAGTATGTACTATTTTATTAAACCATTGGCAGATATTTGACTTGACCTTCAGATTAATCAACATACATGTTAAACTCCATTCTACATCACGTAAATGATTGACTGATAACTCCCTCTTTTCTGCTTTCTTTTCCGCGTATGTTGACATTGTGGCTAAGCTATGGTGATGCTAGATAGGTTCATGTGTAGTCGGCAATCTGAGGTTGTTCCCACCTCCATTAGCTTGCAAGGTCTGGGAAGGTAGGCTAGGGGGCTGCTATGGATGTAGGTATCAGATGTAGTCGGCAATCTGAGGTTGTTCCCACCTCCATTAGCTTGCAAGGTCTGGGAAGGTAGGCTAGGGGGCTGCTATGGATGTAGGTATCAGATGTAGTCGGCAATCTGAGGTTGTTCCTACCTCCATTAGCTTGCAAGGTCTGGGAAGGTAGGCTAGGGGGCTGCTATGGATGTAGGTATCAGATGTAGTCGGCAATCTGAGGTTGTTCCCACCTCCATTAGCTTGCAAGGTCTGGGAAGGTAGGCTAGGGGGCTGCTATGGATGTAGGTGTCAATGTAGTCGGCAATCTGAGGTTGTTCCCACCTCCATTAGCTTGCAAGGTCTGGGAAGGTAGGCTAGGGGGCTGCTATGGATGTAGGTGTCAGATGTAGTTGGCAGTCTTAGGTTGTTCCGAGCTCCATTAGCTTGCAAGGTCTGGGAAGGTAGGCTAGGGGGCTGCTATGGATGTAGGTATCAGATGTAGTTGGCAGTCTTAGGTTGTTCCGAGCTCCATTAGCTTGCAAGGTCTGGGAAGGTAGGCTAGGGGGCTGCTATGGATGTAGGTGTCAGATGTAGTTGGCAGTCTTAGGTTGTTCCCACCTCCATTAGCTTGCAAAGTCTGGGAAGGTAGGCTAGGGGGCTGCTATGGATGTAGGTGTCAGATGTAGTTGGCAGTCTTAGGTTGTTCCCACCTCCATTAGCTTGCAAGGTCTGGGAAGGTAGGCTAGGGGGCTGCTATGGATGTAGATGTCAGATGTAGTGGGCAGTCTTAGGTTGTTCCGAGCTCCATTAGCTTATAAGGCTTTGGAATTGCTGCTTTATGTTGGCCAGTACCTTGTTGGATTACCCTCACTGTGAAAGTTACAGTAGAACCTTGCATTACGGGCACTTGTAATACAGCCACCTCACAATTAAGGTTACCATGGAACAGTCAGATTATTTCCTCATAGAATAAAGTATAGGACATTAGTCCCGCTAATATGGTCACCTTGCTGTTCAGGTCACTTGTCCAGTCCCACAGTTGACCTTAATAGTGAGGTTCCACTGTAGATACTGTGCACTGGTCATGAAGGCTTCATCTAAATTCTTACAAAACACTGATAGAATACAGAATGCCTGTTGCCCTTAGCAGTGATGTCTTCTGACAAATCCTCTTGTGGCAAGTCTTTGAAATGCAACCAGTCAGTTTTTGCTATTTAAAATTCTTCCAGGCAGTTGATATTTTGTCATATACTTTAGCTGCATTTTTTATGCATTGAAGCATCTTGGAGACAACATTTTCATGTAATAAAAGCAACCATAATCATGTCTCCAGATGCACAAAGACGCATGCCAGGTTTGTGCTTAGTGTTCGGTGGAAATGACGGGTGAACTATCTACCTTTTCATATGTTTGGTATAGCTTAAGCATTTTGAAATGGGATTTACCAGGTAAAGTTGTTGCCACCAAACTGGGGCACATATTGAGGCAGTTCTGTATCCACAGTCAGGTAGTAAATTGTCAAACATTAGATATTGCTCCCATTTTCCGAGTAAGGTAATCTTTGTTACATATTACAATCAGCAAACTGAGGATCATTGTCAAATAGTATCCATGATCAACTTGCAACAGAGATATATGCGAAATGGGTTTTACATTCAAAGCCAGTCGCTCATGACATGATAATTTCAGAATAACGATGATGTTATGTGTATCGTGCCTGATTTGATCATGAATTGCATCTTGCAGCCTGAGAGCAAGTCTCAGACTGACAGGCTCACACGTGATCAGCACCTTATCTCCCACAAATGACAGCTCTGGGTGAAATTCTTCCTAGGAGTAGCAATGTTTGAACATTCTGTGTCTTGATTTTTAATCTCGTCAAGATTAATGTTAATCCATTAAAATTTTGCCAGTATAACATTCAGTAAGATAGTTTATTATAGCGTTGGTATGATACAAATACAATTATTTCACTGGTAAAACCCATAAATCGGTACGTACATAGAATAATAAGGTAATACACATTAATTACAAGTTAATAGGGTAATACATATACAGGCTGTATATGCAGAAGTATTGGATACC
This sequence comes from Paraescarpia echinospica, assembly GCA_020002185.1. Lineage (NCBI taxonomy): Eukaryota > Metazoa > Annelida > Polychaeta > Sabellida > Siboglinidae > Paraescarpia > Paraescarpia echinospica. The sequence continues at coordinate 32,113,075 of CM034532.1, forward strand.
TTCTGTTGTGATGAGGTTTCACCTTCATTGTGTTATTTTAGACACTCCATTTCCTGATATGGATGTTTTAGTGAGTGATTTACAACTCTTGTCTGCAAAACTTCAGGGACCAATCAGTTGCCAAGATCAATCCCTCTGTAGGCAGTGACATCGTGTATTGGAATAAATGGAAGTAGCCAAATTCTCAGCTTAGCTGCTCTAAGATGTGGCAACCTTGCTCTGTTCAATGCATCTCTAATGTTATAATATGCATTATTGTTGTGAAAACCTAATAGTTTAGCCATGATTAAATTAAGTGATTACATTTGAAACAAATTGATCTGTAATTTTGATTTATTGTGGTATTTACACATTTGTTCTTGCATAAATTATGTCCATTTCATGGCATTTCAAAGAAGCTGCTCTCTGTTTTGTGTCAGCAAGATATATTGCCTGAGCATGGAATTTCACAGGAAAAAACGGGAAGATTTTGAACAAACGAGGTTTAAAAACAATTTGATAGAGTATAATAATGACATCCTGATGACACACTTCCTTGTTTTTCGCCAGCAGAAAGTCGTATGAGACAGGAAACTAAACATCATATTTCACATTGTGTGTGTAGTTGATAGTGCCCTGGCATAGATAAGCAACCTGGCATATTGACTTGCTGTAACGACAATGCATCGTGACATTAAGTATAATTAGCGATGCGTGCACTGAAATGCCTCCATGGTATGAGGACAGAGATGCCATATATGGATTGAGACAACTCCGGATTTGTACAATGAAACCCACCTCGGGCTGTCAAATTAGACTGATAGATTAGCGCAAAATGGTGATTTTATATCGTATTTTTACATATTTATTTAATTATTTATTTTTAAAAGTTTGTTTAACTTTATACTTTTGGCTTATTTATTCTTTAAAATTATGTAATTTTTAATCCTATTTGTATGTACATTTGTATGTACCAGTTTATGTTTGTTCATGAAATAAACATATTTGTAATTTTCCCAAGGGTGTATCCATCTAAAAAGGTGTTAATTATGTTAGATATATTTATAATGAAACAAGCCAACAAACCAGCATTTCTGTACATTCAATTTGTTTATTATATGTCATACAATCTTGTAAATTCACTTTTTTTTTCAAACACACCAGTCATTGCCTCAATGAGGGGTATTAAAATGTTATTCTAAAGTATATAAAATTACTGCAAAACAGTAGTTATGCAGAAGCAGGCACAATACATTAAACTAGCACATTATTTTAATGTTGGATTGATGTAGTATTTAAAATGCTCAATATTTAGTCATCTAAAACAATAAATTGGATGCATTTTGCGTACCTGATGAAGAAATTGGTTAATATACTGTGACCTTTACAACAGCTTGCATTGAGTCGTTGTACCACAATAGCAGCTTGAAACCCCATAGAAAGCTGGGATGATTCCACAAATGATTGCATTCTTTCTCTTGAATCTTGCATATAATTCTCAGATCAATCACAGTATATACTGAAACGCATAGAAATGGATCATGTCAAAAGTCACAGTTGAAGACTCGGTGAATGATGATGCAAAACTGGCCTATTACTGTTAACTTGTTAAATACATTACAGATTAAATGTTACTGCAAACACACAAGTGCACGTGTGTGCATGCATGCATGTGCGCACCCACCCGTGTGCCCGGTATGTGTTAACGTATAAGTAGTATATTCGGTGTCTGGCAGGAAAAGATAATCTCATGCTGGTGTCTGATGCCAGGAAACCAGCTACATAATTAGAGTGGCGAGTAATTGTCCGCCGTGCATGAGTGTGTAAGGGGGAGGCTGTGGTGGTGGTGGTGGTGGTGCCAGATGTCGTAGTTCATTGGTGGGCTGGTCAGACAGTGCACACGCTGCAGTCGCAGTCGCCCAGTCACTCATTGATTAAGTCATGCCATTTAGACACGGCATTTGGCCGCGGCGGCAGTCAGCGAGTGATTCTCCTGCCTGTCACTAGTTGCCGCCGCTGGATCGGTCTTGAATGCTGCCGACGTCACTGCTGATTCACCAACGACTCACACCAGAAGCACCACCTCTTGTGGCTCCACATGTATCCTAGTTACATACTTCTGGGATCACTGACACAGCCTGTCGGGCCTGACCAGAAGTTGGCATCGGAACCACGGTCGGGTAGCATCAGTATGCAGGATAACGGCGAATCGTTGCGGTTGGCACACTGCATTAAGTGCACGGCATCTGATGTGGATTTGAGTAATGTTCTGAAGATGTCATGGTGCATGCATTGGTCAAGATGTCATGGTGCATGCATTGGTCAGTACTTGCGCCCACAGGATCTACAGGCAAGTCTGTGTCGTGTAGTGCAGCTTTCCACCACCAGGGCTGCAGTCGACTGAGCATGTGCAGACCGGCTGCACCCGTCCGTCACCAGGTGGAAACCGAGAAGTCGTCTGCAGCATTCGGTGTGTGAACGCGACAGTGGTGAGTAGACATATCTGCAATGATTGGCTCTGATGAATCGCACGCAGTACTAGTAATCGCAAGACGTGCATTTGATTGAAACTGCCAAATGGATGACATATTACATGCGGCTCAGTTCGATATTGAAATACAATATTATGCGTATTGTCAGAAACTAGTTACTGGAGATAGGATGATTGTGTGCGAGGTGAAAGGACCTGGCAGATATTCGTGCTCCTGTTACTGGCGCACACAATAGATCATGACACTCAGCCATAAGCTGCTTCCCAAGAAATCACAAAGACATGTAACCTGACTTTCAACGAGTTAATAGGTGCATGAAAAATTAACAGATTTATTGTGTGTTTGATCGATTGATTTTTTTCTGTGTTACTTTAAACTGTTATGTTTCATATTGATGTTGTCTGCCTTTCATATTGGCGGCTCTGGATTAGTATTTTAACAGTTTTGAGTTTGTGGTTTACTGCTGCATAGATTCCTGCAGGTTTCATCCAGTTTGTCTGACCAAGAGATGCTTCTACATACAGTATCAGCACCATGTGGATATTTGCATTTTCTGAACCATATGGATATGTGCCTTATCTATGCCATACGAATATCTGCATTATCTGTACCACATATCTGCATTATCTGCACCTTATGGATATATGTGTGCAAAATTTCCACCATATGGATATGTGCATCATCTGCATGAAGTGGATATGTGCATTGTCTGCACCATGTGGATATGCAAAACCTCCACCATATGGATATGTACTTTAACCTATATAGTTAAGCATGCACATATTACTGCAATATGTTATCTGGCTGGTGTTACCAGAGAGATACTTCTACGTGCATTATCAGTACCATATGGACTGATGGCATTTCATGTTTTACTTGTGTCCTCACAGCATTTCATTTACATTGCAAAATGATCTGCTACAAGGATTGATGAGCCAGAAAAACAGGTCTGTCAGTTTGATGAATACCGATATGCTATGGCAAGTTAATACCACATATAATCACACAGTTTCACCTGCTATGTATTTTGACTAGGATTTACCTGGTGTTTTAAGATTGATATGAAACAGAAGCAGTCGGAATATATTGATTTTCTTGTATCAATCACTGGTCAACCTCCTGACTGGTTCTGTCCCTGAATATATGCCATTGGTGACTGGCAGCCACTTGATAACTCACCTGTCTGGATCTATGCCAAGCAACAGTGGAACATTGGTTGGATTGCTCTTGTCAATAACATTGCTGGATTGTCCACATAAGTAGCATTGCTGGATTGTTCTTGCAAAAAGTAGCATTGTTGATTTGTCCTGTTAAGTAGCATTCGTGGATTGTTTTCACAAGTAGCATTGCTGGCTTGTTCTCGCAAAAAGTAGCATTGTTGGATTTTCCTCGTAAGTAGCATTGCTGGATTGTTCTCTCACAAGTAGCATTGCTGGATTGTTCTCTCACAAGTAGCATTGCTGGATTGTTCTCTCACAAGTAGCATTGCTGGATTGTTCTCTCACAAGTAGCATTGCTGGATTGTTCTCTCACAAGTAGCATTGCTAGATTGTCATCGCAAGTAGCATTACTGGATTGTCCTTACAACTGACATCTGTCTGCAATGTTAGTGTCATTGGGATATTACATTTAATTGCCAACAAAATACTTCACTGGTGGACAAAGTTGCAGGACTGTAGTTTCTTTCACCTGGGCCATGTCGTCCACTGCAGAGGATATACCTGTCCACTAGACATGTCAACCTGTCTCTCTATTTGCCTTCTCTTGTCCAAAAGACTGCATTATTCATTACACATCACACCATCTTCTTGTTTGTCTGCCTGTGGCGGTTTTCCTCACCTTGTCATTCAATGGTTCTGATGGTCCGGAGGTTATCTGGCATTATCACTTGTTACCTGCCCATTTTTTTTTTCTTTAAATATGTGATTGTCTCATTCATTCTTCATCTTCCATATTGGTTCGTTCAGGTCGGTTAACGGTTTATCATGCAGGTCAAGTAGATTCCCCGCCTGTAGACTTGATAGAAATGTTCCAGGTGGAGGCAACTGCTGATGTTTTGCAGCCTGTTTACACATTTAGGTCATGTGATCTTTGAAATCGTTTCCATCGAGAGAGTGATGCGTGGCTTCAGCATACCACACTTTAAACGTTTTACCTGCGTGCTGGCGGATTTATTCATCAACCAGCTGTGAAAAACAAGCCAGAAAAAGCAGGCGATTCATAAAGTACGCTGTGTCTTTGATGTGATCCATCAGCCATTTCACGTCATCGCTACTGGTCCCACCACGTCAAGTTGGCATCTCTTATGGTGCTGCTACCTCCATCCTTTTGAAACGGGTTTATTATTCAGTTGTATCATTCAGCGTGTTTTTATTGCGCAGCATTCATACCATGCTGCCGCATTCGTGGGTGTTCAAGGAACCAGGGAAACCGACATCTAGCAGTTTAGCAATTGTGGGTCGCTGTCAAATGCGTTGAAGCTATTCTTGCAGTTTTATGCATGTTTTATGCTTGCACCGTCGGAGTGGTTAATGACCTTGCTACAATCCCTATAAGACACGGCAGCTGTTGGTGTGTTCAAGTGAAACAGAACACTTCTCCCAACGTGCAGACGTGATTATGTAGCGGTAGATGTCCCCTATAACACCTGGCCATCTGTTCAGGTCAAATGCAGGTGATTTGTCAGTTGCACCCAGCTAAACTTTGCATATTTTGTTCAGTGATGAATGGGGTACGGAAATAAACCTCTTGGAAATAAGCCCACCTCAGAAGAAGCTCCCGGAAAAACCCCTACCGGAAGAAGTTCCCAATATGAAATAAACTTACTTGTTGTTCTCTGTTTGAAATATTATATTTGTTGGAATTCCTGTTGTTAGACAGTCTCTTGTGACAAGAATACATTTGGTAACATCATTGTATTCCACAGTAATGTGACAGTATGCCAGTTACGATATAATTGGAAAAAGGATATTTTGTGGACATTTTAATCAGCATTCTGAGTCACATTTGGATTGAGTGCACAGTACTGTGTACATTCAAACTTAAATAATCCTAGTTTTGTAATCCGATTTAGACTCGAGATGAATCGATGGATGAGTCATTGCATTACAGTGAATGAGACACTGTCCTCAAGTCATTAATATCAGCAGGCATTCTCATTTTCTCTTGCTTATTCAGACTTAGGTTGGATTGCAGACGGATCATGTCAGTTGAAAGAGGACATGTGAGATGTCTGATGCACTTAGTTTCATCTGTTGGCCGCTGTGTGTAATCAGAGGCTGTGAATTGACGTGGGCTGGTCCACTTATTATCGTTAGTGTATGTTGCCATAAAGTGAACGATGGATGCGAGTCGTTGTATGTGTGTTTAATGAATAAGGTGTTGAGGTGCAGGACAGGCTGCTAGTTGGAATCACTGTCAGACGGTCGAACCCTCCTGCAAAGTTCACCTTGACAGATACCGGTGTGCTCTGCCAATATAGCAGTCGGGTGTGCAGACACGCGCAGCCCACCCATCTTCTCGGGCCGATGGCGGTGTCTATTTGTGTATTCTCCCTCTCTGTCTCACTCACCCATTGCCAATGTTCCTGGAGCAAACTGTTTCCAGGTGACCATGGTGTCATGGCTGCCTTGGCCGGTGCTGCTAGTGTATTGTCTTCTCTATTCATGCTGTCTCATGGCACCGGTTCACTAAGACAACGGGCTCACAAGGAAATTCATCATTGAACAGAATCTGTTGTTAAATTTGAGCTTTTTCAAAATGCGAAAAGCCACCACCGTATCGCCGAGGACACTATTTCTGTGACACACCAACAAAAGTGTCTCGGTGGCGCATCCTGGAGTTGACAGTTTTCATTGTGTAAAGAGCAAAATCGAGTGTAAAGAGCAAAATCGAATTTAAAGAGCGAACTCAGGCTTATGTATATGTATGTAGAACCACAACATATATAACCTGTCATAGACACACCTCCTCTAAGACAGCGTCACAATGAATAAATGTATACCAGTGTACTCCAGGTCTCCTATCAAGTGGCCCTGAGAATGATCCATGCAGGGCCAGCATGCTGGTGTGTGCCCACCAAATGGCCTATAATACTTAGGGCCAATTGGTGGGCACAGACCAGTATACTGGCCCTGCATAGATCATTCTCAGGCCACTTGGTGGGCACAGACCATTACACTGGCCCCGCATGGATTTTTTGTTTCCTATTACAGTACTACCATGGTGTGTGGCTTTTCAGTGGTTCAGAAGAAGAATCGTGAACTTAATGACAACATCTATGACTGTTAGGCTTTATCATACTTTTCTGTCTTTCAGTATATTAAATATAAACATGTAGATATGTCTAATAGTACCATCTAATACTGTGTTCACATAACTGCACACAAAATCATTCCAAGGTAGTTAATTAAAACTAACCAGCTGTGCTAATAACCAACTGGTGATGAACTAGTTGCTAGACACCATAAAAGAAATTAACAAAGACTACAAATTATGTATTCCAGTAATTGTGTCTGCTGCAATCTATTAAAAAAATCACAGAAAACACATTTATCTCCAAATGGAAGATGCAGCAGCTGAATTTAAAGGATGCTTTTTTAATTGCATAGTTAATGTAATTTGCACAAACTATACAATGATCGAGTCGAGCATATTGACAAATGTTCAGCCATACCCCCATTCCCATGCCAACAAACAAAAACAAAACATATTTCTGTACAATGCTACCGTCATCTTTCTTTTGGACAAAGTGTTTTCTGATTCACAATTTCTCCAGGACAGCTCATATTTTATTGATAAATCCATATCTAAAATGCGGATATGGTACCACCTGCCATTTTTTTAATGTATGTAAATTAAAGAAAATGACGGTTGTGTGTGTGTTTGCAGTGAACTGGCTCAACCACTCGAAGACATTGAGAGAGCAGGGCGTTGACGTCAGCGAGACCCTTCTACTGAGACGCAAGTTCTTCTTCTCTGACCAGAATGTCGATGCACGCGACCCTGTACAACTCAACCTGCTCTACGTACAGGTGAGAGGGCATTTGTCATGTCATCTTGTGTGTTGTTGTTTCGTGTCTCCTGTCACTCCGTGACACGTGTCCACTGTCATCATATGTGTAGTATTGTGTACATTAGAGGGAGGTTGTCTGTTTGCGTTATACAGTATAAACTATACATGTCATTTTTGAATTGGTGAAATAAGAGGGAGGTTGTCTGTTCGTGTTATACAATATAAACTATACATATCATTTTTGAATTGGTGAAATAAGAGGGATGTTATGTGTTCGTGTTAGACAATATAAACAATACATATCCTCACATACTTACCACCCAAATAGGTTTTAACAAAGCAGAAACAACTTTTGAATTCAACAGTTCAGCATTTACAAAAATTGCTGAGCTGCCACTGAAATCCGTGAATAGCGAGATTGGATAATTCCAGGGGTGTGATAAAGTATTACATGATGCATATATCCGTCTCAATAGTAATTGAACCTGAGGTTTCATTATACAAGATCACTGTTAAGGATCAAAATATATTTTACAGAGAAAAATCCGGCTGATAAGAATGTTAGGTAAATGGTCATCTGGCCAGTACCTTTTGAGAAAGTTTAAATTTAACAACGGATTCTGTTTAATAATGAATTTTCCTTCCAAAGTCTTAATTCTTAGTGAAATAGTCCCCGGTACATGTGCATGTTTTGATCTGCTTCAGATGCGGGATGCCATCTGCAAGGGGGCGCACCCTGTCTCCCAAGAAGAGGCCATCAAGTTCGCCGGTCTCCAGTGCCAGATTCAGTTCGGAGACTACATCCCAAATAAACACAAGTCGGGATTCCTCGAGTGAGTTTCCCATCTTTGCTGGCAGGACAAGAATCAACAAGATTAAACCAATTGAAGATTGCCATTCTAAGCAATAAAGCTTGTAGACAAGAATCAACAAGATTAAACAAATTGAAGATTGCCATTCTAAGCAATAAGGCTTGTAGACAAGAATCAATAAAATTAAACCAATTAAAGATTGCCATTCTAAGCAACAAGGCTTGTAGACAAGAATCAACAAGATTAAACAAATTGAAGATTGCCATTCTAAGCAATAAAGCTTGTAGACAAGAATCAACAAGATTAAACAAATTGAAGATTGCCATTCTAAGCAATAAGGCTTGTAGACAAGAATCAACAAGATTAAACAAATTGAAGATTGCCATTCTAAGCAATAAAGCTTGTAGACAAGAATCAACAAGATTAAACAAATTGAAGATTGCCATTCTAAGCAATAAGGCTTGTAGACAAGAATCAACAAGATTAAACCAATTGAAGATTGCCATTCTAAGCAATAAAGCTTGTAGACAAGAATCAACAAGATTAAACAAATTGAAGATTGCCATTCTAAGCAACAAGGCTTGTAGACAAGAATCAACAAGATTAAACCAATTGAAGATTGCCATTCTAAGCAATAAAGCTTGTAGACAAGAATCAACAAGATTAAACAAATTGAAGATTGCCATTCTAAGCAATAAGGCTTGTAGACAAGAATCAATAAAATTAAACCAATTAAAGATTGCCATTCTAAGCAACAAGGCTTGTAGACAAGAATCAACAAGATTAAACAAATTGAAGATTGCCATTCTAAGCAATAAAGCTTGTAGACAAGAATCAACAAGATTAAACAAATTGAAGATTGCCATTCTAAGCAATAAGGCTTGTAGACAAGAATCAACAAGATTAAACCAATTGAAGATTGCCATTCTAAGCAATAAAGCTTGTAGACAAGAATCAACAAGATTAAACAAATTGAAGATTGCCATTCTAAGCAATAAGGCTTGTAGACAAGAATCAATAAAATTAAACCAATTAAAGATTGCCATTCTAAGCAACAAGGCTTGTAGACAAGAATCAACAAGATTAAACAAATTGAAGATTGCCATTCTAAGCAACAAGGCTTGTAGACAAGAATCAACAAGATTAAACAAATTGAAGATTGCCATTCTAAGCAATAAGGCTTGTAGACAAGAATCAATAAAATTAAACCAATTAAAGATTGCCATTCTAAGCAACAAGGCTTGTAGACAAGAATCAACAAGATTAAACAAATTGAAGATTGCCATTCTAAGCAACAAGGCTTGTAGACAAGAATCAACAAGATTAAACCAATTGAAGTTTGCCATTCTAAGCAATAAGGCTTGTAGACAAGAAAGCTTTTCCTTATCGAGAGTCAACAAAATAAAAATGTTGTAATTTTAATCCTTTGTACATGTGTTATATGATTGGTGTAAATGATGTATGGCTCGGCCATCAACAATAGTGTAAACTAAGCATGTTACCAAGTGAAAATATAATTTTCAACCAATCGGTCAAAACAAATTCATTACGTGCAACCTGCCTTTTCAAGATATCTACCAGGTTTCATTTTCTATTCATGCTGCTAGCATTGACACAACCAGTAGATAATTTGTTCTGCTCCTCGTCTTCTTGAAGAATGAGTGCCCTCTTATATCCAATTTCCATTGTTCTTTCACTTTGCTACTTTGTGCCTCTGGTTCCATTATCCACTTTACGTTTGAATAATATCTCTATCAATGTTAAAACAAATTCTATTTGGCCTTCTCTTAATCTCCTCGCTTTGATGCCTGCAAGGCTTTGATGCATCCCATTTTGTGTTGTGCTCTCATTTGCCATTCACATACTTCGAACTGTACGACTGTAACGTGCAGTCGTTTCAACAAAATTGGTTCTGCATTATTAATGACCGTGGCAAATAAACACGAACGCTGTCGTGTACGCATGAACGCAAACATGATGGTTTTGTGCCACGCTTAGCACCAATGTTACAACGCGGAACCACAGCAGGCATGTGTCTATTAATTATACATAAGTCATTGTCTTTTTATGTAGCTGCTATTTCCGGAGACAATGGTTTTATTGGGTGTGCTTCGCTAATTGCGACGTATAAAATGTACAGACTGTTTGGTGACATTTAGATGATTAATCAACGTTATTGCACTTGACGGTTGCATTTGTGTGGTTATGTGAACCATATTTGATGATAGCCTGGTTCGTATGCAGTCACCCTAAATGCTGCTTTGAAGTAGCATTGGCAACAGCATGTGTGCATCACAGCATCGTTCTTCAAACCAAAATCCTCCATCAGTTTATCAGTGTAATTTACCATTTCAGTTTAAATTTATTTTAAATTTTTTCAATTCCACTTTCTCTTATGTGTTAGCATTAAGGCAATGTGCAGTCACAGAGGCTGTTTGTGGGGTCAGTTTGGAAATGCCTGTTACAACTGTTTCATCTATTTATGTTCTTCGTGCGATATGGCCTTCAAGCTTGTGTACAACAGTCTAAATGACGCCTAACTATTGTTTTGTACAGCAGTATTATTGGTTCTTTTTCCTTATACGCTACATTTCGCCTAATTAATCCAAGGATTTGATTTCCCTTTGAAGCTGCAATTCTGCACCGCTCTGAAACCTTCATATTAGCACTAATTGTTAACCCTAAGTCCTTTTCTTTTACAGTAGTACTTAGTACTGTACCCCCCATTGTATATTCTACATCTTCGTTCCCATGTCCTGTGTGGAGACATTTACATTTCCCAAAATTTAACAACATTTGCCACTTTTCAGACCATTTGTATCATCCGCAAATTTCAACACCTTGCTTGTTATATCATCATCTAAATCGTTGATTTATATTAAGAATAATATAGGTCCCAGTACTGATCCTGTGGTACCCCACTCAAAACTGATTTCCAGTTTGAAGCCTCCCCGTCAACTACTACCCGTTGTCTTTCCAAAGAATGTGGTTTAACAACACCAGAGACCAGGAGATTGAGAGGAGATCAGATAGAAGTGTTTCAAATATTGAATGATTATGAAAATATTGATAGAAATATTGTTTTATTCTCAGTTAAGAAAGATAGAAGGATAGAGGACATGAAGTTATATTAGTAAAGGAGCTTGTAGATTAGATATAAGAAAGTTCTCATTTACGCAAAGGACTGTAAATGAATGGAACAGATTATCTGCTGATTGTGTGGGTGCTAGTAGCGTGAATATGTTTAAAAATAAAATGAACACATACCCCAGAAGGGCGGGATACACGTAAATAAAAGGGTTGGACTCTTGATAAGCCAAAGGGCTTCCTTGTCCACCTGCCACCTAGAGTTAATTATTTGGGTGGCAATCTTGCTAAATCTTGTTAAATCTGGTAGGATCGGTAACCTCATAACAGCTGTGTGGTCACTGACCAGATGCGGTCTTGCGGAAAATTGTGGCGTGCAATTTTAACAAGATTGCCACCCAGAGAATTAATTCTAGATGGCAGGTGGACAAGGAAGCCTTTTGGCTTATTGAGAGTCCAACCCTTATTATCTATGCGTGTCTCGCCCTTCTGACGTACGTGTCAATTTTTTTTTTACATATTCGCGCTACTAGCACCCATACAATCTGCAAATAATCTGTTCCAATCATTTACAGTCCTTCGTGAAAATAAAACACTTTCTTATATCTAATCTACACTACTCCTTTACTAATCCTTTACTTCATGTCCCCTAGGCCTTCTATCTTTCTTAACTGAGTACAAAATATGTTTATTAATATTTTCATAATCATCAATATTTTCATAACCATTCAATTTTGTAAAAACGTTTTGATCTCCTCTCAATCTCCTGGTCTCTAGTGTTGTCAAACCACATTCTTTTAGGTGTATTTCGTAACTAAGATCTCTCTGTTTTGGTATAATTTTAGTCGCTCTCCTCTGTACGTTTTCTAGCATATGTATGTCTTTCTTTCAGATATGGCCTTCACGCTTGTATGCAATATTCTAAATGAAATGTATTCTAAATTGAAATGTTGCATCATCTGCTTTTCAGCCTGAAGGAATTCCTGCCAAGGGAGTATATGAAAGTGAAAGGAATCGAGAAGAAAATATTTGCCGTGAGTTATGTTTATATAAATTGACTAAGAACTGTTGAGTTATATAATTATGCATATGAAGCTTACCTGTTTGATGAAATAATTGAGTAACTGTTCTACACACCTGCATATATTATTATACATAGTGACAACATTTCACTCATTCCATCCCCTCACCCTTGTCCCTTCCCAAGTATCCTCCCCCCACATCTCACCCCTCTCCACATAGATCTCCTACCCCTCCTCATCTCTCCCATCCCCACTTATCCCACATTTTTTCTATCTCATTGCAAATCTCATACGCCAAAAATAACAAATTCTTCAGCTGGTTGTAAGGTGGTTGTCCTCAAGAAGACCCAGAGTCCAGCAAGGTCACTGACTTCCTGTTCACTGTAGTTCACCGATGGAATTATGTCTATTTTACAGTCATCTTTGATTAATCACTTCCCGACGCACTAAGATTTCACGTTTTATAAATATCTTTTTATGGATGAAACATCACAGTCAGCCGATGTCTTTAATGAAAAGTCATCCTCCGACAAAAGCAGTTTGATCGTAATCTGTGTAACAAAATGTTATTGGCCAAGGCGGCAAACAGAGTAGCAATCTTGTTAGTCGAGGCGCAGTTTCTGTCGGTCGGCGCAACGGTATCGACTGGTAACTTCCACGAAAGGAACAGTTTGGAAGTGCAGATAAATCCCATCAACAGCAAGAGATCTTCGCTATCTGATAATAGTCATGGCAACACAACAGCCACCAGTCCGTCACCGAGCTGATGCAGTTTACGGCACAGGAAATCACATTATTTAGACATCTACCTATACGACGGCAACATCAAGATAGGCATTTTGTTTCACTGTCTTGCCGGATTAATTTCCTGGAGTCATTCATATTTCGTGAACTTGTGCTGAATTGCATATGGCAGGTGGGATATATTGGGTCGGCCTTCCGCTATCTCACTGTAGACTTTAATTTCCACTGGGTCATAGAATCGAACATTTGTAGAAACCATTTCAGTTTGATGCATTCGTTATCATTCAAGAAAATTAGGTCATTGAACTGGATATTGATTGTATGTGGCATTTGGACATGTTTGTACATGTCTAGGCTGGCATTGTATAAATCATATAACAGGTGCTCGAACCATGACGTGAAACAGCATTATTTATCATCAACTGTACCTTAACATGAACCATACTGTTCATCAACATTTAATGTTAGGTGCACGGATCATAGAATGGATCATGGAATTAGACTTTTGATCATTGCTGTGTATCGACCCTAAAATTAGAGAGTGTCACTCATGCACGGACTTGAACCAAACCATATCACACATCTAAATGCATGTACCCTAGCATGACACATTCAGGTGTGTGAACCGTGACGTAGGTGCAAGTAACACGCAGTTGGTAAATGAAGTTCAGTGAACTCTGGTACAAAGCAGTGTCACTCCTGCTCGGGTGCACGATCCCCATGCCAAGTCACTCATGTTCACAGTTCCATGATCCCCTGTGAAGGCACCCGTGTTCAGATCCACGATTCATGACAAGTCACCCATGTTTAGTTCCACGATCCCCTGTAAATTAACTCATGTTCATTTCCTTGATCCCTGCCATCCATGTTCAGTTCCATTTCATAGCCAAATGTCGGCGAACTCAAACAATTATTTTACCATAACAGCTGCAGATTTAATTACGGCGTCCACAAATGCACGCGTTCTATAAAATCAATCCCTGGGTGATTGAAAAACATACGGCCCTTCACTCAGCAGGTGCTTTGCGGACTTATTAAGTGCATTGGTGCCCCTGGTGCTGTATATGATTTCTCAGCCATCCCCAGTGCAATGCAACTGAAAGCTATCCAGGGCCGCTCCTTACAACGTGGCTTATTTCTTCAAAACGCCTGTCATAGTAACTGCTATAAAAAGGTAATGACAAGTAAGCAAATTATAAATGTGCAACAAACAACCTAACAATAGCATTACGAGTGATTCCTAATTTTGCATGTGACCTCTGTTGAGCTTTGCCTTACAAACAATGTCTTCATACGTGCATTACGTTTACATAGATTTGTTGTAAACTGTGGTTGATGATTGCATTTGCAGGATCACAAGGAGAGAGCAAGTCTATCGGAGACTGATGCCAAGGTCAAGTACACTGCCCTTGCGAGGTCACTCAAGACCTACGGCATCACCTTCTTCCTTGTTAAGGTAAGCCCACTCCACAGCTTTCATGGTCCTCTCACTGTCATAGTTCATTACCTAGTGAGACGTTCACCGACGTGTCAGTCTGGTTTTAACAGGCCACATTGTCATCCACTTGTCCAAGAAGGCATGCTGTCTGATTGGTAAGGACTTGAGACATGGTGAATAAAATGCTAGACGAGTGTTGGTTGTGACAGAGAACAGGCCCATGCAGCGTTATTGAATATATGCTAGGTGGTGCAACGCAGGAGTTGATGCACATGTACATTGACTATGATCTATGCAGTGCAGTGTGTGAAATTAATCTGAAGATGGAGTGAACATGTAGGTTTGGCGCGTGGTTTGCTACTGGTGCTCGCGGTTTGCTACTGGTGCTCGCGGTTTGCTACTGGTGCTCGTGGTTTGCTACTGGTGCTCGCAGTTTGCTACTGGTGCTCGCGGTTTGCTACTGGTGCTCACGGTTTGCTACTGGTGCTCGCAGTTTGCTACTGGTGCTCGTGGTTTGCTACTGGTGCTCGCGGTTTGCTACTGGTGCTCGCGGTTTGCTACTGGTGCTTGCGGTTTGCTACTAGTGCTCATGGTTTGCTACTGGTGTTCGTGGTTTGCTACTGGTGCTCGCGGTTTGACTCCGCAGCTTAATAGAACAATAATTGACAAGTGAAATGCAGTGTTGAGTTTGTGTCTTATTGTGATTGCTTGGCATCTGCGCATTTTAACATGTGAATACAGAAGGAAGATGGGAAATTAAGAGAAGAGATCAGTATGAAGAAACATGATAAAAATAACGGTATTTGACAGCAGATTGGACACATAGAGAGAATGAGTGAGAAAAGACTGAGAAAGAGAGCGTGACAAGGAGACAAGGGAGGCAGAAGGAGAAGTGGAAGACTGCAACTGCAATGGAGAGACAATGTCAAGAGATCTCTCTCAAGGGCAGGGATGGACAAGGAATGGAGGACTATGGCAGAGGATTACAAGAAATAGAGACGACTCTTTGAGAGGCACAACAAACTAAGTGATGTGGCCCCCCTCTGCATATCAAGGGACCAGGGGCCGGTTTCATGAAACTGCTAAGAATGTTCTTAATACTAAGATGATTGTTTTAGTAAATGGGGCAGGTTTTTTTTTTAAATAGGCGAATATACAAGTTTACGCAAACACTTGATATTAAGTAATTGCGTAACTTTAAGAACACTTCATGAAACTGGCCCCTGGGGCAAAGAGAAGAAGAGTGAATCACTCTTTAACCAGCGAATAGTTCCCGTTTTAACGTGGGAACACGTCAGTCGGTGTCTGTGAGGCTACCTTCCCGTTGTAACACTGCTGCCCCGTGGCAGGTGTCTGCATCAACAGAAAGTGCTGGTGTGTCTCGCGGTGCGGCTCTCGTATTTAACCAGCCAGGCACCCGCACGCTCTGCACCAATACAGGTGATTGATATAACGCATATTTGATAATGTCGCATATCTGATGATGTCGGCCCGGCGAGAAGTGTGTTGGAAGTGGCCTGTGTAGTGCCGCGGGCACAGTGCAGTATGACACATTATTCTTACTTTGATTATTTTTCTGCTAATTGCAATTCTCGCAAAGTACTTTATTGTTATTGCATTTAAATAAATGACTAGGTAATATAGTACGTGCTAAATGCCATTAAATATTTATTGATATCTGTCAGTGGTGCAGTCTTTACTGTGCAGATCATATTGCATTTGCAACAATGAAATACAGTTATTCTCGTGTGGAATCATTTTGGACAAATTTCCTTGTGCTAATGTGTTGTGCATTGATCATATTGGTAATGTCTTTCAGAAAACGCAACGACAGTTTTTAGAGTTATTTACTGCCATGTTTTTGATATGCTATGCTTTTTTAGAGGGCATTTCTCCTCCCTGCTACATCATTGAGTGGTGAATCGCTCCACCAGAGGGCTGTAATGTTGATGGTTGCTGCCCTTTGTTGCTGCATGGCTGGCCGTAAGCCATTGGTAGTTAATATTGACCATGATCTGGTCAGTAACATATGCAGTGGCTAACCAACAGATGAACTTCCTTTAATCTACACATCATTCAAATATCAACTCTCACTGCACGATCTCGACCATACTTAATCATATTACACACAACACTTACTCATAAGTTTTGTGCCCGATTGAATTACCTTCCTCACAGGTGTTGGGTGTTGGATTTTGTTTCCGAACGCATCTTGCAGATATTAAATTATAGATGCAGCGTAGAGAGATGAAAGCCCTAGTTGATCAAGGTCCTTGTGTTGAGAGAATTATTTAAATGGTATCTGGTTGGTGTCCTGTACATTGTTTCCATTTAGTAGGTCTTGTTGCCGACATTTGGTATTTCTTCAACTGACAGATACTCGATGTTGCTATTCAATAATTTAATTTCTGCATGGATTGAGGTGATGGTTTTAAACGGTATTATACACTACCGGCTGAGAAGCATAACACTGCTAGTGTACAGTACATATACGTTGAATGAGAACATATACATGTAATTACAACACAAGACATGGTATGGGTGAACTCATAGAACATTTAATCCAAGAACATCACGTGTTCAATAAGCAATATTTTAAAGACATATTAAATGTCTCCCCGGTTTTAGAGTATTGAGCTCAGTGTGCAGTCCTCTTGTATCATAGATCCTATCTATAAGACATTCTCCGTGAAAATACACTCTATTACTGGATGACTCGCACAATGATTACAAGTTTTTAAGTAGATATATATTTACAAATTAGAACAATTTAAAACTTGCAGTTTTTAGGAAAATGATGCATTGTACATATATAAAATGTTTATCACTGGTAGAGCTGTTATGTTAATGTACCTTCTCATAAGCACTGCTGATCATGCATACTTCATCCAGTCAAATTTAAATAGCCGTTTGTGCTAGTATTTTGATCACAAATTTGTAATTATAACATCCTGATTTAAAAAAACTACATGTTTGGTTTTAATTTATAAAAATCATATTTCTATAAGCCTTTTTAAAAACTATTAAAAGCATATTGTCATAGTTGTTTGCAGACCGCATTATATGAATTTTTCTCACTGAAGACAAACATTAGCAGGGCTTAGAATCGGGGCTGTTTGAGCACACGACAGCTGGGATAAGCCACAGAGGCTGCGCTAAGAAATGTCAATGCAATAACGCGACACTCGCAAACAAAACAATGCACTTAGTCGTCTATTGATTCACCATCACCTCCGAGAAGCCGTCGTCGTAGCGTTTTCATTGCAGTTTATTAACGCAACGTATGCGCGTAATTGTTTAAAGTAGATAAGCAGCCACAATTTACATTATGGATCCACTGCGACACTGGCACAGCAGGTGGCACCCCTTATCTGCATCTCATTGCAACATTTCCATTGTATCATTTCCAATGTTGTCATGGCAAGAGGCAATCACCCGTGGTACAGAAATGTGTCGATACATTGTGAGCGATTTGAAGGTATGTTCCTTCCCAGCATCACACGACGCTTGTTAAACAAAGTCTGTCTGGAAACGAGAGATGTACTTCGTGACCAGCACTCTCTGGCTGGTAGAGAGCCGAGCTATTATTCCCATGTTACTAAATTAGACAGCGGGTCGTGTCGTAATCGATGGTATTTGCAAGCAAAAAATTGATTGCCATATTGTGTTTGCTCTGGTGCTTAGTAAGAGACAACACTGTGCAGAGTGCTGGTATTGGTCTACCACTGCAGTGTTTGATGGTTCCTGGCTAAACCATGTAGATGACTGTCATTTTTTGCAATCTCTGCAAACATCACAAACACCACCATATGATGGATGTTGTCAAAGACCAAAAACACCACTGCTGTATTTGCGGACTCAGGGCAAAAACATCATAAACCATCACTGTTTTTTGTTTCTCCACTGATTGTCACAGTTCAATGATTTATTGCTTTTTTGCCGTTCATTTTCGTTATAGTTTGATGTGTGGAACCACTTTGATGTTAACAATGTAGAGTGAATCATGTTTGAGATGGTTTATGATGTGTTTTGACATGGTTACTGATGTTTTTCAGCGTGTTTTGGTTATGTGTTTTGCCATTGTTGGTGATGTGTTTTTACATGGTTGGAGATGTTTTGACATGATTAGTGATGTGCTTTGACATGACTAGTGATGTGTTTCAACATGACTGGTGATGTATTTTGACATGACTAGTAATATGTTTCAACATGACTAGTAATGTGTTTTGACATGACTAGTGATGTGTTTTGACATGATCAGTGGTGTGTGTTGACATGACTAGTGATGTGTTTTGACAAGACCAATGATGTGTTTCAACATAACCAATGATGTATATTGACATGACTAGTGATGTATGTTGACATGACTGGTGATGTGTGTTGACATGACTGGTGATGTGTATTGACATGACTGATGATGTATGTTGACATGACTAGTGATGTTTTTGAATAATTATCTTTTGCAGGAGAAGATGAAGGGCAAGAACAAGATGGTGCCCCGCCTCCTTGGCATCACCAAGGACAGCATTGTGCGAGTTGATGAGAAGACAAAACAGGTGAGATCTTGTGTCTAGTTATTTCCAACACTTGGCAACGTTGTTGTATCTGACTATTTTATATAAAATTATTATGGCTATCATAATTTTATGTTCTTATGAAGCATCATTCGATTAATCAGCCTTTTTCACAACATTGTCAGTGCCGACCTTTGTATGTTGTCAGTGAGTGTGGTCGCTGCCAGGGTGATTGTCGTTCTCAGTGGTTTTTTACATCCCAAATTGAGACGGAACCGACAGAGATGAGAGCCGTGTTTTTATACCAAATGAATGTAGCTGATGATAGGTATTGAATTCTGGCATGCGAGGTGGATGTGCTAGCCGCTACACTCCACACACATTGACAGTGCTAGAAGAATCAGGCAGTGAGATCTGTTACTACATAAAGATCTACATAGACAGCTGACATCTGTAGGAAGACGTACTAAACACAATTACAATACCTAATCTGTGATCTGTGTGAATGTCTACTGATTGTTTCGCTGTGGTGTCTGTGATTGTCTGTCAGGAGGTAACTGACCGTCCGTGTTGTGTTTAGACCCTGAAGACGTGGCCTCTGACAACCGTGAGGAGATGGGCAGCTTCCCCCAACAGCTTCACTCTGGTGAGTCCTCAGTCTTCCCTCCTCCCCTTTGTCCCTTGTTTGTTTTGTTCCATCATCTGCACAAGTCGTCTCCTCCTATCATGTTTCTCCCCCACTTGTCTTTCTCTTGGCTGTTCATCCCTGCACTAGAGAGGGATCTCTTCACACTGTCTCTCCATTGAAATTTCAGTCTTCCTGTCTTGTACCATTGTTTTCTGTTTCTCGTATCTCATTCATTCTCAATTTACTCCCTCCCAACTATTTCAATTTTCAGGTGTGCAAATTGCATTCTTCACTTGCTGGTCTTTTCTGAGATTTGACAATGTCCAGGCATCACATCCGTACAGTAGCATAGATGCAAAAGATGCTGTTTTAACTTCTTAGGCCATTTAGACATCAAGATCCTCATAACATTGTTACTAGCTCTCAAGGTTGCTAACTTGCAGACCTTTACGTCCCTGTTTGTCTAAATGCTAGCAGTGTGATTGTTTTAAAAACATAATTGAAAAATATCTTAAAGAGTGGGTTACACAGGAATAACTGACAAGCCAATGCCTTTGTAGTTGAACTTTCTTTTAGGGCTCCTAAATACGTGAAACCATTTACTTCTACAAGTTCTCACCCTCCTTAGCCTTGATATTACAAGGTCTCACCCCTCCTTAGTCTTGATATTATAAGGTCTCACCCCACCTTAGTCTTGATATTACAAGGACTCACCCATCCTTAGTCTTGATATTACAAGGTCTCACCCCTCCTTAGTCTTGATATTATAAGGTCTCACCCCACCTTAGTCTTGATATTACAAGGACTCACCCATCCTTAGTCTTGATATTACAAGGATTCACCCCTCCTTAGGCTTGATATTATAAAGTCTCACCCCTCCTTTGTCTTGATATTGCAAGGTCTCACCCATCCTTAGCCTTGATAACACAAGGTCTCACCCCTCCTTAGTCTTGATATTACAAGGTCTCACCCCTCCTTAGGCTTGATATTACAAGGTCTCATACCTCCTTAGTCTTGATATTACAAGGTCTCACCCCTCCTTAGTCTTAATATTACAAGGTCTCACCCCCTCCTTAGTCTTGATATTACAAGGTCTCACCCCTCCTTAGTCTTGATATTACAAGGTCTCACCCCTCCTTAGTCTTGATATTACAAGGTTTCACCCCTCCTTAGTCTTGATATTACAAGGTCTCACCCCTCCTTAGTCTTGATATTACTCCCTTCACAATGATATAACAAGTTGTACAAAATTCTTGTCACATAATATTGCTTCCCATTCTGTTTTTATTCCACCAATGATTTAACCAAAACTTGAAGAAGTGTAACCTATTAACTTAACAATGAGTTTATTGAAGTTTTTAAGCTAATTACACACACTGGACATGCAAATATAGCAGTTATTGCAGTTAGATTATACTTAAATATATATACGTCGATGACCACTTCTTGAAGGGCCTACATTATACATTTCAACATAGATTGAATCCCTTCCCATGAGCACAAAATTTGTCGTGGAATACTTAAGAATGGCAAGAAATTTAAATCGCCACAAATAAAACACAGACAGTGCTAAATGGCGACAAATGTTTTCCTCTGAAAATGGGCATTTCTAAATATACATTTCAACAGTGGAAGGCGATTTATCGGTTATCTTGTGCTTTCAGCGGGCATAAAGATAAAGTTCCAACGCCCACTGGGGATGCTGTCTGTTGTCGTTGCCATGCAGACAGCGTTGTTGCATAAGTCGGGCTATTCTCATACATAATGTATGAAGGGTAGCCTGCTGATTGGTTGATTTATAACACCCTTGTGGCCCTGTTTCGTCATCATAAAGGAGCTATTCCGCATAATACTACTGTCGAAAGTATCCTGTTTTTTTTTCTAGTAACGCAATACTAAAATGAGTATCGCCTTAATTGTTCTGCTGGGTGAAATTGTAACGAGCAGCGTTTGTGAGTGTAGTTTTATGTGCGTTGCCAGTGGAGACGTAAATGCTCTGATGAACAAGAGAAGGCGGATGGAATATATCATCGCTAGTGTTTCACCTGCACTCGTCGATGACTCATAATGGCGCATTAGAAAGTATTGCAAATGCTGCTCCAGATATTACCATGTTTGATTGGGCGTCAAGGGAGAAGTGTACACAGCGACTAGGTGTGTTATCATTGACATGTTTGATTGGGCGTCAAGGGAGAAGTGTACACAGCGACTAGGTGTGTTATCATTGACATGTTTGATTGGGCGTCAAGGGAGAAGTGTACACAGCGACTAGGTGTGTTATCATTGACATGTTTGATTGGGCGTCAAGGGAGAAGTGTACACAGCGACTAGGTGTGTTATCATTGACATGTTTGATTGGGCGTCAAGGGAGAAGTGTACACAGCGACTAGGTGTGTTATCATTGACATGTTTGATTGGGCGTCAAGGGAGAAGTGTACACAGCGACTAGGTGTCTTATCATTGACATGTTTGATTGGGCGTCAAGGGAGAAGTGTACACAGCGACTAGGTGTGTTATCATTGACATGTTTGATTGGGCGTCAAGGGAGAAGTGTACACAGCGACTAGGTGTGTTATCATTGACATGTTTGATTGGGCGTCAAGGGAGAAGTGTACACAGCGACTAGGTGTGTTATCATTGACATGTTTGATTGGGCGTCAAGGGAGAAGTGTACACAGCGACTAGGTGTGTTATCATTGACATGCTTTACTGGTGTGTCATATACATAATTGCTAAATGTCCCATCACAAAACCATTCAGCACATGTAGAATGTTACAATAGTGCTCTGTTTCATGTTGTGCCACTTTGCTATGTTCGTGGGCTTACCATGGTAACCATGCATGTGTCAAATCAAGCCCAGGGTGCGGTACACGCATTCTTGCTACAGCTGTCGGTGGCATAATTTGTCAAACAAAACGAACAAACAGAGACCAGCATTACCAATCATGATCTGAGCATGCTTTCATTATAACCAGGAACCACGTTGACTAGCAATGTTAAGATATATAAAAATAAGCCCCAGCTGAATTTGAAATGTGTGCGTTCGGGTGGGCGTCAGATGAAACAGTAATCAATAACTGGAACATTTTTCAATACACGACCGTGAGCATAGTCAGTGGCGAATGCCATTTACCATTATTATCAGCCAGTGGCAGTCGAATTTATCGACACGTGACTGACTGATTACGTTGCCAGTCCCTGACAGTTGATGTTGAAATAATCCATTAATGACAGTGTTTAAATTATTGCATGCTGACTACGTAAAGGTCAGTTGGAAATGACTGATCGTGAAATCATCATTTTATTTCAACTTAATGTAACAATAGAATCGCAGTGTGACAAGAACACGTATTAACATTTTGATTCAAAATAGAATCCCTGGGTCACCAGAAGCTGATGAAGTTGGAACTTGAAGAAGGGACCGTGTTGAAAGAATTGTTGAAAGCTAAGCCAGTCTGATGATGAAGACTGACATATTGCCGAAATATTTAGAGATGAAAAGCAAGTTTCTTGTGAAGTAAACAATCAATGTAATAATTAAAATATTTATACGCTAACTTTGGTGCACTGTAATAGTATCTCCTCCCAAGCACCGAGGTTCATCTGCCTTTCCTATGTAATAATTATAATATTAATATGCTAACTTTGATGCACTGTAAAAGTATCTCCTCCCAAGCACCGAGGTTAATTTGCCTTTCCTATGTAATAATTATAATATTAATACGCTAACTTTGGTGCACTGTAAAAGTATCTCCTCCCAAGCACCGAGGTTCATTTGCCTTTCCTATGTAATAATTATAATATTAATACACTAACTTTGGTGCACTGTAACAGTATCTCCTCCCAAGCACTGAGGTTCATTTGCCTTTCCTATGTAATAATTATAATATTAATACACTAACTTTGGTGCACTGTAACAGTATCTCCTCCCAAGCACCAAGGTTCATTTGCCTTTCCTATGTAATAATTATAATATTAATACACTAACTTTGGTGCACTGTAACAGTATCTCCTCCCAAGCACCGAGGTTCATTTGCCTTTCCTATGTAATAATTATAATATTAATACACTAACTTTGGTGCATTGTAGCAGTATCTCCTCCCAAGCACCGAGGTTCATTTGCCTTTCCTATGTAATAATTATAATATTAATACACTAACTTTGGTGCACTGTAACAGTATCTCCTCCAAAGCACCAAGGTTCATTTGCCTTTCCTATGTAATAATTATAATATTAATACACTAACTTTGGTGCACTGTAAAAGTATCTCCTCCCAAGCACCAAGGTTCATTTGCCTTTCCTATGTAATAATTATAATATTAATACACTAACTTTGGTGCACTGTAACAGTATCTCCTCCCAAGCACTGAGGTGCATTTGCCTTTCCTATGTAATAATTATAATATTAATACGCTAACTTTGGTGCACTGTAACAGTATCTCCTCCCAAGCACCGAGGTTCATTTGCCTTTCCTATGTAATAATTATAATATTAATACGCTAACTTTGGTGCACTATAACAGTATCTCCTCCCAAGCACCAAGGTTCATTTGCCTTTCCTATGTAATAATTATAATATTAATACACTAACTTTGGTGCACTGTAACAGTATCTCCTCCCAAGCTCCAAGGTTCATTTGCCTTTCCTATATAATAATTATAATATTAATACACTAACGTTGGTGCACTGTAACAGTATCTCCTCCCAAGCACCAAGGTTCATTTGCCTTTCCTATGTAATAATTATAATATTAATACACTAACTTTGGTGCACTGTAACAGTATCTCCTCCCAAGCACCAAGGTTCATTTGCCTTTCCTATGTAATAATTATAATATTAATACACTAACTTTGGTGCATTGTAGCAGTATTTCCTCCCAAGCACCAAGGTTAATTTGCCTTTCCTGTGTAATAATTATTATAATATTAATACACTAACTTTGGTGCACTGTAAAAGTATCTCCTCCCAAGCACTAAGGTTCATTTGCCTTTCCTATGTAATAATTATAATATTAATACACTAACTTTGGTGCACTGTAACAGTATCTCCTCCCAAGCACTGAGGTGCATTTGCCTTTCCTATGTAATAATTATAATATTAATACGCTAACTTTGGTGCACTGTAAAAGTATCTCCTCCCAAGCACCAAGGTTCATTTGCCTTTCCTATGTAATAATTATAATATTAATACACTAACTTTGGTGCACTGTAACAGTATCTCCTCCCAAGCACTGAGGTGCATTTGCCTTTCCTATGTAATAATTATAATATTAATACGCTAACTTTGGTGCACTGTAACAGTATCTCCTCCCAAGCACCGAGGTTCATTTGCCTTTCCTATGTAATAAGTATAATATTAATACGCTAACTTTGGTGCACTATAACAGTATCTCCTCCCAAGCACCAAGGTTCATTTGCCTTTCCTATGTAATAATTATAATATTAATACACTAACTTTGGTGCACTGTAACAGTATCTCCTCCCAAGCACCAAGGTTCATTTGCCTTTCCTATGTAATAATTATAATATTAATACACTAACTTTGGTGCACTGTAACAGTATCTCCTCCCAAGCACCAAGGTTCATTTGCCTTTCCTATGTAATAATTATAATATTAATACACTAACTTTGGTGCACTGTAACAGTATCTCCTCCCAAGCACCAAGGTTCATTTGCCTTTCCTATGTAATAATTATAATATTAATACGCTAACTTTGGTGCACTATAACAGTATCTCCTCCCAAGCACTGAGGTTCATTTGCCTTTCCTATGTAATAATTATAATATTAATACACTAACTTTGGTGCACTGTAACAGTATCTCCTCCCAAGCACCAAGGTTCATTTGCCTTTCCTATGTAATAATTATAATATTAATACACTAACGTTGGTGCACTGTAACAGTATCTCCTCCCAAGCACCAAGGTTCATTTGCCTTTCCTATGTAATAATTATAATATTAATACACTAACTTTGGTACACTGTAACAGTATCTCCTCCCAAGCACCAAGGTTCATTTGCCTTTCCTATGTAATAATTATAATATTAATACACTAACTTTGGTGCACTGTAGCAGTATCTCCTCCCAAGCACCAAGGTTCATTTACCTTTCCTATGTAATAATTATAATTTTAATACGCTAACTTTGATGCACTGTAAAAGTATCTCCTCCCAAGCACCAAGGTTCATTTGCCTTTCCTATGTAATAATTATAATTTTAATACGCTAACTTTGGTGCACTGTAACAGTATCTCCTCCCAAGCACCAAGGTTCATTTGCCTTTCCTATGTAATAATTATAATATTAATACACTAACTTTGGTGCACTGTAACAGTATCTCCTCCCAAGCACCAAGGTTCATTTGCCTTTCCTATGTAATAATTATAATATTAATACGCTAACTTTGGTGCACTGTAACAGTATCTCCTCCCAAGCACCAAGGTTCATTTGCCTTTCCTATGTAATAATTATAATATTAATACACTAACTTTGGTGCACTGTAACAGTATCTCCTCCCAAGCACCAAGGTTCATTTGCCTTTCCTGTGTAATAATTATAATATTAATACGCTCAATTTGGTGCACTGTAACAGTATCTCCTCCCAAGCACTGAGGTTCATTTGCCTTTCCTATGTCCATTTGCTTCCTTGGACTATCGACTTCTGGTCTGCCAATTGGTAATATATCTAAAAAACAATGATAATTATTTATGTCGAGTCTTAACAAATTGAGTCACATGTCAAAAAATGAAGTAATTGAGTTACCAATAGCATTGGAAAGAAGACATGTTAAGCTTTGCAATGGTACATAAAACATGGACCTAGCTCACTCACACCCAAAGGTATGCCACAGTGAACATGGACGTAGTTCACTCATAGCCTGCGTTGTCATTCCAAATTCAGCCGTTTTGCTTCTATTCCTCTGCTCGATGCGTTCGAAATATGCTGCCAAGTCACGCTCATTGTTGAAGATATATTTCGCAAACTGTTTACTGAGATTATCTCAACAGTATCCAAGTAATTACGAGCGTTTCTTAACGACAGACCCATCACCACCATATGTTGTTTGCAGTTAGCGAGGTCAAGAAAGGGTGCACTGTGCTTGCGCACACAGAATAAACCTATGAGGGGACCTGCATCAGTCAAGAGGCCTTCGGCAATCGACTTTTGTTTACAGATAGGCCTCTGTGTCAGGCGCTGATATTGGCTAAAGTTGACGTAAACGGGGAATTCCCTTGCCATATATGGAAAGTAGACATGGTAGGCTTTCTCATAGTGCCAAACATGTCTGCCTTCCTTTGAGGGATATCCTCAAAAATGCGACGGGAACATGTGTGATTTATCGCTTTTGTTTTACTTAATTCATGCAATACACAGCAGTAATGATAGCCTGGATATATATGTGTGTGTGTTTGGTTCACAGGACTTTGGCGATTACTCTGATGACTACTACTCAGTCCAAACAACAGAGGGAGAAGAGATTTCACAGCTGATCGCTGGCTACATTGACATCATCGTCAAAAAGGTACGTTTTCTGCAGCCTCCAACAGTAGTTTTGTTGCATCGACAAACGCTACGCATTGCCATTAATTATAGTCTTGCTCGTCACGAAAACAGTTCAGTCAGCCCAATTTAATGTCAACAGCAATGTTTGCTGCATGCTTTTAAGCAATTGGAATAGTATTGATCCGTTTCTCTGAGCCTGAATGCAAGGCTTACTTGTAATGTCGGGTGTGTAGCAGAGTTTTGTTTGAATTTCAGAGAAATGATTAGTTGAGTGTTTTCTAATCCATTTTTAGTCCTTTGGGCCGAAGGTCCAACGGACTTATGCCTTAACTCTGGGTCCGCCGTCCATCGTGCGCCATTACTTGCCATATCTCAGAAACCGTTCAGCAACTTTTTCTCTAATTTTGCATAGACATATCTTAGGATACTGCCACTATGCATGAGAAATCTGTATTTGATTGAATTGTTCTAAGGGCCCCCAGGGCCCCAAAAACTTGTAAATTTTCACATTTTGCCTATTTTTTCAAAAACTCTTCAGTAACTTTTTCTCTGATTTTGCATCTAGACATTTCATGTGGTAGTGCCACTATACACAAGAAATCTGTATTTGATTGAATCATTCTAAGGGCACCTGATCTCTATTTATAAATGGATAGTGGACTTTGAGCTATCTCTGATCACTGAGGTGGCTGAATGGAGCAGCCTGGTGTCAGAGATTATGGTGTAAGCCTGTGTATTGGACTAACCTCTGGCTCACTGCCTGCCATTGTCCCAGTGTCAAACAGAATGCCTCCAATGGGAATCCCTACTGCACTGGCAGAACCTGAGAAACTTTAAAATAGCAATATACATAATTATAAATGCAATATCAAGATATGATCTAGGAATAAAATGAATTAGGTATAAAATAATATATAAAATAACTTGGGTATACTCAAAAAGGTTAAAACATATTTAGCCGAAATTATAAGGAATATTATTCAGATGTTTTACTATACATGTTGCAGCTGTTACTTCACTCCAAATCAATCAGTATTATGTCATTAATTGCTACAGTTTTTAAGTCAAAATGCATGCTATGTACCTTGTGAACAAATAGTTTTATCATAGTTCATCTCTTTCTTCTTTCCCTTCTGGGGGAGAGTGGTAGGGTCAATATGAGAACAGAAAATATGTGCACATTTTATTAAACAACCTTTAACTGTGCTACATGCGAGATTGCAGCTCACCAACTCTCTTGCAAGGTTTCTACAACCACTGGAAATCGGCCTAAATAGCAGAGTATCGAGATAAAATTCTACAGTATTTTTAATAACTCATTAACTAATATATACAATCTTCACGAAACGGTCTACTCTAATGTTTTATTTCCAGATGTATCTTCACTGGCATGCATAATTATAGTCTCCACTAAACATGTCAACATTTTATTTCTATCATAACCCTTAATGATCTGTAACTATGATTCACCAAAAACCATTTGATTAATAATTACAAACTCACAATATAGTCCAAAGGACTTCAGGGCCTCTTGGCCCATTTTTAATAGAAAATGTCATATCGGAAATATGTGTGAATCATTGAGGTGATGCTGAACGTGTGTGTGTGGTTTGTTCCAGAAAAAGGACAAAGATTATTTCGGTATAGAAGGGGATGAAGAGTCATCCATGTTTGAAGATAGTGTGTCACCAGCAAAGTAAGTCGGTCTTGAAACTCGAACATAGTGTAGCATTCAAAATATTCCGTCCAACCATTGTCAATGTAGAAATCTAGGAAGCATATTCGTGCATGCTTCTTCAAACATGTTTGATAAAATTGTATGGTTTTACCGAATTCGCCGTACAATCAGAATTACTTCTATGTTTCCTGGATGGAATGAACGGTACAGTATAATGTAAAGAATTCTGACAGATACGTAATAAGGGCAGGCTATAAATAGATGAAAAATTATTGGATTCTCCATAAGCCAATGTCTGTTAATGATACATCTGGGGTTTGGCTTTGTGATATTTTGCCACTTTTAGCGATGTTTTAAGACATTTTAATTTAGACAGATATATGCTGAACTGCTTTACAGTTCTTGGCCTTTTCAATTATATTTAATGTGCACCTTTGTGTAGTCACTTTTTATCATGTTTATATCTTCCATGAAGAACATTTTAAATAGTCTTGCATATGTTGTTTAAATTATAAATATCTGTTCAATGTAGCTTTAGTTCAAATAACTGTATTATGTAAAGTACCATAGAGCACAAGTGAATATATGGCAGTACAGGGTGAATACAATTATAATATATGGATGTACAGGGTGAATACAATTATAATATATGGATGTACAGGGTGAATACAATTATAATATATGGCAGTACAGGGTGAATACAATTATAATATATGGCAGTACAGGGTGAATACAATTATAATATATGGCAGTACAGGGTGAATACAATTATAATATATGGCAGTACAGGGTGAATACAATTATAATATATGGCAGTACAGGGTGAATACAATTATAATCATTGGATTATTATTGTCACGTCTTGTTAAATAAAACGGACTCTTGTATCGTTTGCAGGGCGACTATTATTCAGCATCAGTCTTCGAAGGTGGGCCATGCGAATGTTGGCTCGGTGGCGCTACCTGCAGTGCTGCGGGCCGGTGACATGGGTCAGGCGCAATACTCGACTGGCAGCATGGGAAAGGCACAGTACTCGAAAATTTCTATGCAAGCGCACAGTGGGCATGTTCAGCCAGTCGTGAGTTTGTTGCATGTTTTGTCGCCTGCCTGTAAAAACATCACATGTGCACACACGCGCACACGCACGCACACACACACACACACACACACACACACATACACATACACACAATACAATTTTGCAAGCAGCCATAGATAAATAACTAGTTAACTACGTCTACAAACAACCTTGTATTTGTGAAGTCTGTATATGATTACAACGGAATAAAATAATTGGCATAATATGTATAATTATCATAGAATAAACTTTCTAAAATGTGCAGCAATTAAAACTAATTATGATCTATCGCCTTTTTATTTAAAGATGCATATTTGAAATTTGAAAAATAAATGACAAAACAACAATTATGAAACAATAGAAAAATTGTAAATAAATATAGTTTCTAAATATTTGGATTGCATGCCGTCTTGGTTTACAATTTATTATATGGAATGCAATGTTTTAATATTATATTTTTGTGATTTTTGCGTTTTTGACATTATAATAAAATTATATCACTATAAAGAAACAAAGGCACTGTTCATTCATTGCATTGATGAGTGACTTTGTTCCAGTTAGGAAGTCTTGTCTACAGTTTGTGAGTCGTCTAGTGTGACACACTTGTTCAAATGCACAAACAATCCTCATTTGCTTCCCTTTAGTTAACTATGATTGTGCCTACAGTTTTGTTTTGTGTGCAGTTGCTCAGATTAAACCTAAGTTGTGCATTTGCATGTCAATTTATTCCTGCATACCGTGTAATATATTTTGCTTCTCGAGTGGTGTTTTTTTATAGAAAAATGTCTGCTATTGTGAGTGTACCCTTGTTGGATATATAAGCATTTAACGTTACAGTTTAACATGTTTTTAAGATAATTTTAGCCTAATTTGTTTGTGTTAGATGTGACAATAGATTAACATTCTAATACATCCGAGGCCGGAATGTAATTTATCTTGAGCTGGTGCTGTCTATAATTAAGATGCATGGTGTTCTTAATATATCCATACATGTTCTTGGCAGCATGGAAATTGGATTCCTGAAAGTGTTGCAGCTCGTACTCCCAGGGGAGGATACTGATACTGTTTGTTCAGGGTTGATAAACAACTAACCGTCTCCCAAAACTAGTTAATATTTTTTGCTTAAATTTCTCTCAGACAACTGAATCTATTTGTTTTGCTAAATACCAGATGTAATTATATTTGCATGTTAAGTGAAGAGTTGTGAAAATGCACTGCTACATATGGTTCTTATTTTAATTGTTTTTTAAGAGATATAATTATATTTTAAAAGAGAATGCATTTATGTTATCCTACCTTAGTTTTTTTGTAATCAACAAAATATATTCTAAAGGGGTGATATGTTTTATATATGTAATGTCAGTCAGTGAAATAGGATATTATTAACATCTACAAATGGTAGAACAATACTACCATTGTTCAAAGATTTTCACTGCGTTCAAACCATTGAAGAAATAAACAACTTTGTCTTTGTATCACATTTATACCCAATTTTGATGACTAAAATATTGTGTTTACTTTTAGACGATTATTTAATATTAAACTGTAGCAATAAATATAGAAATAATGTAGTCAAGAAAAAGTGCATAAATTTCAGATACGTAGATGATCAATAAATTGTAAGTATCGCAGGCGAGAACAGATATGTATATGGTGGTCTGTGTGTATAGGGCCAGAACGTGGAACTGCACGGCCTTGAGCAGTCACAGAGGGCGCTACTGAGCAACATCGAGACAAGTCTGACCGCGGTCCAGAGTGCACAGACTGACCTTGAACAGAAGAGTCACCTCCCCTCGCTCGGCTCAGACCCGGTCAGTATGGTCACTTCTCCATACGGTCACTTCCCATTGTCCATTTAGTTACTTCTTGTCCATTCGGTCACTTCCACTTGTCCTTTTGGTCACTTTGTGTCCTTTTAGTCCCCTTTTGTCCATTCAGTTAATTTCCCTTGTCCATTTAGTCACGTCTTGTATAATTGGTTACTTCTCCTTGTCCATTTGGTCACTTTTCCTTTTCGATCACCTTTTTGCCCATTTGGTCACTTTCCCTTGTCCATTTGGTCACCTTCCTTTGTCCATTTGGTCACATTCCCTTGTCCATTTGGTCACTTGTCCATTCAGTCACCTTTTTGCCCATTTAGTCACTTACCCTTGTCCATTTGGTAACTTTCTCTTGTCCATTTGGTCACTTCTTGTCTATTCGGTCACTTCTTTTTGTTCATTCGGGCACTTTCCCTTGGCCATTTAGTCACTTTGCTTGTCTATTCAGTCACATCCCCTTGTCCATTTGGTCACTTGTCCATTCGGTTACTTCTCCTTGTCCATTCAGTCAATTCTTGTCCATTCGGTCACTTCTCCTTGTCCATTTGGTCACTTCTCTGGTCCATTTGGTCATTTCTCCTTGCCCATTCGGTCATTTCTCATTGTCAATTCTATGCTCCCCATACCTTTGTATTTGGATTGTTCATCAGTTCATGGAACTGGACTGTTATATCCAGTATTACTATGTGCTAATAATAGTAGGTTGTAAGCAGCATTGATCCTCATAT
This sequence comes from Paraescarpia echinospica, assembly GCA_020002185.1. Taxonomy (NCBI): domain Eukaryota; kingdom Metazoa; phylum Annelida; class Polychaeta; order Sabellida; family Siboglinidae; genus Paraescarpia; species Paraescarpia echinospica. The sequence goes on from CM034532.1 coordinate 32,145,611, forward strand.
TACATCAGAGATCTTTGTGTTAATTACTCTGCATTAATTACAGAGTCAGTGCACTGAGCGAGCTAAGTTTCTCATAAACCTTATTGTTAAGTTGGGATGGTCTCTAGCAATTCTCATGATTTGCTTTTGAAAAACAGTCCTGTAAACAAAGTAGAAAGTGGTTATTTGTGTAGAATTTGTTTTGTTATAATAAAAAATTTGTAAGTTTAGATAATCCTGTAAGATACGACTGTTTACAGTTTGTTGACATTTTATACCCACTTTTGCTTCTGGTGTGTATAATACTGTAATTATAACGATCCATGCATTTTGCCATGAGTTGGGAAAAGATTAGGAAGACAACAATATGTAGATTTACTACAAATGCAGTGGACACTCACTATAAAGACTCCTGATATAAGAAACAACTTTGTTATCCCCGTTCTGCCAGCACATCTAACCAACCATCGTGTTCTTTATATATAACAAGTGTCTACTCACTCACTCACACACAGTCCCTTAATGAGGCATTGGGGCACCACTGATGACTTGGCATCTCTTTAGATTTTCTGCCACCCTCTGGGAGTCCACTACTGGATGTTGTCTTCCCACCTCTTCCTCTGTCTCCCTCTCTTTTGTCTTTCTGACATAGTGCGTTGCAGAATGGTTGTTCAAGGCCGGTTGATCTAGCAACATGACCATACCACTTTAGTTTTCATTTCTTTACTGTCGTCAGGAGGTCTTCAGAGGGTCCGATGGCTTCTTTTAATTCTGGGCTGGCCTTCTTCATTAGGTACATTTATTACTGATTTATGTGTTATAAACGTATGACACGAATGAGAGAGTGACGAATGTAAAACTTGTTGTTGCAGGCATCGATGAAGTGGCGAATGAACGCGCGAGACATGTCCCTACAGAATGTCGGAGCGCAACTGTCCGCAATGACTGCAGCCACAGCCCAGGTGGTCACACTGACCTCTGGTGGCGCCGATGACACTGACTACAATGCTGTCGGATCGGCTGTCGCTACAATGTAAGTAGTGTCGTTTCTACAAGGTCATCGACTCCTTAGAGTGCTAGTAGGGGGAACCTAATTTAGTTCCTGGAAAAATAATTATTACCCAGACTGTAACTGCAAACTAATGGATTCTGGAACCGCCAATGGAAAAACTAATAAATTGATGTTGGTATATTTTTATATATTCAAGAAACGTTTTTGTTTTTCCCTGTATAATTCTGAATTTACGGTCGTGTCACATGACCTACATCATATGACACAAACTGGAGCATGACTGGTGGGAGCTCCTGGCCGACGTCTCTGTTCAGTGAAGGCTTCCCCCTGTAGATGTTAATCGCCTCCTTGATCTTTTTCCTATGCCAGTTCTCCTCGAGGTCTAAGATTTTTGCATCTTTCATCGAACACTGTTGGACTGTGTTCAACTTGTGTTCGCTTATTGCTGATAGGGGTTTGCGACACGATAGATATTCTTTAAATTGTGTGCCCAGTGCCCTTGCTGTTTCACCTATGTAGTGTTGGTCGCATTCTGGACAGTGGATGCCATATACCACCCCACACTTTGCTGCCTTGTCGGTTTTGTCTTTTGGGTATACCAGCAAGGACCTCAGGGTGTTGATTTGTGGTACACTGGTATGTCATAGGACTTGAAAACCCTTGCCAATTGTTCAGACAGCTTACTGATATAGGGTAGACCGATGGCATGTTATCTTCTGTTTGTTTCTTTGGTGTTGACATTCTCCTTATTTCTCCTTGGATGTGTCGTGTTAAACATCCAAGGTTTGTAACCATTCGTTTTCTGAACTTTCTTGATGTGCTCCACCTCTTTGGTCTTATCCTCCTCTTCAGTTACCAAACTTTCTGCCCTTTGGATGAGTGTCCTCACCACTGATCGTTTATGTTCTAATGGGTGGTTTGAATCCCAGTTCAAATACTGATCTGTGTGTATTGCATTCCGATACACCTTAACCTTGGTTGATTCATCATCCTTCAAACATACAGTAGTCCCTGCCTTCAGCGGACACATCTGTATCCAGGCATAAGCGTCCCGACATTGCAGTGTCCGCTCATCGCAGGGACAGGCATTTTGGTGCAGGAGTTGAGATTTCAGTACAACCGGTACATGGACATGGTAGAAATACATCTACGCATTATTTGATAGTAATTAAACCTTAGGCATATTTATTATCCGTATATTACTGTGATGTACCCATATAAGCAGTTAATATTGTAGTCATATCGTCCGCCCGGCACCATCCGCCTGACTCCTGCTTGCTATCTGTGATTTTTTACACAGCAATATCGCCCCAATGTTGTATTCTCAAAGAAGTTACTGCCCGATAGCATGTGCCAGCATTCACGCAAACACAGCTAACCAAAAACAACTTTATTATAAAATTGTGTAAATTGGTGTTCTCAAACGATTTAGATTTTTCTTTGCTAAAATACTTCGTAACTAATTTGTAAGTTCACGAATTTGGCTACCGCCTACAAGATAGAAAACAATAACCTGGAGATGAGCAACCGAATGTTTAAATCGGTTAATACACTCAGTGAAAACGTTTATTAAACAGTACAAACTAGAACAGGTGCAATCTATAATTATAATTACTCCAAGATGAAGCCTTGGCTGGGGCTGGAGGCACAAAGGCTGAAGCCTGTGAAGGCAAAGCCATGTTGGCAACTTGGCATCAGCGAATGCGATTGATGCCAGCGCAAAATAAACAATATCTTGCTCCATAGTCACTCTGCCTACAGTTTATTGAGCATCAAAGGGATTCTACATAGTTTGGACAAACACAAGGAGTACAGCGAGGAAAACAAGATCATTGTTACGCTGGGTACATGTGTACTTGGTGTTTTCATTGACTGTCCGCCATTTTCTAAACAGATACGGCAAAAAATCTTTGAATTATTGAACTGTCCGCCTTAGCAGTGACATATAATTAAAATATCCTTTCCACTGCTCGCGTTAAGCAGGTGTCCCCTCATCAGAGGGACATTAACATGATCAAACAGCCCGTACATTGAGGAACTGTCCCGACATAGCAGGTGTCCCCTGGTCAGAGGGTCCGCTGAGGGCAGGGACTACTGTACATGTGTCTAGACAGACTAGTGTGTTGTCATGTACTGGTTCTACTGTGAACTTGATGTTATTGTCCATTTAATTCAGATGGTGTGTGAACTGCTCTGCTTCACTCCCTTGTAGCACTGTTAATGTGTCATCCACATGTCTCAATCAGATGTCTGGAGGGTGAGGTGCTTCTCTGATGGCTCTTTCTTCAAAATGTTCCATGTACAGGTTCGCCACTGTCGGGGATACCGGTGAACCCATGGCCGCTCCCTTCTTCTGCTTATAGAACACTCCATTGTAATTAAAATATGTGGTGTTTAGACAGATTTCTAACAGTGTGGTGATCTGGTCAACTGATAGTTCACATCTGTCTTTCAGTGTTGTGTCTTGGTTTAATCAGTCCTTGATCACTGATACTGCCTCTGTACCTAGCTGTCTTATACGTTATACTGCCTATACGTGAAACGATAGGTCTTACTGGCACGTTGTCCTTGTGGATCTTAGGCAATACATAGAATTTTGGCACTGCTCCTGATGTAGGGTAGATCCTATGGTATAGGGCATCCAATATAGTCTTGGTCCTTTTCCACTCTTACATGGTGTTGACTGGTTTACTTTTGTACACTCTGGTGGGATCCCTTTTCAAATTCTCATAGGTGGTGACATCTGCTAGTAGACCTGCTATCTTTGCATTGTATTCTGCGGTCTTCATAATCACTGTTGATTCTATCGTTGTCTGCTCGTAGAATCTTGATCGTTCTGTCCCTCCTCAAGGTTTGAAGTGCTTTCCTCTCTTCCAGTGATGTATTAGATCTGTCCAGCTTGGATCTGTGTTTCATCATGGCTTTGGCTACATCACTTCTCAACCCTTCGGCCCTGTGTTCTTCGTTGACGTTCTTACATGCCAATTCTGTTGCCGTTGTACCGGTCTGGAAGGAGGTTCCGGTCTGAGAATAAGTTCCGGTTCCGTTTTGCGCATTGCACATGCTCGCGCAAGCGCAGTGCATCAAATGCGACTCGCGGTGTGCAACATGACCTCAGCTGACCGATCACCTTTGACCCTCGTGGCGACTGAGTTACATAATTAATAATTTTTCGCTTGCTGTAGCGACCGTTACTCCACTGACCTACTTGCCCCTTCGGCGCTTCATACATGCCAAATTGATAGAGACATGTGTCATTTATAAATTGTTACCTCCAGGATCCCTACCCCCAACAAATTTTTAAAAATATAAAACTATGAACCACCCCAATGGGCCTGCTAGATTACACACACACACAATTTCATCTTGATACATGCCAAACTGACAGAGATATGTGTCATTTGTGTTTACCACAAAACCCGCTGTGCATATAAACAGCGCTGAAAACTGCAGCTCTTTGTGATGAAGTCGTAAGATACACAAGGCTCTGAGACAACGACATCAAAATAAACACATTTTTGGCAAATAATTACAAGTTATGCTAATTACGAGGGTTTGTTATGTATACTAACAATTACAAAAGTAACCGTATCATTAACGTAAACTATAAAATAATTGGGTCACGCATAGTTTCGACAAACACTGTGTTTAAGCTGGCCAAAAATAGGCGCTAACCTTTGACATGTACAGTGTGTACACAAAACGGAACCGGAACTTACTTCCAGACCGTACAGCTGCTGGCCGAAAGTAGGCACTAACCTTTGACATGTACAATTGCATGCGCAATACGCAAAACAGAACCGGAACTTACTCCCAGACCGGAACCTCCTTCCAGACCGGTACACCGTGATCAGATCGTCAACAGGGGAGGGGGGCTCTGTGGGGTAACCCCAAAATTTAACCCTTTCTTCAACAGACTTACTTTGCCCGTCTAACTGTCTATCCGCCAGATTAATGACCCACCTCTCTGTGATGTCATCCGGGTCATTGTCTTACAGACTGTCCGCAGTCTGGCCAACTTGTTTTCGTTTTCAAAATTATACACAGAAAAAACAAAAATGTTTCTTGAGAGGTAAATATACCCAACATGATTAACCAAGAAACCGGATCATCACTACATTCAAGGAATACGTTGGTGTTCTAGTTATTAAAGATATCTACAGGAACGAGCTCAGACACTGTGTCGGTATAGTAGTTAGTTTGATTTATTGGGGAGGCTTTGATTAATGACACAAGATGTAGGCATGTAGAAGTAATAATACAATTCGGGACATGACTGGAATAATAATGGAATCGTAGATATTAACTGCAAAAAGTAATTGATTCCTAGACTAACTGGAATAATGCTCAGGTGCCTGGATATTGTAGTCAACTGGATTGCTGTGACCGGAGTAATACAGGATCCGTCGACGTCTGAAAAATAATGAATTCTTGGACAGGAACTTTGGATTTGTGGAAAGTGTATCGACAGAGAATATCTCAGATTTGACGAATGCCTGCGTAGGGTCAACGTGGACACTGTGAAGCAACTGAGATGTTTCATCCTGACAGTGTGGTCACTAGGGTTTGCAAGGAGTGATGTTATTTAGGATGGCTGCCGTTGCTAGATTGATTTAGTGATCCTTGAGGGTTGGCGTTTAGTGTCCATCACTGCACAGGTTACAGACAGGGCCAGAGCAGCTATCAGCTAGATGTCCAGTGGGGAATTGCCCTAAAATGTTGACCACAAATCAGGAGTACCTGTCCATTGGCTGCCTGTCGTAGATTAGCCTCGTGTTGTTGCATATCTGGTCAGCTGATAAAATCAGGGTTAAACTCAGGGATGTAGCGTGCTGATTAAATGTGACTGATCCTGCTTCGAATCCTTTCCAAGATGACTGGGAACAAAATCGCCAGAATACGCCGTCTGTCATCTGTTTTGTATGTAGCAAGCAGTGTTGCAGAGGCTGTCCCCGTTGTCGCCACCGCCGTGGGAGATGATTTATAGTAAATGTGTCGTGTGTTATTAGACGTTGTTTTTGTTCTGCACCATGCAAATAAGTGCATGTTGTATTGACCGAGCGTTGTGCGGCGAGTGTTAATTTGTGACTGCCGACTGCTGGTGACTGTGCCAACCAATAATCTGTAGGCAGAATTACTATCGGACACAGCGTTAGCGGTCGATATTAAAGCACAGATGTAGCGGTATTGAATGGGAAAGCCCGCTTGATTGACACCGCTTCAGTGTAACTCTAATCAAGTGAAATCCCGCTTTTCCAGCATTCAGTCACACTTTGCATACATCTGATTGAAATGCGGCACAATTGCATTTCAACAAATTGCATTTTTTCTCAAGTTCGGCACAATCTGTGCTGATGTGAGGTACAAACGTATAATGGCTGAATGCTATAAGGATGCCTGATGTAAAGAACATCTTGACTGGAACAACTTTGAAATCCCATCTAACCTTCACATGTACCCATGGATATCAAGAGTATCGTATATATGTAAAACTCCAAGCATGTTCCTTATAGAATGTGTCCTATTTTTTATTATATGTGAATCCAACGCGTAGGTGCCACAACCGGGGGGAGGAGGGCTTTATTTTTGGTGGAGGGCTGGAGGTAGGATTAGTCCCCCCAATATTTTGGGAAGGGATTGCATTTGTTGGTGCAATTTGATGTTTTTGGTGAACCTGAAGCTGGGGTGTGTTGATGAGTTTGAGGGGGGAGGGTGCAAATTGAGGTTTTTGGATTGCCTGAAGGTAGGATTTTTTGGTGAGCTTCAATGGAGGGGTGCAAATTGAGGTTTTTGGAGAGCTTCACGATTTTTTGGCAAGCCTCAAGGAGTGTGCAATTGGAAGTGTCTGGTGAGTTTTAACAATTGTGAACTTCACCACAAAAACATTCAACAGCACCCCCTCCTCCCCTGTCTTCCGACGCCATGATCTGACAACAGAGTGGTGCTGAAGCTCCGGATCAGCCCCCCCCACCCAATATTAATTTCATCCCGGCGCCTATGTATCATTTCCGACCATGCCTGTTTTAGTTCATCCAACATCGGGGGTCTGACGAAGGATGTGAAGATGTTGGCGGCCTTAGACGAAACAGACGGAGGTGACCGCCTGATGGACGCCACGCGTAGACTCATTGGTGCCTTCTCTGACCTGCTCAGTGCCGCCCAGCCTGGTGGCGCAGCAGAGGTAAACACACTTGCAATAACTTATTGTTTATTCTAATATGTAAGTTTGTGAAATTTGTTGCAAGTGTCTTTCGCATAATGACTTTGTTCGGCTTTTGCTACTCATAAATAATATGGGAACAAATATGTTTTGTGTGTCTTCCTAAAATGTTTTCTAGCAAAAGTCGCCACTAGTTAAATGAACATTTGAAAAATGCCCAATGCATCCAAAAATGTTAAGAATTTTTTTGCTCTAAGAATTGTGATGTATTAGAAGCATTAATGCCTGATGTCGAAAGTGTTGTGTGTGCGTGCGAGCATTTGTGTATACATATAATGAATATATGTATGTCTATGGTCCTGTGTATGTCACATTGAGTATGCCTGTTGTTTGGCCAGCCTATGGACATGTACTATGTGAGTATACGCTGTCTGCACACGGTGGTAGATTTACACTATTTCGACCCTCCTTTCATGTTAGCCAAGTTTCAGTAAACTCAATATTTTGAATGCATGGTCACCAGTCATTTTTGCATATTTCATCCAAAGTTCAGACTTCATCAGTTGCACTCACAGTAGTGATCTTTGCATGTCGTCAGCATTTTATAATACCTAGTGTAGCAGTTAATATTATGTTGATATAATCATTAATTGTTTCATCGTAATGTTTATAACCATTTCAGTTTTTTCAGAAACCAAGTCATTTTTGTTATAAATTCATGTCACAAAGTGAACCATATTGATGCTAACAACTCGACAGCTCATATGTGTTTAAATGAACCACATTTACAACTTGACAGCTGAAATGTGTTTAAATGAACCACATTTACAACTTGACTGCTCAAATGTGTTTAAATGAACCACATTTACAACTTGACAGCTGTAATATGTTTAACTGACCCACATTTACAACTTGTCTGCTCAGATGTATTTAAATGAACCACATTTACAACTTGACAGCTCAGATGTGTTTAAATGAACCACATTTACAACTTGACAGCTGAAATGTGTTTAAATGAACCACATTTACAACTTGACTACTCGAATGTGTTTAAATGAACCACATTTACAACTTGACTGCTCAAATGTGTTTAAATGAACCACATTTACAACTTGACAGCTGTAATATGTTTAACTGACCCACATTTACAACTTGTCTGCTCAGATGTATTTAAATGAACCACATTTACGACTTGACAGCTCAGATGTGTTTAAATGAACCACATTTACAACTTGACAGCTGAAATGTGTTTAAATGAACCACATTTACAACTTGACTACTCGAATGTGTTTAAATGAACCACATTTACAACTTGACTGCTCAAATGTGTTTAAATGAACCACATTTACAACTTGACAGCTGTAATATGTTTAACTGACCCACATTTACAACTTGTCTGCTCAGATGTATTTAAATGAACCACATTTACAACTTGATAGCTCAGATGTGTTTAAATGAACCACATTTACAACTTGACAGCTGAAATGTGTTTAAATCAACCACATTTACAACTTGATTACTCGAATGTGTTTAAATGAACCACATTTACAACTTGACTGCTCAAATGTGTTTAAATGAACCACATTTACAACTTGACAGCTGTAATATGTTTAACTGACCCACATTTACAACTTGTCTGCTCAGATGTATTTAACTGACCCACATTTACAACTTGTCTGCTCAGATGTATTTAAATGAACCACATTTACAACTTGACAGCTCAGATGTGTTTAAATGAACCACGTTTACAACTTGTCAGCTCAAATGTGTTTAAATGAACCACGTTTACTACTTTACAGCTCAAATGTGTTTAAATGAACCACATTTACAACTTGTCTGCTAAAATGTGTTTAAATGAACCACATTTATAACTTGACAGCTCAAATGTGTTTAAATGAACCACATTTACAACTTGACAGCTGAAATGTGTTTAAATCAACCACATTTACAACTTGATTACTCGAATGTGTTTAAATGAACCACATTTACAACTTGACTGCTCAAATGTGTTTAAATGAACCACATTTACAACTTGACAGCTGTAATATGTTTAACTGACCCACATTTACAACTTGTCTGCTCAGATGTATTTAACTGACCCACATTTACAACTTGTCTGCTCAGATGTATTTAAATGAATCACATTTACAACTTGACAGCTCAGATGTGTTTAAATGAACCACGTTTACAACTTGTCAGCTCAAATGTGTTTAAATGAACCACGTTTACTACTTTACAGCTCAAATGTGTTTAAATGAACCACATTTACAACTTGTCTGCTCAAATGTGTTTAAATGAACCACATTTATAACTTGACAGCTCAAATGTGTTTAAATGAACCACATTTACAAAATATAATTTGACGGTTATTTTTTTTATTTGAAAGTCTCGACTTGGATATCAAGTTGAATGAAAGGGTCGATATTCATAAATATATAACGGGCGAATATTATTTTAAATACTGATTCCTTAGTACACATTTTGGCACTCAAGAGTTAATAGATTGTACAGTATAACTAAATATTGTGATACAGATAATAAGAATGCACCTTTATGAATACTGGGGTAAAGGGTCACTTTTATAAAATGAGAATTAGTAGCTTTATAATGATTTTAACAAGATTTAACAAGATTGCCACCCAGAGAATTAACTCTAGGTGGCAGGTGGACAAGGAAGCCCTTTGGCTTATCGAGAGTCCGACCCTTTTATCTATGTGTATCCCGCCCGTCTGAGGTATGTGTCGATTTTATTTTTAAACATATTCACGCTACTAGCACCCACACAATCAGCAGGTAATCTATTCCATTCATTTACAGTCCTTTGTGAAAAAGAAAACTTTCTTATATCCAATCTACTCTGCTCCTTTGCCAATGTAAGTTCATGTCTTCTAGTCCTTCTATCTTTCTTAACTGATAAACAAATATTTCTATCAATATTTTCATAACCCTTCAATATTTTAAACATTTCTATCTGATCTCCTCTCAATCTCCTGGTCTCTAGTGTTGTTAAACCGCATTTGTTTAGGCGTATTTCGTAACTAAGATCCCTCAGTTTTGATATCATTTTAGTTGCTCTCCTCTGCACTCTTTCTAGCATATCTATGTCCTTCCTGCGATATGGCCTCCACGCTTGAATACAATATTCTAAATGAGGCCTAACTATTGTTTTGTACAGCGGTATTATTAGCTCTTTTTCCTTATACGTTATGTTTCGCCTAATTAATCCAAGGATTTGATTTCCCTTTGAAGCTGCAATTCCGCACTGCTCTGAAACCTTCATATCAGCACTAATGGTTAACCCTAAGTCCTTTTCTTTTACAGTAGTACTTAGTACAGTACCCCCATTGTATATTCTACTTCTTCGTTCCCATGTCCTGTGTGGAGACATTTACATTTCCCAAAATTGAACAGCATTTGCCACTTTTCAGACCATTTGATCAACCTGTCAAGATCATCTTGTAAATGCTGTCTATCTCCATCACTCTTAATCCTTCTAAACACTTTTGTATCATCCGCAAATTTCAACACCTTGCTTGTTATTTCATCATCCAAATCGTTGATATATATTAAGAATAATATAGGTCCTAATACTGATCCCTGTGGTACCCCACTCAATACCGATTTCCAGTTTGAAGCCTCCCCATCAACTACTACACGTTGTCTTCTGTCAATCAGCCATTGTTCTATCCAGTTTATGATACCATTTCCTATGCCATTGGCCTTTAGTTTAAGCAGTAATCTTTGATGTGGTACTTTGTCGAAAGCTTTTTGAAAATCTAAGTAGACGATATCTACTGGTGATCCCTCATCTACCCACCTAGTGATGTCTTCCAAAAAACATAACATATTTGTTAAGCATGACCTCGCTTTTAAAAACCCATGTTGAGATGGGTTAATCAAGTTATGTTTAACAAGAAAATCCACCATGTGATCTTTAATTAGTCTTTCTAATAATTTGCAAATCACTGATGTTAAACTCACTGGTCTATAGTTCTCTGACTTGTTTCTCGAACCTTTTTTAAATAACGGTATAATGTTTGTCTCTTTCCATTCTAAAGGAACCACTCCCTCTTCTAATGACAAATTGAAAACTGTTGCAAGCGGTACGCTAATTTGTTCTACAATTTCCAATAGTAGTTTGGGCGGAATCCCGTCCACTCCAGGTGATTTATTATCCTTCATAGCCCTTATTTTCTTAGCTACCATTTCCGAGGTTACAACTAACTGTCCTAAATAGTCTGAATCTGCCCCCTTGAACTTAGCCTCTGGTACTGGCAGTGAACTAATATCTTCCCTGGTAAACACTGAACTAAAGTACTCATTCAGGTCTTCTGCCATTAAGAATCCTTCTGATATTATATTTCCAGCACTATCTTCTAGAGGACCGACCTTATCTCGAACTTTCTGTTTGCTTCGGACATACGCATAAAAACTCTTGCTGTCATGTTTTATATTACTAGCTAATTGTTGTTCATAGCTTCTCTTTGAATTCCTAATTTCAGCAGTAGCTTGGTTAAGTGCTTCTTTATAACTGTTGTAATCTTCATCATTTCTAGTACATCTATATGACTTCCACATCATTTGTTTATACTTAATTTTTCTAATGGCTTCTTTCGATAAGTGTTTCTTTTTAGACCGTTTCCCTTGTTTTTTGAAAGGTACAAATTTATCGACTATGCACTTAATTTCACTATTTAAGATATTCCAGCATTCGGTTGCTGTCTTATTTTTCAGTGTGTTATTCCAGTCTATCTTTGCTAAATATTTCCTCATGTCCTTATACCTTCCTTTGTGGAAATTTTTCCTATACTGCTTTTTACTATTCCTTTCTGATTTTACTTTGATGGTAAAATGTATCTGGTTGTGATCACTATTCCCCAATGGCTCACATATCCTGACATTGTCAACTAATTCATTCTGTGAGGACAAAACTATGTCTAACACATTCTCTCCCCTGGTTGGTTCTAGCACATGTTGAGAAAGGAAACTATCTTGTACTAAAACTAAAACTTGTGGTCCTCACTACCCATACTCTGTAGAGATTTCCATTTTATATGCCCATGGTTAAAATCCCCTATAATAACACAGTCCCGTTTGCTCACTTCCCTTATAGCGTTTTGTATTTTTTCATTCTCTTCTATGCTTATGTTTGGACTTCGATAAACTAATCCAACCGTTAACGTTGAGTTTCCTGTAACTATGTTACACCAAACAGCTTCTTCGCAATCTGCTTCTCTTTCTAATTTTATTTCATAAGCCTGAATAGATTCTTTAATATATAAAATAACTCCACCTCCCTTTCTTCCTATTCTATCTTTCTAAACATTACATATCCTGTCAGTCCCATTTCAGCATCTGATATATCGGTGGTGGTCCAGGATTCGGTTATACCTATTATATGAGGGTCAATATCTTCTACCATAATGTTTAGTTCATTTCTTTTGTTTACTATACTCCTTGCATTTAAACAAACACATTTATATCCAGCTTCAGAAGAGTTTTCCAGACTGTTATTTGCTGATTTATTTGTGCTGTCTTTATCTATGCCTCCATTTTCAGGCTTTTCTGTGAGTCCCCCTGCGAATCTAGTTTAAATAGATACAACCTGTCCCACTGTCAACAGATCGCAGCAGGTTCTCTGAGAAAACTGCTGCCCCCTTTCCACTAAGATGGAGGCCATTTCTCATGTACATATCTTCCCTCCCAACAAAGTATCCCCATAAATCTGTGAATCCCACCCCCTCTTCCTCACACATCTGCTCAACTAGTGCGTTGATCGCCATCCTCTTACAGTTTCTATACGTTGCCCCCCTTCCTCCCATTACTGGCAAAATTCCTGACAGAATAACCTGGTCAACTCTCGTCTTCTTTACCTTCCTCACTAACTGTCTATACTTCTGTATTATCGCAGTTGTTCCCTCCCTGTCAGCATTATTTGTTCCTACATGTACCAGTATAGACCCCCCCTTGCCATGTCCCAATACCTTCTCTACCCTGTCAGTTACATGTTCAATCCTAGCCCCCGGTAAACAAACAACGACGTCCTTCCCCTCGCTCAGTGTCTTGTCCGTCTTTCTCATAATGGAGTCGCCCATAAACACCCTCTCTTTCCTCATTGCCCTCTCAATCACTGCCTTAGAATAGCTCCTTCTTCGGTTTGCATCTGTCTGGTTGTTGTCTTTCCCCCCTGTCGTCTTCTCTCCTGTCACATTCTCTTCCGATCCATTCCTTCCTGTCACTTTTTCTCTTGTTACCTTCCCTTTTATCGACTTCTCTTCTATCACATTTGCTCTCACTTCCTTTCGTCCCTTCTTCGTTCGTCCCATCTCGTTTTCCTCTCTCCTCTCCCTTCCCATCTTCCCTCCCTCCTTCTCTACGGTCACTTTCTTCCCTGTCACCTTCACGCTTGTCACGTTTTCTGTTGTCGATTTTCCAATTTCTTCCCCTCCAATCACCTTCCCTCCTCTCAATTTCCTTTCCTCAGTTTTCTTGCCACTGCTATTCTCCTTCAGTCTTGCAGTATTCTCACCTCTCTCCCTGTCGTCTCTCTCCATTCGACCTGCCTCCTTGCTAATTCCCATCTCCATTCCCTTCACAATATCTGTCAACCTAACTATCTCCTTCTGCAGACACTCCACCTTCCAACACCCAATGCACTGAAAGGTGAATCCATCCTCCATGGTTTCTGCCCATGACTTCCCACAGCCGGACAATGCAAAATCTACCCAGCTGTGGCAGTGATCGCACACCAAGTGTCGCTTTGCCTTGACTTGCCGCTTGCAAGGCGCCATATCCCGATCAGAATTTATTTAATAACTTAACTAACTTAGTCTTTATAAAGACTGTTTCCTGTGTACTACAGCACACTTTAGGTTACAAATTTCAATTACACAGCCAACTATTTATCCTGATACGAACGCTAACATTACCGGTAGTGACCTAATTTAAATACAATCAATGACGTTACGTTACCGTTAGGCTGCTTTATTTATATAGGTTACGCCGCCCGATTTTCGCCCTTGCTTAATTTTAACAACAATGCTACCTAATCAAAATATCTAGCAAGTACTGGCTTACACAGATATTATCTTATGTAAGTAGTTTGGTGGTTGTTACTTTATCTCCTATATATTCTACCACATAATCAGGTTTCTTAAATCTTGTTTTTACAAATTATCGAAGCCTAAGACAAGTGAGTTACCCTATTATCACTCACTATACTAAGGTATTCTAAAATACTATAACTAACTAACTTTACGCACAACTGCCACTCAATATATGTTTATTGCAACTTTATGAATGATATTAAGGCAAGAATAATACTTATCAATCAGTAATTCCACTTGTTTATCAACTTTTCTGCACCACCAATTTCTACGATCTATCTCCGCCAAATATAGCCTCGAGTGATGATGTAGTTATGTGTTAGATGTGTTTGTGTCAATGGGGTGGGGTGGGGTGGGGTGGGGTGGGGTGGGGGGCTTGCATCATACTTTGCATATCAGTTGTCACCTAGGTATTCAGTAGGTACACTGCACGAATTGTACTGATCTTTCCCACTTGACAATGTTTTGTCTTCGTTCAGTGTGCTGCACCACTTTTTTGTTCTGTCCGTTTGTTTGATGTTGCACTTAGCACTGTGTCACTGTTATGTATTTATGCACTTTACTGTTGACTGCATTGTATCGTCTTTGTGCCACACAGTACTATTAGTGTCAGTTTGTATGCCTCTGGTGCGAACTATAGCAATGATTTACTCAGCATTTCATTATATAGAAAAAACTAGCAAAGATTAATGTGATAAATGTAATGATGTAAACAGTACTGCATTATTACAGTTGTAATTGACAAATCACCATTATGTGACATTATATAAGTTGCCATGTAACATATTGAAGGCAACAAATTGAAACCAATTTTGCCCTGATGTATTTTGAAATTGTATTAGTAATGTAACATTGTTGTAAAGGAACAGTAGAATATAATGTCACACTGTCAAGTTAAACAACACTATATTAGAACCAAGAGAGTTATGCAGTAAGACTGGTAGAGATTACGACACAGTCCTGTAATATGCTAACCCTGTTATGTAATATATGTAATATAATACGGTGACTTACGACAACGCAATATTGACCTACGAGTTATATTGTTACAATGTGTAACAGTGTTGTTACAGTGTGTAAGAGTGTTGTTACACCTCAGTAATGCTATGTTGTTGCTTGCAGCCGCGACAGAACATGCTTGCGGCAGCCAGTAAGATTGGTGAGGCGAGCCACGACTTGATGACCACGGTTGGGGACGCTGATGTCGACCACTCCATTGAGGTCAGTTGACACATCCCTATCACACCACGTCAATCTATTCTCTATCCGTTTGTCCAGAATCTCAATATCCATTTCATGTTAAATTAAAAAATATGTACATAAGTAAACAGTTGTAAATGTAAATAAATAAGTAAACAATTTAAATAAGTAGACATTTTAACAAGTACAATAGTTATAACAAATAATTAAACATATGTAAATAGGATATAAAATCACCAATGTTATTTAATAATATCAACATGCTATATATAAAATATTAATTTAGGTTAATTGGTGGAGTGTAGTCAGCTGACTGTATGTTGTAGGAAGCCCTGTTGGCTCTAGCCAAGGCTGTTGCCAATGCGACTGCAGCCCTGGTGCTCAAGGCCAAGGGCGTGGCAAGCAGGTGTGACAACCAGGCTGACCAGAACAAGGTGATCGGTGCCGCGACCCACTGCGCACTCGCCACCTCGCAACTCGTCGCTTGCACCAAGGTAACTCTTAGCTCCAACAGTCTCTTGGCACCATTGACAGGCAGATGTAGGGTTTCTGCTAACGGAAACAAGGCGGGGCTTGGATACAAAAGTCAAATGATTTCACAAATCAAATTGATCAAATCAAATTTTATTTTGCAAAAACTACAACAGCATAATGATACACACAAGTGCAATGTTGTGCATTGATTTAATTTATTTGTGTACAGTTACTGAATGCTTCCCAGAGAAGTCGATATGGTGTTTGATTGAACAGGTCTGCCAGGGAATAAAGTGTGAAGTGCTTTGAGCAGTCCTGAGGACTGGATACTGCACTATATAAGAACTTATGTTTTTTACTCTCGCTGTTAGAACTGCTGATGTAAGAAACATCTGCTTAAAAGGAACAACAACCCATTTTGACGTACGCTGTGTTAATTATCCAGATGTACACCCTTGGATGTAAGGAAAATAGGATATATGAGATAGTTTGACCATGTCCCGAGGGTCCATTGTATGTCCACATAAACAAATTTACAATGAAATGTACTTATACTTGTATTTTGTGTTTGCCATCATAGATGCCAAGTCTTACATGCGATTTAAACACTGATTGGTTTATATTTTGTTTTTTATTAGCAATATATAAATAGTCGACCCAGTTGAGCCGTTGTTTGTTTACTTGGTGCTGCGTGATTGCAGGTCGTGGCTCCCACAATGCAACACCCGGCCTGTCAAGATCAGCTGGTCGATGCGGCGAAGCACGTGGCCAAGTCTGTAGACATTGTCGTAGACACAGCCCAGGTGAGGATGTTCAAGATCCGTGTGGCAGAACACAGAACACTGCACGTATACAGTGCAACCTAGTTAATCTGGACCTTGATAACACGAAGACCTCAGTATTTGAACCTCATTTCCTAGGAATGAAAGTTCTGTATGTTAATACAATGGAACCTCACTATGAAGGCCGCTCTTGGCACTGGGCACAAGTGACCTGAATAGCGAGGTGACCATATTAGCAGGACTCATTTCTTATACTTTTCTGGATATGGTACAACTTTGGGACAATTCTAGGGTGACCTCAATTGCGAGGTGGCTGTATTACCAAGGTGATCATAAGGCAAGATTGTATTGTATACCCCATTGTATACCCCACTAAGAAGACAAGAGTAGAACAGATTATCCTCTCAGGAATTTTGCCAGTAATGGGAGGAAGGGGGCCGACATATAGAAACTGCAAGAGGATGGCGATCAACGCACTAGTTGAGCAGATGTGTAAAGAAGAGGGGGTGGGATTCGTAGATTTATGGGGATACTTTGTTGGGAGGGAAGATATGTACATGAGAGATGGCCTACATCTAAGTGGAAAGGGGGCAGCAGTTTTCTCAGAGAACTTGCTGCAATCTGTTGACAGTGGGACAGGCTGCATCTATTTAAACTAGATTCGCAGGGGGGATTCACAGAGAAGCCTGAAACTGGAGGCATAGATAAAGACAGCAGAAATAAATCGGCAAAGAACAGCCTGGAAAACTGTTCTGAATCAGGATATAAATGCATTTGTTTAAATGCAAGGAGCATAGTAAACAAAAGAAGTGAACTAAACATTATGGTAGAAGATATTGACCCTCACATAATAGGTATAACCGAATCGTGGGCCACCACTGATATATCAGATGCCGAATTGGGACTAACAGGATATGTAATGTTTAGGAAAGATAGAATAGGAAGAAAGGGAGGTGGAGTTATTTTATATATTAAAGAATCTATCCAGGCTTATGAAATAAAATTAGAAAGAGAAGCAGATTGCGAAGAAGCTGTTTGGTGTAACATAGTTACAGGAAACTCAACGTTAACAGTTGGGTTAGTTTATCGAAGTCCAAACATAAGCATAGAAGAGAATGAAAAAATACAAAACGCTATAAGGGAAGTAAGCAAACGGAACTGTATTATTATGGGGGACTTTAACCATGGGCATATACAATGGAAATCTCTACAGAGTATGGGGAGTGAGGACCACAAGTTTTTAGTTTTAGTACAAGATAGTTTCCTTTCTCAACATGTGCTAGAACCAACCAGGGGAGAGAATGTGTTAGACTTAGTTTTGTCCTCACAGAAAGAATTAGTTGACAATGTCAAGATATGTGAGCCACTGGGGAGTAGTGATCACAACCAGATACATTTTACCATCAAAGTAAAATCAGAAAGGAATAGTAAAAAGCAGTATAGGAGAAATTTCCACAAAGGAAGGTATAAGGACATGAGGAAATATTTAGCAAAGATAGACTGGAATAACACACTGAAGAATAAGACAGCAACCGAATGCTGGAATATCTTAAATAGTGAAATTAAGTGCATAGTCGATAAATTTGTACCTTTCAAAAACAAGGGAAACGGTCTAAAAAGAAACACTTATCGAAAGAAGCCATTAGAAAAATTAAGTATAAACAAATGATGTGGAAGTCATATAGATGTACTGGAAATGATGAAGACTACAACATTTATAAAGAAGCACTTAATCAAGCTACAGCTGAAATTAGAAATTCAAAGAGAAGCTATGAAAAAAAATTAGCTAGTAATATAAAACATGACAGTAAGAGTTTTTATGCGTATATTCGAAGCAAACAGAAAGTTCAGGATAAGGTCGGTCCTCTAGAAGATAGTGCTGGAAATACAATATCAGAGGGATTCTTAATGGCAGAAGACCTGAATGAGTATTTTAGTTCAGTGTTTACCAGGGAAGATATTAGTTCACTGCCAGTACCAGAGGCTAAGTTCAAGGGGGCAGATTCAGACTATTTAGGACAGTTAGTTGTAACCTCGGAAATGGTAGCTAAGAAAATAAGGGCTATGAAGGATAATAAATCACCTGGAGTGGACGGGATTCCGCCCAAACTACTATTGGAAATTGTAGAACAAATTAGCGTACCGCTTGCAACAGTTTTCAATTTGTCATTAGAAGAGGGAGTGGTTCCTTTAGAATGGAAAGAGGCAAACATACCGTTATTTAAAAAAGGTTCGAGAAACAAGTCAGAGAACTATAGACCAGTGAGTTTAACATCAGTGATTTGCAAATTATTAGAAAGACTAATTAAAGATCACATGGTGGATTTTCTTGTTAAACATAACTTGATAAACCCATCTCAACATGGGTTTTTAAAAGCGAGGTCATGCTTAACAAATATGTTATGTTTTTTGGAAGACATCACTAGGTGGGTAGATGAGGGATCACCAGTAGATATCATCTATTTAGATTTTCAAAAAGCTTTCGACAAAGTACCACATCAAAGATTACTCCTTAAGCTAAAGGCCCATGGCATAGGAAATGGTATAATAAACTGGATAGAAAAATGGCTGAATGACAGAAGACAACGTGTAGTAGTTGATGGGGAGGCTTCAAACTGGAAATCGGTATTGAGTGGGGTACCACAGGGATCAGTACTAGGACCTATATTATTCTTAATATATATCAACGATTTGGACGATGATATAACAAGCAAGGTGTTAAAATTTGCGGATGATACAAAAGTGTTTAGAAGGATTAAAAGTGATGGAGACAGACAGCATTTACAAGATGATCTTGATAGGTTGATCAAATGGTCTGAAAAGTGGCAAATGCTGTTCAATTTTGGGAAATGTAAATGCCTCCACACAGGTCATGGGAATGAAGAGGTAAAATATAAAATGGGGGGTACTGTTCTAAGTACTACTGTAAAAGAAAAGGACTTGGGGTTAACCATTAGTGCTGATATGAAGGTTTCAGAGCAGTGCGGAATTGCAGCGTCAAAGGGAAATCAAATCCTTGGATTAATTAGGCGAAATATAGCGTATAAGAAAAAAGAATTAATAGTACCGCTGTACAAAACAATAGTGAGGCCTCATTTAGAATATTGTATACAAGCATGGAGGCCATATCGCAAGAAGGACATAGATATGCTAGAAAGAGTACAGAGGAGAGCGACTAAAATGATACCAAATCTGAGGGATCTTAGTTACGAAATACGCCTAAAAGAATGTGGTTTAACAACATTAGAGACCAGGAGATTGAGAGGAGATCACATAGAAGTGTTTAAAATATTGAATGGTTATGAAAATATTGATAGAAACATTTTTTTCTCAGTTAAGAAAAATAGAAGGACCAGAGGACATGAAGCTACATTAGTAAAGGAGCAGTGTAGATTAGATATAAGAAAGTTCTCATTCTCACAAAGGACTGTAAATGAATGGAACAGATTATCTCCTGATTGTGTTGGTGCTAGTAGCGTGAATATGTTTAAAAATAAAATCGACACACACCTTAAAAAGGCGGGATACATGTAGATAAAAAGTATTGGACTCTCGATAAGCCAAAAGGCTTCCTTGTCCACCTGCCATCCAGAGTAATTTTCTGGATGGCAATCTTGTTAAATCTTGTTAAATTATGTACATGATTTGTTCATCCGGAAAACCCTTTATTCCATACACACATGCTGGAGACCTTTATTCCATACACACATGCTGGAGACCTTTATTCCATACACACATGCTGGAGACCTTTATTCCATACAGACATGCTGGAGACCTTTATTCCATACACACATGCTGGAGACCTTTATTCCATACACACATGCTGGAGACCTTTATTCCATACATACATGCTGGAGACCTTTATTCCATACAGACATGCTGGAGACCTTTATTCCATACAGACATGCTGGAGACCTTTATTCCATACACACATGCTGGAGACCTTTATTCCATACACACATGCTGGAGACCTTTATTCCATGCACACATGCTGGAGACCTTTATTCCATACACACATGCTGGAGACCTTTATTCTATACAGACATGCTGGATACCTTTATTCCATACACACATGCTGGAGACCTTTATTCCATACATACATGCTGGAGACCTTTATTCCACAAACACATGCTGGAGACCTTTATTCCATACATACATGCTGGAGACCTTTATTCCATACACACATGCAGACCTTTATTCCATACACACATGCTGGAGACCTTTATTCCATACACACATGCTGGAGACCTTTATTCCATACACACATGCTGGAGACCAAAGTGTTGTGGTTTAAGATTTGCACGGTATACGGATAGCACTGATTACGCAATATAAAGTCTTTACATGTAAAACATGCAGAAAGTAATTCAAAGTATATTGTCGCTTGTTTGTGTTGTAGAAAGTGAAAACTGTCAGCATGTTATTGCACGTGATTTTTTCAGATTCAAGATGGACTTGGCTGATGCGTTATCAATAAAACAAATGAATGTGCTTTAGAGAGAATATACATGATTTTTGATTAACTGATATGGAGCGACTTGTGGTTTCGTATAATTAATATGCTGAATTTATCATCTTGAAAGTATAAAGATAACATCATCGTAAC
Organism: Paraescarpia echinospica; assembly: GCA_020002185.1. Taxonomy (NCBI): domain Eukaryota; kingdom Metazoa; phylum Annelida; class Polychaeta; order Sabellida; family Siboglinidae; genus Paraescarpia; species Paraescarpia echinospica. The sequence goes on from CM034532.1 coordinate 32,166,930, forward strand.
CCTCAACCATCTAGAACTGCAATAGTAATAGTAACACAGTTTGCATGTATGATATTTTTAACCATCCAACATGTTAAAGATTTGAATAATTTCTGTGTCACAACAACTTGTAAAACAATCCTTTGTTAGCTGATTAAAATAATTGTATGCACCCATTAAATAAATGATCCATTCCTTAGCATGTGATAAAAATTAACAATAATTTATTTCTCCAAGTTCAAAATACACATACAAATGATGTCAATGCGTAAAGACCACAATACAAGTCGTCTGAAGTTAATACTTGTCTAGCCTGTGTGGCATTGGCAGTCACAGCACATGTGACGTTATTGCATTTGGTTAGTGCGTGTGAAACCTAACTGATGGCCGGCGTGATAGGATGATTGCATTATGTCAGTGTGTCGGCAGGGAGCATGCAGTGATGACCAGGCGATTGGAGACTTGCGGGCTGCGGCGACTGAAGTGAGTCGAGCTCTCAATGACCTCCTACAACAGATCAAGTCATGCGCTGGTCCCTCCAGAGAGGTAATGCTCATAACCATCTCGTCGCGATTGAATCAAATGTCACAACACACACAAATTGATCTGTCTCCGTGTGGAAACTCGTGGGCTGTAAATGTAATGGTGTCTGGACATATGTGTCATTTCTGTATGCGGTTTCGAGGTTTTTATTTAGAACTTGGAGACTCGTGTCTGGACGTATGTATCGTTTCTGTGTGTGGTTGCATGGTTTTTATTCAGGGCATTCATATAAATCTGTTCTCATCTGTTATTGTTGATTAATGTTATTTTATGTGCACAGTAGGAGATAAAACATGATGGTGGTGATGGTATCACGTTCATCCAACATTGTACCTATGTAGCACTGGCAGTACAGATGATTGATTTTAGTGTTTACAAATGCATGTATTCACTCGTTTTGTACGGTGCATATAGTGGTTGTGGTAGCCTTGGTAGTGTACAACAATCCACAAGGTAACGCCACTGAAAGTGCCACCACTGAAGGTCAAAAGTAATTTCCCAATTCTCATTATTGAGAAATTGTAACAGCATATAATTAAACCTGCCATGTTAGTACAGTGTTTCCCCTGGGTAGAATGATGGGCGAGGTGGTAGGGGTGGGCTACATGACTGCCGCAGGCACAAAGTGTTACCAGGGGGTCAGCGGGTATGCACCCCTGGAGATTTTTTTTAAACTAGCTTAAAATGGTGCATTCTGAGTTATGTTTTAACCTTTATTCTTGAATATAGAGGGGAAGATACAAAACAACTAGATAGAATGTAAACATGTTTACAGTACTTGTAGATGTAGTAATCATGATTGATAAAAGTCAGTAACCATGATTGTTTCATCATGTTGAGGTGTAGTTTCCACTTGACCACTGGTACTCATTTGAGGTGTGGTTTCCACGTGACCACTGGTACTTGGTTGTGGTGATGTTTTTCTTGCCCTAACCCTAGGCCTTGTTACCCAGCTGACATAGTCAGTGACAGTGGTCTCGTTTGAAGACTCTTTCCCCCATCATCACCTTTAAATGATTAACATATCATAATATTAGGATGTTAAATTGGTGGTTTCTGTTCCAAAGATTATACTTTTTTGTTGCTAATACACAATACAGTTAATTAAACAGTCATTTCTGGAATGCCACAAAAGTATGTTTCTATTAATCACAAGAACGTTTCTCAAATTGTGTCTATAAAACAGTGTAAGTTGTTTAGTATATCCACATTCTTTGCAAACATATCATTGCCTACCACAAGTTAGTATACACAATTTTGGGCAATAGGCTTCTTTTACGATAGATGAACTTCGGTGGTTTATATTCGTAAGTTTTCCCAAAAGTTTGTTTCCACAACTTTGTAGAAATATGTATTATATATTTAGCACAAAGAAATCTTAGGAATCACATTCCTTATTTTCCTAAACAAAATTTCATTATCGGACATCTAACAAGCGATGTCATTCATGTTGTCCAATGGAATTAATTCCAAGAGGTAAATCCTAACCAGCTCTGAGTGAAGTTAAGATGACTAAACGATGTTGCTACAAATCTGCAATTTTGCAGGAATATAAGTGATTCTGTGGTGTCATTTCACGCCGCTCACCAACGCTGAATATATCGCGAAAGAACAAAAAATGGGTGCACGAAATAGATACGAGGCAGCAATTTCGGCATATTTTGGGAGAGGTGGCATAGAAAAATGGCCTGCCTCGCTCATCATATATCAGGGGAAACACTGTAGTTCCTTGATGCTAGAAAGGTGTCGCTGACATGTTTCCGTGATACGCTATGGTGACCGGATTGTGTTTTTTTAGACCAATGAAGTGGACACTATACTGACCGCGGCTGACCGTCTGACCGGCTGCATGGGAGACACGCCCGAGATGGTTCGACAGGCAAGAATTCTGGCCCAGGTGAGTACTGGACTCTGGGGGATGTGTGGCCAGCAGATTACTGGAACAAGTAATTACACCTGCAGTATACTGATGTGTCCACTCATGTATTTATACATTTTTTTATATTTGCATCATTATCATAAATTAATTAAATTGATAATAGCTGTAATTTATGTATAAAAATAGGTATATAATCTGATTTTGTGGAGTTACTTGTTCTTTACTTTGACAGACTGGGTCCATAAAATCTGTATGAAACAACAAGTCAAACTTAACATAGTATTTGTAGCAGGACTGGAATTGATCAATGGATACCAATCCTTACGTTGTCATTTTGGTATTTTCAGCATATAAAACGCGTTGCAATATTGTCATACATCATAATGTTTAATGTGCAATTGGATGTTTCTATAGTTGCTTATGTAACACCAACAGTTACATTACTCAACTCCCCTGGTGACTGTTGCAGGCGACGTCTATGCTCGTGAACGACCTCCAGAGTGAGGCAGAGTCGAGTCGTGATTCAGATCAACAGAAGAAGTTGTTGGCGGCTGCTAAGGTTCTCGCCGATGCTACGGCCAAGATGGTTGAAGCGGCCAAGGTCCGTGTCCAGTTCACAGATAACTACAATCTTCACTAACACTATGTTATTATTATTACTTATTTAGTCTGCAGTACCATTGTAGAAACATGCAAATACATATAAATTAACATGTAAAAGACCACTGAAATATAATACTTTGCTTTTTAATGTTTCTTTCAGTTTTTGCAATAAATCAAAACTACTGAAGTTATTTCAACAAATGAGGTATCCTTGTAAAGCTCATTACCTCTGGAATCCAAGAAAGTTCAAAACTCATTATCACAATTGTTCGACTTCCTACCCACTTTGCTGTGGCAGGTCACGTATTTAAGATGGACTGACGAGGTGAGATGCATCTAGCGTGTGTGTGTGGGGTTGTAGGGGTGTGCCAGCAGTCCCCAGGACAAGGACCAGCAGCAGGCCTTGAAGCAGGCCGCAGAGGATCTCAGGGTGGCCACTGGCATCGCAGCATCCAGTGCATCCAAGAAACAGATCATCCACAAGCTCGAGGTGACAATTTCCTCTTCCCTTATCCCCCACGTTCCTCTTTCCATTCTACTGCTCCTCTATCAATCACTCCTTTAGTCTTTTCCCCTCCCATTCTTCATTCCTCTCCCCCACTCTTCCTTCTGTTTCCACTCTCACACTCAGTCATTCCCTCACTCTTTCCCTCCTCTCTTTCTACATTCCCTTTCCACCCACTTTAATTGTATCTTTCAGCTCCACTCTTCCCTCTCTGTACTTCGTTTCCACTTTACTGCCTGCATCCTCTACTTGTTCCCTCCCTATCATTCGCTCCCTTCTCCATTCTATACCCAAACACCTACTACTGTACAACTAATGTGCCACCAGGTTTCACTGTGGCTCCCCACAGGTCATCTATTGTCCAAACACTTGGCTACAGTAGCATGAACTGCAGACATAATATAGTAACAGGGTCTTCAGGAAAACATCACTAAGCTATCATTGAGTTATGCGTCTGACAACAATTTGGATCCCATCGTAATGGCATAGATCCTTAAATTTAATAGTGTAAGGGGACATGTGCTGCGGCGAACTTTAAAAAAATCTAATGCTAGAGAACCACAACATGGTGCGAATTATCTCTGTGGGTCACGATTGATATAACAAAATTTTTTATTTGGGCGTGTGTGCCATGAAAATGGCAGCCATTTATTTTTGGGACCCTTTTTTATGAACAAAGTAAAAAATCCATGGTGCTACAACATGCAAAATAATGTATTGTAAATGCATGTACCTACAAACTGTGAAGAAGAATTTTTATTTTCCAACAGTTTATGTCAGAAATAATTTTTGGAAAATGGTAGATACATTTTTTTATTTTTAGATAGGGTGCATGAATGTGCGGGAGGTAAAATGGAAACTTGGATGGATATACAAAATCCCTCTTGACAGTTTGTAGTGCATGGCTTGAAGTATTTGTACTCAAAATTTGGAGTTGATATGTCTTACTTTTTTTTCTCAGGACCCGCTTGAAATTTATGCATTGACTAAAAACAGAATTCTGAGAAAACGGCAAAACAAACTTTTGTGTTTATTTTTACACACTTTTTAACTATTCAGTTTTTGACTATAAAATGTGTGCATACACCATTTTTTTACTATTCAGATGTGTGAATTACACCTTTTGGATGCTAAAAATGAAATTTAACTAAAAAAAACATCAAAAATCGTGCAGCATGTGTCCCTTTAATATATTCGCAGGTTTCTGGGTCATAGTACTGCCAAATGCATGGAATCACAGCTGTGTTTCTTTACCACCAGGTGGCTGCGAAGCACGCAGCATCAGCGTCGACTCAACTGATCAATGCGTCCAATGGAGCGTCACCTTACAACACCAACGACGCCTCCCAGCAACAACTCATGTCACAGTGCAAGGTTTGGCAGCGTCATTTACTTCATTCGCTGCAGCACCCTATAACATGTACCCTTGAAATCAACTCTCGACTCCTAGCAGAAGCTATATTTTATTTTGTAAATTAAGAACATTTCCATAGCATGTGGTCATTCCTGCTGAAACGCCATCTCCCAGTATGTTAATAAATGTTATTCTATAACAATAAGATTTATGAAAATATATGATAAATACAATTTCAGTATGTAGCAGTTAAAATAATCCGTTCAGTTAACCTATCCATCATGTGATTTATTGCCTAGCAACAATGTCCATCATATATTTTGTTAAATTCTGACCCCAAATGTGTTTCTGTATGACAAAAACATAACGCCAAGTTGGTTAAGCGAGAACTGCATGCGGGAATGTTTGATCTAGCAGATGTCATGGTGGCCTAGGGATAGAAAGCACAGATATTATTATTATCAGCATTGTTGGCAAAGCAAAGCTTGACGGAGCGTGTAATTTTGATTGTGATGTAGGCAAACCGCGACGTACTGAATCTATCAATTGTCTGATCAAGTTGGTCAGCCCCAGATAGAACATAACAACGTCAGAACTTCTACATCTAGTTCTCACCATAACTCAGTGTTGTGATTGCTGTGTCCTGGCGGTGACGTGCAGCCCTCTGTCTATCTCTTGTAGGTTGTAGCTGATGAATCTATTCCCAAGTTGGTGCATGGTATCAAGGGCACAATGAACAACCCTGAGGATCCTGAGGCTCAGATGGTGCTGATAGCTGCGGCACAGGACATGTTACTGGTGAGTCTACTCTCTCTTCACACTCTCTCTCTCTCCTACTCCACCTCCCCTTGCCCTGCCCCTCCTCCTCCTCACCCCTGCCCCTCCGTCCCCCTTTTTTCCTCAATGTTTAGAAGTGATTATCCCCACCCACACACCCGTCTAAACACAAACCTGAAGGAACCTTACCCACTTTCCCATTGCAATGAATATAATGTTGATTATTACATAATTTTAACCTGGAAAAAGTCAATTTTATGTGGTAATCCCACCCACACATATCTAGTTTGTTTAGGATTATTGTAAATGTCTATATTCACAAAGTCTCATTGTTCTGTCCGTAGCCTGGAGGCAAATTGTTGGCCTCAGCCAAGGCTGCTGTCCCGACCATCTCTGACCAAGCGGTCAGCATGAGTGTAACTGGCTCGGCCAAGAACCTTGCCGCGGCCCTTGCCGAACTTCTCACGGCAACCACGAAGGCCCAGGAGGCATGCGGCTCGCTCGAGATCGATGGCGCCCTCTACAAAGTGCGCAAACTTGAGAAGGACCTTGAGGAGGTTCGAAAAACGGCCAAGAGTGGGAATCTTATGCCGTTGCCCGGCGAAACAGTAAGTCATAGCTGGCACTCCTGCAAGATAATGTCTTTGGTTTGAAGAGCAGGGCTGGTAATTATTAGCAGGAAGTCTGCTCAGTGAGTTGTCTTGAATGCAGGAACCACATAAGTACACCAAACATCAGTGTTTTGAGTTTAGACCTGTCTGCTATCTCAGTTCTGCTAAAAGAACGTGTTTCGAAATTTAATGATTTGTTTACAATTTGAAAGTTTTGTGGGTGTGACATTCAAATTGTGAAAGATGTTTCAGGTATTTTATTAAGGTAGCCGGGGCTGGTATTGTGTCAGTTGATTTCTTTACTTTTATCTTCATAGAACATTAGTAGGTGTCAGTATGAACATGTGTACTATAAACAAACCATGAACCTAGTGCCATATGTCACCAATTCATCCTTTAAAAACTGGTATTTTTAGTGTGTCTGTGGAAAGTCCCTTTTCAGATTCTTGGAAACTGATGGTGTTTCCATAGTCAGGGTTTCCGCCAAAAAAAATAATTTGGGTATGGAGTTAGTAAATTTTAAGAACTGGAAGTGATAGATGAATCTGCCATGGCGCCCCAATGGGTGGGGGGTCTGGGGGACCTCGCCCAGAAAAAATTGGATTTCTAGATGCTTAGAGAAATTATTTCCCGGCATTTCGAATTAGAAATCCCGCCCGGCTCATGGTGATCATTTCCATGTTTCGTAGGAGAATGAATGACAAAAGTAACATTCAGCAGGAAAATAAATATTGTAAACTTGCCTTTACATTTTAGAATAAATAGTCCGATTCATGGTGTAGTATGGTATCTTGTTGTGTTATTTTTCTTCACCAAGAAACAATTAATACTCGAAAACTTTGCCAAAAATGTACAGCCATGACAGCACGCTGTATTCTTCACACTAGGCCTACCAATATACCGGTATGCCATGTTCTATCCTGAGGTGAAGGCTTCAATCCCGCAGTGAATACCACGTTGCAATCACAGAATAGTTAGCAAGAACGTGTTGGCACAGGCTCATTTTTCATCATTAAAAACGATTTATTTTGGGTACGTATCTGTACCATAGAATTATTTTTGGGTACGTAATTTTACCCTGCTGGCGGAAACCCTGATAGTGACGATTATGTGTGCGGCAGGCCAGTTCAAACATTACGCAAAGACTAATTTGTTCATTGTGAACACAGATCATGTAGTCTGGTTATTCTCATGCCACTATGCTGTTGTATTATAATTACATAAATGTATCACACTGTTAAATCACCAAATACTGGTGGTAGTTTTCCGACTTCCGCAGCCAGTTGCAATGACACGTGACTGACCCCATCGGTGTCAATCAAACTTGTCTACCACAACAAGTTCAATATGTGGCCCTTTGTAACACACTTAGACACTTGTCATTACAAATACAGATTGTAGGGCCAACTTTGCAGGAAAACCTTTGGGGGGAAATCTCAATAATAGAAGTGTCTGTCAAATTGTGTTGAAATAAGACACCTGCCAATGAAAAAGTCACATTTCTAAGCAAAAAATAGGCATCTGGTGACATTTATATTATCAGTAACAACCAGGAAGTATTACTTAATCTAACTTTTTATATAAACTACAATACTTACAAAGCTATAACTAGGCATTTGAACTTGACTTCTGTTTACGCAAAATTGCACGGGATGGTTTTATGTTTGGTGAAGGGGTCATGCCAAAATACAGCAAACTTAATAAGCATTTGTTTACAAAAAACCCATACGAATGTCAATAACATTAGGGTGATTGTTGACATATTTTTAATTGTCTTTAAATGCATTTAAATATCACTAAACAACATAAAAATCGGTCTTTTTGGTCTTGAATATTGTTTAATATGTTGCAAAGTCTGAGAAATTTTTTTTAGTTTATCTTCAAAATGTTTATTAATTTTTTTAAATCAAAACAAGCCACCTTAAACGTAATTTTGCAGGCAGTATACCTTCAACGTATTTATTTTAGTATTAAGAATAATATATACAAAATTAGGAACAGCCAGCCTTTGATTAAAGTTCTTCACAGCTTACAGTTTGTGTTTGTTAACTGTTTTTAGTCCTTTGGCCGAAGGTCCAAGGGACTATTGCCATCACTCTGCGTCCGCTGTCCGCCGTTAGCTGCCGTATCTCAGAAACCGTTCAGCAACTTTTTCTCTAATTTTGCGTAGACATATCTTGGGGCACTGCCACTATGCACGATCTGTATTTGATTGAATCATTTTAAGGGCTCCCTAGGGCCTCCAAGGACCCCAAAACTGGTAAAAATGTAACATTTGGCCTATTTTTTCAAAAACTGTTCAGCAACTTTTTTTTTCCATAGATGTATCTTAGGGTGCTGCCACTATATACAAGAAATCTGTATTTGATTGAATCATTCTAAGGGCACCTAAGGGGCCCCCAAAGTGCAAAAGGTTTACATTATCTAGTGATGTGGTTTTGAGAAGGGCCCTTGAGACCACCCCCAACTTTAGATGTTGTGTATTGTTCCACAAAACCAACAGCTGTGACTAGTCTCTACAGCCCAGTCCATTGAGACCTTGACTAATCTTTAATTGGTCACAGCACCCAGGCAGAGTAGACACACTTGACCCTTGTTAGACTGAACAGTTGCCTAACATTTTTAAACTATCTTCACACAAAAAACTAATGATTTTCTATAATTGCAAGTTGTGTTTATTTTGATGTTCATTTAATTATTATAAAATGGTGTGACTGTGGTGTCTATTGGTTAAAGATGTATTGTCTGTAGAAACCTGTAGGTGACAAACATAGAAAATTAATATTCTGTCACCTAATAATTACAGATTCACAATATAGCTGACACCTGAAACAACCAAATGTCAACCATTAGAAGAGTTGACATAGTTAAGGCACAATAAAGCCTTTTGTGTCAAGACAAATACAATTCAACCAATACCCCTATCTGAACACTGCCTGTTCTTCACCTATTACATTCGCTTTTTTTAGGTATGTGGTTCTTTTTGTAGAAAATTTTAGTTTCTTTCTGTACCTGTCTACGTATGATAACCATTTGTCCCTGCTCACAATAAACATCACATGAATGATAAAAGGAAGATCACTGCCACTTAACTTGTGGTTTATTATTATTATAAAACTGCTCTGCTACTGCTTGGTGGACAATAAGCTGCAACTGTCTTTGAGTTTGTTTACATTTTGACAAACTACTATTATATAGCACTAATTTTTGAATGAATCACATTTTGAGAATGCAGGTCATTATTTGCGGTGTAACTTTTGTATGCTTCATTTTCTGCTGCTACAAGTTGCATTCATCTGAAAGATTATTCAATTAACTATCCAATGATAATACATATGTTGTGGTGTTGGATATATAGCTTTGGTATATTGTACACGAGGGTTGTGATAGGAAACTATTGGACATTGCGACAGTGCAGAGAGACAATACGAGATGTGTCACTCGGTATATGAAGTGTGACTTTCAGATACTTCATTTTGTAGTGCTATGGATTATGATGGGCCTCTCCATTAGCTCCCTATATATTTGTAAGTTAGGTGAGTAACACCTTCGAAGTTCTGACAGCAGGACACCGCCTTCGGTGAAGTCGAGACAAAAGTTTGACAAAGGCTTCAATTTCAAACGGTCTATCACCGTCCAGCTGACCCATTTTTTTTTTTTCAAAAACTTTTCAGTAACTTTTTCTTTAATTTTTCATAGACATTTCATGTGGTAGTGCCACTATACACAATAAATCTGTATTTGATTGATTCATTCTAAGGGCACCAAAGATCCCCTAAAATGCTAAATTTGCTAACTAAAATTAATTGTCTACCTCAGAGTAGCTATATTTATAACTTGTTGTGTATTACACCCAGCTGTGGAGCTAAGATTCTCTGCCTGCTATTGTTTGATGGAAACTGTGACTAATCTGTAATTGGTCACTGGCAGAAGCTTGTGTCAACAGACAGCATTAAGCCACTAGACCCCTGTTAAACTGGACAGTTGCCTGTAGGTTTTAAACTGTGTCAAACAGTGAGTCTACCTTTTGCTCTCAAATAATCTGTCCTCTTAGTTTTACACATAAAGACATAATCTGGCATAACTTGATAAGTCTTTGTAGCAGCACATTTGTACTTCCAGTGTATCATTGCAACATAACATACATATTACATACTGTGTGCCACATTTGAATGTTGTGCGTGTAATATTTCCATGCAATCCATTTGCATATATAATTTCAACAGCCGTTTTCTTCATATTCACTTTTTGATCCCTACCATGTTCAATGCTCCATAACTTCGCCAATTTTTGTAGCAGTCATATAATTTTTGAAACCGTGTAAAGCACCTTACCAAACCTTTACAAGGATGTAAGAAAACAATGTTACAATTTTTCCGACTTATCACTCATTTGGTCAGCCGGGGTCACATATAGACGTATTAGTCCAAAGGACTTCAGGGCCACTTGGCCCATTTTTGTATATTAAAAAATAATTATTATGTTTAATGTTGTTAGACTCATTGCCGGTTATAGAATACTAGGAGATTATTGAAAAGTTCAAGCTCTGTCTAAACTTGCTACATTGATAATTATAATCTTCAATCAAACTGTTTAAACAAAATAAAACCTAACTTATCGTCTTAGTGATATGATATTAAAAACAGAATTCAAAGAAGGCAATGTATCTAGAAAACATTGTTTCTGGCAATATGCCAAATCACTAGCAGCCATGTCTGGTCGAGAAATTGTTGTGTTTCTCATATAATACCATGTGTGTTGGCTGCTCCAGGCAGAGGACTCGGCCATGCAACTCGGAGCAACATCTAAGACAGTCGGTTCCTCTATGGCTCAATTGCTCACGGCTGCAGCACAGGTAAGGTTTACATCTGGTTGTATTAGAAAGTTGATGTCGATGTCTATGTCTATTTGTACTGCACCGTTGGCAGTTCTATCAGAAGTATCAGTAAGAACTTGGAGGTAAATGCAGTTATATATTGAACCCGTGGAGATACCATTGCCAGCTGATTGATAATGATAATGGTCATGATCACAAATGTTAATACTAAAACCCATACTCCTGCTAAACGAGTATGATACGATGTGATGCCAATTTCACAAAGTGTTCATACATGTTCAGACATTGTGAGGAAACTAATACGAATATTTCAGGAAGGTGACAACACTCGGAACAGTTGTGGAAAACACAAATATTTGAGAATTGTGCATAACTACAAAATTTATTTACATTGAGAATCTTTGTATTATGATTCATATGTGTGAATGTAAATGAATTGCATAAAATATTATACTAATTCCTTAGGAAGGTATAACTGTGACATTATGACAGTGAGAGTTAATGAGATTGCTATGTGGTGCAGGGCAATGACAACTATACGGGCACAGCGGCGCGTGACACTGCCAATGCCCTGGAGGTGATGATGGAAGCAGCACGTGGCGTCGCGGCTACAACTGGCGACAGAGAGCTGCAGGTGGGTGGTTGCTATGGACTCCATTGGGTTGCTATGGACTCAACCGTGTTGCTGTGGACTCCACTGGGTTGCTATGGACTCCATTTGGTTGCTGTGGGCTCCATTAGAACTGAGATTTTAGAGGCTGCATGTATAGTGTCAAAGGTGCCTTCAAGAAATTGCTCATCAGTAATGTTGGTTAATAAAAACGTTGTGCCTAATGCTACTGAATGTAACATTGCTGACTAATGTTGGAAACAATTTAACCATCTGCTTCTTCTCCAAAACAGCAGAACAATTGTCAAGTCTCAAAATTTTTCCTCTTGCACTCAACCCTTAGAGTCACTGCTAATCAACAGTCTCCCACATTCATTAAGAATCCTCCTACTCCGAGTATTGTTAGAATGAGCCACTAGATCTGTTTCATTAAGCGTGCCATTGATGATGTCAGACGACTGACTATGCTTGTTGTGGTTGCAGGAGAACATCCTGGCATGTGCCATTGATGTGATGGACAAGTCAGCCAACCTGATCCAAGAGGCAAAGAAAGCCGTCAACAACCCCAACAATCCTGAGAACCAGACACGACTCGCCCAGGTTAGTTGCCCCTTCGTTTTCTCACACATTTATTTTATTATTTCTTATAATTTTAAAAATTATATATTTATCAATTTTTTTAACTAATTGCTATTTTTATTGTATCTTTTTATATTTCTACTTTATTTACTCTTAAAAGCTGTGTAGTTTTACACCTGTTTATATTAAAAACGATGGTTTATGGGTTTTACATGAAATAAATGTGTGCATGTATTCATGTATTCCTTTGTGCTGCTCTTCTCTGTGTTCGTGTTGTCCGTGGTGAGACTGGCGCCGATACTAGACCTCGGTTTTGTTTGTCTTCTGTTTGTAATTGATCTCGCACTGCCATCTCCACCACCTATTTCCACTCCCCTATCTCGCACTGCCATCTCCACCACCTATTTCCACTCCCCTATCTCGCACTGCCATCTCCACCACCTGTTTCCACTCCCCTATCTCGCACTGCCATCTCCACCACCTGTTTCCACTCCCCTATCTCGCACTGCCATCTCCACCACCTGTTTCCACTCCCCTATCTCGCACTGCCATCTCCACCACCTGTTTCCACTCCCCTATCTCGCACTGCCATCTCCACCACCTGTTTCCACTCCCCTATCTCGCACTGCCATCTCCACCACCTGTTTCCACTCCCCTATCTCGCACTGCCATCTCCACCACCTATTTCCACTCCCCTATCTCGCACTGCCATCTCCACCACCCTCCACTCTGAGGGCATCAGCTGTATGCCAGCTGTTCTGCTACCATTTGTTTCACACGTATATCTCACTAACCGATTCATCAACATGTCCTGTGTAAATTAGGTGTATTTTATGCGTGGGGTGTTTCATCTTCATATATGACATACACAACTCTGCTGTATGTTTGCATGGTGTGTATGCAAGTAAATAAGTTTGAGCGATTCAGTCCAACCAGAAAACCTTCTTCTGCTCTCCAGCGAGTTGTCCTGGTGTTGTAGGTTGCAAAGGCCGTCTCGCAGGCCCTCAATACCTGTGTCAACTGTCTGCCTGGACTGAGGGAAGTCGACATGGCTGCTAAGCAAGTGAACACCATCAGTCAGAGGCTCACCAACATACAGGTATGCAGACCATCTTTTAGACAACAGTCTTCATCTGAAGGTGTTTCCACTCTGAATTGTGTGCCTGTGAGTTCCACATGTCTATTTAGCAAATGGGAATTATTATTTTTTTTCTTAGTGTTGGTTTATCGCTTTGTGGTAATGGTAACCTGGGAGAGGTGGTTGGCATCCAATATACAAAGATTTGTAGATTTTTTCTTGGACTTAGTCAACAGTGACATTGGCTTTGGCTTATCCAATAATGAAGGACTGGTTCAATGTTTTGTAATGCATATACATCATGTACTGACTTTCATTCTATAAGCACTTGTATATCTTTAACTTAAGGGTAGACACTACCCGAAAACGGCCATATAATAAATATGCTATATCTCTGTTAATACTCTTATCTTAACCAAATCTGGAGTCCTAACTAGATAAATGAATGATATATGATGTGTAAAATATGGGCTGATTTGCTGGTGTACCGTGAAAATGAACGTTTCTAGTGAGACAGCTTTTCACATCCTTGAAAATGATTCTGTGCTAACAACTGTAAGTGTGATCATTTCTTTGTAAGCCTTAATGAGAGTCTCCCAGCAGAAGTTTCTTCTTTTATGAAAATACTCTTACATGTTTTGTATTTGTTATCTGTCAAATAAAGATGTTCTAACTATGCAACTGAAGCTTCCTGGTGGTAATCTACTACTAGCCATCATTCTTCAAATTCATGTGCCTGCATTGTAGTATCCTGCGACTGACCGCACGTTCCCTCAAGTTCAGTCTGACCTGAACCGCCGGGCAGTGAACCTGAACCAGGCCGCCACAGACGTTGTCACGGCGTCTCGAGGAAGCCCGAAGCATGTCGCCGAGTCGTCGACACACTTCGGCGAGGCATACAGCGACTTCATCGACGGCGGGGTTGAGATGGGAGCGGTTACAAAGAACCCTGAGACCCGCACGCAGATTGTCAACAGTCTCAAGTCTGTGTCGATGGTGTCCAGCAAGCTGCTGCTGACGACGCGGTCACTGCTTGCTGACCCCAACGCACCCAACATCAAGAACCTGCTGGCTCAGGCTGCCAGGTGGGTGGTCTCGTTGTCATCATTGTAACTGGCTTGTAGCCATCATTGTACCTGTCTTGCTGTCATTATGGTACCTGTCTTGTTGTCGTCATTGTACCTGTCTTGTTGTCATCATTGTACCTGTCTTGTTGTCATCATTGTACCTGTCTTGTTGTCGTCATTGTACCTGTCTTGTTGTCATCATTGTACCTGTCTTGTTGTCGTCATTGTACCTGTTTTGTTGTCATCATTGTACCTGTCTTGTTGTCATCATTGTACCTGTCTTGTTGTCATCATCGTACCTGTCTTGCTGTCATCATTGTACCTGTCTTATTGTCGTCATTGTACCTGTCTTGTTGTCATCATTGTATCTGTCTTATATTCATCATTATACCTGTCTTGTTGTCATCATTATACCTGTCTTGTTGTCATCATTGTACCTGTCTTGTTGTCGTCATTGTACCTGTCTTGTTGTCATCATTGTACCTGTCTTGTTGTCGTCATTGTACCTGTCTTGTTGTCATCATTGTACCTGTCTTATTGTCATCATTATACCTGTTTTGTTGTCTTCATTGTACCTGTCTTGTTGTCATCATCATACCTGTCTTGTTGTCATCATTGTACCTGTCTTATTGTCATCATTATACCTGTTTTGTTGTCATCATTGCACCTGTCTTGTTGTCATCATCATACCTGTCTTGTTGTCATCATTGTACCTGTCTTGCTGTCATCATTATACCTGTCTGGCTGTCATCATTGTACCTGTCTTATTGTCATCATTATACCTGTTTGTTATCATCATTGTACCTGTCTTGTTGTCATCATTTTAGCTGTCTTGTTGTCATCATTATACCTGTCTTGCTGTCATCGTTGTACCTGTCTTGTTGTCATCATTGTACCTGTCTTGTTGTCATCATCGTCCCTGTCTTGCTGTCATCATTGTGCATGTTGTGTTGTTGTCGTTGTACCTGTCTTGTTGTCAGCATTGTATCTGTTTTGCTGTCATCATTGTACCTGTCTTGTTGTCATCATTGTACCTGTCTTGTTGTCAGTGTAATGGCAACAGGCTCATCTTTGTTAAGTTCACATGTTAGTGTAATGACTGGATGTATTTGTTAAGTTCACATGTTAGTGTAATGACTGGATGTATTTGTTAAGTTCTCATGTTAGTGTAATGACTGGATGTATTTGTTAAGTTCTCATGTTAGTGTAATGACTGGATGTATTTGTTAAGTTCACATGTTAGTGTAATGACTGGATGTATTTGTTAAGTTCACATGTTAGTGTAATGACTGGATGTATTTGGACACTGTATGTTTTTGGACACCTTTCTTTGAAATATCATTTAGCAAATTCGACTCCCTTTTTTCAAATATTAAACTTTTTATATTTCAGTTGATGCATCAGTAATTTGAGAGGCATTGGCTCTAGTTTTGCGCATCCATATTTGCTGCAGTATTTCTTATGTTATTTTTGTGCCTTAGATTTAGTGTTACTGTCGTGACGGCAAGTTGTGTAACTTGTGTTACTGTCGTGACGGCAAGTTGTGTAACTTATGTTACTGTCGTGACGGCAAGTTGTGTAACTTGTGTTACTGTCGTGACGGCAAGTTGTGTAACTTGTGTTACTGTCGTGACGGCAAGTTGTGTAACTTGTGTTACTGTCGTGACGGCAAGTTGTGTAACTTGTGTTACTGTCGTGACGGCAAGTTGTGTAACTTGTGTTACTGTCGTGACGGCAAGTTGTGTAACTTGTGTTACTGTCGTGACGGCAAGTTGTGTAACTTGTGTTACTGTCGTGACGGCAAGTTGTGTAACTTGTGTTACTGTCGTGACGGCAAGTTGTGTAACTTGTGTTACTGTCGTGACGGCAAGTTGTGTAACTTGTGTTACTGTCGTGACGGCAAGTTGTGTAACTTGTGTTACTGTCGTGACGGCAAGTTGTGTAACTTGTGTTACTGTCGTGACGGCAAGTTGTGTAACTTGTGTTACTGTCGTGACGGCAAGTTGTGTAACTTGTGTTACTGTCGTGACGGCAAGTTGTGTAACTTGTGTTACTGTCGTGACGGCAAGTTGTGTAACTTGTGTTACTGTCGTGACGGCAAGTTGTGTAACTTGTGTTACTGTCGTGACGGCAAGTTGTGTAACTTGTGTTACTGTCGTGACGGCAAGTTGTGTAACTTGTGTTACTGTCGTGACGGCAAGTTGTGTAACTTGTGTTATGAGGTGTTACATTTTGGATGCATTTTATGTTATGACGCTGTTTTAGTGGAAAGTTGGTGGTGTAGGTGTGTTAGTGTTTATACCAACATGTTGGATGCGTTTCATGTTATAACACAGTTATACTGGAGAGTTTGTGATATGGTGTGTTACATGTTGGGTGTTGTCTTTCAGGTCGGTGACAGACAGCATTAACCAACTGATCAACATCTGCACCGTGTCCGCTCCTGGACAGAAAGAGTGTGACAACGCCCTGAGACAGATGCAGGTCTGTACCCCCCATTACCCCGCCCCATTACGTCACACATTTGTGGAATTATTGCGTTATGGTCAGATGCGTTTCCAGTATGGTCAGTTTGTAAAGATGGAATCTTTGTGTAGCAGAACTGAATATCGACCAGTGCTTATGTAGTGTACAAATGCTGTCATAACATCTACAGATAGTGCTTGAACCCTCTGTAATTATATAGTCTCTATGTCATATTGTGCGTAACGTCTGCGTCCTTGAACTGTATATCCATTAATCATAGCACATGGCCTAGCTAGTTTACTGAGGTAATATATCAGATACATGGACGAAATATGCCAAAAACAGCGAAATACGCGATAAGGCAGTGTGCTCACAGACATGGTGACTGTCAGTATGCTGTCTTATCTTCCTCCCCCAGTCCTTGGGGAGTCGTATGCCTCCAGCATGTCCCCAGTTAGATCTTATCTATTGCGATCATCAATAATAATCTAAATTGCATCATTCCCAGTCGTGACCAAGACTGGAAAATGGCAATCATTTCTGATTAGTGACAGTATTACGTGCAATCTGTAATAATCAGAAGTAATAATATTGGCAGCGGAGAATATTCGCAGACCCTGTGTCGTTTGTCGAAATGTTGGAGGGTGTGGTCATCACAAGATGTTGCCGTTTAGAATGTCTACGTATAGTTTTATGATGCAGATGATGCGCCCTCTGTTGGATAACCCGAATGAACCCGCGACCGACGGATCGTACTTCGACTGCCTTGAAAATGTCATCAACAGATCAAGGGTAAGTAGCGGTTCATTGAGGTTGTTTTCATAAATGATGTGGCATATCTTGGTGAACTCTAACAGGTGGTAAAATGTAATGAGTTATATTTCTCTATATAAAGACATGACTGTTGTATCATCATATCAGGTGTTAGATGCTGATAATTTTATGAGATTCTCCCACACTGAAGTAGCAGGATGCAGTGATATCAGACACTATTTCTTAAATTGAACAGCATGTTAACTTTTGTCTCACTTGACAGAAAGACAATTTTGAAGTAGCAGTACCAGCTGAAATATAAGAAAAGTGTGTTGATGTTTTCTTGAGATTACCATTTGAATCATTTTGTTTCTACACATAGTTGTTTTATATATCTAAATCACACACAAATGTTTGCCAACTGTATCAACAGTATTGCAAATTTTCTTTAATGTTACGAAAAGTGGCCAAACGGCTTAGTGTTGGTTTATCGCTTTGTTGTGTGGCAAAATCAGAAATGTAGATTCTAGGATCCTTGCCTTTTTACATAGTGTATTGTGTCCTATGGGGGTCCCTTGGAAATGTCACAAAATCTGAATAGTTGCTTCATGTGAGGGTTAACCCGCGGTTGTGATTGACGTCCCTGTGGTGTTGCCAGGACCTGGCTGAGGCTATGACAGGAATCAGCCAGCACGCCAAGCAGGCCCAGCTCGACGACTTCTGTGATGACGTCAAGAAGTTTGCCAATGCCGTCTGTGTGCTCACTGAGAACTCTGCCCAGGTGGGTGTGACAAAGTGTTGTGAGTCAACGAGTGGGTAGAAGAATGTGTTATCATAGTGATTTACACATATGCTGTATCGTGATTATTAAGAAATCTGTAGCAGGTAAATTTCTGAGGTTATAGTTTTGCACCCGAGTAAAAAGTTGATGGGTCCAGTATGTTGCTGCTTGCCTACATCACCATCCAACTTATGTACGTGACCTCTGTCGACCTTTGCCTCGCCATCCATCAGTAATGTAATGTGCATTACATTACTGGTGCAGCGTGACTAAATAAACCATGTATGTGTTATTTGCCTGGTGTGCCAGTTAGCAGTCCACATGAGATGTGTCCTAGAGTCACAGATGCCACCAAGACTTGGATAGCTATCTTGTTGAATATCTTTGCCCAAAAACTCTCAGGTGATTTCCTGTGAACGTATGACAATAAACAGACCTGTGAATACAGTAACAGCAATGATGCCCGTAGCTGATTAGTTCACTTTAGACAACCGGTACCTTATATATAAACTGTTGTGTGCAGGCTGCATACCTGGTGGGGATTGCTGACCCAAACAGTCAGCCAGGAAAACCTGGCCTAGTTGACCAGGGGACATTTGCCCGAGCCAACCAGGCGATCCAGATGGCTTGTCAAGACCTCACCAACCCAGCCAGCAGTCAGAAGCAGGTAGGAGACAGTCTCACAACAGTCGCTGTTACTGTAGTTCCCAAGGTTTCATCATTACCTGTATAATGTTTGTAGCTAGTGTAGAATTTTTGCAGAACTTTAGCAATGTGTAAGATTTATATACTTCAGTTTGTTACTGTTCATGACATTGCTGTAGGAAACATGAAATTATTATTAGTAAAAAATGATGTTAAAATTCTGATGAAGTTCACCAATAGTAGAATCATCCAATGATCTGCCCGGAATTGTGGAAGATTTTACACTCTTGTTTTTTATTAAATTTATTCATTCGCTGCCAGATTGGGTTAAGATTAATCACTCAGTGACACGATGCAGATACAACAGCAAGCTCAAGTGGATAACAGATTCACACAAGTTGCATGTTCTCCAACACGAATATATAACAGCTGAGAAACACAAAACGTTAAATCATATTCCACATAGTTGCACATTGTAAAGACTATTGTTACATAATTTTGATTATGCCCGTTTATTCAGGAGTTCCGAGCAGTGGTAAGCATTGTGTTTACAGCTATTTCCACCTGGTTGTTTTCATCTTTATGCACTTTTCCTGTGTTGCCAAACTCACATTTTTGTTTCCACTTTACGTTGACTGTGTCTAGTGTTTCATATCCCACTGTGGGCACCCAAAGGTAGCCTAAGTTTCTCCTTGCGTTCACATCATGTTTGATTGCAAGATAATCTAAAATTGTGCTTTAATTTAGGATTTAAAAAAATCTATAAATTGGTTTTAAATTGAAATTATGACATATTGAAGGCAGTAAATAAGACAGCAGGCACTGTGTAAACATGTTTCTGAGCTGACAGTTGAATTTATTTATGGCAATCCAATTTAAAGAACAAAATTATTAACAAAACAGTTTGGAGTAATATTCTACTGTTTAAAGATTATAGGTATAAGTCACATTTTAGTGTTTCCTCCTAATTTCTGAAGCAGTGTTTGAGATGAAATGATGCCCCTCTGAGCTTGGTTTCCGAGGATTTAGGTGCAAAAGAAATTAATTTATTATTATTATTAAGAAATGGACATATTATATTCAAAATTATGTGAGACTCTTTCTTGGGTTTCCCTTTTGTGCTCCTTGTTTTGGGTTTGTTTCCAGGTCTGTTGGTGTCTCTTTCTGGTAGATTTGGTTTCAGTTTCAATATCTTATCATTGTATATATGTATTATGTTTGATGTAGAATTGTTGTATTGTTCTTATTGATGTTGTACCGATTTTGTTGCTGGGGAACAAGATAGATATAATTTGTTGTCATAATTAAAAACAAGTTTTATTTCAAACATTTTAGTTTGCATACATTAAGGGAGTATTCAGTAAGAGATTTAGAAAAAGATACAAATATATTACTAAAAATGAATATATGCAGCTTAATTGGAAACTATTTATTAGATGTTATCATAAACTGCCTTACACACATTGGGTGAAGTATCCAGATGTTTGTATTTACATCTAAGTACATATATATTCCAATGTTATTATCTCAGGTAATATGTTCTCTAAAGTTACATTACCTAATTTAGTGTGTATTGTTGTATAAATACATCTGATACAGTAAGAATCCTTCTGGCTCTCTGTGTAGATAGGAGAAGACTCGACAAAATGTTTAGAATATTTGATGCATTGAAGTGCAATTAAAGCCTTTCATCAGAATAATATTTGCATTTCTGGTTGCATGCCCTAAAAATTGTAGGGTAGCTAGGTAGAGCTGATTTTTTATTATTTTCCTGGAGCGATATTTTATGTTAAATAGGCATTTAGTTTTGTCTTGGTAATCGTTTGTTCTTGTGAAGAATACATCAACAATGAAAAAGTTTACAAAGTTGTTAGAATTTCATCAAACATATATGGAAAAAAATATTTCTGTTTTTGTGACAGTTTGAGATTAGATTGGGCAGCACATATTTATGTTTTTCCTTATGCTTGAAAATATACAGATTCCCAAATAAGTTATGTATTTTCCTAGTTAAGTCGTACAAATTTTCAGGGTCGGCTGCATTTAACAGGGTCAGTCGGGTAACAGAAAAATACAACCGGAAAATTTGTGCCAGGTAAAAAATCGTGTCAGAAATCTTATGTTCTAATGCTCTTGGCCTATTTGAATACACTGTCTGATCTCACACTGATTCACCTGACACTCTGGCCATAGAGTGATTTACACTGCGCAGATAAGATGCACGGTTTTTCACCTAGGCATCTTTTATAAGATTTCGATTCCGCCGATCTATTTTCGTAAGTAATTCACTCAAAACTACTTTTCTGACATTTGTTTGCAGAAATTTGATGGAATAGGTGTTAGTAGAGATTTAGCACATATATATATATCTTATGGAAGAATTTAATTAGGTAGGTTTTTGTTAAAACAGCAAGAGCGATTGGACGCATGATTTGTGCCCCCACCAGTATAAATATTACTGTGAAACATGTAAGCATGCTGAGAGCATGACCACCTGTAACCCTGCTCATGTGCCCTGCAGGTGTTGTCAGCTGCCACCACCGTGGCCAAGTACACCTCCTCTCTTTGCAACATCTGTCGTGTCGCATCATCTAAGACCAACAACCCCGTGGCCAAGAGACACTTCGTCCAGTCAGCCAAGGATGTCGCCAACAGCACAGCCAACCTCGTCAGGGCCATCAAGGTTGGTGCAGCTTTACTTGTGTACACTGTAGTGGGTTACTTCTGAGTTAAACATTGTATAAGACTAGGCAAACTGGAAAAAACAATAGCCCCAAAATCAACAGAGAAATTGGAAAACAACTGCAGAAAACCTTGAGATGGTTTCAGTGCTCAATCATAGGCAACTATTGACATGTTCTTGAGGTAAGAACTTGAGGTAAGGTAATAATACTAACAGGTGAACTGCCACAGGGAACAGGCTATTAATTAAGTCACTCTGAGCTATTTTGCAAGCGATCCAAAAATAGCTGTCCCATCAATGTTGTGGTTTTGGAAGAAATATGCCTTATAAACTCATCTTACAATGGTCACTTTATTCACCTCGACAAATAATCCAAAACTACTAAAATACATGTATTTATGAACCCATAGATTACAAAACAATAGACAGTATGACTCAGAATTACCTCGTTTCTCAAAAGTTTGCATTTTTAAAGTCTGCTTCAGTTTTACCAATAAAGTACTGAAGATATTTTGACAGATGAGGTATCATTCTAAAGTACATGATCTGTTGAATCCAATAAGGTGCAACTTAATACCCACACTGCTGTGGTAGGGCACGTATTAGTGTAATTACTATGAAATGTGGGGCCTTTCAAAGAAGATATACTATATCACATCTGATGCCCAGTTGTAAGCAGCAGTACATCCTGCCCATGTTGTCTTGCAGGAGTTGGACAGTGACTTCAGCGATGAGAACCGCCGCCACTGTGCCAACGCTGCTCAGCCTCTCATTCAGGCCATCGATGAACTCACCACATTCGCCTCGTCCCCAGAGTTCACCAGTGTGCCTGCGAAGATCAGTTTCAAGGTCAGGTCATGGAAGTTAAAAGAGGTTTAAAATAAAAAAATGTGATGTGTCTTGGGTGTGAAATTTTTACGTATAAATATTTGTATATTCATAATGGTGAAAGGCATATGTATGTATCTTGAGTGTAACATTTTTACATAAATATTGTTATATTCATAATGCACAGTATCATATTTTATTAGTTTGAAGTTGTTTCATCATATGTGTGACATTCTGTTTCGTTGTGTCTTGAGTGTGACATTTTTACGTATAAATATTTGTATATTCATAATGGTGAAAGGCATATGTATGTATCTTGAGAGGTAACATTTTTACATAAATATTGTGATATTCATAATGCACAGTATCATATTTTATTAGTTTGAAGTTGTTTCATCATATGTGTGACTTTCTGTTTCGTTACGCGTGTTTTAAAAGTATTCACCCGTGCATCAAATCAAGTTGCCATACATGACTGCATGTTAACCTTTGGCAGTCCCTTGCTCTAATGATGACTCTTGCTTCTCCTTATTAATGACTTTGCCTAATGATTCTTGTATGTTGTGCCTCTGAGCTCAGATTCCTGGAGATATAGGCGGTACAGAAGTTTATTATTATGTGTTTCCAGGCTCGAGCGACGCAGGACTCGATCACATCATCAGGCAAGGCCTTGGTTGATGGCGCCTGCAGTATGATCCAGGCCGCCAAACAGCTGGCAATGCAGCCGCGGGACCCTCCCACCTACCACCTCTACTCACAGCACTCTCACAGTGTGTCAGACGCCATCAAACAACTTGTTGCCTCCATCAGGTGTGTGGTTGCACCATCAGGTCTAACAGATTCATTGTCTTTCAGATATGTATCCAATAAGTATTTGGAGTATCAGCTGAGATTCTCATCTGCCGTGATGCCCTGTCCTTGGCATCCTCCTCCCCAACCTCTGCCACCTCCATGTCTCTTCTCACCAAGTCCCTCATTTGTGTTCTTTGTCATCTTCTCCTGTGTTTTTGTCCACCTCCAACAGCCTCCATGCCTCCTTGATCACATTTACATCCTCTCTACGTATAACATGTCTAAACCACTGTGATTTGATCTTTCGTAGTTCATCTTATACTTTCATTGTGTCTTCTTTTTAACAAGGATATCCCAGCATTCACATCACTCACTCACTCACTCGCACACAGTATTAAACACACAAAGAGTTTGAGGGCAAAATGTGACGTGTGTAAAGTCAATTCATCTGCCACTTAGTAAGACATTTGACTTAAAAAAAAATTAGAATTCTAATGAACAAAACAGATTTCGCCCTTTGCTATCAGATTTTGTATTCCTAAATATTTCAATATCATTTAAATGTCTTAATTTATGCTCTGAAGACGAAACACAGAAATTTTTTTTCTTCAAGAAACAAATTGATATACATTCAGAAACCTTTCATACGTGCATGCATCCACAAGTAAAATACATGTATCTGAAACATATGTAAATATATGTAAATTTTCTTTGACACAGAAACAACGCATTGGGCCAGAAGGAGTGTGAACATGCCATCTCTAGTGTGAACCAGGCGGTGAGACAGCTGGACAAGGTGTCCATGGAGGCGATGGCCCAGAACCTGGCCCCCTACGGCGAGAACTCCCTTCAGGGCTTCCAGGACCAGATGACCACCAGTGCCAGGATGGTGCTAGAACTCATCGACCCCATACGCGATGCCGCCAAGTTCGAGGCGGAGAAACTTGGCCATCTGGTAGACTAATGTTTAATTGAAATCATGTTTTACATATTAATTTAATTACTTCTTATAATTTTTAAACTTATTTATTAACTTTGTTTAACTGATTGCCTTATTTTATTTAAATTTTTATCTATTTATGTATCTAACTTATCTACTCTTAAAAAGCTATTGTAAAATTGGGTTTTTTGCCTGAAATAAATGTATTCAAACCCGAATTCACTTGATAAGAGCCTTTTGCTCAAACCACTTCGCTATCGCCTTCACTACTGAAATAAGGTCACATAAAAATGGTTTACTAGCATCTGACTAGTTTTATTAGCATTTTGCAATTTTGTTCAGATTTTTGGATTGTATATTTTGCTGTGTATTACCGTTTTACTGATTTCAGCGTATTGAAGGCATACAGTTGTGTTTTTATACTATTGTGTTTGTACAACTTTCATCTCATTGGGGGCTTACTTCCTTCTGGTAATGGTCACATTACAAAAGTTATTTTACGCAAAGCTGTCAATGCAGAAGTATTTTTCAAATACATTAAGGCACCTCCACCATTCTTGTAATTAATATTTTTGTCACCAGGTGTCATCACTGGCAAGTTACTTCAACCCTCTGACAAAGGCAGCCATTGGCTGTGCGTCAAAGACAGTTAGTTCGAAACAACAGATGGCTCTACTGGACCAGACAAAGACGGCGGCAGAGTCAGCGCTACAGCTGCTGTATGCCGCAAAAGAAGGAAGCGGCAATGCCAAGGTAAGACTCGTCCGAGTGTCGTAGTAAATGTTACTGGATAAGGGGTCATTTATCCCAGAAAGTACTGAGAATACACAGATCGACGGCCAGCACATTAAGTCAATGAACTTAGAATCTGTTCTACAAAACACTGGAAAGTTACAAGTTTGATATTGAAATTGTGGAAACACAGTGCATAACTAAAGATACATATATTGAATGGTTATAGAAATATTGATAGAAGTTTGTTCTCAAAAAAAGGGAGAGCACCTGACGTAAGGCTACTGAAGGAAGAATGTATATTATATATTAGAAAGTATTTATTCTTACACGGGACTATTAATGTACGCAACTGATTATTTGCAGATTGTTTAAATGCTGTCAGAGTGATTATGTTTAAAACAAACCTGACGTCTCAGAGGGACGACTTATACATAGATGAACGAAAGTTGGACTCTCGATAAGCCATACGCTTCCTTGTCTACTTGCCCTTTGTGATTATTTCTCTGGATGACAAACTTGTGTTGATATGACACGTAGATGTGACTGCGGGTGTTTGTAGGCGGCCCAGACACATGGAGTGATAGACGAGACAGCAGATGGAGCGAAGGAGATGCTGGAAGAACTTCTCCAGACCCTCGAGGATGCAGCCTCCGCAGCAGGCTTCGTCAGCGCCATGATAGAGACCATCTCCAAGGCAGTCTCTAAGGTGGGCGTTGTCTTTTTACTCTAGTACACTGTAGCAAGCTCTCCAACACTTGGATGCTTCCCAGAGAAGTCAAGATGGTGTTCAATTGAACAGTCTGCCAGGGAGTAAAGTGTAAAGTGCTTTGAGCAGTCCCGAGGACTGGCTACTGCGCTACATAAGAACTTACCTGTTACTTCATTTACCTTTTTTTACTTTCCGTTTCACTACTACTCGTTTTTTGTCTCTTGTCAATTAATCCTTTTCAGTTGTCTTGCCTTTTATGAGATTATTTCTAAGATGCATTGACATTTTCAAGGACAGAAATCTTTAAACAGTTATTGTTGTAAATTGTAAGATTGTATTGATGAGGTTTTATCATCACTAATGCAGGTAGCCAAATGGTATTACTGATACAACACTAATACAGGTAGCCAAATGGTATTACTGATACAAAACTAATGCAGGTAGCCAAATGGTATTACTGATACAACACTAATGCAGGTAGCCAAATGGTATTACTGATACAACACTAATGCAGGTAGCCAAATGGTATTACTGATACAACACCAATGCAGGTAGCCAAATGGTATTACTGATACAACACCAATGCAGGTAGCCAAATGGTATTACTGATACAACACCAATGCAGGTAGCCAAATGGTATTACTGATACAACACCAATGCAGGTAGCCAAATGGTATTACTGATACAACACCAATGCAGGTAGCCAAATGGTATTACTGATACAACACTAATGCAGGTAGCCAAATGGTATTACTGATACAACACTAATGCAGGTAGCCAAATGGTATTACTGATACAACACTAATGCAGGTAGCCAAATGGTATTACTGATACAACACTAATGCAGGTAGCCAAATGGTATTACTGATACAACACTAATGCAGGTAGCCAAATGGTATTACTGATACAACACTAATGCAGGTAGCCAAATGGTATTACTGATACAACACTAATGCAGGTAGCCAAATGGTATTACTGATACAACACTAATGCAGGTAGCCAAATGGTATTACTGATACAACACTAATGCAGGTAGCCAAATGGTATTA
Source organism: Paraescarpia echinospica (assembly GCA_020002185.1). Classification (NCBI taxonomy): domain Eukaryota; kingdom Metazoa; phylum Annelida; class Polychaeta; order Sabellida; family Siboglinidae; genus Paraescarpia; species Paraescarpia echinospica. The sequence goes on from CM034532.1 coordinate 32,193,733, forward strand.
CTGATACAACACTAATGCAGGTAGCCAAATGGTATTACTGATACAACACTAATGCAGGTAGCCAAATGGTATTACTGATACAACACTAATGCAGGTAGCCAAATGGTATTACTGATACAACACTAATGCAGGTAGCCAAATGGTATTACTGATACAACACTAATGCAGGTAGCCAAATGGTATTACTGATACAACACTAATGCAGGTAGCCAAATGGTATTACTGATACAACACTAATGCAGGTAGCCAAATGGTATTACTGATACAACACCAATGCAGGTAGCCAAATGGTATTACTGATACAACACTAATGCAGGTAGCCAAATGGTATTACTGATACAACACTAATGCAGGTAGCCAAATGGTATTACTGATACAACACTAATGCAGGTAGCCAAATGGTATTACTGATACAACACCAATGCAGGTAGCCAAATGGTATTACTGATACAACACCAATGCAGGTAGCCAAATGGTATTACTGATACAACACCAATGCAGGTAGCCAAATGGTATTACTGATACAACACCAATGCAGGTAGCCAAATGGTATTACTGATACAACACTAATGCAGGTAGCCAAATGGTATTACTGATACAACACTAATGCAGGTAGCCAAATGGTATTACTGATACAACACTAATGCAGGTAGCCAAATGGTATTACTGATACAACATTAACAATGTATGCTTCCTAAAGGTTTAACTTTTCATTGGCCTACAGACAGCATGCATCATGGAGGTTTAAAACTTTTATTATGAATGTTTTAGCAAAGGTATAGCAATATTTGTTGTGCTGACAATACAATATGTTTATGATTACTTGATATTTGTTGGGTGTTTTAGACGGAATCGAACCCAATGCCTAATGACAGCCTGACGTACGTAGATTATCAGACAAGCATGGTGCGATTGGCCAAACAGATTGCCCGCACATCTCAAGACATGGTAGGCTCTGTTTTATTACTTACCTTGCAGCCAACACATGTTTGGCGAGCCGTAACTTCAGTTATAATTAAGATATCTTCTCATAAGACACACCATTTGAAAGTTGAGACTCTGCTCTTTCCAATGATACTAATAACTCAATATTGAAAACATTTTGTTAAGATTGATCACAAACTGCTGCAAAACTCGACACAGTCCTAGTCGAAGTACTATCAGGCATGCAACTTATTATTTCTGACTACATGGTCATTGACTTTGATGTGTTTTAGATTGGCAAGTCTGATAGCAATGTGTCAGAGCTCGGAGGCCTTGCCAACATGCTCACACACACTTATGACCAACTGGCCAGTGAAACACCAGGGGCAGTTGCTGCCACCCCAAGTGCTGATGTGAGTCATCTCTTCATCCTATTACCCCACTGCCATGCATAACATCTCCAGATTGTTGTTTCCAAAGCACAGGTTTAGTTGTAAATTATTGCACAAATATATCTTTGTGGTTATTAATAATTGCATTCAGTACTAGACAAGATAGTTTCATTTTGCTGGTTGTTATTTCAAAACTTATTACAGTTGCTCTTCAATTTCACCAGTATGTGTATTCAAATGTTCACTAATTTCTATAGCCTATTAGCAGCTTTCAGAATGTTTTGGGTAAATATTGGTGAATTTATCATATGCTTTGTTGCATGGTTTCCCTCGGTGTGGATGACCAACTGTGACGCGATTGCCCTAAGACACTGGTATTGTGGCCTCAATGACCAGATGCTGTAGGTATGACTCTGTGTGTTCTGTGTGTCGCAGGTGGCCAATCGCATTAAGTTGCTGGTGCAGCAGCTGGGTACAAACTGTGTCGACCTGGTGAAGGACGCAGGTAATCTGCAGTGTAACCCGACTGACGCGTACTTCCGTAGAGACCTGACGGATCATTCGAAGAAAGTCTCGGAGAAGGCACGTAACACTGCAGCTTAGTCATGGAGAAACTGCATGAAAATACAGTCAAAAGAACATATTCGGTTTCACTGTTTGTTTAACGTTGTTATTGTATTGAAATGGAATCAGTGAATGTTTCTGTACGTTACTTGTGGGTTGAATATTTGTGGAATCTCAAGGGAGGGAGAGTGGGACGGAGGGAGGGAGGGAGAGTAGGATGCAGGGAGGGAGGGATAGTGGGACGGAGGGAGGGAGGGGGAGGGAGAGTGCGTGGGAGGGAGGGAGGGAGAGTTGGACAGAGGGAGGGAGAGTGAGATGGAAGGAGGGAGGGAGGGATGAGGGAGTAAGGGGAGGATGGGAGGGAGGGAGGGAGCAAGCAAGAGGTAAAAAAAGAATTGTATTTAATTATATCTGAGCTGTGCATGGGTACAGTTTTCTTACATATACCGTGTGTACATGGTGTCCAGATCTAGCCAAATGGGTGTGACAATTCAGCGCTTTATATAGTAGTGTTGTGTTTCTCCATCAGGTGTCGCACCTGCTCGCTGCGCTGCAGGCAGGTTCGCGAGGTACCCAGGCATGTATCAACGCTGCAAGCACTGTCAGCGGCATCATTGGTGACCTGGACACCACCATCATGTTTGCGACGGCAGGCACACTGAACGCTGAGGGAGAGGGGGAGTCATTCGCCGACCACAGGTAGGGGGACATGGGTGCTAGATGGGAGTCTTTGTCTCACTTGATGTGTCACATCTGTTGGCTTACTTGTAGAATTCTGTGGTGTTATTTATTGTACGGTGGAATCTCAGTTTATGGTCAACTCTGTATTACAGTCAACTCACAATTAAGGACACCCTAGGGTGGCTCCAAATTATTCTCATTACAGTAAAGTATTAGGGAGAGTTAATAAAAACTTGTTGAATCTGTAACAATATTGTACTTGGTTTTATGTTATGTTGACAATTCCTCAACATTTACAGAGTTCACATTGTGATTAGACAGTTTGATTGATAATTGATGTTATATGATTTGTGAATATATTCTTGAGTGGTCATATTTACTAGAGTGGTTCATATAACAAAATCTAGTGTTCACGTATGTTTTTGCAGACAACGATCATTGTTTCTATCACCAACCATATTATGGGTTTGTTGCAGAAATAAAAATAGATATATGTGTCACCTGCCACAGCGAAATAGTATAAAGTGACACTGGCCTGTTCGGCAGGCAAGGCAAAAATAGCTGACTAGGGCATGTCGTATCAATTTTGTGATTTCAGCAGAAATGCATATTTTATAATCTCTAATCCCAAACTATTAAAATACTAAATGTATGGTTGCTGTAAGTATTGTTGTTTTAAAAATATCTTACTATTCATGAGAGAAATGCCCTGCTACTGTATGGGGTTTAAATTGAACAGTTTTGGCCATGTGGCCTTTCAACAACGGTAGCTACCGCGCGTGTATGCTTTTCTTTGAATATGATGTTGACAACTATTACATTAAATAGTATCACACCTGGGCGAAATAATAACCTATCAGCCGTATGCTGCAACCCGCTGCGATTCGGTCCATGGGAGTGCCCGCGATGCATCCGATAGGCCAACGTCATTGAACGCCGCTGCCAAAACATGGCGGTGTCATTCAAAGACATTGGGCTATCGAAGTATTTGTGCATTGCACTCACTCAGACGCTTCTATTTCTTCGGCAGCATCTCAATTAAACTCTCTTTTTCATAAAGTATATCGTTCGTTTATCAGCTGTTAAACTATTCTCCTTAGCAACAACTTCAAATAATGTAAACAGGAAATTAAACAACACAGCAACGTGGGATTGTTCCGTGCCTCGTTTTGAGAACTTGCATAAGTCTAAAGCTAAATAAGGAGATCATCGGGATTTGGGACCTAGTTTCAAAACGTGAAAATTAAACTTTGGCAAAAAGGGGCGTGAATACTGACATAACTGACAGATAGCCAAGAATACGGCGGTTCTTTTGTTACCAAACAAAATGGCGTACCATGAACGAACGTGGTCGTTGTCAAGGCATAAACATGAACTACTTTTGGCGTGTTTCATCGAGTCAGATTTTTACTGCCATTTCACATTTGATTGACCTTCTAAGTTAGTGCTAAATTAGTGACTTAGTGGTGAGTAACTGCTAAAAACGATCCTTAGTGTGAAGTAGACATGTCAATCTATCAGTGTCAGAAACTGAACGAAACAAAAAAGTCATAAAAATTATTTTTGATGCATTTCACACTGCTGTGTCTGTCATTAATAGGATAACAAGTAACACTGGAGATTTATATTAATTTCCATGTAGCCACATATCTTATTATTTAAATGTTATCTATTTGAACATGCACTATGATCTTTTTTCCTGACATTTTATTTTTATTCCCATTCCCATCACTGCTTTCTGGACAATTCTGCCCGTAAAATATGTAATAAAAAAGTCTGGCCTGAGGTATCTTTTTAAAGCTTAAAATCGGTGGATTCCAACAAAGTATAAAACTCTATTTCATAATTTTGCGATTTAAAAAACCTACTTTGCTGTGACAGTTACTGGAGTGAGGCATTGTCACTCAGTGAGACGGTTGTTTACAGAGAGACCATCCTGAAGACAGCAAAGGCGCTGGTGGAGGACACAAAGACTCTGGTCGCAGGCGCAGCATCTAACCAGGAGCAGTTGGCCAACGCTGCCAGCAGTGCTGTCATGACCATCACAGAGCTGGCAGACTGCGTCAAACACGGAGCCGCATCTCTAGGGTCGGAGCAGCCTGACGCACAGGTCTGTAGCTCCACACTGGTGTCTATGGCCTTTGTGTATCAGAAATTGTGTTAGTTTTGACAGTGGAACAGTATTGTACTTTTGCAGCTTTGTTTTCTGATTGGTGCATTTATGCTGCAGTACTCACGCGTGTGTGTGAAGATTCACTTGCATTTCAGATGTGAGACTTGCAGTTGAAGAGTCGGATTAAAACTACAAGTTTGTCAATATGTGGCTATTTGTTACAGCGTTTTGTTCATTCTTGTTTGTTAACTGGAAATATTCTTACTGTTTTGTTTGTTTGTGTTCTTCGTTAATAGTTTTTGCTGATTTATTGTTTCTTTATATTGTTTGTTTTGTCATTTTTAATAAGATTGTTTGTATACCTTTGAGCATTTTCTTCAAGAATTAAAAAATACAATATTTTGGTTGATTGCTGATTGTCTACCCAGAAATACAATTGTGTGTTTCTGGTGCCTATATTCTGGACTAACTGTAATGGGATAAACATTGCAAATTATGACAATTTTTTTTTTTTAATGAGACATCATGTCCACTTATGTCATCAAAATTGTATAACAATATTAATTTTATTTCTGATAACCTTCACAATTAATTATCTTTCTGAATGTTTATTTTTTCGATGTGTTTTATTTGGGAATTTGACGACGGTACATTTGATTTGTTGCGTTTCTTTGCCTCGGTTTGTTGCGTCGTCGTTGTTGTGACGTATCTGCGTCTCTCTAGGTGCTCTTGATAAACGCCGTCAAGGATGTCGCCACCGCTCTTGGTGAGCTGATCAGTGCGACGAAAAACGCATCGGGAAAATCGGCCAACGATCCGACGATGTCGATGCTGAAAGACTCGGCGAAGGTTGGTGCCGTTTGCGAGCGGCCTTTCCCTGACTCCGCTTCATCCTACGATGTCTTTTCCGCCCTCTGCCTCACTGGGCTTGGTCACCATCGTGCCCCATCGCACCCCGGTCACGCTCCGTCGCATCTCGCGACCGGCTTGCTCACTTAGTGATAAACTGATACAAGGGTCGTCATGCTACCAAAAACATTCGCTCGCCACAGGACCGTCGCCAAAATTGCGTGGCTCATTCGTCGGCTGTGTATTCTAGTGCATGGTGTGCTGTTTGGATTGCTATATTCTCAATGCTGGTTGAATTTTATCTGCAGTAGTAAAAAAATTATTACTGATAAAGATGTGCTTGCAAATTGTCATGTAAGGAGAGCACTTGCTGGGTGGTCACAGTGGGTCGATTGGCTTGATGGAAACGTTTAAAATTACGCACAACTATTAACAACTTTTTACTCAATAATGTAGACATGCTACAAATTAGGTTGGATTATTGGGAAATTACTGTAACAGATGCGGCTGGTATTAGAACTAAATTAGCAGTTAAATCTACAACATGAAATTTGTATAAAAGTAATATTAAATACTATATGAATAAGACATTTGTATAACATGCAGAAGCAAACCTGTAGTGGCTTAGTCATTACCATTTTGACAAACTAGGCTGAAACAATATCTGATAAAAGCAGCAGATTTGGAAGAATAAAATCGAGAGTAATAATAAACATACTTGTCATAGTTAACAGTAAAGCAGTTGTTTCAAATAATTGCCAACAATATTATTATTTAAACTAATCTAGTAATAGATACTATTGCATACCCAAATATCAGGTAAAAAGAGATGTCGTTTACGTGTTGTTGGTTGATTGTGAAAATTAAAACATTCAAATTGAGGTTATTTTATAGAAGAAAGATGTTAACTGAAGAAATTGATTCACTTAGAACATTCACTGATTATCTAACATATTGCTACAGTGCACATAAAACATGGGTGCCTACATTGTTGAATAAAAACGCTTTGATGTTCACAATCATTATCACTGAAAAACATTTTTGATACAGATAATGTGCACTTAAATTGCTTTGGCTTTGTGAACAAAACATACTTTTGATGTGCACCCATTTGGTCATGTTCAAACATTTTTTATACGGATCATGTGCACTTAGATTGCCTTGGCTTTGTGAACAAACCGCACTCTTGAATTGCACCCATTTGGTCAAACTAAAGCATGCACTGTGACCCAGCAACTGTATCGCCATGAAATAATGGTTGTGTGTGTTTTGCTTAAATAGAAATACATTTAGAAGTAGCCTGCTAGATTGCAGTTCTACATACCTACATTGATTAAATGTAGGCATTCTGTCCAAAAATTGTCATTCAGGTTAAATTAAAGTTTTTATAGTGCAAAATATGTGCAAGTGTTTGAACCTATTCGAAATCTCCATGACCAGTATTAGCAAAACAACTGCTGTGCCTTGAAAACACATTTTGGAATACACTTTGATGCAACAGAAGATGGAAATGAATTGTGAAATAATGTGATAGAACCTTGTATCATTTTACCTATGTGGCAAACATACCTGCGCTTTTCTCTCATCCTCTTTCGCAGTCATACCTTCTTTCTCTCTCTATCTGTTCTCTGTTAACCATTTCAGTACGACAGGCCAGATTTCCGGCTGCACTGACTGTGACGCTTGTGTATGATAGGCCGGTTATTCGGGATTGATGATGTCTGCTATATGGAGCCACTTGTTCTGTACGGTTGTCAAGGCGAATAAATTAGCTATTCAGCAGTGGTCATCGTTTATTATCACTCAATAATAGTTTACAGAGATTTTCGCGGGTTTTAATGATGGATTATCAAACTCTGCGGTGGCTACAATGGCAGACTAGCGATTTCTTCAACTAGCAATTTACCACCGTATGTTTTGGACAGATTATTTGATAGTTTTAGCGAAGAATCTTTGTCGAATGTTGACAATCGACACAATAACGATGTCGGCGTACTTAGTATACTGCAAAAACGTTGAAATCTTGGTGGCCATCTTGGATTGCTGGTTACCATGATGACGGAATATAAAATGATATGGCTAATTCTACTCGCTGATTATCATACTTTCCGAAAATATATAACATTCCTATTCATAAAATGATTTTTTGTTGCTCAAATCTTGACTTGAAGTGAAGTAATCCATTGTCTTGCATATTCACTGGGAATGCGGTATTCAGTGGTCACAGCTGGTCAGGGCTGTAGTACTGAAATGGTTAATGTCTTCCTTACTCTGGTGTGAACTGATTCAGACACACATATGTCTGGTCAGTCTTATCCCTGTGCCGTTTGGCCCAGATTCCTGATAACCAAAGTGCATCTGACCCCAGTCCAATTTTGCCCAGCTGCTCACTGGCATTTGGCTCTTCAACAATTTGGCTCTGAGCCAGTTGGCCTTATTTCATGCTGTTGTTTCTGTCCTCACAAGATAGAAACTGCAGTGTTATAAAGTTATAAACTCAATCAAGAAGTGGTAAAGTTTGCTGCTCTTGGCCAAAGTTCTCTGGGTTTCTGGGTCAAAACACATCTTGGATGAGGCAACTGGACTGACGAGAATTTATGAGATACTCTTGGTTGCGGTGCTCATTACTAGTCTTTCCTAGCACCGAACTTGGTCATCTAACAGCTCCTTTTCGACACTTTAAACAGGTGTTGGTTTCACACATGGCAAATGAGCACTTTGAAAGGATGTAATTTCCTCTGCTGTTGGCAAGATATATTTGTGTTATTAAACCGAGGTTGACTGTTCGTAATTTTATAATGAGTGAATATGTTAAAGGTATATTATTTTTAATAATCCCGAAACATTGTTCACAATTTGAGTGTTGTGCCCATGAAACGTTTAAATTGTAAACAAAGCATTCTGTTTGTAAACACCCTATTGGCAGTATTGTGGAGGCAGGCTGGGCTAACTGCAAAGCCTTTCAGTGGTTATAGTACATGAGTATGTGTGGTTCTCACATTCGAGACAACTGATTCAGGTGACTTCCTGTCAATAATTACCACCCCAGGTGATTCTGGGTAACGGAACAGACAACCTCGTTTTAAGGGAAAACGGAGAACCTTTCGTGCTGAAAATTAATTTTTGATTCATGTAGAAAATGAGGACTGAGTAGAGAAAATGTCACCTTAACAGCGGTGGAGGACGTAATCTCTTATTGATTGTATTTCTGTTCCATTCTCTCTCTCCTCAGTCTGATGGCGACTACTGTTGTACTACACTGTATGTTTAGTTTATAAGTTATTAAATGTCTTATTTATTAAGTGTATATGTTGTTCGTATTACTTTACAATGTGCACTTCATGTATGGTTGTATTTTGTCACTGATCAATTACACGCACTGAGGTAGAAGGTTAACCCTTGAATGACACCAATATGTCACCTGTATGTCTTCACATAGCACAGCAGTGGACATGTGACAGATGCGATTGTCTAGACAATAACTGTTTCCACTTTCATAAATAGTCTTGCGTATGTGATGTCGGTAACATTGTTTCTGTTTAGTATTATCTAATCTATGACTGCACATCTTCTTTACCCTAGCCTTAAACCTGACAGTTGGTGACATCTTCTCTGTTTGTACTAAACAGGAGATGTTCCAGCCATGCTAGACTTCTCAAACAAAACATGAGATTTATTAGTGTAGTCATAATAAGAATCTGAAAATACATGATATATGATATATCTCATCCTAGTTTTCTCAGAATCTAACTATATCTGCACGAGATACCAGATAAGCCATCTCAGAATCGAACCATACATGTCAGATACCTCAGCTTAATCTTCTCTGAATTTAACTATACATCTGAGACGTAGCAGCTTATTTTATACTCCTGGTAAGTCTGCATGGATTTGATCTTCTGATTAGCTTGTAAAACAGTTACTACAACCACTGGGTACCTTACATATAAGTGTTATCTCAGTGGTTTTTCCCCACACAATTTGCCTACCAGAGGGTACTGATTGTAGTTGGATATGCAATAAAGTCTCTTCCACACACTGTTGAATTTTGATTCTGATAAAATCCTGTTAGTGGTGTTGGTCACTGATCTAAAGTCACTGCGGTCATTTTGGTGAAAAAATATAACACAAATAACTAGTATTAACATGCACATGTAGATAGAGAAAACAAGACAACTACTGTCATACTTGTACATACATACAACTGACTCTTGCCTTAGTCTTTGCGTACATAGAAGACAGATGAGGACTATGTACTATTATAGCAGTGATGTGAGCATGCTCTAGTGTAGGTGTGTGTTCCCCAGGTGATGGTCACCAATGTGACGTCCTTGTTGAAAACTGTCAAGACAGTGGAGGACGAGGCAGCTCGAGGAACACGGGCCCTCGAGTCGTCAATCGAAGCCATCAGTCAGGAGATCAAGGTACTGCAGGCCTCACAGCAAGGAGGGGCAGCCTTTGTTATTTCTTTCACTTGAATGGCTGAACAATGCCAGAACATGTATTGGAAATGTTCAAGTCTTGATGATTGGATTATATGTCAGCTGTTGTACCGCCTGCCATTTAATTGATGATTGGATTATATGTCGGCTGTTGTACCGCCTGCCATTTAATTGATGATTGGATTATATGTCAGCTGTTGTACCGCCTGCCATTTAATTGATGATTGGATTATATGTCAGCTGTTGTACCGCCTGCCATTTAATTGATGATTGGATTATATGTCAGCTGTTGTACCGCCTGCCATTTAATTGATGATTGGATTATATGTCAGCTGTTGTACCGCCTGCCATTTAATTGATGATTGGATTATATGTCAGCTGTTGTACCGCCTGCCATTTAATTGATGATTGGATTATATGTCAGCTGTTGTACCGCCTGCCATTTAATTGATGATTGGATTATATGTCAGCTGTTGTACCGCCTGCCATTTAATTGATGATTGGATTATATGTCAGCTGTTCTATCACCTGCCATTTAATTGATGATTGGATTATATGTCAGCTGTTGTACCGCCTGCCATTTAATTGATGATTGTATTATATGTCAGCTGTTCTATCGCCTGCCATTTAATTGGTGCAGTGTCGGAAATCAAAATAACATATTTATAAAAAAATTGTAGATGATCAGATGTAGCCTGTATACTTTAAGGTGGTCAGAAACTTTGAGGCTAATGTACTTGTTGAGTATTGTTAGTTTCATTGTGGGTGTGGGGTGGGGTGGGGTGGGGTGGGGTTGGGTGGGATGGTCTAGCGGTAAAAGCACCAGACTCCCGATGAAAGGCACCAGGGTTTAAATCCACCTCTGGGCATTTATAAATATGGGAAATTTTTATTCGCCCCACATTTTGTATGTTTTTTGGAAGAAACACAAATAGTCCTTGGTCTGTCCAACCAGGGGAAGTAAAATAATGCAAATATCCTGTTCATAAAAAGCCCTCGACATTACGGGGATGACAGTAAAATGGAAAAGCATACATATTCTCTTCTAACAGCCTCTGATGGTCACCTGTTTCAGAGTTATGTCTCCACAGACCATGTTGAGAAGAAGATATCTGCCGAGGAACTTGTTCGTTTTACCAAGCCTATCACCATGGCAACGGCCAAAGCTGTCGCCGCGGGCAACTCTTGTCGCCAGGAGGATGCCATCGTTGCTGCCAATACTGGACGCAAGGCCATCTCGGACCTGCTCAGAGCCTGCAAGGTGGGCTACTGGTCAATATTACAGGATTTAATTGTAGACATAAGTTCTGTTTCTTAGCCTAGTATGTGTTGATGAATACACACTATTTGTATATTCTAGAATTTGTCCTTAATTTCTTGCCTCCAAAGAGAGCAGCTGGGTCTTAACGTAATGGGAGTCTCCTGGATCCTTATCTCAAATTTGTGTTATATTTACATTTTTTATATTTATACATGTACATACAGGGGGAGGAAGTACTAATTTTTAATTATATTTATATGGGACAAATAAAGAACATGTGTCTGTCTGTCAACATGTCATTAGACCGAGTTTGATTTTGGATTGGGCTAAATTAGACACTTTTACTTGACATTCAAATATAAATGGTAAGAAAATGGTGTCTTACAATTAGACCGTCATGCTGAAGTGTGTTGTTCTGTTGCCAGGGGGCAGCAGCTGGAGCAGAAACAACGGACATTAAACAACGAATGCTTGAGGCTGGTCGATTCTCAGCAGTGGCCTACAGAGACCTTCTCTGCCAAGTCAGCTCGGTACGTGTGGAGAATTATTTGTTCCTGACCAACGTGGAGTTACCTTAATAACTGTGCCAAGATTGTGATTATTAATTTGGTACTAACATTTTAATTAACAGTAAAATAGAGTAGTTCTGCATATCGTAACATAAGTTCAAAGTGTTGTGCAAAACAAATATAATGGAACATCACTATTAAGGTCACTCTTCGGATGGGGCTATGTAACCTGAATAACGAGGTGACCATATTAGTAGGACTCATTTTTATACTGTAATGAAAATAATTTAGGACTATTCTAGGGTGACCTTAATTGTGAGGTGGCTGTATTACATAGGTGACCTTAATTGTGAGGTGGCTATGTTACATAGGTGACCTTAATTGTGAGGTGGCTGTATTATATAGGTGACCTTAATTGTGAAGTGGCTGTATTATATAGGTGACCGTAATTGTGAGGTGGCTGTATTACATAGGTGACCGTAAAACATGGTTTGATTACTTAACCAGCTCGATTGCACCAAATTGCATACAGTGATTGGTCGTCATTGCTATTGTACCTATTTGCAAATAATGATGTCGTACTCAACAGGATGTGTGGTTGACTTGAGTGTCGTGTTTGTTTGACGTGAGTGTGATGTATTTACAGACTATGCAGAAGCCGACGGCCAGCAGCAGACAGGAGCTTGCGATGCTGTCAAAGAAGGTGGCTTCAGGGGTGACAGAGATAGTGCAGGCGGCTGAAGCCATCAAAGGTATGTCACGCAAAACTTACTCATCAATTCTGTCTACGACTGAACTCCTAATGGCAAATATCTTCACACTAAAATGTTTCTTTTGTGTGCAAAATTTCCCGGCTCTTCAAATATCTTGGTAGATTCCTTAGGTTCGTAAACGGTTTATGACTATGATCTACTCTGACATGTTGCATGTATTTGTGTGTGTGTTATTCTGTCTCATGTATTCTACACTGAGCTATATAGTCTATATATATAGCAATTCGGTAATATGAAGTGAAACTTATACAAGCATCCGTAGGATGTTTTACATAGTCATTTGCTGTATTTTTACAGCTGGCCAATGTTGCCAAAACAAAAGTGAGATACTGTCATTGGAAGATTTATCGGATTTGTTAGTAGCTAATTTCAAGAAGTGGAAGGTAGCCCGTAGCGACATATGTCAATATCTATGTGTCTTGACAATGGTGACATGTGTTGTCATGTGACTGTGTCGCGTCAATGATGCGTCACTCTGGCAAGGAGAACCTGTTTCTACTCTGTGTGCTTTTCCTTTCCATCAAGTTCTCCATCTAACCATACGTGATGATGACAAACGAGGTACTTATGGCAGTGTCACGTAGTCGGTGTCGTGTCATCAACATGATCTTGTGTCACTATCGGTGTCACTATTTGTATCCGTGATGTGTGTAAGCATGTCGGTGTTGTGTCACTAATGTTGTTTTTCTGTATTCTCAATTGTTGTTTCTCTGTTCTTTTATGTTCTGTTGATTTCATTTGCTTGAGTTCTGTGTTCAGTGTTACGCACTTGTGTTGTCTGTGATGTGATGTCACTAATCTGTGCCCACGGGAAAGAAAGAAGGAGTAGGGGATTAGGGTATTACTGGGATTAGGGGATTACTGGGCCCGGGGGAGATGGGAAAGTGGAGCCTTACCATATCCTGAGGTTTAGGTGTTTCGCAATGTAATCTTGACTATGTATGTCCATATATTTGCCCAGATTCCCTGCTCTATAAGTCACTGTGTGTTGTATTGAATTTAACTTTAACATTTTTAATTGAAAATCATTTGGCCACTGACAGTTTGGAGTGAAACAATTGGTGTTGACAATAATGTACTTGTTCTGATAACTAGTTGTTTTATGGTGTAGTAGCCAGTAGTTGTGGTATTAGAGGTGAAGGTAGTAGCAGTGGTATTGATTTGTGAAAAGCGCATGCTTGTATGCACACTGACATGCATACATGTCATGTATGCCATTGTCTGTTGTGCCATCGTCAGATACATACACCTGTGTCATCAAGTTCGGTCTTGTGGGTGTAAGATGGTCAGTGTTATGGACATTGTTGCAAGAAATGCCTAAGCTGAAATTATTTTAATAACGTTTAGTGAGAATGAGGATCACCACGAAGTCGTGCTGCAAACTGTTAGATCGACTGCAATTAACGTTACAACCATCTGTGTTAGCTGTAACAGTGAAAGAGTTGTCTTGTTGACATATTCAACTTATTTTCCCACTTTGACATGTAAAAATACAGACAGTTTAGTAATTGGTTTCTTCAATTAGCTTTTGGTATTTATTATATGATCAACAAGACTTTATACCAACTTGAGTGATATAATTATAGTAAAACGGGAATAATGGTAATCTTGTAATGGAGTGGTCATCTCGTAACAGAGTGGTTATCTTATTACGGAGTGTTCATCTTGTAATGGAGTGGTTATCTTATTACGGAGTGTTCGTCTTGTAATGGAGTGCTCATTTTGTAATGGAGAGGTCATCTCGTAATGGAGAGGTCATCCCAGAACAGCGAGATCATCTCATAATGGAGTGGTCATCTCGTAACAGAGTGGTCATCTTGTAGGCTCGGACTGGGTTGACCCCAATGACCCGACGGTGATAGCTGAGCGAGAACTACTTGGAGCGGCCAACAAGATCGAGGCAGCCGCACGCAAGTTGTCACAGCTGCAAGCTCGTAAAATGCCCAAGGTATGCTCCCTACTTGCATGGCTTCACTGTATGCTCCCTGATGACAATGGTAATGTGATTCCTTTGCAGCATCAGCAAAACAGATATCCACACAAAGCTATAAAGTTGTAACTGTAAGCTCCAAATGTAACACTAAGTAATATTAAAATCACAGGTACATTAATGTTATGTATTGCACAAATGTTAAGTGAGAAGTCATAACTATTACGATTAAGATAATAGTAGATCGGCTATGAAAAACATGTTCAAGATGAAAGAGGCTAAATGAGATGGTTACTGAATCGGTAAACCCAGCTCAAGACAAAATTATATCAAACATACATATAAGGATTTCATCCAGCTGTGCACTGAAATGCCTAAGCTGAAACTGTACTTGGATGACAAATAAATTCAGATTTTGTAATAAAAATAGGTCAGTTAAACATATTTGTAATACAAAATAACGACAGCAGTTGGAAGAATAGCAGAAGACACATGTTTTGCAAACTGATCCGGGCATTGCAGTCCTGATATGTAAGTGATATTATGGAAATTGAAGACAAAAGCAATATGCTCTGATGAGTTTATTATACTGCTGTAGATTACAAGTACCCCTAGGTAGTCTTTCATTAACATACTAGATAAGCAGAAACTAACCTAATTAATAATGCATTAGTACAGAGGATTTGCATCTAACATATCCTTAGCAGTATGACAGAATATACGATAATGGAGACATATTGTGGGAAAAGATAATAAATACAAACATTATAATTTTCAAAAAAGGGCAAATGTAATAAAATTTAAAGATAATACTAACAACATTGATAATTTTCCAATAAATGTGAAATTAATGTAATAAAATTTTAAAACAACGGTTTTAAGTAGTCAACTGAATTGTTCCGTGGTACGCGTGGACCTGACGTAGAGTGCTGGGACAGTGCTGTCCCCTGTGAGATATGTTTGATATATTTGGTGGTGTGACAGGACGTCTACCAATTATCAAACATGTCATGCGGCGGGCAGCCAGTCAGACCAGAAAGAACGAGACAACAAGTGTATCCGTAGCTAAACATTTAGTGCACAGATAAATCAGTAGCATACAGCAAGGCAAGAGACTTATACGCGAAGGTAATCCAGAATTTGCTCTAAGCATGTAGTTCCCTTCAGTTGTTTTCCGTTTTCGGTTCTCCGACGTTTAGCGTAAGGCAACTACCGTCTAGTTTGGTTTCTTCAGTTTCTTCATTTGTTTGCTTTTTCGTTACGTTTGTTATTTTTCTGTCACCATTTTTCAGTCTGGATTTGTCTTTGTTACATAAGCGTTGCTGCTGGGTGCAGTTATATGTATTGACACGTTTAAGTTGAACTTGGTGTTGTACTAAGCCTGTAGTTCAGTGTTTAAAAAAGCATGATGATCTAGTTGATTGATGCGTTTCATATACCTTGTGTGTGCCCAGTAGACCCCATGGGTTTTGAAATATGGATATTCCATTAGACACCTCCATGTTGACGTTGATGTTTTAAACTATGCAGACAGTTGCATCTTTGCCATTTCCAACCTTCAAAGTTCTTACAAAAGACTAATGACATAATAATTATAATAATAATAATTAGAAACGCACTGCTGATTTTCATGTATTTTTCCTGAATTAACAATCATGAATGACCTACTTATGAGAAGAGTGGCATGAAGAAACACTGAAACATGAAGATAGTTGCCATATGACTGAGGTAGGCTGGACAGCACCAGAGAAAGAGTGAGGTGGGATTGACAAAAAGACCATGGAAAAGAGAACAGGGTGTTAGAAGAAGAGTGTGACCAACATTAAGATGGAGTGGCAGTGAGTGTCCAGACAGATCTTGTACAGCTGAGAATGCAAGAGACTTGCATATGATATACATGATCGCAGAACAGACCAGTTGGTGAGGCCCCAACCCTGCAAGGGTTCAAGGGTAGAAGACCAGTAGGCCTACTCAAGAATTACAGTTGCTTTATGGCTTGAGCGTTGTTAGTTTTGACAAGTTGTCCATAGATGATGATCTTGCCCCGTTTGCTGGGCCCACACTTCAATATTAAGGGTATGTAGGTGATCTCATAATTGAACTATAACCATATTCTCTTGTTTTAACCTGTTCATTAAAGGTGCATGACTTTAAGGACAGACCTTGTTACTTAGTACTGTTTGACTAGAATAGGATGCATGGTTATATGAATGCAACATGAGCTTCCTGTCTGTTCTACCTTTTCATGTATCCAAACTTTACTGCATGTTCTCAGTAAGAGTTGGCACTGCGATTACAGGTTATCTAGCCAGATCCTCTTCTAGTGTGGCAGTAGATAATGTTTTTAAGGTACCCAGAAATGTATGAATTTTTCTGTAGTGAATTTCCACTCTACATGTTGACTTTTCATCTCTTATAAATACGTATACAACTGCAGTAATAGCTAAATTTGCATTGCGCATTGTAAACTATTGATGTAGTTATTAATATTAAGTAAAATTAGGGGCAAACTTAAAAAAGTCCCAACTGAAATGGCAATCACAGAGACAGATGGTGTAGGTGTATAAATTAGCATAATGATATCTTTGTTGGCTGTTTCAGTGTGATGCCATTTCAGTATGAGGCCATCTTGACTTGTTCATCTTTTGTTTATAGCTGTATATCCTTTTGTGTGAGATAGAGTGTGCAACTGAATTGGAATATAATGTTTATTACACGGAAATAGGATGACATGTAATGCATGAAGTATAATGACGAACAGTATACAAATGTTCAAATCATAGCAACTATTTAAACCATAAGGTACCTGAAGTTTGTTTAACTGATGAGAGGTGAAGTTGTGTTATGTTTGTGTCATCTCGCACATTTTGTTGTTGTTGCACACAGCAGGCGGACGAGAGTCTCAACTTTGACGAACAGATCCTGGAAGCGGCCAAGTCTATCGCTGCGGCTACAGCAGCACTGGTGAAGGCTGCATCTGCCGCCCAGAGGGAACTCATTGCCCAGGGCAAGGTCAGAACCTCACTTTCACTACCACGCTGCAGCCATTGTTTGTAGTGCATGCTGTTATGTTCATTACACAAAGGTTGGATTCACCAATGTGGGGTGATTCTACAGAGAAATTAAGTACAATTAAATACGTGAAACGGTTATGTTATACACAAAAATTACATCAGAGAGGTGCTATATAGTCATCAAGTTGATTGTGGTGGGGAGTAAGTCTTTGAAGAAAATCTAGTGATACAACACATACATAATTTATTGTCTGATGAAATAACAATGTTCCAGTCATTTAGATGCAGTCAATAGAAAACATGATTTATCACAAAATACACGAATTGGATAGAACTTTTTTGGATAAACGCGTCATATTCACTTCTCAAAAACTCTCATACAAAGAAAGGGCTTAGAGAAATGGACATACTGTTTTTACTTTGGTGTGTGCATTATGCCATGTACTCTTATATAACTTAATTCGTTTAATAGTTTCACATAATTTTACCTGTACATTTTATTTTATGTTTTAAACTCACGACTGTTAGGAAGATAAAATGTATATTAATTATAAGGTTATCGTGAATAAAGGAGTTTTATTATTAATAAATATTCTCAGTGATGAACATTTCTTGTGATGACCTTTCAGATTGGCACTGCACATACAGACATGGAGGAGGACAGTCAGTGGTCTGAAGGACTTATCTCGGCCGTAAGTCTTCACATGCTCCTCTTCCTTTCTCTGCTTCTGTAAGATTATAAGCAGTTGTTCTTTTTCAGTAACAACTAATGTATGACGCAGTGTGCAGGTGTGCATGCCACAAATGACACACGTTTTCAAGAATTATGGAATAGTTCCAAGTTCTACATTATGGAATGTTTTTATTTCAGAATGATCGATATTTTTTCATTAAATCAGTTAATTTTCCATTTCTAGTGTATTTGTACGAGACTGCATGAATGCCGCAACATAGTACTGCTGCAACAAAGTAGATTATTTGGGTGTAATAGTATTTGGTAATTGCCTTCGCTAATTTATGTACAAAATGTTTGCTTCTGAACATTTTTTGGTAATATTGTGTGTGTTTTCTAAGACATAATTAAATAGCTTCTTGGGTATACATATTCATAGAAAACTATCTTAGCAATGTCTCACATATAAAACATGTTTAAATCCTCAAAATTGTGTAGGTTCTTAAGTATACATTGTGATATATACACCAAAAATAATTTAATGGTTATTTTGATGCAGGATCAAATTGTTACCAGTCCAAAAATGTTCTGGTAAATATACAGTCCAGTCCAAACAAGCATATATATATATATATATACACTTATATGTATACAATATATGCATTCACAAGTCTGACATAACAGTGATAGTCAGTAATGAAAAAGCTTTTTTATTTTTTGCTCCTAAAATTTCCACCCATCAAAAATCTGAATTCAACTTTTTGAAATGATGGGTGGACAGGTTTCTAGATAAAGCTGTGGTGTGATGTGTATGCCATGTCCTGTTGTAGGCCCACATGGTAGCGGCAGCCACCCACAGTCTGTGCGACACGGCCAATGCCCTGGTGCAGGGCAACGGCAGTGAAGAGAAACTCATCTCGGCTGCGAAGCAGGTTGCCAGCTCCACCGCGCACCTTCTGGTGGCATGTCGCGTCAAGGCCGACGCTGACTCATCAGCCATGCGCAGACTACAGGTAGGTCAACTCCTCACCTTCTGAGAAGAACATAGAATTTGTCGGGCACTGTGGTGCAGTGGATAGAGCTTCGGACTCTCGACCGAGAGAACCCGGGTTCGAATCCTGTGCTGCTGTGTCAAACCTTGGACAAGTTTGTTCACTCTACATTGCTCCAGTTCACTCAGCTGTATGAACGAGTACCTTGCTATAGACAGTGGTGGATATTTGGGTAAGAACAGTCTTTGCGCATTAATTGCAGCATGGCTGGATGCTTCCCAGAGAAGTCGAGATGGTGTTCAATTGAACAGGTCTGCCAGGGAGTAAAGTGTAAAGTGCTTTGAGCAGTCCTAAGGACTTGATACTGCACTACTTAAGAACTTACGTTTAGGGTAGTCTGTAATGTAGAAGCGATACATAATAATAATATATGACAAAACAGGTATGAATAAAAACTGTCTGATGTTTAGAGGGAGGAACAACAACCCATTTGTTAAACTGAGTCAAACTTGCATTAGTGCTACTCTTACAAGCACCTGCTTTCTATGTCTGTTTGGTAGTAATGTAAACAGTTTCTGTTTGGTGACATTTTTGTAAAATGCTGTTGGTTTTGGAACATGAGGCTGCTGAAGAGTTTGTCAGTGTGTGACGTGGTGTGGTGTGTTCAGGCGGCGGGCAATGCGGTGAAGCGTGCGACGGATGCACTGGTGCGAGCCGCGCAACAGATGAACAATGAGTGGCATACGGATGAGACAGACTACAGCGTCGATCTGAGGATGGTTGGAGGACTCGCTGAGGTAAATGTCTTCTCTTGCTATCTCATGCAAACTAAGGGGGCATGTAGTAGTTAGCACACCTGCCAGAGTTCCGCGTTCAAAACCCAGTTCGGTATATTTGGTGTAAAAACCTAGCTCTCAACATTGGGGACTTTGTATCCATTGTGACTCGGAGATCACGTTAATGTCACTCCCATCTGAATTTCATATGTAAAAGAACCACTGAGGTTAACATACACCCTGCCAGTGCGATAGGACAACCATCAAAGATAACTGACAGTGACATCTTGGACATTTTGTAGTGTCTTAGTATTTCATACCAATAGTGCCATTCTCGTTACTTCCATATCTCAACATCTGGTAAAAACAAGTAACACTGTTATATGATCCTGAACGATGGTGTCTGTCTCTGTGTCAGATCATCAAGGCGAAGGAAGCGATTCTGATCAAGGAGAGAGAGCTGGAGACAGCGCGCCGCAAGCTAGAGACCATTCGACGTGCTAAGTACAAGGGCCGCGGAGAGGGTGGAGAGGACGACGAAGACTCAGGGTCTGCCTTCTAGGAG
Organism: Paraescarpia echinospica; assembly: GCA_020002185.1. Lineage (NCBI taxonomy): Eukaryota > Metazoa > Annelida > Polychaeta > Sabellida > Siboglinidae > Paraescarpia > Paraescarpia echinospica. The sequence continues at coordinate 32,214,191 of CM034532.1, forward strand.
CCACGCACACCAGTGCCTTGTTGTTGTCCTTACAGTATTCTCATGGTCCGCCTGTTGTTACCAATTCTAGATGGTGCTTCATTGGACAGGAGGCGTGAATTGAACGACTAATTGTCATTTTGTAATCGTCCATGTCGAAGAAGCAGCGGTGATGTAGAATGGGACAAGAGGGGTTTTCATGTTCAGGTTAATGTTACATCGTTGTTTAGATATTACAGTACATCCATCACTTGGCGATCACGTCCCTGGCGTATCGATGTAGTAAATGATAACCCCAATGCCATCAGAATGAGAAATGTTTACATGAGTGCCAACCAAAAACTGCCAGTTTCTTTCAACTGTCTCACCCCCAACTAAAGGGGTGAATGTTGATATCACAGTGACTGCTACTTGCACCAAGATTCAGTGGAGTGAACTAATATGATTGTTCTGTCATACTTGTAGTCGACAGACACAAAAACGGAGTTGTAGTGTGCAATGACCGAAACTGCTGAGTAGTACTGCTTTAGTTCGTAGGCTTCCCATTAGCATAAGGATCGTATTAAGTTGCAATTACATACCGTCGTGTATTTGTTTGTGTGGATAGAGCCAATGTATTTTGTATCGTTGATTCGTCCATCTGCAGTGAAAGAGGCATGTCTTGTTGATGTGTCACTGTTATTTTTGATGTTATGTTAAGTTCATACAGCATTTAATAAGGTGGTAGTTCTATGGAATTTGTATTGAGTGCGTATAATCAACTTCGCAAGATAAAAATGAACTTGACGGCCATTCTGTAGACTTTGTAAGTTTGTATATATAATGCACGTCCAAGCCATAGGTGCTAATGGTAACTGCTGATAGTATGTAAGTGGACCGGCATGTGCAAACACCACCTTTCTAGTTATTTCTACACAGTTTTGATGCTATCGAGGCCAGACACGGCAGGTAGATATGATTATTTTTTAATTTGTCCAAACAGTTCAATTTTTTTCTGCCCAATGCATGAAATTGGTCTTACTGAGTAAAATATATATTGAATTTTTTTCAGCCAGACCCCTGTTTCCATGGTAACAAACAAAATGGCCACCATTTTGAGCAAATATTGGCAAATTTGGAAACACATCTGGATAGTGAATATACCTACCTTACAAGGTAACCTTCCACATAGTAAACTCAAGTTTCATCAATGGAAGATGAATGCTGTGCCATTGTGTATCTTAACAGGTTGTGTAATGGAAAGGATATTTTATGAAAAGGAAAATTAGTAGGTATTACTGTCTATAACTCTTGCTGGGGAATTATTAATCTGATAGCAGTCATAATCACTGTTGACACATTCAGAATTTATGTGATAGAAACCTGACTTGAAACATGTCTGAATGTCAGCATAGATTTGTAGTCGGAAGAACACACACAAGTTGATGAAGCAGCAATCATGTGCTGCAAATCATGTTTGTCTACTTAATTGTACTTTAATAAATCCTCTGAATGTGGATGCAGTGGTTTATGCATGAGCTCATGTCAGGATTGTTTAGGAATAACAAATGTGAAGACATCAATATATCTATGATTTTCTACAAATCACCAAATGATAACAACTATTATAGCCTGAAACAACCTGTCCAGGTATATTTAAAACATGATATATTTATACATATCATAACGCTGTGTATGTAAATTTGTTATTAGTTATCTGTTCGATGTCCTTTGCTGTGACTAGTTGGCTTCTTCCGTTAACACAACAAAATTATATAGATTTCTACCAAAGTTATTGATTTTAAATAATAAACATTTTACATAATTTGTACTGTCTTAATGTCATTGATCATTGCACATGACACAGTTTCAATCATGCTTATACACTCTATGTGTTGCACAAGGAAGTTTAGTTTTTCATTCAGTGCCAAAACCACAGACGGTGAGTGGACAAGGAAGTCTTTTAGTCTAGTCGGAAGAGGGGGGTATCGTGTACCCCCCAGAAAAAAATTCTTATCGGCATCTCTAGATCGGAAAAAAATGCGTAGAAAACGATGAGCTATGTTAAAAAGTCATCCGGATGTCCAACGTATCATTTTTATGCAAATCAGTTCCGCCATTACCAAAAAATCTATGTTTTACTATATATCGGCCAATATTGCAGATAACTGAACAAATAACATGTTTTGAGGGTCCAGAATCATAATAAAACTATTATTGAAGTGACCACACGTGTCCGTGGCATACTAGTATGCAAATTCGTGCCGCCATTGCCGAAAAATTGTTAAAAAATATTGCAGATAAGTTGAGAGGGTTTTTGAAGGCAATAATTTCAAAAATTGTGTTATTTTTGCGATCACAGATCAAGGTCATGTGCTAGAGGGTCAATTCAAGGTGTTTTGAATACAGAAATTCCACTAAATTCATTTATTGAAGTAGGTAATAACAGAACAGAAGATGTCTTCAAACATTGCAAGAGAAGTGTTCTCCACTATCAGATCCATCACTCATCATCGCTTTCAGTGAAACCGTCAAAGTCGAGGTGATCTCGATTGCAAGACTGGGTCATGTTCAGAAGCGCAGCGAGGTCTGCGACGGGGATGTTCTCCACCTCGGCGAATTAGCATTAACAGCCTCTCCATTGTCTCACACACGGTTTTGAGGCAAAAGAGGGACTTGGCGTATGCCTTTCCACTGAGAACACCTTTGTGGGATCCACTTGTCACCAGCTGCGTCTCAAACAACATCTCTGCATATCCAGAACCACGCATTTTTGGCCTGTGAGCATGCCGATATAGTTCATGGACGTGTGAAAGGATCCGATCATGACCACATGACTGACGAATTCATCTGCCATCGCCAGATGATGGGTAGGGCTTTCAAACAGACTCCCAGATCGAATGTATTCAGGACCCACATCTGACCCACCTCAACCGTGGCTACCTCCGAGCACTTCAGTATCTCGCGAACAATTGTGTTGTCGGTGATCGGTTGATGGGTGGGCGTGAAGTAGTGCACTGTTGATTTTCTATGCGGAGGAGTCCCGGTTGCAGAGGTGAAACCCCCTAGTCCAGGTGCGGGCTGCTTGCCGCTGCTTCTGATATACCTGCTGTAGAGCCAGACATAGTACTTTTGCATCTTAGTAGATTAGACGGCGTCGTTCTCTACAGGGGGTGTGAATGATGAGCCATCGGGAAACTTTGGGCCAACGCGAGTGAAGTGCAAGGTTGGGAGAGTTTCTGGCATGTCGACTTTCATTCTACGCTGTTGCGACTTGTCGATGATAGGAAGCTTTCGGACCTTGGGGCTCTCGAATCCAGGCCTGACCTCCTGCACCATGATTCCCCCAGCACTGTTGACAATGTTGCTGCCGTGCACATTCGTAGTGGTTTTATTCAAGTTGTTCCACTCACAGTGGAATACGACGTTGCCCTCTCCCGTCACCATTTGGGGCGTCAGATAGGTTGAGACTTCGTCCTGGGCCTTGGCCAGAGCAGTTTCCAACTCTAAGCCAAAATCGTAGCCCTCTGAGTGGCCAAGCCTGTGCAATATCATGGTGAGCTGCTTGCTTCGGAACAAGTGTCTGCCCTTTCGAGAGTGTAAGCTCGTGCAAGAGCATTAGAAACGGTGATATTCGAGCTGTGCTCGAGTCAGAATGAAATGGTATCCGCTTTGTCGTGATCGACCTTCGTGAAGTAGACATGGTCGTTGATTGGGTCATTCTGTAGGCGTTTCAGTAGTTTCTCAGAGCGATAGGTCGAGCTCTCGTACCCATTCCGTTTCAGGTCGTCGACATAGAGCAAGTGCAAGGAAGATTTTCTTGGCATGTGATTCGATTTGCACCCATGCATTTTCTCTGTTCTTCCAAGACGAGAAGTCTCCACCTCGCTCAGCTTTGCGATCACCATCTCTGATCTATATTTTGTCACATAAAATGCACTCTGGTGGGAAGATGGGTCCAGCGGAACCCGCTGAAGACAATTTACGAGGGGAGTGATGCCATTGCGAGGTTGATGATTCGGGTTCTGTATCATCTCCCAGAAGATGGAGGTTGCCAGTAAAGCGCTGATAACACTAACGGTGATACCCAGCACTTTCCAGGTCACCGGGGAGAGTTGATTGCGATACGGGGACTCATGTGATTGGTGGAGACGTCGGTCCCGGATCTTATGAAGCTGCTGTGTTTTTTACTTACTTGTCTGGGGGCTGTAGGGTCTGCGCTCCGGTCACTTTTTCTTTTGGGCATGGTGGCTTAATGTTCACTTCTACCACCACTGTTTATCTGAAATGGGAAATAGAAGTCACCATTAATATTAAGACTAATACAAAACATTAAAATAACACCATTTTTGAAATTATTGCCTTCAAAAACCGTCTCTCAACTATCTGCAATATTTTTTGCATACTAGTTTGCCACGGACACGTGTGGTCACTTCAAGAATAGTTTTATTTTGATATTTGACCCTCAAAACATATGTCTGGACACCTTATTTGTTCAGTTATCTACAATATTGGCTGATATGTAGTGAAACATAGATTTTTCGGTAATGACGGCACTGATTTGCATAAAAATGATACGTGAGATCCGGACGACTTTCCATATTTTGGGCAGACAAAATTGCACAATTTCCACAAATAACAAAATAATCCTATCTACCTGTAGTGTCTGGCCTTATTATATGGCATGTCAATACACATTGTAAAGATGGTCAATTTTAAAGGGAAGTGAGAACGCAGATGGTTATCCAAAATCAGGTTTTACTGTTAAAAAAAACAGTTTGGCTATTGAAGTTAATCATAATGATTTTGTATTATTAAGACATTCCAATATTATTAAAAAAAAATTATTTTCACTATAACGACGGAGCGTATAATTGAGTTTTGATATATCGTGCTTTGCCCTGAAACCTTACATGTGTACAGTATACATTATATGATATAATAATATTCAATAATTCAGAATGCATACACATAAACACTATACCACTTTTATTGATTTTATTGTTGTGCAGCCTGGAGTAAACTTGCTTTTGGCCATCATGCTGCGAAGACATCAAGCCGAAATAAATGAAAAAGAACACAATAAAAATACAATGTGTGTGGCTATTATAATATTATACTGTCAACAAAACAACAAGATAATTTGGACAATTATTGATAGTCTGGATAATTACTAAGCAAAGTTTAAGTATCTCAGTCTGGTATATTCCATCCTTCCAAATAGTGCATGATCACAGTCATTATTGATTATTCTATCACTGTATATTTTCTTACTTGTTTGGTCAAGTGACAGCATAACTCAAACAAAAAAAGATCTTTCAACCAGTGAAGTTCAACCCAAATTAAACTGAAACTCAGTTGAGTTTCAACTATAGTGGAGTTGAAAATGTCACATGCAAATGAGCTCGTGTTCAACTGTTGAATCTCAGTTGAGCTTCAACTATATATATATTATGCAAATAGACAGTTGACAATTTCTCACATGCGTTCAACTGTTCTTCCTACAGATGATGCATATGCTTCGCTATTTGACACATGCAGCGGTGTAAATGGAAAGCTAGCTCAAGTCATCAGAAATTCCACAGTTGAACGAGAATGGAAACTCAACTGTCATTCAACAGTTGAACGCGGGTTGAAACTCAACTGAGATTCAACAGTTGAACGTGGGTTGAAGCTCACCCAAGTTCAACACCAGTTGCTACGATTAGAACACCCCCATGCAGAACAGCATGGCTTTGTGTCCTATTCTGCCTGAGGACGCGTTGAACCGAAAATAGCGTCCACAGTCATCGAACAATCAAAAATGGGATCCTCAATGGCCAAACTCTATATATCAATTACTCTGGGACAGATTAACTGCTAACTGTGTGAGTGCTAGTAGTGTGATTTAGAAATAAAATTGACACATACCTCAGAAGGGCGGGGTACACGTAGATAAAAAGGGTTCGACTCTCGATAAGCCAAAAGGCTTCCTTGTCCACCTGCCACCTCAAGTTAATTCTTTGGGTGGCAATCTTGTTATATCTTGTTAAAATTACTACGCCCGCTAATTCCGGGTAGAGGAATTGACTGGCTCCCTTTAAAGTTGATTACAGTATTTATATCCATATTGTGCGGAATTCAATTAGTTTTACATAAACACTGCTTGTACTGTTAGGAAATGAAGTACAAAACGTCACATACAAGTAATAGGTGTACACATATCTTGGTGATTTTGTATGCGAGTTGCGGGGACTAGCAACACATTTTGGTTAAAACAACGTGGGGTTTAAAGGGTTAACGCGCCGATACACAATGCTCTATTTGCGTGGTATGAGTTGCTGTTTTTACAAAAGACATAACTTTTGTGGTTGTATTATTATATCAAGTAACTTTAGAAGAATTTCTATATACATGAAGTGTGTGTTTATTGCATGGCGTATTCAACGGTTTCAGCATCAGCACATGACAATAGGAAGGTGAGTTATTGTCAATTTACGAGCTACAAATAGTTCGCCAGCAAGCATCGTTCGAGTGATAACATTACATGAGTCATTGGCATCATGGTATCGCATTGCAAATAAACATCCTGATCGTTCTTGGCGTAGATCTGAATTGATAGAGGCATCACTAAATTTATAACACCACCAATAGGCCCTACGTTGTCGACCTATTCTTAACAGCATGTGCGAGTGCGTGTGCGCGTGAATGAATAAGGTGCTCATCGGACCTGAGATTTGGAATCCTGATGTTCTTATTTTATCATTTTATCCTACAAGTTAATGTATAATTTATTGAATCCTCGGAACGATGTCAAGCTTCGCGAATTGGTCATGATGACAGACACAGTTCTTGTGCACAACCATCGTCACCGTGTTGGTGGCGAAACATGGGTCCCGGGTAAGCTCACCAGGTAGTTCTTGTGCATAACCATCGTCATCGTGTTGGTAGCGAAACGTGGACCCAGGGTAAGCTCACCAGGTAGTTCTTGTGCATAACCATCGTCGTCGTGTTGGTAGCGAAACGTGGACCCCCTGGTAAGCTCACCAGGTAGTTCTTGTGCATAACTATCGTCGTCGTGTTGGTAGCGAAACGTGGACCCCGGGTAAGCTCATCAGGTAGTTCTTGTGCATAACCATCGTCTTCGTGTTGGTAGCGAAACGTGGACCCCGGGTAAGCTCATCAGGTACTTATTGTGCATAACCATCGTCATCGTGTTGGTAGCGAAACGTGGATCCCGGGTAAGCTCATGAGGTAGTTATTTTGCATAACCATCGTCATCGTGTTGGTAGCGAAACGTGGACCCCGGGTAAGCTCATCAGGTAGTCGAGAACATGAGATTGCAGAACTACCTAGCACATTTATTAGAACACTTTCAGACGACTGGTAATGTATCAAACAGTTTTTATTTGTTTCAGCGATCTACAAATTGCTGGTGAGGTTTTGGACTAATCGCCCCCTCGTGTTGATAGCACTGACTTTAAGTCTAACGACGTTCGTCGCGTTTAAAATCGACACTGTCTCCGACATGCAGGTTATGCTGCCGCAACCATCACCACAGTTTCTGTCATACCACTTCCCAGTCGGCGTGACGGAACTGAAACAGTGTCAGCGGGCGTTTAGTCTCTTCACAGAGAAAGCAACAAAGAAACCCATCTACAACGAATTCAACTATACCGTTGCGCTGATAACCGTTGACGCAGAAGCTGGCATTCTCTTACACGTGCGCGAGACAAGAAGAGGAGCGCCGACAGGTGGCGGCAGCAGTTTCCTAGCGGTGAGCCACAACACGCGGAAACAACTGTGTTTCTACGACTTCTTCAACGGCGACTACGCGATATGGTGTCCGCCGCCGGCGCGCCTCCTGTGCACTCAGGTGCGCGTCGAACTGAAGTACGCCAACTTCGCGGCATACACAATCGGCTACTTTCCTGTTGTAGACCGATGGCTGTGGCAGCGCGCCGTCTGTTGGAACGAGACAGCAAGAAGAGTGGCGCGTCCCGGTTTTGGCTTTCCACTTGCACTGGCCCCGCCGTGGAAGAAAACCGACGTCGAGGCGCCGCATTCTTGCCGCATCGACTGGTTCCGCGACGGCGGCGACTGGGAAGTTATGAACGACAAGGGGGTGAATATACCGCTTCTTGACAGCGACGAGTTCTGTCGGCGCGTTCGCAGTTTTCGCAGGATTGTTATGATTGGGGCGTCGCACATGCGCTACAAGTTCAACTATCTAGCGCTGACATGCGCCGACGAAATTGGACCGAAGGAACGCAAACACGGTTCCGCGAGAGTAAAAGGAACGATCTATATTAATATTAAGCACATGGTCCAAACTGCTGATCTATGGACGAAGCATCTAGACCCCATGAACCTGACTAAAGACGATGCTGTTCTCATCCAGTTCGGAGCTCACGATATATGCCACAATGGCACCCGTCGCACTCTGTCGACTTTGCTGCCGAAATACGTCGACCACCTTAGGGCTATCCAACGCCACAGCGAGCGACTGGCGTTCCGATTGGTGGCGGTGACATCACCGCCGTTCGGGGATAAGGTCCGCCGAAGTTCCAACGACGACAGGAACAACTTCTCGCTGGCGGCGCTCGCCCGCCTCTTGCACACGCAGCTGACGCCCGCCGGCATCGACATCTTCGACGAATTTGCCGTCCTGCTGCCGCTCTATAACAATGACACAACGATGTGTGTTGGACATTACCTGTGTCCAGATCGCCAGGCCGCCATCGTACGCGGACACAGCGGCATTGTTGCTTTGCACATACTTGTGCGCCACTTAGCGGGCGAGTTGGACACCACGACATGCTGACGTGACCCGGATGTCAACGAACGTTCTATGGTTCCTTTTCGTAGCGTGGACGTCGCTTGACACACACCGCAGATGTTTGCGACTAGCGCTTTTCCACTCATATCTTTACATATCGATGTTCTTCCCCGTTGTTCCCTTGTACACTGATGAGGTTTGGGTCCTCTACTGTTATTCATCTGGTGCAGTGGGCTTGCTGTTGCTGCATTCCACTACCCCCTATCACCAGCCTCCTTCCTCCACCGTTCGTCTTGCTCACTTGCCGGGTTGGTTCCATGTCTTTCGGTAACTTCTTCTGTGCTGCTTCTTAATACTCCTCATCTTCCTCTGTTTTCTGCAGTTTTGACCGTTCGTACCAGTCCTCACAAAGAATGGCTCGTTTTACGCTGTCGTTCCATCTCAGCCGTGGTCTTATTCTTCTTCTTCTGCCACCTTCTTCTGCTTTCGTGCTCTTCTCGCTAGTCTGTCCTCGCGCATTCTTTCCTGCAGATCTCAATCTGCTGCCAAATACTTTTATTTTAGGTGTTTATCTAGAATATCTGCAATCGATGTATTCAGTTAATTAGTCGCTAGCGTTCAACGTTATTCTACATTATGATGAAATGTCTGGAGTTGCAAGATCATGTTTGTTGATAATGAAGTATTCTATGTTCTGTTTAAATGTTACATGTTGGAAAAACTGTTCAGTAAATGTGCGTATGTGTGTGCGTGTGTGTGCGCATATGCGCGTGCGTGCGTGTGTTTGCGTGTGGGTGTGTGTGGGTGCGCAGTGTACTACACCGTGCGTGAGTTTGCGTTTGCATGCCGTTCATACGCGTTTGCGCGTGTGTTTGTGTGTGCTTGTATGTGGTGTGATGTGATGTGATCTGATGCTAAGTTTCCTCGGAGAGCAAACTCAACACCGTTCTTTCCGCAACTACATCGCAACGGATTGTAATTTGTCTTGCCAAAGCCAATAGCTCACTCGGTCCCCTACTGAAATGTATACGTATAGCAGAGTCACTCGCTGCGTTTGTCAACAAATATACAAGGCTGTCGTCGTCACTACCCTTTTGTATGGGGCAGAGGCGTGGCTCCTCTACAGAAACAAGTACAATTGCTTGAACGGGCGGAGGAAAGTATCTGCGTCTCGGCACCTTCCGGCCAAGTAAACCTTTGCCCAACTTCTGTCCAGAGCCTGCAAATCCAGGATGGGCCTCTGCAACCACCAGAATGCGTGCCGCCCCCCCAGGGACGGGGATCTTCCCACTGATCTTCATAGGCGAATAACCTACCCCTCACAACGGATGACCGACAGCAAATGGGCTAGTTCTGCTGGGAGGTCAGACATCTTTGGAATATGGTATTTGTCTTTGCAAATCCAGCTATAGTCCGTGGATCCTTGGATCCTTTCTACTGTTGGTTCTGAGAGTTGATCCTGAGGCTGTGATTGTGGGCAGCAGTTGAAGTTCGGGGTACATTTATCCCTGTGCGTAAGCTGCGTTTGATGCTACATTTTCAATGAAGTGCTCGTATAGCAAACCATCAAGTTTTTTTCTACATTGGAAGCCCACAATAGCCTGGTTTTCTGCAGAGACCAATTCTTCAACTGTTGCTATGGTACGATATCTTAGCCCACAACAGGGCCCAGATAATCTGTAAGAGCTCTGATGTACCAGATCGTTATTTACTTGTTGTGCTGTTTTTTTGCTCTGCCATTAAGAATACATCTAAGGGCTCCTGTTAAAAGTGGTAACACAAGACCATTAACAAATCGGTATCTTCACCAATAAGGATAGTGTCGATTATGTCTGATGAGTTCACTGCTGTAAAGTTGATGAGTATGTGCTTGTTTTCTCTGTTGGCCAAAAAACATCTCCTTTAGGAGGAGGACCTTGCTGATCAGCCGCCTTACACAGCATCATCTGAAGATGTGCCATCCGCACATAATCTGTTGGAGGCAACACCACGATCGGCACTCGCTTCCCATTCTTTCTCCCACACTCATCTTCAGATGATGCTGTGGAAGGCGGCTGATCAGCAAGGTCCTCCTCATTTGGCCATCACGCAATTTATGTGGGAGGTGAAAGACGGTATTCCGCCACCCAGCTTTGACATTGGATCCTTAGATCCTCTTCCTGATATCATAAGCTGTGATTGCAAAGCAGAGAGCAAGTCATGTAGCACTGACCTGATTCAGTTGCCACGGCAATAATATGTCATGTACCATCTGTTGCATGTGTACAGCTGGCGATGGGTGTTGTAACCCTCTGACGAATGATGACGATGCGTATATAATATATTAGAAATCATCGCACCTGACAACCTATTTTTTGGCATCAACATTACGGCTCTAGGTGATGTAGGTCTATAATTATAGCGATAATTGGTTTTGATGGACGCCATCTTTAAAAATGGCGGATATGTGAATGTTAGCAAAGGTCATGTGTAACATATTTGAAAATGCTGACCACAATTCTACATATTAATATAGACATGATGGCTTTGTGTGACATAATTGGTAAGACATTTGTGAAATTTTTTTTGACGACCGCCATCTTTAAAAATGGCGGATCCGAAAGTAGGAGAAAGCCAAATGTAAAATATTCCAAACCTTTGACCTCTAAAACTCATGTTTTGACACCAAAAGGTTGTAGTTGACGCAGTTGTTAAGATATGCGGAAATGTGATTTGGCGGTCATTTTGTAAAATGGCTGCCATTTCTTTAAAAACAAAAAGTCAAATTGCACCTCAGATTTTCTGTTGATTGAAACGTTGTAGATGACATTCATGCAAAAAAATGCTTTTGGCAACCAAATTACACGGGAGGACATGGTACACCGCACTATATTGAGAATTTGAATATACACTTTTTTGCATGCAACCACTCTCAACTATGTGGATTGATACCTATTTATCATATGTTGTTCAACAATATTACAACGAGATTGAATGTGTTTTCTGTTGTTGATTGTGCTATTATTATTATAGGGGCATAGACAATAGATGCGACTCAAAGTCACTATATGCATAAAAATTGCATTGGAGATAAGCATGTATTAAGATCCAACATGGCCGATATCTGAAAGTTTTATGAAATGACAAACATGCAGCCGTTATATACATCTGGTGATGTTTATCTTAACTGTTGACCATGAAAATATCGGTCTTTACACCACTTTTGTGACATTATCATGCATAATTGCAAAGCTATTGAAGAAAATAGATGTTTCAGTAATGAAGGCCCTAATTTGCATATTAAAAAATTCCCTAGGTTGTCCCGAGGACTACCAAGCTGAATTGCTTCAGGAACCCCATGGGATAGAAAATTCACCAAAAACATTTTATTATAGAGCATCCATTTATTCTATTGCAAATGGACAAAGTCAACGTTAGACCACAACGCTACTCCCCCATAGCGGCTAAAAATCGGGGTTCACTGTATTTAAAAACGATTGTTCACCTTAATATTTAACGAATTAGTTATTATATATCGTTAGGTAGATTAATCCATTATCATGCCAGTGGTATGCAACATGTATATGAAACATGCAAAGAAAATGTATATTACAGCCTACCCCTACATTTCACTAAGCCAAAACGTCACTGGCAGCGACGTTTGCCCACTTGTCATTGTCGTCAAAAATGACAATGTTCCACCATATGGATTTCGGTGGACTTTTTTCCAGTAATGCACACATATAGTACTAACTAAAAACACTGTCATAATTACTATTTCAATTTGTTTGAGGTTGACCCTCTTTTGGGCAGACATTGACTGGTCTATAGCGCTTGAAGCCAGTCATCAGGGAGTTTGTATGTGCAGGGCGACTGTTGGAAGATGTGTTTGATAATGAGGGGCTATTTTCGCGCAGTTTCTTTAAGGAATTTGGCTGTGAGTTCATCTGGTGCTTTCCGTTGGTTTATATCTTTCAATAGCGTTATTACTCCGTCTATCCAAGTTTGTTGGGGGATTTCTTGGAACTAAATTGTTTTTAGAGTAATTGCTTTGCCGCCATCTTTGTTGTTGGTCGTTTTCTTGCAGTGTGGGAACGCCAATGTTTTCTCGTTTGTTTGCCTTAATGAATTACCAGATTAGTTTTGGGTTTGTTTATAGGCTGTCTGTCTCCATTGTGTTTTTTTGCATAATTTTTGTAGGATGTTGCCTTAGTAGCCTGCCTTCGAAGTTCCTAAAAGTTTTCCCAGTCGCTGTTTAGTCTAGTTTGCTTTGCATTTTTATGGCTTTTGTTGCATTCATATTATTTCTCGTGTTATCCAAGGGACGTGGGATTTTGCTTTGGTGTTGCAACTAGTGATGGTATTGTTCACCAATGTAGTAAGTTGTTTCCGGAAAAATGAGTTTAGTCCATATAAAAGCATGATGTTGTTCGTTGGCTTAAGCCGTCTTTAAGTTTGTTACTGTTTGCTGGATTGTATCTAAATACTTTGTGTGGTGGTTTCACGTTCCGAACTGGATTTAGGTTAACGCTGAAGGTCACTGCTTCATGATCACTTATGCCGGGAGAGGTATGAGTTATAACGATCATGGACTGATTTGAAGTGAGTATGACATCAATGATATTGCACAAATAAACTCGTGTGAGGTCGTTTACCATATTTTGAAGTTCAAATTAACTCTAATAGTTTGTTTTGCTTTGTTGCAGTTATGTTGTTTATGGGTTGTTACTTGCCCCAGTTGATATCAGAAAGTGAAAATTTCCTACCTTAACTACATTAGGGGAAATATTTCGTGATCTGTATAGATTCGGCAAGGATTCATGGAGAGCTTCAAGTGATCAGAGGTGGCCATTTGCGATTCCGTAGCATAGGATGCAAAGTGTATGGATTTG
>CM034532.1:32228777-32263319 GCA_020002185.1 Paraescarpia echinospica
ACACATCTGCTATAAAATATATATTGGATGATTTTAATACAAACAACGAAATTTGGCATTGCTAGGAAGCCGGTAGCCATAGATAAAATCATTTTTCGTAACGAGCTGCACAGAAAGGCCACTTAGCTACTCCATTTCTGAGTACGGTTATAAATAAAATATTACTGAGATATAGCTCCGCTCCATGTTTCAGGGGGTGCAATTTAAGGTTTTTGATGAGCCTGAAATGGGGGTTAGGTTGGAATTTTTTGGGAACTTCGGGGATGTGTAATTGGAGGATTTTGGAGCCTTAAAGGGATGAGGTTGGGGGTTTTGGGGGAGCGTCGGGAGGTTGCATTTGGAGGTATTTTGGGAGCCTCATGGAACATAATATTACGTCAGCAATAACAAATGCTTTATACTGATTTCTGTTGCGCGTAACTGAAACATCACAGGGGAAATATTGTCTGTACGGAGGCGCAGCAATCATGAATCTGATGCTTTGTCTTAGCAATGTAGCGCCGAAGCCAGCCAAATTTCCCTTGGTACAAGAGATAAGTGAATTATTGACGAGTCTAACACGGGCTGACTACGACCAGTTGTCACCGTGTAACAGACTTTACGGGCAAAGTGGAGAACACTAACGAAAGTTACCACCTCACTGCTTGACTAATGACGTTTATACGTTGTTTGACTGACGATGTTTCGACGTCGATATTGTGTATTATTGCAACTGAAGGACGGTATATAGTATTTACATTCTCCGTTGGCAATGATCATCACAGAGTGAACACACTCACACACGCACGCACGCACGCACGCACGCACACACACACATTTTGTAAGTTATCGTTAACTTACAAACTTTTAAATCGTATAATAGTACATGTGTGGAGCGGTGACGTGTGAATGCGGGTTCGAATCCTGTGCTGTGGTGTCGAACATTGAGCAAGTTCGTTCATTCTACGTTGCTCCAGTTCACTCGGGTGTATAAATGAGTACATTTGTTATATATAGAAAGTAGTTGATATTTGTGTACGAATAGTGTTCGAGCATTAATTGCATGCAGCGTGGCTGAATGTTTCACAGAGAAGTCGAGATGGTGTTCGATTGAACAGGTCTGCCTGGGCGTAAAGTGTGAAGCGCTTTGCGCAGTACTGAGGACTGGATACTGCATCATATAAGTACTTAAGAACTTGCCTTTATATAATAGTCGCCAAAATATGTTAATTGCTGTTTGTTTATGCAACGTTAGACAGGACACCACAAACACTCCCGAAAAAGCTCACCTGTTGCGATCGTTGCAAGGTAGGCAGCTATGTTGACGACAGCATTGAGAATAGCGACACACGCAAGCACCTGAAGACGGAACATACACATTTCAGTTTCCGCAAATGGCATAGAATTTGCAACCACGCCGATAAACAGCATGCCTTGATGAGCAACTGTATACTTCAATGTGAGCACAGTGTTATTCTCATAATGACAAGTCAACGTTTGACGCAATCATGCCCGTAGTTGTAAGCAAAAAGGGTTACGCGTGTGATCAACGTGTGACAACAATTTTAAAGGCGCATGTTTTGTGCATGATTGAACTGATCACTACGTGTGAGGTGTGGTATACGTTTGTTGACATTTAAAATGTTATTCGGTGAGACTCTTGTGTGAAACCATGGTAAAACCATAGCGCAAAATCCAAACTAAGATAAACTCTCGGGACATTACTTTGAGGTAATTCCAGACCTTTTCGTGTTCAAGTTGTATGGTCAGGTTTGGCCTTTACTATCCTCGTAACTGAAATATGTCGTCAGTAAAAGGGAAATGTGATGTTCATGACGTGTACCGTATACCGCTTCGTTAAAAGCACATGAAGAGAAAAATATTTCATGCAAATTATAACAATAGTACTATGATACTACATATGATATATAGCGCTATAGTTGCCGTGAAGTGATACATTCTAGTAATAATACTACATCAGATATATAGCCATATAGTTGCCTTGAAGTGATACATTGTAGTAATAATACTACATTAGCTATATAATCCTATAGTTGCCGTGAATTGATACATTGCAAACGTGTTCTGATGTTGTATAATATGCATAAGATTATTCACACTTTCGCCTAATGTATCTAGTGATCAAAGCCAATTGTTGATGGGTGTAATGCTAGTAGGTTACGCTCTCTTTTATAACACCGACTACTCGTGGTCCGTAAAACTATTCACACAATGCACATGTGAACTTCAACGAACTGCCGATGGACTAAATGCGTTGAAGAGAGACTCAGAGTTTTGACATTACAGAATGATTGATGACCGCTGGTAATCGATACTGACCTTGAGTAGCCAGAGCGACGCCGACCACTTCCGGGACTGATGGCCAGTGGAGCAGGCGTCTTGCAGCATCAAGGCATTACCGAGCAGAACGACTCCCAGCAACGTGGCAAGCAGAATGCTTTTAGCCATCAACACGACGGATCCATTTCCCGTCCCGTCGGACATGCTGGAAAAGTTCTGGTCGCCGCAATCCCCGGACGAGTTCGCCGCCGACATCCCAGCGGTTTCTTGTCCGCCCGCCCGTCCGTAGTCGCGTCCGACCCGTGTCGCGTTATCGGTCCACTTAACCAGAGACCTACTGTGATTGTGCTAACGGTGGTTCCAGGCCATTGATGTCGTTCCAGTCTATAAGCTAACGACCTCGTTCGCTGTAAAATCTGGTCCACACGATCGGGCATTAATTCCAGCCTAAGTATCACTAGTGATGGTTCGTCGATAGCTATTGTGACGCATTGGCGGTTGCGACCACCAACGTGATGTATTTCACTGACGGGTCAGCGCAACATCTCGGCATTGTCCGGGGCAGGACATTCTCCTGGGACAGTTCTCGCGATGCGATGAACGTCACCTAATAACGCGTCCAACCTGTCCGCTTTCTAATGACCATGTCCACCTCCCTAATATCACTGAGATGTCGGGTCAGATTGCAACAGAACATGCTCAACAGCGTCTGCGCACACCTTAGTTAGTCCTTCTGCCACCATATCACGCATGGACGTATACTCGCACTGCGTGATGATGACGCTAAATATGTTAGCGTTGCACGCAGCAGTTGTCAACATCCGTCCGTGCAGAGTGTGTCGCCGCCACGCACTAAGACGGAAGCGATGTCTCCCGGTAACGCTAATATCCAATACGATTGCTATGACCGGCGGGCCTCATTCGTTTAACGCGCTGTCTTGATTCCGGCTTGCGTAATTGAGCAACGGACCGTCAACGCTTGTCACGTAATATGCATAGGATATCGTTAAACCAAACTCGCTATATTTTGTCGGGAATTTTCCTACCATCGAAACTAAAATGTGTTTTCTCCTCAATCAGTTTGTCATTTGATTTCTGCTAGTACTTGTATCACGAACACAATAAGATATGTAATTTATCGCGATTTTTCCGTTTTAAATCTTATAAGATACGACCGAGATCCTCATCCCCGGAACAAAATCAATTTGTATACGGGAAATCCGTACAATATGGGGTGATTGCATCGTATTTGTCGCCAGCGCATTCTTGCATACTATACATAGTCAATCATCTATAACATCTAGAACAGCGTCTTCAATTTCTTCTCATCCACGACTGTCTATCAGCTAGTCATCGCTTCGCACGTATCTATTAGTTGTTTGATCAAGCCAAGAAGAGGCTATATTCGGCGGAGATAGATCGTTGAAATTGGTGGTGTATCAAAGTTCATAAGCAAGTGGAATTACTGATTGACAAGTATTATTCTTGCCTTAATATCATTCATAAAGTAGCAGTAAACATATATTGAGTAGCAGTTGTGCTTAAAGTTAGTTAGATAAAGTATTTTAGGACACTTTAGTCTAGTGAGTGATAATAGGGTACGTTAGCTTACGGCTACGATAAGTTTGTAAACAAGATTTAACAAACCTCGTTATGTGGTAGAATATATAGGTGATAAAGAAACAACCATAAACTACCTACATAAGATAATATCTGTGTAAGTCAGTACCTGCTAGACATTTTGATAAGGTAGCTTTGTTGTTAAAATTAAGCATTTGCGATAATCGGGCGAACTAAGTTTATGTAGCTAGTGTCTCTCTTATTCGCTAGGGTGCTGTATAACCTAAATAAATAAGGCAGTCTAGCGTACGCAATCTTACGTAAAGTGTAACATTTGTGCACAGAAAACAGTCTTCTTAAAGACTACATAGACAGTGAATAGTGTAAACACAGTTGACAAAACTATTTTAAATAGCTAATTAGATTATTATTATTAAATACATTCTGATATGGCGCCTTGCAAGCGGCAAGTCAAGGCAAAGAGACACTTGGTGTGCGACGACTGCCACAGTTGGGTGGATTTTGCCTTATCCGGCTGTACGAAGTCATGGACAGAAACCAAGGAAGAGGGATTCACCTTTCAGTGCGTGGGGTGTTGGAAGGTGAAATGTCTGGAGAAAGAGGTAGCTAGGTTGGTAGATATTGTGAAGGGGATGGAGATGAGAATCAGCAAGGAGACAGATGGAATGGAGAGAGACGACAGGGATAAAGTTGGGAATACTGTGAAACTGAAGGAGCAGAGTAGTGGCAACAAGACCGAGGAAAGGAGACTGAGAGGAGGGAAGGTGATCGGAGGGGAAGAAAGTGGAGGATCGACGGCAGGAAATGTGACAGGTGTGAAGGTGGCAGGAGAGAAAGTGACCGTAGAGAAAGAGGTAGGAGGGAAAAAGAGACGGGAGAGGAGAGAAGGAAATGCAATGGGAGGAAAGATGACGGGAAGAAAGGAAGTGAGAGTACATGTGACAGAAGAGAAGTCGGGAGGGACGATGACAGGAAGAAAGGTGACAAGAGAAACAGCGTCAGGAAAGAATGGAACGGACGAGATTGTGACGGGAGAGCAGAAGACAGGGGAACAAGATTACAACCAGACAGATGCAAACCGTAGAAAGAGCTACACTGAGGCAGTGATTGAGGGGGCAATGAGGAAAGAGAGGGTGTTTATGGGCGATTCGATTATGAGAAAGACAGATAAGACTCTAAGCGAGGGGGAGGACGTCGTTGTTTGTCTACCGGGGGCTAGGATAGAACATGTAACTGAAAGGGTAGAGAAGGTACTGGGGCATGGCAAGGGAGGGTCTATACTAGTACATGTAGGGACAAATAACGCAGAGAGGGAGGGAACAACTGGGATAGTTCAGAAGTACAGACAGTTAGTGAAGAAGTTAAAGAAGACAAGAGTAGAACAGATTATCCTCTCAGGAATTTTGCCAGTAATGGGAGGAAGGGGGCCGACATATAGAAACTGCAAGAGGATGGCGATCAACGCACTAGTTGAGCAGATGTGTAAAGAAGAGGGGGTGGGATTCGTAGATTTATGGGGATACTTTGTTGGGAGGGAAGATATGTACATGAGAGATGGCCTACATCTAAGTGGAAAGGGGGCAGCAGTTTTCTCAGAGAACTTGCTGCAATCTGTTGACAGTGGGACAGGCTGCATCTATTTAAACTAGATTCGCAGGGGGGATTCACAGAGAAGCCTGAAACTGGAGGCATAGATAAAGACAGCAGAAATAAATCGGCAAAGAACAGCCTGGAAAACTGTTCTGAATCAGGATATAAATGCATTTGTTTAAATGCAAGGAGCATAGTAAACAAAAGAAGTGAACTAAACATTATGGTAGAAGATATTGACCCTCACATAATAGGTATAACCGAATCGTGGGCCACCACTGATATATCAGATGCCGAATTGGGACTAACAGGATATGTAATGTTTAGGAAAGATAGAATAGGAAGAAAGGGAGGTGGAGTTATTTTATATATTAAAGAATCTATCCAGGCTTATGAAATAAAATTAGAAAGAGAAGCAGATTGCGAAGAAGCTGTTTGGTGTAACATAGTTACAGGAAACTCAACGTTAACAGTTGGGTTAGTTTATCGAAGTCCAAACATAAGCATAGAAGAGAATGAAAAAATACAAAACGCTATAAGGGAAGTAAGCAAACGGAACTGTATTATTATGGGGGACTTTAACCATGGGCATATACAATGGAAATCTCTACAGAGTATGGGGAGTGAGGACCACAAGTTTTTAGTTTTAGTACAAGATAGTTTCCTTTCTCAACATGTGCTAGAACCAACCAGGGGAGAGAATGTGTTAGACTTAGTTTTGTCCTCACAGAAAGAATTAGTTGACAATGTCAAGATATGTGAGCCACTGGGGAGTAGTGATCACAACCAGATACATTTTACCATCAAAGTAAAATCAGAAAGGAATAGTAAAAAGCAGTATAGGAGAAATTTCCACAAAGGAAGGTATAAGGACATGAGGAAATATTTAGCAAAGATAGACTGGAATAACACACTGAAGAATAAGACAGCAACCGAATGCTGGAATATCTTAAATAGTGAAATTAAGTGCATAGTCGATAAATTTGTACCTTTCAAAAAACAAGGGAAACGGTCTAAAAAGAAACACTTATCGAAAGAAGCCATTAGAAAAATTAAGTATAAACAAATGATGTGGAAGTCATATAGATGTACTGGAAATGATGAAGACTACAACATTTATAAAGAAGCACTTAATCAAGCTACAGCTGAAATTAGAAATTCAAAGAGAAGCTATGAAAAAAATTAGCTAGTAATATAAAACATGACAGTAAGAGTTTTATGCGTATATTCGAAGCAAACAGAAAGTTCAGGATAAGGTCGGTCCTCTAGAAGATAGTGCTGGAAATACAATATCAGAGGGATTCTTAATGGCAGAAGACCCGAATGAGTATTTTAGTTCAGTGTTTACCAGGGAAGATATTAGTTCACTGCCAGTACCAGAGGCTAAGTTCAAGGGGGCAGATTCAGACTATTTAGGACAGTTAGTTGTAACCTCGGAAATGGTAGCTAAGAAAATAAGGGCTATGAAGGATAATAAATCACCTGGAGTGGACGGGATTCCGCCCAAACTACTATTGGAAATTGTAGAACAAATTAGCGTACCGCTTGCAACAGTTTTCAATTTGTCATTAGAAGAGGGAGTGGTTCCTTTAGAATGGAAAGAGGCAAACATTATACCGTTATTTAAAAAAGGTTCGAGAAACAAGTCAGAGAACTATAGACCAGTGAGTTTAACATCAGTGATTTGCAAATTATTAGAAAGACTAATTAAAGATCACATGGTGGATTTTCTTGTTAAACCCATCTCAACATGGGTTTTTAAAAGCGAGGTCATGCTTAACAAATATGTTATGTTTTTTGGAAGACATCACTAGGTGGGTAGATGAGGGATCACCAGTAGATATCATCTATTTAGATTTTCAAAAAGCTTTCCACAAAGTACCACATCAAAGATTACTCCTTAAGCTAAAGGCCCATGGCATAGGAAATGGTATAATAAACTGGATAGAAAAATGGCTGAATGACAGAAGACAACGTGTAGTAGTTGATGGGGAGGCTTCAAACTGGAAATCGGTATTGAGTGGGGTACCACAGGGATCAGTACTAGGACCTATATTATTCTTAATATATATCAACGATTTGGACGATGATATAACAAGCAAGGTGTTAAAATTTATGGATGATACAAAAGTGTTTAGAAGGATTAAAAGTGATGGAGACAGACAGCATTTACAAGATGATCTTGATAGGTTGATCAAATGGTCTGAAAAGTGGCAAATGCTGTTCAATTTTGGGAAATGTAAATGCCTCCACACAGGTCATGGGAATGAAGAGGTAAAATATAAAATGGGGGGTACTGTTCTAAGTACTACTGTAAAAGAAAAGGACTTGGGGTTAACCATTAGTGCTGATATGAAGGTTTCAGAGCAGTGCGGAATTGCAGCGTCAAAGGGAAATCAAATCCTTGGATTAATTAGGCGAAATATAGCGTATAAGAAAAAAAAATTAATAGTACCGCTGTACAAAACAATAGTGAGGCCTCATTTAGAATATTGTATACAAGCATGGAGGCCATATCGCAAGAAGGACATAGATATGCTAGAAAGAGTACAGAGGAGAGCGACTAAAATGATACCAAATCTGAGGGATCTTAGTTATGAAATACGCCTAAAAGAATGTGGTTTAACAACATTAGAGACCAGGAGATTGAGAGGAGATCACATAGAAGTGTTTAAAATATTGAATGGTTATGAAAATATTGATAGAAACATTTTTTTCTCAGTTAAGAAAAATAGAAGGACCAGAGGACATGAAGCTACATTAGTAAAGGAGCAGTGTAGATTAGATATAAGAAAGTTCTCATTCTCACAAAGGACTAAATGAATGGAACAGATTATCTCCTGATTGTGTTGGTGCTAGTAGCGTGAATATGTTTAAAAATAAAATCGACACACACCTTAAAAAGGCGGGATACATGTAGATAAAAAGTATTGGACTCTCGATAAGCCAAAAGGCTTCCTTGTCCACCTGCCATCCAGAGTAATTTTCTGGATGGCAATCTTGTTAAATCTTGTTAAATCAAGTGTACAGCTGGCTAAATGGAAAAGAAATACAAGAGAACCTTGTTATGTTGATTCAGTCAGACTAAAATCCCAATCCATTACTTTGGCCAACTTTTAATTTGCTTTTACATAATTACCTCTATGCATTGGTCATGTACAGTGCACTCCAGATAACTCGCATAAGTTGATTTTCGCTAAGTTAAGTCAATCTTTTCCTCAGTCCTGGGCATAGGTCCCAATAAGGGGACCTCCTGATAACTTTCTAGTTATCAGTTATAAGAAATTCAACTTATCAGTATTGCCATGGGTCCCTGGAGGTTCGACCTTATCCAAAGTGCACTGTATGTTTTCCTTTATTGTTGCTCTAATAATTAATGGTGTATATAATTATACCCATATGGACCATTCTCGTGAAACGTGTACAGTAACGGTAAAGTAACATGTCAAAAATAAATGTTAAATATGTATGTTTTTAGCGAGTACTATTAATATCAAATGTGCTATTATCACGAAGCAGTGCGACTTGATCTGATGGATATTAGATTTTTAAAATGTATTCATGGGTAAAACGTTATGTATACTAGAGTGCAGATCTGCTTTTGTCTAAAATACGTGCATCGCAAAATTCCGTGGCAACGCGGTATTGTGTATTTTAACAAACCTAAAACTTTTACATTGAATGATGACATGCCAGCCAGGTTTACTAACAATCGTAGCTGTAGCATTAGAAGCAATCTGTGAATCTGTTTCAAAAAGGGCTGACTGGAATTTGGAAAAGCAAGGCCCGTAGACACACAGACCCAATCCGAAATATGCCCCAGATTTAGGTAAACAAAATAACATCCACGACCAGCCTTCAGGTTTATCCTCTTGCTATGGTTGCATATACACTATACGGATATTTTACTGTGCATTTTCTTTCACTGCATGTCAAATACTGGGCTACGCAGTTTTATTAACTAGAAAGGCGAGACTACATATGCTTACAAAGAATCGCTTTAATGGAGAACAAGTAGGAAGAATACACTTCGTTTCCTGTAATGTTTTCCTTTGCAGCGACTCAATGCACTGAAGCCTGTCCGTAGGAAAACACAATGCGCTAACCTCGAGCCAAACAACGTCGCCAAGAGTAGCTTCATTGAGATTATTCCAGGTATGTGCTGCAAATATTGTCATCATGATTGGATTTATTACGATTGAGTTTATTTTCGCAAACACTTCCCGTGAATCACGGTGAATAAATGAGGCTATTTAGCTACTTGTTGTGTAAATACCGGTGGTGTGAATTTGTTAAAAATGAAATTTACATACATGAAGCAAGGGCTGACTAAAGTTTTCAATCCTGCATTTTGCTTTCATGTTCCAATGTCATTTAGATGACCGAATCCGTGGAAGGAAGGCACGAATTACACCAACGCCTTATGTGCACGTAAGTACCTTTGTGAATATCGATGATCGAGCTTTGTGACTACCTTTTCAAAACTAGTGACTGTGCAGACTAATTGAAATCTGCTATTTATGGATATTATTTCAGAACATTCAAAACACGAGAGATAATTGCTCACATCGCAGAAATAATGGCTTTGCGAGCCCATGTTGAGAAAGGACTAGTATATCTTCATTTGTAAGGTCCATTATTCAATGAACCGAAACATAGTGTGGTAAGCCATTTAATGTACACTTAATCACCCCCCCCCTCTCTCTCTCTCTCACTCTATCGCTCTCTCTCTCTCTCTCTCTCTCTCTCTCTCTCTCTCTATCAGCTTCTCTCTGTCCTCCTCTCTCTCACTCTTATCTCTCTCTCTCTCTTCTCTTTCACTCTCTCTCTCTCGCTCGTCGCTTCTCTTCTCTCGCCTCTCTCTCTGTCTCAGCTCTATTTCCCTCTCCTCTCTCCCTCTCTCTCCCTCCCTCTCCCTCTCTCCCTCTCTCCCTCTCTCCCTCTCTCCCTCTCTTCCTCTCTCCCTCTCTCCCTCTCTCCCTTTCTGTTTGTATTAGACTTACGATATATATATATATATAAATATCGTAATAAACACTAAGTCTAAAATAGTAACGTAAACTATTGACACATATCCCCCCCCTCTCTTTCTTTATGAACACAGCACCATCAAACGGATAATGCGGGCTCGCCAGAAACCTACATTTCTTTACCATGTAATGCATATTACATAACATTATTAAGGTTTTCTGACAACATAATCTATATGTATCATAGACAGGCCTGCTTTACATGTAAAGATGCCCTGCAATAGGTCCAAAATAAAGTGTGTCTTGAGTATTCGTTAACCGTACAAATGAGCCTAGAGAACCGCCATCTTCTCTTCTAAGATGAGGGTTTGTTCTCTGTTCGGTGTAGGAGGAGTAGGTGATAGTTAGATTGGATGGTTGCTCTGAAATTCCTAGATTAACCATTTGCCATGTTGACTCCTTTCGACGCATGCGTGGTCATAAATTAAACTACGGAAGCGTAGTAGAAAGGACATGTTGCAGGTCATAAAAGACGCTCTGGGGTGACTAGTTTCTTGTCATAACAACATAAGTAACTAGTTTATTGATATAGCTAGAAACTAATTATCCCAGAAACAGTGGTTTGCAGCATGTCCTTTCTACCCTTCCGTAGAAAACTAAGCTAATGTTGCGAGGGCACAATGAAGTGAAGAACTTCGTAGGGCCTACGCGAGCGCTAACCTAGGATAATTGATTTATGTGAGTTCTATTCGTTTCGTTTTTATAACCTACATTTTAAGCGATCTCAGCCAATCACGTCATCGAAAGTCACATGAGCGAGCTTTTAAACATATGACTTCACGTTATATGATGTTTATGTCACTTTCACTTTAGTACCCGCAACTAAAAGCGCGACGGACGCAATCTTCTTCGTGCTCTTTCCTATTATTATCATTACTGCCGTTTCGTTTTCGTTACTGACTATAGCTATCAAAACGAGGCCGGCGATGAGTAGCTCATGTATTTCCATTAAACCGGGGGCTAATGGAAAGAATACTGCCATCATTGCTCGACTAGTAGACTTGATTATTCACAAGGGTAGGCAATGAGTGTAATTTTATTTATTGATATTGATGCATACTTCATGGAATGTCCATCTATATTTGTATACATGTCTGTGTGGGGGGGACCCTGTGGGGTGCGGGGGTGCGTGCGTGCTTATGAAAGGGGTGGATGGGTGTATGAGTGTAGGGTGTGCATGAGTGCACGCTCTTACCCAAACATGTTGTAGTATATGTATATCCTATGCGATTTTGCGTATGATTTTTCTATAAAAACGTTTATGCTATACAATTCTTGTACAGAATGTATGTTGAATTTGTTAAAAACTTACGTAGCCATTTCTATCACCAAACTAAGGTGCCATCAAGACGGACACAAATGTCCTTTCATGACAACGTTGTAGCAGAACCACTTACAAACATAAACTCAAATTGTCTGGACAAAATTCCACTTTGGACGAAACAAATCCATACACTTTGCATCCTATGCTACTGAACCGCAAATGTTCACCTCACTTGAAGCTCTCCATGAATCCTTGCCGAATCTATACAGATCATGAAATATTTCCCATAATGTAGTTAAGGTAGGAAACTTTCACTTTCTGATATCAACTGGGGCAAGTAACAACCCATAAACAACATAACTGCAACAAAGCAAAACAAACTATTAGAGTTTGAACTTCAAAATATGGTAAACGACCTCACACGAGTTGATTCGTGCAATATCATTGACGTCATACTCCCTTCAAATCAGTCCATAATCGTTATAACTCATACCTCTCCCGGCATAAGTGATCATGAAGCAGTGACCTTCAGCGTTAACCTAAATCCAGTTCGGAACATGAAACCACCACACAAAGTATTTAAATACAATCCTGCAGACAGTGACAAACTTAAAGACGGCTTAAACCAACAAACAACATCATGCTTTTACATGGACTAAACTCATTTTTCCGGAAACAACTTACTACATTGGTGAACAATACCATCACTAGTTGCAACACCAAAACAAAATCCCACGTCCCCTGGATAACACGACAAATAATATGAATGCAACAAAAGCCATAAAATGCAAAGCAAACTAGACTAAACAGCGACTGGGAAAACTTTTAGGAACTTCGAAGGCAGGCTACTAAGACAACATCCTACAAAAATTATGCAAAAAAACCACAATGGAGACAGACAGACAGACTATAAACAAACCCAAAACTAATCTGGTCATTCATTAAGGCAAACAAACGAGAAAGCATTGGAGTTCCCACTCTGCAAGAAAACGACCAACAACAAATATGGCGACAAAGCAATTACTCTAAAAACAATTTAGTTCCAAGAAATCCCCCAACAAACTTGGATAGACGGAGTAATAAAGCTATTGAACGATATAAACCAACGGAAAGCACCAGATGAACTCACAGCCAAATTCCTTAAAGAAACTGCGCGAAAATAGCCCCTCATTATCAAACACGTCTTCCAACAGTCGCCCTGCACATACAAACTCCCTGATGACTGGCTCCAAGCGCTATAGTCCAGTCAATCTCTGCTCAAAAGAGGGTCAACCTCAAACAAATTGAAAAAGTAATTATGACAGTGTTTTTAGTTAATACTATATGTGTGCATTACCAGAAAAAGTCCACCGAAATCAATATGGTGGAACATTGTCATTTTTGACGACAATGACAAGTGGGCAAACGTCGCTGCCAGTGACGTTTTGGCTTAGTGAAATGTAGGGGTAGGCTGTGATATATATTTTCTTGTTTCATATACATGTTGCATACCACTGGCAAGATAACGGATTAATCTACCTAACGATATCTAATAACTAATTCGTTAAATATTAAGGTGAACATTCGTTTTAAACACAGTGAACCCCGATTTTTAGCCGCTATGGGGGAGTAGCGTTGCGGTCTAATGTTGGCTTAGTCCATTTGCAATTGAATAAATGGATGCTCTGTAACAAAATGTTTTTGGTGAATTTTCTATCCCATGGGGTCCCTGAAGCAATTCAGCTTGGTAGTCCTAGGGCATTTTTTTAAATATGCAAATTAGGGCCTCCATTACTGAAACATTTATTTTCTTCAATAGCTTTGCAATTATGCATGATACTGTCACAAAAGTGGTGTCAAGACCGATATTTTCATGGCCAACGGTTAAGATAAACATCACCAGATGTATATAACGGCTGAATGTTTGTAATTTCATATAACTTTCAGATATCGGTCATGTTGGATCTTAATACATGCTTATCTCCAGTGCAATTTGTATGCATATCTCCAATTACTTTGAGTCGCATCTATTGTCTATGCCCCTATAATAATAATAATAATAATATCACAATCAACAACAGAAAACACATTGAATCTCGTTGCAATATTGTTGCACAACATATGATAAATAGTTATCAATCCACATAGTTAAGAGTGGTTGCATGCAAAAAAGTGTATATTCAAATTCTCAATATAGTGCGGTGTACCATGTCTTCCCGTGCAAAATGCTTGCCAAAAGCATTTTTTTGCACGAATGTCATCTACAACGTTTCAATCAACAGAAAATCAGAGGTGCAATTTGACTTTTTGTTTTTAAAGAAATGGCACCCATTTTACAAAATGACCGCCAAATCACATTTCCGCATATCTTAACAACTGCGTCACCTACAACCTTTTGGTGTCAAAACATGAGTTTTAGAGGTCAAAGGTTTGGAATATTTTGCATTTGGCTTTCTCCTACTTTCAGTTCCGCCATTTTTAAAGATGGCGGTCGGCAAAACAAATTTCACAAATGTCTTACCAATTATGTCACACAAAGCCATCATGTCTATATTAATATGTAGAATTGTGGTCAGCATTTTCAAATATGTTACACATGACCTTTGCTAACCTTCACATATCCGCCATTTTTAAAGATGGCGCCCATCAAAACCAATTATCGCTATAATTATAGACCTACATGACCTAGAGCCGTAATGATGATGCCAAAATATAGGTTGTCAGGTGCGATGATTTCAAATATATTATATACGCATCGTCATCATTCGTCAGAGGGTTACAACACCCATCGCCAGCTGTACACATGCAACAGATGGTACATGACATATTACTGCCGTGGCAACTGAATCAGGTCAGTGCTACATGACTTGCTCTCTGCTTTGCAATCACAGCTTATGACATTAGGAGGAGGATCTGTGAGCATAACAAAACATAGCACAAGTAAATAACGATCTGGTACATCAGAGCTCTTTCAGAATATCTGGGCCCAGTTGTGGGCTAAGATATCATACCATAACAACAGTTGAAGAATTGGTCTCTGCAGAAAACCAGGCTGTTGTTGGCTTCCAATGTGGAATAGAACTTGATGGTTTGCTATACGAGCACTTCATTGAAAATGTAGCATCAAGCGCAGCTTACGCACAGGGATACATGACCCCGAACTTCAACTGCTGCCCACAATCACAACCTCAGGATCAACTCTCAGAACCAACAGTGTAAAGGATCCACGGACTATAGCTGGATTTGCAAAGACAAGTACCATATTCCAAAGATGTCTGACCTCCCAGCAGTACTAGCCCATTTGCTGTCGGTCATCCGTTGTGAGGAGTAGGTTATTCGCCTGTGAAGATCAGTGGGAAGATCCCGGTCCGTGGGGGGCGGCACGCATTCTGGTGGATGCAGAGGCCCATCCTGGATTTGCAGGCTCTGGACAGAAGTTGGGCAAAGGTTTACTTGGCCGGAAGGTGCCGAGACGCAGATACTTTCCTCCGCCCGTTCAAGCATTTGTACTTGTTTCTGTAGAGGAGCCACGCGTCTCCCCCATACAAAAGGGTAGTAACGACGACAGCCTTGTATACTTGTATATTTGTTGACAAACGCCGAGAGTGACTCTGCTATACGTATACATTTCAGTAGGCGACCGAGTGAGCTGTTGGCTTTGGCAAGACAAATTACAATCCGTTGCGATGTAGTTGCGGAAAGAACGGAGTTGAGGAAACTTAGCATCACATCACATCACACACAAGCACACACATACACACGCGCGCGCGCGCAAACGCGTATGGACGGCATGCACACGCAAACAAACGCACGGTGTAGTACACTTCTGCGCACCCACACACACCCTCACACAACCACACGCAAATACACACGCACGCGCATATGCGCACACACATGCACACACATGCACATTTACTGAACAGTTTTTCCAACATGTACATGTAACATTTAAACAGAACATAGAATACTTCATTATCAACAAACATAATCTTGCAACTCCAGACATTTCATCATAATGTAGAATAACGTTGAACGCTAGCGACTAATTAACTGAATACATCCATTGCAGATATTCTAGATCAACACTTAAAATAAAAGTAGTTGGCATCAGATTGAGATCTGCAGGAAAGAATGAGCAAGAACAGACTAGCGAGAAGAGCACGAAAGCAGAAGAAGGTGGTAGAAGAAGAAGAATAAGACCACGGCTGAGATGGAACGACAGCGTAAAACGAGTCGTTCTTTGGGAGGACTTGTACGAACGGTCAAAACTGCAGAAAACAGAGGAAGATGAGGAGTATTAAGAAGCAGCACAGAAGAAGTTACCGAAAGATATGAAACCAACCCGGCAAGTGAGCAAGACGAACGGTGGAGGAAGGAGGCTGGTGATAGTGGGTAGTGGAATGCAGCAATAGCAAGCCCATTGCACCAGATGACCAACAGTAGAGGACCCAAACCTCATCAGGGTACAAGGGAACAACGGGGAATAACATAGATATGTAAAGGTATGAGTGGAAAAGCGCTAGTCGCAAACATCTGCGGTGTGTATCAAGCGACGTCCACGCTGCGAAAAGGAACCATAGAACGTTCGTTCACATCCGGGTCACGTCAGCATGTCGTGATATCCAACTCGCCCGCTAGGTGGCGCACAAGTAAGTGCAAAGCAACAATGCCGCTGTGTCCGCGTACGATGGCGGCCTGGCGATCTGGACACAGGTAATGTCCAACACACATCGTTGTGTCATTGTTATAGAGCGGCAGCAGGACGGCAAATTCGTCGAAGATGTCGATGCCGGCGGGCGTCAGCTGCGTGTGCAAGAGGCGGGCGAGCGCCGCCAGCGAGAAGTTGTTCCTGTCGTCGTTGGAACTTCGGCGGACCTTATCCCCGAACGGCGGTGATGTCACCGCCACCAATCGGAACGCCAGTCGCTCGCTGTGGCGTTGGATAGCCCTAAGGTGGTCGACGTATTTCGGCAGCAAAGTCGACAGAGTGCGACGGGTGCCATTGTGGCATATATCGTGAGCTCCGAACTGGATGAGAACAGCATCGTCTTTAGTCAGGTTCATAGGGTCTAGATGCTTCGTCCACAGATCAGCAGTTTGGACCATGTGCATAATATTAATAAAGATCGTTCCTTTTACTCTCGCGGAACCGTGTTTGCGTTCCTTCGGTCCAATTTCGTCGGCGCATGTCAGCGCTAGATAGTTGAACTTGTAGCGCATGTGCGACGCCCCAATCATCACAATCTTACGAAAACTGCGAACGCGCCGACAGAACTCGTCGCTGTCAAGAAGCGGTATCTTCACCCCCTTGTCGTTCATAACTTCCCAGTCGCCGCCGTCGCGGAACCAGTCGATGCGGCAAGAATGCGGCGCATCGACGTCGGCTTTCTTCCATGGCGAGGCCAGTGCAAGTGGAAGGCCAAAACCGCGAAGCGCCACTCTTCTTGCTGTCTCGTTCCAACAGACGGCGCTCTGCCACAGCCATCGGTCTACAACAGGAAAGTAGCCGATTGTGTATGCCGCGAAGTTGGCGTACTTCAGTTCGACGTGCACCTGAGTGCACAGGCCGCGCTCCGGCGGCGGACACCATATCGCGTAGTCGCCGTTGAAGAAGTCGTCGTAGAAACACAGTTGTTTCCGCGTGTTGTGGCTCACCGCCAGGAAACTGCTGCCGCCACCTGTTGGCGCTCCTCTTTTTGTCTCGCGCACGTGTAAGAGAATGCCAGCTTCTGCGCCAACGGTTATCAGCGCAACGGTATAGTTGAATTCGTTGTAGATGGGTTTCTTTGTTGCTTTCTCCGTGAAGTGACTAAACGCCCGCTGACACTGTTTCAGTTCCGTCACGCCGACAGGGAAGTGGTATGACAGAAACTGTGGTGATGGTTGCGGCAGCATAACCTGCGCGTTGGAGAGAGTGTCGGTTTTAAACGCGACGAACGTCGTTAGACTTACAGTCAGTGCTATCAACACGAGGGGACGATTAGTCCAAAACCTCATCAGCAATTTGTAGATCGCTGAAACAAATAAAAACTGTTATATACATTACTAGTCGTCTGAAAGTGTTCTAATAAATGTGCTAGGTAGTTCAGCAATTCTCGACTGATGAGCTTACCCGGGGTCCACGTTTCGCTACCAACACGATGACGATGGTTATGCACAATAACTACCTCATGAGCTTACCCGGGGTCCACGTTTCGCTACCAACATGATGACGAAGGTTATGCACAAGAAGTACCTGATGAGCTTAGCCGGGGTCCACGTTTCGCTACCAACACGATGACGATGGTTATGCACAAGAACTACCTGATGAGCTTACTCGGTGTCCATGTTTCGCTACCAACACGACGACGATGGTTATGAACAAGAACTACCTGATGAGCTTACCCGGGATCCACGTTTCGCCACCAACACGACGACGATGGTTATGCACAAGAACTACCTGGTGACCTTACCCGGGGTCCACGTTTCGCCACCAACACGGTGACGATGGTTGTGCACAAGAACTACCTGATGAGCTTACCCGGGATCCACGTTTCGCCACCAACACGACGACGATGGTTATGCACAAGAACTACCTGGTGACCTTACCCGGGGTCCACGTTTCGCCACCAACACGGTGACGATGGTTGTGCACAAGAACTACCTGGTGAGCTTACCCGGGATCCACGTTTCGCCACCAACACGGTGACGATGGTTATGCACAAGAACTGTGTCTGTCATCATGACCAGTTCGCGAACCTTGACATCGTTCCGAGGATAAATTATACATTAACTTGCAGGATAAAATGATAAAATAAGAACATCAGGATTCCAAATCTCAGGTCCGATGAGCACCTTATTCATTCACGCGCACACGCACTCGCACATGCTGTTAAGAATAGGTCGACAACGTAGGGCCT
The DNA here is from genome assembly GCA_020002185.1 of Paraescarpia echinospica. Classification (NCBI taxonomy): domain Eukaryota; kingdom Metazoa; phylum Annelida; class Polychaeta; order Sabellida; family Siboglinidae; genus Paraescarpia; species Paraescarpia echinospica. The sequence continues at coordinate 32,247,401 of CM034532.1, forward strand.
ATTGGTGGTGTTATAAATTTAGTGATGCCTCTATCAATTCAGATCTACGCCAAGAACGATCAGGATGTTTATTTGCAATGCGATACCATGATGCAAATGACTCATGTAATGTGATCACTCGAACGATGCTTGCTGGCGAACTATTTCTAGCTCGTAAATTGACAATAATTCACCTTCCTATTGTCATGTGCTTGATGCTGAAACCGTTGAATACACCATGCAATAAACACACCCTGTATTGTATGTGTTTGAAATGTACAGTGCTGTACGATAGATATGTAATAACTTATTTGTAACATAAATTGGAGGTGGCTGGAAAAATTTAATATTATCAAGTGATAAAACCTTTTTTATACGTTTCCGAATATGTTCGGGAAATCTTCCCACTTCTGGGCAGAGACCAGAAGAAGTCCTTTGAATTCGCCTTCAATGTGCTCTGTCGTTCAAAGCTTTCGAATGTCAAAAAACAGTGACGGAAGGTGTGAACATGGATAACACCTTCAGAAGTTAGTTGCAGTGGCACCCCCTGAGGTTGGTAAGATGTATTATCTTTGCATGTTTCCACGTCCATCTTTATGTTCTGTGAGTTGTAGTTGTAACATAAATGTGAGGCTGTTTGCGATAACTTTCTATTTTGCCTGGTTTATTCCATGATACAGTGCATATGCATGAGACATTAAGGTGTTGTTTATAATCAGTAAAGTATAATCAATAATTGTATTGTTTGTCAATTGATTGACACCCATGTAATATGTATTTTGTATATTATATGCAGGTTGTGGCTCAGCTGACAGGAGAGGAGGGCCATCCTGCCGTCTACCAGTTGCATGTTGATGGTTGTTCTAGGGTTTTAGTGGTTGTATTATTTTCGGGTTTTAGCTAGTGGCTGATTAGTTTAGCTGTTAATTGCTTGTGTATATTATAAAGCAAAATTTGATTCATGTTTGTGGTACGCGTACACGTCAAGTCACCATGCAATTCTTTCCTCATTGATATTAAACTTTATTATTCTGGACTACTCATCTTTCCCTTCACATCTTTTATATAATAAGTTTGTTTATATATACTACATGTACAGTAATTATTATTACTGTACGTGCATGGTTGAAACTCTTGTATTAGCAAGCAGGGCTTATACATACGCATGTGCAAAAAAATTAAGACCGGCATACAATTAAACTGTTGTTAAGTTACCTTCACTATGTTTTCTGTTCTATGTGTGCTTAAAAGTTACACCTTTATGTGTATGGTATTCTAAATGTTAATGTCGATAGTATTTTAATTGCATCATTTTGTGGTATATATCCCTTTTTACTGGTGTGTATTTGCAATATATGAAATACCAATGGGCTATTCAACTGCCGTTCAGTAGTGCATGCACTATACATTTAGTGATAATCATGGGTATTCAAAAGTTTATATAAGGTTGAATTTGTTATTTAGAATACGCTGTTCAATAGTTTTTTAATGGTTTCAACAATATGCTTCAGTCATTGATTGAAAGTGTGCTTTCTTTTAACATAGAGTCTCATGGTATGGAAATTTAACTGCCAAGAACAAAGCACAGCTGGCTCAGGTGGTCAACCGGGTGGGCAAAATAGTTGGCATGATTCAACTGCAACTATGTGATATTTATCTGCAGGTCTTGAGACGGAAAGCTGTCCAGATTCACCATGGTACCAGTCACCCACTCAGTTCTTCTTTTGAAACTCTGCCGTTTGGGCGACGGCTCAGAATGCCCATTGCACACAAAAACTGTTACAAGAAATATTGTGTTCCTTCAGCCATAAACCTACTGAATTCTAAGCCTGAACCTGCGGTTGCATACCATGTCAATGTCTAATGTGCAATTGTGTGTATGTGCGTATATGCAGGGGGAAATTGAAACTTAAAGTACTGTACTTCAAAACATACCTACTTTGTATATAATGTTTATATGTGTATATGTTTTAACACAGTGAAAGCCCAAAGGAAAATGTCCGTACTGTGTAAACCATTCTATGGACAATAACGGTTTTTTAATTCAATACCATTCGGTGTAATCTAGTGGTACCCTGAATGGTTTACCAATGGTATGCCATGGAACGATATAATAAATTATACTGGCAAATACCATTGAAGACCATTCAGAATCCCATTCAATTATATTTTGAAAGGTCTTCTGAATGATCCTCAGTGGTATACCATTCAATGATATACCACTGAGGATCATTCAGTACCATTGGATTAAAGACCATTCAGAATACAATTGAACGATATTTTGAATGGTATTCTGAATTGTCCTAGCTCAGTGGCATATCATTCAATGATATACCACTGACGACCAATCAATACCATTTGATTAAATACCATTCAAATACCCTTGGCTTTAATACCCCCTAATATCATTGAAGACCATTCAGAATACCATTGAATGATATTTTTAATGATATTCTGAATGGTCCTCAGTGATATACCATATAATGATATACCACTGAGGACCATTCAATACCATTGAATTAAATACCATTCAAATACCCTTGGCTTTAATACCCCCTAATATCATTGAAGACCATTCAGAATACCATTGAACAGTACAGAAAGGGTTAATTACAAGGACCAATATCAAAATACCATTGAAGACCATTCAAATACCATTGGCCATTATACACCCTAATACCATTCAATGATATTTGAGTGGTATTTTTTGTAAGGGCTAGTGGGGACGGGGAACCGAGGCAGTTGCCAGCACGAGCGGGACATGGTGTTTACCATTCATCTCATCTCAATCCCAAAACCGAAGGTCGTGGGGGCACCAGTGATGCGTTTCGGGACAGCTCCCTCCATCTCTGGCGGTTCCGGGCAAGGACTTGGGTTGTAGCAAAGGCCATGCCGGTCCATTCTTGGATGTTGTCTGCCCACTTCTTCTTTTGCCTTCCTGGTCTTATTTTTCTTCCACCGTGCCCTGGAGAACGGTCTTGGCTAGGCCACCCGGTCTAGTTACATGGCCGCACCACTGTAGCTTCCTTTTTCTCGCTGTTGTCAACAGTTCCTCGTAAGGTCCTGTGTGCATGTGCTTCAATCATCAGGCGCACAGTCTCGTTGGTGACATGGTCAGTGCAGTAGTTTACCACTACCTTCTGGTTATACAGCTTTCCATTTTCAGGCTTGCTGATGTGACAGGCGGCAGGTGTGAGGCCAAGAATATTTGTCTTCGGAGATTCGTTTGTCAGGTGGCTGTGCAGTCGCTACGAGCGACGAGGTGAGTCGCTCTCATAGACCCTCGGCTTGGAGAGCAACTGTGCCCTGTTCAGCTATGGCCAGCTATGTGCAACCATGACGGCTACATGCAGCGGATACTGGCATGTGGTCACCAGCCGACCTCCTAGTCGTTGATGTGGGATCCAACGACCTTCGCGCAGTGGACACAACTGTCGCCGAGGTCGTGGACGATGCCCTCAGGCTCCTGGGGGTGTCGGACACTTATGGTGATTCCCCTAAGAGGATTTTGTTTCTGTCCGTGATCCAGCGGATCTCCACGGGAAAACATAGGGGGTGTCTCTTGGCACATACAACCACATGGTAAAGTCTTTCAATGCACAATGTCTTTCAATGCACAACGTATATATATATGTGACAGAGGATAGCGCAAGACAGGCATATCTGGATACGACATGCTGAGGCCTTCGCCTAACAACGGGAAGCTACGGCTGCACAATGATGATGATGATGATGATATATATTTATATATATATATATTATACATATAAATTTATTGGAATAATTGTGTTGCAATCTAGGCGTTGTGATACTAGACAGCTGAGGGGGTCACTTTGATTCTGTGAAATGGGGGTTTCGCGGGAAATTGTAGTAGAACAGGGACCGGTCGAGTTTTCGTTATCGCTGCCGTTTGAAAAATACATCAATCTCGAATACCAACATTACCGACACCTTGCATTTGATAACTGGTCTGCCGTGGATCCCTGCAGAAGCTACTTCGAGGGTTCGGTATCCACAGCCACCGGTAACCGCACGTCCGATTGTGGACAGAGTCTTGTATAAGATGATATAAGATGAATGAAGAGGTTCATCTGACTGGATGATTCAAATGAATGATTTTTTACTTATTTCACAGTCAGTTTACAATTTTCTGTGACGTTTCGGCTGCTTCAAGCAGATTGTTCTGCGCAGATGTTGTCACTCTGGTGTGTGCCCCCAAATGCCGCGCCCTGGGTGGCAGTACTGCCCTTCATTTCGATTCATGATGTTCCTGGTTTTTCTAATCCAGATGGCTTCTTTTATGCTTCTTATTCTCCAGTCCGACTCCCTGCCTTCAAATTTGGACATGTCCCAGGCTACTATGTAATTTTTGTTTGAGTCATGTGATCTGTGTTGGCTGATTTGTGCATCTGCTTTTCCGATGTTTTTCTGTTGTTTCTAGTGTAGGGTTTGTTTGTTGATGCTTTCTCGGCGTCTTTTCTGTACTCTTTCATGGGGGTTCTGGTGTGTGTTTCATTTCTCCGATGATGGCATTACTTACACGATATGGCGTACACTCCTTCACACATCTTTTATGCTTCCACTTTGTCTCGTGGTCTTACCAGTGATCTCTTGATGGTCTGAGATTTCACACATAGAAATGAAACCTCACAACACCAGATCGTCTAAAAATGCTAACTGACTCTGACATAAGTAAAAACGTCAGTATTATGTCAACCATTTCAGTCCCTATGATGTTGGGTGGCTGCGGTGAAGTGCGTTTTGACAGGTGGACAGTCAGGATAAGTACTTGACGTTGGCGCGCAATAACTAAGCGCGCGACATTCACTTGAGCTAATGCATGGAAATCGCAGTATATGCAAGTTGTAATAACTTTCACATAATATGTATAGTGCTATGCCGGATATTATTTGTTAATTTAATTTTAATTCCTTTTAACCGTGTGTTGGTGTCACGTAATTGTTAAATGTGACAGTATCGTAGAATGTAGATAATCTCAGTGACCATGGATTCCACTCATTTTGTCATTTTTGATGTCGACATTTTAAGACAAACTGAGCGCGTGGACGTCACAGGAAGTGACGTCATCAGTCGATAGAGGTGTCGTAGAGGTGTACTACGTTACACTGACGCCCGCAATCAGAAGCGCGTCGACAGACCCAACGGAGGGCGTTTCGTGTTCGTAACTCACCACACCGTGTGAGACTGACCGTGCAAGGCGAATTATTGTGTGACAATGTAGATAACAATGTGAAAGTGACTGGCAGTGGCTGTGTCATAGTCATACCAGGCCCGCAGATGTAGCGTGGTTGATCAAATTTCTGGAGTGCGTTTTTTTGGCATTGCGAATTGCACATGTAAAACACAATCCAAAAGAATTTAGCGTAGTCTCAGCTGCTGTCTCGAACAAGACTTCGAAATCGGGAGTCCTGAGTGTGACGTGCTGTGCCAGTAACCGGTGGTTAATGGGACGAATACTGCATTGACTACTGGTCTTGGCTACTCACAACTATAGGCAAATATTATATATGTATACTTCAGAGAATGCCCGTGTGTGTATGAATGTGATTAACTAGAGACCAGGAGATTGAGAGGAGATCAGATAGAAGTGTTTAAAATATTGAATGGTTATGAAAATATTGATAGAAATAGAGGACATGAAGTTACATTAGCAAAGGAGCAGTATAGATTAGATATAAGAAAGTTCTCATTTTCACAAAGGACTGTAAATGAATGGAACATATTATCTGCTGATTGTGTGGGTGCTAATAGCGTGAATATTTAAAAATAAAATCGGCACAGACCTCAGAAGGGTGGGATACACGTAGATAAAAGGGTTGGACTCTAAATAAGCCAAAAGGTTTCCTTGTCCACCTACCATCTAGAGTTAATTCTCTGGGTGGCAATCTTGTTAAAGTACATACGCGCATGTGTGTTATCACTAGTACTAGCTACGCCCCTAGTACACATTTTATAAATTTGGGATGCATATAGATTGGTTGAGCACCTCAAATTCTGTACATTGCACTTACCTAAAGTAATCAATCTTCTTCATATGCTAACGTGTACGTAGATAAAACGTTAACTTTCGATGAGCCCAATAGTCTGGTCGGAAAATGGGGGTATTGTGCACCCTCTGGAAATCAACTTCTAATCGGCGTCTCTAGATCGGAAAAAATCGTCCCGATGTCTCACGTATAATTTTATGCAAATCAGTGCCGCCATTACCGAAAAATCTATGTTTCACTATATGTCAGCCAATATTGCAGATAAATAAGGTGTCCAGACATATGTTTTGAGGATCAAAGATCAAAATAAAACTATTCTTGAAGTGACCACACGTGTCCGTGACAAACTAGTATGCAAATTCGCGCCGCCATTACCGAAAAATCGATTAAAAATATATATATTGCAGATAAGTTGAGAGACGGCTTTGAAAGCAATAATTTCAAAAATGGTGTTATTTTGATGTTTTGTATTAGTCTTAATATTAATGGTAACTTCTATTTCCCATTTCAGATAAACAATGGTGGTAGAAGTGAACATTAAACCATCATGCCCAAAAGAAAAAGTGACCGGAGCGCAGATCCTGCAGCCCCCAAACACTCTCCGCATACATGCATCCTTCATGTGGTATCCATGTCTGATCATGGTCGTTTTACACCCTTCAGTGAAATCAAAGGAACTGCAAGTTCACGACAATATCCTCGACATTCGATAATCGTCCCCCAGCGAGTACAACATAACTAGTTCGTGTGTCACCTCTAGCGTGGCCTATTTATGCAACTGTTTTATTGGCCTCGACAGATACGACAAACAATTATAACTTGAACGAAGACGAATGAGAACATTCGTTGATACTCTCTGGTGTCCTGAACAACGTGTCATTTATTATGATATTCAACCAACTCCGGTTTCCCGAATATCGTGATTAATTCTAATGAAACCAAATCCGAAGATTGACGACTCTTCACTGGGTAAGTCAAGATGGTCGTCTGTCTTCGATCTGCGTTATTTGGTTAGCCACTCCCTGTGTGCTCACAGCTCTTTTTGAAACCTTCACTTCCTCGGTGGATACACAGGGAAGGTCGCATACTGAATGCTTCACACACACACGCACACGCACACACACACACACACCAGCATCTGTTATCTCTCGGATATATCACTTTTTTTAGCCAGATTCCCTAGAAAAAACACATTATATAAGGAAATGAAAATATGTACTGTTATTTCAGCAAAGATCACTGTAACAGTTAACTTATACATTCTAAAGAGCCAGCATTACCGAACATTTTATTTTTAGCTGTATTGTTTTAGGTTTTTTAGGGCAATAATTTCAGAAATTGTGTTATTTTAATGTTTTATTATTATTCTTAATATTACTGGTGACTTCAATTCAGATACCTTTATACATTTATACTTCTATTTCCCATTCCAGATCAACAGTGGTGGTAGAAGTAAACATTAAGCCATCATGCCCCCCAAAAAAGTGACCGGAGCACAGATCCTGCAGCTCCCAAACACTCTCCGCATACATGCATCCTTCATGTGCTATCCATGTCTGATCATGGTCGTTTTACACACGTCAATGAAATCAAAGGAATTGCAATTAAAAAACCACAGCAGCTTCATAAGATCCGGGACCGACGTCTCCACCGATCACATGAGTCCCCATATCGCAATCATCTCTCCCCGATGACCTGGAAAGTGCTGGGTATCACCGTCAGTGTTATCAGCGCTTTACTGGCAACCTCCATCTTCTGGGAGATGATACTGAACCAGAAGTATCAACCTCGCAATGGCATCACTCCCCTCGTAAATTGTCTTCAGCGGGTTCCGCTGGACCCATTTTCCCACCAGAGTGCATTTTCTGTGACAAAATAGAGATCAAAGATGGTGATCGTAAAACTGAGCGAGGTGGAGACTTCTCGTCTTGCAAGAACAGAGAAAATGCATGGGTGGAAATCGAATCACGGGCTGAGAACATCTTCCTTACGCTTGCTCTATGTCGACGAACTGAAACGGAATTGGTACGAGAGCTCGACCTATCGCTCTGAGAAACTAATGAGACAAAACTGCCTCTTATTTTTTAATCTACGGTCAAATATTCCTTTACTATGGTACCGTGATTTTTTTAATGAAATTTCATCACATATATGATAGTTTGATTGTTGTTTTTGTATGCTTTCTATCTTGATTTATGAGCTAAACATGCAGACTATATCAATATATATATATATATTTATTTATTTGTACTGATGTAAATGTTATTTTGTTTCACAGGAGCAGTACGTCTATGTCTACCAAACCCTGATAGAGTTGAACGAGGTCACCGTCATACCGTGTTCACAGCTGAGACAGACGTTTGACGAACTGTATAGGAACAGGAAACTCGCCTAACAGTTTGAGGTTTGTGGTATTTTGATATTTACATTGTAATCTTATGTGCGGTTTCGCTGTTTATATACAAATGAATGTCTGTGTGATTGAAGAACATCGTGACAGCTATTGTTGTGTGTGTATTATATATATAATACATTTAACTGTTCTGAACTGCTGAACTGCTTACAAGAAAAAATAAGGTAGGCAGAAAATGGATGAACGACCTGGGGAAAGAGGCTGTGATGCAAGGCAGCCTAACGGGAAGATCGGTGAAACCATTGATGCGATGTGCAGGTCACTTGGTAAGAATGGATCCTGGCCAAATAGCGAAGATAGCAGAGAGAGAAAACACCAAGGAAGCAGGAAAGGGGGACCACAACTGAGGTGGGAGAACTGTATGAGGACGAACTTGAGAAAACTGAAGAATGCTAAACGATGGAGAGTGGGAAGGGGAAATTGCTAAGAAACAATGGAAAGAAAGAACAGAACGAGTGGTACAATATTCTCCTGACCCTAACCCTAGCACCCTTATCAAAGCGATTTTTGGAGAATGTTAATATCTTTGTAATGTACGCAATTATTAAATAATCATGTTAATATGATCATTTCATGTAATTCTATGCCTTTATTTCGTTAGAAATGTTTTTATTAATTACTACTGACCATGACAATATATCGAAAAAAATAACTGCGCATACGCGCAGTTTCCACTTTGGCCCCACCTTCACGATCCCTATAAGGCATGGTCATGAATATTCAGGACTGTCCGTCAGACTTCGATTAGCTATGCCAAGTTAATAGATGCAAGAAAAACGTCATCAACATGTGTGTGTATTTGGGTTAGCCACCGCCATGCGAATGAGTCGTGACCAATAAAATTATCAAAAGGAAACGTGGACCAACTGCTGTTTATGTCACAGATTCAGGAAATAAAAGAAAGAAAATATGGAATAAACGGAGAATGAACATAGCGACAGCTCATGTCAGACGGATTGATTTAAAAGAAAAAACATCAGTTCTCCACGCACGTTGCCGCCGAAGACATATTCAGATTGAACGATTGTTTTTTGTTGGAATACAAAACTTACGAAATCTCACCTATGGTACTATCATGTTCCGTTTTCACTATGTACATCTGGCTGTACATTTTAAGGTTTAGTTTTAATTAAACGTTTAGATAACAGAAACGTATTGAAGCTGAGAAACATTTAATAATTAGTGCATTTTGTTTGCACCATAAATCCAGCTGCTATTTCCATATGCAGTATAAATACAACATTATACATCACATGAAATAATGTACAATATTAAAATAGGTGGTTACGTATTTTCTTATCTATATAAGGTTTAATTTTAGTTTGAAAAAATAGATATATAAAGAGCATGATAACAGTATTGTCAACAAAATATTAAAATATATTGCATCAGTGTAACAACATGTTTTATTTTGTACTGGAAGTGCAATAATTATTTGTTCTGCCAATCATTTAGAGTCAAAGATGTAGAATTTGTTTCCGTCGAACTCTCGTTTCGATGACAAATAAAATGGCCATTATATTAGGGAAATAAAGTTATAAAATACAAAACTTTAAAAGTAACGCATTTTTAAAAACATTGTTTTAGTCATCATAACTCAAGAAGATCCCTAAAACATTTTTAATGTTGTAGAGCATTTATATTTCATGAATGTTCAAAATTATTGTAAAAGCAAGTTTGTTGACAATTTTTTATACACTACCAGTGTAGTTCACTTAACACAAACTTGTTTCAACAAATTTTGAAGAATATGCTGTAGAACATAATCCAAACATGATGAGCATAAGAAAGCATATATTTTAGTATTGTAGCAACAGCCAATATCGGCCACAATACTTCATGTTTGTATTTATCCCAAAGCATGATGGGATACGACACGTGATGTCAAGTTTATAAAGATGGTCCAGCGTCTGTCAAAAACGACTCACTTACGAATTCTGTATGGTGGCAGCGGGTTTTAAAACACCCACAGTCGACGCTAATACAACAAGGTAAACATGAACATACCAGGGGAGAATCCTACGGTTCAGCCAGCGAAGAATATTGCGCCCACTGGCATCCAGTTTGACATTCCACTGCCGAGAAAGTTCGATGGCGCAAAAAGCCCTCAACAGGCAGAACTTTGGCCTAAGTGGCTAAAGCGGTTCGAACGCTATAGAGTAGCATCGGGACTGAAAAATAAGCCGAATGCAGATCAAGTCAGCATCCTACAGTATGGGGGACTGTGCAGACGATATACTGTGTACGCTGACGGTAAACGAAGAAACCGATGCGTATGACGATGTGAAGATGGCGCTGAACGAATACTTCAATGTAAGACGAAACATCATTTGTGAGCGAGCGAGGTTCAATGAAAGAAATCAATCACCGAGTGAATCGATTGACACCTTCATACAAGACTTGTACAAGCTGTCAGAATTCTGCGACTACGGCAGTCTGCGAGAGGATCTAATCAGGAATCGAATCGTCGAAGTCGTGTTCAGTGATGCTTTATCTGATACGCTACAAGGGAAGTCCGATCTGTCGCTGAAAAAATGATAGAAATTAGCAGACAAGCAGAGGCAAGAAAACACAATAGAGAATTTGTTAGAGAGAACATTGTCGCTAGCAACACTGTTGATTTTGTCAAACTGGCTCACCCAATAAACCATCTCAAAACCGGTACAAAGCACAAACCTAAGAACTACAACACCGCAAAAACAAATTCTGCTACAACAGGCACACACAATACATGCAAATGGTGTGGCCGCAGTCGACACGATCGACAACAATGCCCTGCAAGAGAAGCCATTTGTCGCAATTGCCAAAAGAAAGAACATTTCCACTCTGTCTGTCGGGGTGTCAAACAACCGTCAAACCGGGTCAACGAAGTGCAACAGCTGAGTGTGTCGACTTGCCGTACCTCAGTTATGTTGGGGCACTAGACGACACAGAACACTGGTCAGCTAAGTTCAAACTAGACACGGGTGCAGCTGTCTCTGTGGTCAGCGATCAAGAGGCGTGGCTTAATACAAAAAGCTGCTACCGACAAAGCAAGCTCTACGTGGTCCGGGTGCCACACTTCTACCAGTAGTGGGAGTGATCAAGATCAAGGCAAAATTGCGCTATCGTAACAAATCACTCGATGAACTGGTGTACGTCATTAGAAACCAAGAGTATTCTCTACTCAGTCGGCGAGCGTGTGTCAGTCTTGACTTGGTCGCACGTGTCGACAACGTCCAAGAAACAACGAGTCAGAAACCAAACTCTCTCTCTCTCTCTGTCTCTCTCTGTCTCTCTCTCTCTCTCTCTCTCTCTCTCTCTCTCTCTCTCTCTCTCTCTCTCTCTCTCACTCTCTCTCTCTCTCTCTCTCTCTCTCTTCAAAGGCACCAGTAAACTGAGAACCGAACATCACATCACGCTGTGCGCAGATGCCACACCAGTCTGTTTGTACACCGCAAGGAAAATCGCCCATCCTCTACTTCCACAAATAAAATCTGAGATTGAGTCGATGGTGCGACAGGAGATCACATCGGCGGTGACCGTGCCGACAAGATGGTGCTCCGGCATGATTCCAGTCCAGATGGCAAACGGCTCCGTGCGGATCTGCGTAGATTTGACGCAACTGAACAAGTCAGTACAGCGAGAGATACACCCGATGTCATCAGTGGACGAAAGCCTTGCAAAGTTGAGCAGCAGCAAAGTCTTCTCGAAGCTTGACGCCAACAGCGGCTTTTGGCAGCTTCCGCTTGACGACGAGTCGCAGCTGCTGACGACTTTCATCACACCAAATGGTCGCTTCTGCTTCAACCGGCTACCATTCGGGATCAGCTCCGCTCCGGAGATTTTCCAACGAACAATGTCGATCATACTGGAAGGACTCGAGGGGGTCATCTGTCACATGGACGACATTCTCATTCATGCCACGGATCAAACAGAGCATAACAAACGTGTGAGAGCCGTTCTGTGCCGCCTTCAGGAGGCTGGACTCACACTGAACGCAAACAAGTGCGAGTTCTCCAGAAGCTCTGTAACGTTCCTTGGTCACATTGTCGATGGCTTCGGCATTCAGGCCGACCCGCGGAAAACGACAGCAGTCACAAACTTTCCGACTCCAACTACGGTCAAAGAACTGCAACGTTTCATGGGCATGGTAAATCAGATGGGACAGTTCATCCCAGGGCTGGCTGAGTGCAATGAGCCGCTACGCCAACTATTGAGCGGTGACAGTGTCTGGTTGTGGGGTGACGCACGGAAGAAGTCATTCCAGCGAGTGAAAGATGCCCTGGTCGCGCCCGAAACACTCGCCCACTACGACCCAAAACGTCCCACAATCATTGCAGCAGGCGCCTCGTCGACTGGCATTGGGGCGGTCCTGCTACAAGTGCAAAATGACACCAAGCGTCTTCCAGTTTGCTATGCGTCGCGAACGCTGGGTGACGCTGAGAAACGCTACGCGGTAATCGAGAAGGAGGCCTTGGCAGCGACTTGGGCATGTGAAATGTTCAGCGAGTACGTGCTTGGGTTACGGCTCACACTAGAGACAGATCATCGTTCGTTAGTGCCATTGTTGAATACCACCGAACTATACAAAATGCCGCCAAGGATACAAAGGTTTCGCCTACGGCTGATGCGATTCGCACCGTACGTCCGGTACGTGCCGGGAAAGCATCAAACAACAGCCGATGCACTCTCGCGTGCGCCGGCAGAAGCGCCCGCATCAGAGGACAAACTGTTTGTCGCAGAAGTCGAAGCGTTCGCACAACAGACAGTAAACATTCTCCCGGCAACGAACAAACGCCTACGGAAAATAGTCGACGAGCAGAAAGTAGACAAGGAACGCAGTAAAATCCGAGAATACTCTCTTCATGGGTGACCTCCATATATGCCAAACCAGCCGCTACTACGCCAATACTGGGAGAGCAGGAGCCATCTGGCGATCGTTTATGACATTCTTCTAAATGAAGAACGCATCGTCATTTCTCGAGCATTGAGACTGGACGTCCTTGACTGTCTCCACCAAGGGCATCAGAGAATAACGAAATGTCGGGCCAGAGCGCGTGCATCTGTGTGGTGGCTGGGTCTGTCGACGATAATCGAGGCAATGCTCATGGGACGACGACTTCGTACTCTGCTACCCCGTCCTTCCCAGCACTCTGAAACAGAGGGGTCCTGGCGACGAATCCTTGCAAAAGAAGGAGACCTTGCGTCGTTCCGACCAGCAGCATACCTTCAACTTGCGACACAAAGCGCGTGACTTGCCGACGCTACAGCCAGGCGATCCAGTTTGGATCCGAGACCAAAATCTCCAAGGTCTAGTTGTGAGTCGAACATCTGAGTCGCGATCGTACTTGGTGAAGACCGACTTCAGCACTGTGCGTCGCAACCGTAGAGCGCAGGTGCAGACGACAGGGTCTCGCGCTGGTGACGACTCCGACGGTCAGCGGACACTGCCTGCACACTTCGCTAGAACTGCTGTCCTCGCGACACCCGCTGCTGAGATGCAGCTGTCAGCTACACCAGCGAAGAGTGCTTCACGTCCTGCTAGAGAGACGTCTTCACTCTCTGAACCAGCGGCACCTGAAAAGGTGACTCGGTCGGGGAGAACGGTGAAACCACCAAAGCGTCTAGACTTGTAAAGTGCATTACTTCTACTAGTCAGAATTATGAACACTAATAGCTGTTCAGACATTTAATTAAAGTTCACTTTTAATGTTAACTACTAATCAGACAACGGTTATGTCATACACACGTAATTCATTCTGACTTTCAGTGTTATTGTTTCTACGTATATGATGTTCAATATACTCGGTGGGAGGTGTAGCAACAGCCAATGTCGGCCACCATACTTCATGTTTGCATTAATCCCAAAGCTTGATGGGATACGACACGTGATGTCAATTTCAAGTTTATGCTGAATAAAGATGGTCCAGCGTCTGTCAAAAACGACTCACGAATTCTATAATTATGTACTCCTATTTTCAAACATAATGACGGTCTATGCGTTGTTCACTGTGCGTGCATGAATATTCATTATTCTCGTGCTACATAATTAGTCACTCACCTTGCAGCAAGCTCAACATTATTCCCGTAAATACAATTATTTATCGGCTTTTTGTGCAGATAACACCCAAATTATACATAAAATGCAAGACATAAATACCAGAGAAAGTTCTTATGGGAAATGATCACGTTTATATGCACTATATATCGAATGTATATATGCTTACAAAGAATCGCTTTAATGGAGAACAAGTAGGAAGAATACACTTTGTTTCCTGTAATGTTTTCCTTTGCATATCGGTGGTGTGAACTTATTAAAAATAAAATTTACATACATGAAGCAAGGGCTGACTAAAGTTTTCAATCCTGCATTTTGCTTTCATGTTCCAATGTCATTTAGATGACCGAATCCGTGGAAGGAAGGCACGAATTACACCAACGCCGTCTATGTGCACGTAAGTACCTTTTTGAATATCGATGATAAAGCTTTGTGACTACCTTTTCAAACCTAGTGACTGTGTATACTAATTGAAATCTGCTATTTGTCGATATTATTTCAGAACATTCAAAACAAGAGAGATAATTGCTCACATCGCTGAAATAATGGTTTTGCGAGCCCATGTTGAGAAAGGACTAGTATATCTTCACAACTGTTCTGCACTTGTAAGGTTCATTATTCAATGAACCGAACACACACTTACCTTTGTAGGGCTACAAGGAACTTACCCTGTCGCCGATGGCGGCCACCGTCGTTGTCTCGTGGAGGCTCTTGAACGACCACGAGTCTCGCATTGTCGTCAAGCTCGACGACAGTGACGTCACGGATGACGTTCGTGCAACATTCGTCATGTGTTATTTATTCATTTATTTTATCTACAGTAGTTAATAAACCTTTAGTTTTGTAATAATAACAAGAAGACGACTTTATGCTTATCATAATTTGACAATAATGCCAGCCAAAACTACAAAGTCCACATGGTAGATCAACGTAAGCACAAAGAAGTATTTTACCTATCGAGAGTCCAACCATTTCCCATTTACGTATAACCTGCTCTTATCAGATACATATCAATTTAAAAAAAACAAATTTACATTGCTAGAATTAACACAATCACAAATTTCTTCCAGTAATTTATTTCACTCACTCACTCTCCCTCTCTTTCTCTCTCTCTCTCTCTCTCTCTCTCTCTCTCTCTCTCTCTTTCTTTCTTTTTCTCTCTCTCGCTTTCAATCTATCTCCCTCTCTCTATTTTAGACTTAGTATTTATTATGATATATTATATATATGTATATATATATATATATCATAATAAACACTCAGTCTCTCTCTCTCTCTCTCTGACTCCCCCTCTCTCTTTATCTCTCCCGTTCTCTTTCTCTCACTCTCTCTCTTTCTCTCTCTCTCTCTCTCTCTCTTTCTTTTTTCTCTCTCGCTTTCAATCTATCTCCCTCTCTTTATTTTAGACTTAGTATTTATTATGATATATTACATATATATATATATATATAATAATGAACACTCAGTCTCTCTGTCTCT
>CM034532.1:32264319-32819319 GCA_020002185.1 Paraescarpia echinospica
AGCCAGAGAGAGTGAAAGAGAGTGAAAGAGAGAAAGAGAGAGAGTGAGAGAGAGAGAGAGAGAGAGAGAGAGAGAGAGAGAGAGAGAGAGAGCGAGAGAGAGAGAGAGAGAGAGAGGGGGGGGGTGATTAAGTGTACATTAAATGGCTTACCACACTATGTTTCGGTTCATTGAATAATGGACCTTACAAATGAAGATATACTAGTCCTTTCTCAACATGGGCTCGCAAAGCCATTATTTCTGCGATGTGAGCAATTATCTCTCGTGTTTTGAATGTTCTGAAATAATATCCATAAATAGCAGATTTCAATTAGTCTGCACAGTCACTAGTTTTGAAAAGGTAGTCACAAAGCTCGATCATCGATATTCACAAAGGTACTTACGTGCACATAAGGCGTTGGTGTAATTCGTGCCTTCCTTCCACGGATTCGGTCATCTAAATGACATTGGAACATGAAAGCAAAATGCAGGATTGAAAACTTTAGTCAGCCCTTGCTTCATGTATGTAAATTTCATTTTTAACAAATTCACACCACCGGTATTTACACAACAAGTAGCTAAATAGCCTCATTTATTCACCGTGATTCACGGGAAGTGTTTGCGAAAATAAACTCAATCGTAATAAATCCAATCATGATGACAATATTTGCAGCACATACCTGGAATAATCTCAATGAAGCTACTCTTGGCGACGTTGTTTGGCTCGAGGTTAGCGCATTGTGTTTTCCTACGGACAGGCTTCAGTGCATTGAGTCGCTGCAAAGGAAAACATTACAGGAAACGAAGTGTATTCTTCCTACTTGTTCTCCATTAAAGCGATTCTTTGTAAGCATATGTAGTCTCGCCTTTCTAGTTAATAAAACTGCGTAGCCCAGTATTTGACATGCAGTGAAAGAAAATGCACAGTAAAATATCCGTATAGTGTATATGCAACCATAGCAAGAGGATAAACCTGAAGGCTGGTCGTGGATGTTATTTTGTTTACCTAAATCTGGGGCATATTTCGGATTGGGTCTGTGTGTCTACGGGCCTTGCTTTTCCAAATTCCAGTCAGCCCTTTTTGAAACAGATTCACAGATTGCTTCTAATGCTACAGCTACGATTGTTAGTAAACCTGGCTGGCATGTCATCATTCAATGTAAAAGTTTTAGGTTTGTTAAAATACACAATACCGCGTTGCCACGGAATTTTGCGATGCACGTATTTTAGACAAAAGCAGATCTGCACTCTAGTATACATAACGTTTTACCCATGAATACATTTTAAAAATCTAATATCCATCAGATCAAGTCGCACTGCTTCGTGATAATAGCACATTTGATATTAATAGTACTCGCTAAAAACATACATATTTAACATTTATTTTTGACATGTTACTTTACCGTTACTGTACACGTTTCACGAGAATGGTCCATATGGGTATAATTATATACACCATTAATTATTAGAGCAACAATAAAGGAAAACATACAGTGCACTTTGGATAAGGTCGAACCTCCAGGGACCCATGGCAATACTGATAAGTTGAATTTCTTATAACTGATAACTAGAAAGTTATCAGGAGGTCCCCTTATTGGGACCTATGCCCAGGACTGAGGAAAAGATTGACTTAACTTAGCGAAAATCAACTTATGCGAGTTATCTGGAGTGCACTGTACATGACCAATGCATAGAGGTAATTATGTAAAAGCAAATTAAAAGTTGGCCAAAGTAATGGATTGGGATTTTAGTCTGACTGAATCAACATAACAAGGTTCTCTTGTATTTCTTTTCCATTTAGCCAGCTGTACACTTGATTTAACAAGATTTAACAAGATTGCCATCCAGAAAATTACTCTGGATGGCAGGTGGACAAGGAAGCCTTTTGGCTTATCGAGAGTCCAATACTTTTTATCTACATGTATCCCGCCTTTTTAAGGTGTGTGTCGATTTTATTTTTAAACATATTCACGCTACTAGCACCAACACAATCAGGAGATAATCTGTTCCATTCATTTACAGTCCTTTGTGAGAATGAGAACTTTCTTATATCTAATCTACACTGCTCCTTTACTAATGTAGCTTCATGTCCTCTGGTCCTTCTATTTTTCTTAACTGAGAGAAAAATGTTTCTATCAATATTTTCATAACCATTCAATATTTTAAACACTTCTATGTGATCTCCTCTCAATCTCCTGGTCTCTAATGTTGTTAAACCACATTCTTTTAGGCGTATTTCATAACTAAGATCCCTCAGATTTGGTATCATTTTAGTCGCTCTCCTCTGTACTCTTTCTAGCATATCTATGTCCTTCTTGCGATATGGCCTCCATGCTTGTATACAATATTCTAAATGAGGCCTCACTATTGTTTTGTACAGCGGTACTATTAATTTTTTTTTCTTATAAGCTATATTTCGCCTAATTAATCCAAGGATTTGATTTCCCTTTGACGCTGCAATTCCGCACTGCTCTGAAACCTTCATATCAGCACTAATGGTTAACCCCAAGTCCTTTTCTTTTACAGTAGTACTTAGAACAGTACCCCCCATTTTATATTTTACCTCTTCATTCCCATGACCTGTGTGCAGGCATTTACATTTCCCAAAATTGAACAGCATTTGCCACTTTTCAGACCATTTGATCAACCTATCAAGATCATCTTGTAAATGCTGTCTGTCTCCATCACTTTTAATCCTTCTAAACACTTTTGTATCATCCATAAATTTTAACACCTTGCTTGTTATATCATCGTCCAAATCGTTGATATATATTAAGAATAATATAGGTCCTAGTACTGATCCCTGTGGTACCCCACTCAATACCGATTTCCAGTTTGAAGCCTCCCCATCAACTACTACACGTTGTCTTCTGTCATTCAGCCATTTTTCTATCCAGTTTATTATACCATTTCCTATGCCATGGGCCTTTAGCTTAAGGAGTAATCTTTGATGTGGTACTTTGTGGAAAGCTTTTTGAAAATCTAAATAGATGATATCTACTGGTGATCCCTCATCTACCCACCTAGTGATGTCTTCCAAAAAACATAACATATTTGTTAAGCATGACCTCGCTTTTAAAAACCCATGTTGAGATGGGTTTAACAAGAAAATCCACCATGTGATCTTTAATTAGTCTTTCTAATAATTTGCAAATCACTGATGTTAAACTCACTGGTCTATAGTTCTCTGACTTGTTTCTCGAACCTTTTTTAAATAACGGTATAATGTTTGCCTCTTTCCATTCTAAAGGAACCACTCCCTCTTCTAATGACAAATTGAAAACTGTTGCAAGCGGTACGCTAATTTATTCTACAATTTCCAATAGTAGTTTGGGCGGAATCCCGTCCACTCCAGGTGATTTATTATCCTTCATAGCCCTTATTTTCTTAGCTACCATTTCCGAGGTTACAACCAACTGTCCTAAATAGTCTGAATCTGCCCCCTTGAACTTAGCCTCTGGTACTGGCAGTGAACTAATATCTTCCCTGGTGAACACTGAACTAAAATACTCATTCGGGTCTTCTGCCATTAAGAATCCCTCTGATATTGTATTTCCAGCACTATCTTCTAGAGGACCGACCTTATCCTGAACTTTCTGTTTGCTTCGAATATACGCATAAAACTCTTACTGTCATGTTTTATATTACTAGCTAATTTTTTTCATAGCTTCTCTTTGAATTTCTAATTTCAGCTGTAGCTTGATTAAGTGCTTCTTTATAAATGTTGTAGTCTTCATAATTTCCAGTACATCTATATGACTTCCACATCATTTGTTTATACTTAATTTTTCTAATGGCTTCTTTCGATAAGTGTTTCTTTTTAGACCGTTTCCCTTGTTTTTTGAAAGGTACAAATTTATCGACTATGCACTTAATTTCACTATTTAAGATATTCCAGCATTAGGTTGCTGTCTTATTCTTCAGTGTGTTATTCCAGTCTATCTTTGCTAAATATTTCCTCATGTCCTTATACCTTCCTTTGTGGAAATTTCTCCTATACTGCTTTTTACTATTCCTTTCTGATTTTACTTTGATGGTAAAATGTGTCTGGTTGTGATCACTACTCCCCAGTGGCTCACATATCTTGACATTGTCAACTAATTCTTTCTGTGAGGACAAAACTAAGTCTAACACATTCTCTCCCCTGGTTGTTTCTAGCACATGTTGAGAAAGGAAACTATCTTGTACTAAAACTAAAAACTTGTGGTCCTCACTCCCCATGCTCTGTAGAGATTTCCATTGTATATGCCCATGGTTAAAGTCCCCCATAATAATACAGTTCCGTTTGCTTACTTCCCTTATAGCGTTTTGTATTTTTTCATTCTCTTCTATGCTTATGTTTGGACTTCGATAAACTAACCCAACTGTTAACGTTGAGTTTCCTGTAGCTATGTTACACCAAACAGCTTCTTCGCAATCTGCTTCTCTTTCTAATTTTATTTCATAAGCCTGGATAGATTCTTTAATATATAAAATAACTCCACCTCCCTTTCTTCCTATTCTATCTTTCCTAAACATTACATATCCTGTTAGTCCCAATTCGGCATCTGATATATCAGTGGTGGCCCACGATTCGGTTATACCTATTATGTGAGGGTCAATATCTTCTACCATAATGTTTAGTTCACTTCTTTTGTTTACTATGCTCCTTGCATTTAAACAAATGCATTTATATCCTGATTCAGAACAGTTTTCCAGGCTGTTCTTTGCCGATTATTTCTGCTGTCTTTATCTATGCCTCCAGTTTCAGGCTTCTCTGTGAATCCCCCCTGCGAATCTAGTTTAAATAGATGCAGCCTGTCCCACTGTCAACAGATTGCAGCAAGTTCTCTGAGAAAACTGCTGCCCCCTTTCCACTTAGATGTAGGCCATCTCTCATGTACATATCTTCCCTCCCAACAAAGTATCCCCATAAATCTACGAATCCCACCCCCTCTTCTTTACACATCTGCTCAACTAGTGCGTTGATCGCCATCCTCTTGCAGTTTCTATATGTCGGCCCCCTTCCTCCCATTACTGGCAAAATTCCTGAGAGGATAATCTGTTCTACTCTTGTCTTCTTTAACTTCTTCACTAACTGTCTGTACTTCTGAACTATCCCAGTTGTTCCCTCCCTCTCTGCGTTATTTGTCCCTACATGTACTAGTATAGACCCTCCCTTGCCATGCCCCAGTACCTTCTCTACCCTTTCAGTTACATGTTCTATCCTAGCCCCCGGTAGACAAACAACGACGTCCTCCCCCTCGCTTAGAGTCTTATCTGTCTTTCTCATAATCGAATCGCCCATAAACACCCTCTCTTTCCTCATTGCCCCCTCAATCACTGCCTCAGTGTAGCTCTTTCTACGGTTTGCATCTGTCTGGTTGTAATCTTGTTCCCCTGTCTTCTGCTCTCCCGTCACAATCTCGTCCGTTCCATTCTTTCCTGACGCTGTTTCTCTTGTCACCTTTCTTCCTGTCATCGTCCCTCCCGACTTCTCTTCTGTCACATGTACTCTCACTTCCTTTCTTCCCGTCATCTTTCCTCCCATTGCATTTCCTTCTCTCCTCTCCCGTCTCTTTTTCCCTCCTACCTCTTTCTCTACGGTCACTTTCTCTCCTGCCACCTTCACACCTGTCACATTTCCTGCCGTCGATCCTCCACTTTCTTCCCCTCCGATCACCTTCCCTCCTCTCAGTCTCCTTTCCTCGGTCTTGTTGCCACTACTCTGCTCCTTCAGTTTCACAGTATTCCCAACTTTATCCCTGTCGTCTCTCTCCATTCCATCTGTCTCCTTGCTGATTCTCATCTCCATCCCCTTCACAATATCTACCAACCTAGCTACCTCTTTCTCCAGACATTTCACCTTCCAACACCCCACGCACTGAAAGGTGAATCCCTCTTCCTTGGTTTCTGTCCATGACTTCGTACAGCCGGATAAGGCAAAATCTACCCAACTGTGGCAGTCGTCGCACACCAAGTGTCTCTTTGCCTTGACTTGCCGCTTGCAAGGCGCCATATCAGAATTTATTTAATAATAATAATCTAATTAGCTATTTAAAATAGTTTTGTCAACTGTGTTTACACTATTCACTGTCTATGTAGTCTTTAAGAAGACTGTTTTCTGTGCACAAATGTTACACTTTACGTAAGATTGCGTACGCTAGACTGCCTTATTTATTTAGGTTATACAGCGCCCTAGCGAATAAGAGAGACACTAGCTACATAAACTTAGTTCGCCCGATTATCGCAAATGCTTAATTTTAACAACAAAGCTACCTTATCAAAATGTCTAGCAGGTACTGACTTACACAGATATTATCTTATGTAGGTAGTTTATGGTTGTTACTTTATCACCTATATATTCTACCACATAACGAGGTTTGTTAAATCTTGTTTACAAACTTATCGTAGCCGTAAGCTAACGTACCCTATTATCACTCACTAGACTAAAGTGTCCTAAAATACTTTATCTAACTAACTTTAAGCACAACTGCTACTCAATATATGTTTACTGCTACTTTATGAATGATATTAAGGCAAGAATAATACTTGTCAATCAGTAATTCCACTTGCTTATGAACTTTGATACACCACCAATTTCAACGATCTATCTCCGCCAAATATAGCCTCTTCTTGGTGATAAGTCCCATAATCTAATATCTAAACTGAATTAATCTACACAGTGTTTGAATTAGTTAACTCATATTTTGGCTCCGTTTCCTAAATTCAATTTTGCTTATTTGCAGGAGCATAGGAAATAGTCGAGCTGTTGAAAAGAGGAAATTGGACAATGGGTCACCTGACATAAGATGGTGCCTGACTTTGTTCTGCCCCATTCTGTTCTGTGCGACATCTACTGGGAAGTTGTATTCGTGTTTCAAATAAATGTGTGCATCTGACAGCTTTGTGTATAAAAATGCATAGCAGTGCTATTAATTGGACAATGTGTTAACTGACACAGTAGTAAAGAAGATGTCTGACTTTGTTCTGCACATTAATTCCGTGTGGCTTCTGCAGGGAATAATTATGTACATCACTACATATTTTAAATGGATTTGTGCAATCGATCGATTGGTGCATCCAAATGCACAACAACCCGTCATTATGTTGCAAAATAGGAGTACGTAATAAAATGTATGCTTTCTTATGCTCAACATGTTTGGATTATGTTCTACATCATATTCTTCAAAATATGTTGAAACAAGTTTGTGTTAAGTGAACTATACTGGGAGTAGTGTATAAAAAGGTGTCAACAAACTTGCTTTTACAATAATTTTGAAAATTCATAAAATATAAATGCTCTACAACATTAAAAAATGTTTTAGGGATTTTCTTGAGTTAAATACACCAATGATGACTAAAACAGTGTTTTAAAAGATGCGTTACTTTTAAAGTTTTTATTTCCATCATACAATGGCCATTTTATTTGTTATCGAAACGAAAGTTTGACGGAAACAAATTCTACATATTTGACTCTAAATGATTGGCAGAACAAATAATTATTGCACTTCCAGTGCAAAATAAAGCATGTTGTTACACTGATGCAATATATTTAAAATGTTGTTTGACAATAATGTTACCATGCTCTTTACAGATCTACATTTTTAAAACTAAAATTAAACCTTATATAAATAAGAAAATACGTAACCACCTATTTTAATATTGTACATTATTTCATGTGATGTATAATGTTGTATTTGTACTGCTTATGGAAATAGCAGCTGGATTTATGGTGCAAACAAAATGCACTAATGAACATGATAGTACCATAGGTGAGATTTCGTAAGTTTTATATTCCAACAAAAAACAATCATTCAATGTGAATATGTCATCGGCGGCTTCGTGCGTGGAGAGCTGGTGGTTTTTCTTTTAAATCAATCCGTCTGTCATGAGCTCTCGCTATGTTCATTCTCCGTTTATTCCATATATTTTCCTTCTTCTATTTCCTGAATCTGTGACATAAACATCAGCTGGTCCATGTTTCCTTTTGATAATTTAATCCAAATACACACATGTTGATGACGTTTTTCTTGCATCTATTAACTCGGCGTAGCTAATCGAAGTCTGACGGACAGTCCGGAATATTCATGACCATGCCTTATACGGATCGTGAAGGTGAGGCCAAAGTGGAAACTGCGCGTACGCGCAGTTATTTTTTTCGATATATTGTCAGGGTCAGTAGTGATTAATAAAAACATTTCTAACGAAATACAGGCATAGAATTACATGAAATGATCATATTAACATAATTATTTAATAACTCACATAATTCTCCCACCTCAGTTGTGGTCCCCCTTTCCTGCTTCCTGGGTATTTTCTCTCTCTGCTATCTTCACTATTTGACCAGCATCTATTCTTACCAAGTGACCTGCACATCGCATCAGGCGTTTCATCGATCTTCCCGTTAAGTTGCCCTGCATCACAGCCTCTTTTCCCAGGTCGTTCATCTATCTTCTGCTACCCTCTTTTTTCTTGTAAGCAGTTCAGCAGTTCAGAACAGTTAAATGTATTATTTATACATATATATATATATATATAATACCCACACAACAACAACTTTCACGATGTTCTTCAATCACACAGACAATCAGTTGTATATAAACAGCGAAACCGCACGTAAGATTACAATGTAAATATCAAAATACCACAAACCTCAAACTGTTGGGCGAGTTTGCTGTTCCTATACAGTTCGTCAAACGTCTGTCTCAGCTGTGAACACGGTATGACGGTGACCTCGTCCAACTCTATCAGGGCTTGGTAGACATAGACGTACTGCTCATGTGAAACAAAACAACATTTACATGAGCACAAATTGTAGTGACGGAGGTAAAACAACGTGTATGTGTGAGCGTGTCGTGCTTCGGTTGTTTTGTACAAACAAACGTAAGAATGTTAAACTTTTTTACAAATAACAAACACATGTTGTGACAAAATCAGAAAGAAAACCGTCATAGCTACATTTATAACGGATGGCTGATCATGCAGATCGAAGGTTGGATAAACATTTTATAGGATCAATCACACACCCAAATCACGGAAGATGATGTCCATAACTATAACAAATAAACTAATATTAATATATATTGCATATAGTTACCTATCGAGACACTTTTTGTGATCTGTATAGTTCAGCCGCATCCCGCGGCCTTCTTCTGAAGACTGGAATTACGGGTGTTCACACGGTGTATAACATGTGACACGAGTTGGAGCAGGAATGGTGGGAACTCTTGGCCTTACATCTCTGTTCAATGAAAGTTTTCCTTTGTGGATGTTAAATGCCTCTTTTATTTTCTTGCAGTGTCAGTTCTTTTGGTCAGAAATTCTGACGTCCTACAACGTGCATTCATCATCATTCGTGTCCATCAACCAGACTATGTTTGGCGCATTTGATGGCAAGTCAGTGGCCATGGTCAGGTCTGGGGCATAGCATGCGCTCTACATCATTGTGCAGACCCGCTGAAGGTGTTGCATGGTCTTCCTAGTGCAACAGTTCTCAATAGTAGTAGTAGCCCCATTTGAGCATATTGATTCTCGACCGGCCAACCTGTGTGCGTATTCCATTTAGCGCTTTCCTTGTGATCCAGTCGCTCTCCGCACCAGCAGGGCGGTGTTCCTCGGTGTGGATGTTCATGTACAGGCTGGCGTTCAGAGAGTCGAGTCTTTCATGCCACATCTCCATACATGTTGTTGATGATGTGGTGTCGATGGGCTCCGTCGATACTGTGGAGCTCCTCCGAGATTTCAGGCGGGTTGCAACTCCAATGTGTCCGTGAAGAGGGCGTCTTGCGTCAGTGTTCGGCCGTGTTCGCTCTGTTCGACTTGCCACCGCTCTCCTGGTGTCTGGTGGGACGATTCCGGCACGTGCGCGCAGGATGTTGGTGTTCGTTGGTTCCAGGCAGCCTGGGATAAGTTGGCAGGTGTCAATCAGTTTCGGGTTCAAATTCTTTGCGTAGTCTAAGAGCTCCCATACAGGGCATACTTACTCTGCAGCTGAATAGCATAGTGCTAGAGCAGATGCTCTGATGTCGTTGGATCTGCTCTCCACTTTACGTTTCTGCACTTAGGGATTATATTAATTGGGGTTCCAACTTTCCCTTTGGTGTTTTCTATGTGCACTTTAAACGATAGTGTTCGGTCTAGTGTGACACCAAGATACCCCGGGTATGCACAATGGGCTAGCTTGACTCCATTCCAGTTGTCTGGCGCATTCGCGGTTGCGTAGGTGGAAAAGGTTCACTTGTGTCTTTGTTGGGTTTACTCGAGTTGGTTAGTGTCATAATACACCGACAGCACCACGAGTGTTGATAATATAGTATTTCCTCGATCAGGTTAAAGTATGTACCCTGGGTAGTGACTGCGAGATCTTCCTTATATACAAAGCTGCGCGTGTTCGGGTGGGTAGGCTGATCATTCTTGTATATATTCGTGTAGGTAAATTGAAGAGTATCGGTGCGAGGACACTTCTCTGTGATAAGCACTAATGGTCTGTGCTTAGTTTGTGTTCGCTTATAACTGGTATTGGTTTGCGGCAAGAGAGACGTTCTTGTTTCTTGTGCCAAATTCTATGCTATGACGTCATCTTACCAGCGTCTGGACATGCACATACTGGGAGACGTCAACTTTGCATTCTGCCTTAGCCTGGTCGATGAGGATGTCAATGGCTATGAACGTTCTCGTTCGTCCAACGCCAGCATTGTGTAAATCGTCACGTCAACCTCATGTAAATATGATGACGGGAATAATAATAACAATACATTATATTAATAACGATATTTAAAATACACACAACGAAAATGAAATGTGTTTTATTGCAGAACAAAGGGAGTTGTAAAAATACGAGCAGAACATATGATATTCACGATGTATCTAAGACGCGTAAACGTGACTGAGACTAAATAGACTTGCCAGTCGACCAGATTCACCTGCACTGAACGGCGAGAGGCCCGCGTCTCTCCTAATCGAAGTTGTGCACCTTGCAATGGAACGCCAGTAGAGGGTAGGAACTCCTGAGTTCCCTTGTCCGGCCAACCGGTGAAGTGCAACTGGCGGATACGTCTCATCTTTTTCAACGCCTGTTTCACAACATATCAGCGGTGTTTTTGTTCATAATTGAGAGATAGTTTTCTGAGTAGATGCGTTTAATTCATTCCGCATCTTAATTTTGTTTATTTTGTTGTCTTAATTAAGTCAATCCAACGCTAAGCTGGGAGTCGTTTGTGGCTAATTGAAATGATATAGCACTTGCAACATACTACTGTATTTAATGTTCGTGTTTACATGTTATCATATTGCCTTGTAAATAACGTAAGGATATCAGGGAAATCATTACAATTATACTAATGTCTTACTGTATTTATTTGTCATTTTCAGTTATTGCCAACTAAAAGAAAATATTCGCTGTTGCTTCATAATCATACAGGTAGTTAATGAATTGTTAAACAATTAGATTTTTGTCAAATAATCTCATACTTCAACGAAAATTGCCGGATCACGTAATCGGCAAATTTATCTTCACTGATGATCTCCGTTTTGAAACTTCCCCAAGTCTTCGTCTTTTCTTTCTCCGGCCAGTATTGGCTGCTCTTCTCCTGCAGAGACATAGAAAACAATTTACGGTAAACAAGTTCGCATTAAGCATTTGTACATTGTAAGTTGTACTCGATGCATAATACAGACTCTACTAATTGCCTGGCTTTTAACAGTTGAACTGTTTCGATAGACGAAGTAACTGAAAGAGAGAAGAGAGAGAGAAAGAGAGAGAGTGAGAGAGAGAGAGAGAGAGAGAGAGAGAGAGAGAGAGAGAGAGAGAGAGAGAGAGAGAGAGAGAGAGAGAGAGAGAGAGAGAGAGAGAGAGAAAACCAATTGAAATATACCACTATACACGGGAATAATATGAAATTAACATCAGATTTCAAGACCTGGACTTTGCAAGTGACATGTTGTTCTCGTATCATCAAGGCATACAAGAACAGGCCAGCAAAATTCACAAAGAATAACCAGTGCATAATTATATCCATGTTCTTGCTAACACAAGACACCCTAAATATGAAGAATAAACAGTACAATAATAGATTACTAATTGATTAACAAAAACTTAATGAAGTGGAACAGTATATTTACTTGGGAACTAACGTCAATAAGCAATGAAGAGGGGTGACGGTTAGGATTAAGGTTAAATTAATACAATTGTTAATATTTTATGACGCTGGTCCATCGTTCCTTGCACTGGGCTTGTCGCCTCCATACAACTACTTTATTTATTATTATAACTAATGTTTGAACTGTTTATTTTAATTTACTACGTTTGCCAATTTTGTATGTTATAATTGATTCAACACTATTTTTTATGTATATTTGAAGTATGCTGTGGCTAATTTGTGGTATGTTCCAGTGCAACTCCAACTACCTGTATCTTATCATAGTCATAATTTCCTCCTTTACTGCGACAGTGTGCATGATTTGTATGGTGTTTACATTATGCTTGCTACATATTGGTCTTGTACAATACATATCTCGAAACATACAGTATATGGCATTTCATATAAGGCTGGAAGCAAAAGCAGAGGTTCAGATTGATTTGTGTTGGGTATCGTACCATGCCCATTTCGTAGAGGTTTGTCAACATGACCTCGTGTTCGACTTCTCCTGCCAGATCATAGCATTCATGTCTCTTATGTTCCATTCGCGTGGACCTATCCAGGGAAAATATGACGTCATCAAAACGCAAACTTGAAATGTATATAATACTTATGCAATAACAGTAGCTCGTATGGTTCAGTAAAGTATTATCCTTCACTGCGGGATGTTCCAGTAACACACAGAACCAATGGCGAATGTTAATTTTAAGCATTGCCTTGGTAGGCGATGTAAGCGTTTTCCTGGTTGTTATAACCGTACAACAGAAAAGAATTTCAGTTAAAAGTAATGTTATGTTAAGAGTTATATGCATAAACATATAATACTTAGTGTTAATTCTGGTTATTTGACACTTCAGTTTCAAATCAGCTATTTTTTAACATTCGAATCGATTTAGATTCCTGCTATATTGATGAAGTAAACCAGTTTACGTAGCATCAATCACATTCAGAAATTGCAACGCGATTGGTTCAAAATATCGTTCATTTGCATGTACTTTAACCTACGATACGCAACAACATGTATGGACATACGACGCATAGACAGTCACTTGTCTGAGAGCTTACTGAAACGTTGCATTAATGGATTCATTTACAAGTAATATATACCCTGACTGACCATCGTTAATAAGTAACCACTCAATAAGTACCCTGGCCATCTTAACAAAAGTGAGAATTACTCTGACCATCATAAACAAATAATACGTAGATTGGTTCACCCCCTAACTGACCGTCGTCAATAAGTAATAAGTAATACGTATCCTGACTGATAATATTTAACAACGTACCATGACTATTGCTAATAAGTAATACGTACCCTGACAGATCATATACAGTTACAAGAAGTACCAAGACTATCGTTATATGTACTCCGACTGACCATAATGTGGCTGGCTTTAACGTAGTCATTTTCACCGGTTTCTGCAGACATCACAACACGCGTATGGTTATCTACGTAGACGACAACTTAAAGGAAATAAAAATAAGGCATTAGTTAAAATCCTTTTTCCATGTGTACACAAAGTTTATGACCATATTTTCATTTTTGTGGCGAATAAATAGTTACTACAAAAATAAAAATTATTTACAAACAATGCATTGTAGTATAACAAGATTTTGTTTTTATTACTTCGTGAAAACATAAACAAAAAAATGTAAAGAAAATCAAAGGTTTGCATGCTGTCAGGATTGAACCGGCATCGCCCGATTGTAAAATAAATGACAAGTAACCAACGCGCCTACCCACTGAGCTAGCGGGACCAACGGAAACTCTCTGACTGATTTAAGTTGTTATGATAAATTGTACAACTCCTTCATATATCGATATTCTAGTGATATTATGAGATTATACACGTTACTTTATGTAGCTGGATACAATATATGTTTGCTATGTATGTTTATTGGTGTAGATTATCTCCCGTTGGTTGCATTCGATATAATTATTCTGAAAACGAGCCCAAGCTCGGCGAAACCTATAGTCGACTTGTAGGCCCATTCGCATTCGTTGTTTTGAATAAAATTCGATTCATGTGGAACCGTAAGATAAATGTTTGTTCCTCTAAGATGACTAGTGTTTGTATTACTTCGGAATATTGCACAATAACTCGTTCTGACGCTCGTTTCGACCCAAAAGCTATCCTTGTAAACATGCTCTGAATGCATGGAAAGGGTCGGCCTGATGCGAGTTTGAGTCATAAGTGACGTCACATCTCGGCATCCCGAAAAGCGCGCCAAAAATATGCATATTCGAAAATGTCCGGATGCACACCATAAAATGTGGAATTTCTAATTCATTGAATTTTTTTGATTTTTTTGGCTTGGTGGACGTGGAAATAGATAGCAGGATGTAATATAACATGAATTCGAGCAGTAGATGTTTTTATTCCCTTTAAAACCAACATATGCTTACAAATAAAATTATTTAAATGGTATTAAAGTAATATGTTAGGGCTGGTCGCATAAGTTCGCACAGATCCAAAATACGTTAATCATTACGTGGGTGTGGGTTGGTCGTCCCCGTGTAGCGGAGGAATAAATTATTACAGTGGCGTTGCATAGCGAGTGAAACATGTTAAAGCAAATAGTACGTTTATAGCCATTTTATATCACCCTATGTCATGTATAGGTTGGGGAATGTGTAGTTTTATTTGGACAAACATAAAAATTTAAGTCTACAAGATTGTTTTCCAAAATATTAGACACACGTACGCACGCACGCATGTACACACGCGCACGCACGTACGCACACACACATACACGGTACAAACTGTAGAATAAACATATTTGTGCAACTACAACTACACACAACTACAAACGTCATACTTACACACTATGATGTTACGAAATCGGTTCCTCGATTTGTTCTCTGGTTTCCTCGCAGCTTTGCACTTTGTTTGGTTGCCGAACGGAATATCCTTTAATAGAATATAATAGCTTGTTCACGGAATCGTTCTGTTCAACTGTCAAAACTACTGTCCACTTTGGAAATGCTATTTGCTCTGCATTCTATAAACACCGTATCAACAACCGTGCAAATATCTAACTATAACTGACTGCGTGCGTTCGTATGTGTGAGTGTGTGTGAGTGTGTGTGAATGTGTGTTTTATGTTTTCCTCCTAGAGGGTTTGCATCACGCTACACTTTCAGGGATTACTCTACGAAAGTCGCAGATTAATTCCTGAAAATGTGGCGCCTGACATGCGTCTTTATGTTTTCAAATAAACCTCGCTTGTCAACGTTAGACTTAGTTTTAGAAACGAAAAGTTGTTGTGAGACAGATATTCTGTGGTGGCTGGGGATATCTTATATATATATATATATATATATATATATATCTTTCAACCGCTATATTGTAGCGGATGAATGATTGAACATACTCCCAAAGGTATATTTAACATTTGTGGAAATAATAATGTCGTAGATATAAATAAGGTGTCTTCCGGGCCACTCACCTGTTCAGAAGGGCCTAAGCCTACTGTTTTCCACAGAGTAATGTCCGTATTATTAATGTTAGTTTAATTACATTAAATAAACATTAAGGAAATAATTATATAGTAAATTTAAAGGTGTATCTTCCGGGCCACTCACCTCGAACTCCTTCTCGAAGCAGTTGTTC
Organism: Paraescarpia echinospica; assembly: GCA_020002185.1. NCBI lineage: Eukaryota > Metazoa > Annelida > Polychaeta > Sabellida > Siboglinidae > Paraescarpia > Paraescarpia echinospica. Next base: position 32,280,032 of record CM034532.1, read on the forward strand.
CGTCTCTTGTTGTTGACGTAAGCGGCCAGGTCACCGAGGGCGACGCCATGTTTTATCTGCTGCGTTTTGGCGTAAATCGCCGTAGAAGTTTCTGCCTCGTCCAAGTTGTCCTCCTCTTCTTCAGCTTCTTTCACACTCCCGAAGGAGACATTCTGTTCTTCGGAAACTGTTTATATCGGATACATATACTTATATACTTACAGGTAGCGGCTGAACGGATAAAAGTTAAAACAAACACACGTGAACCTAAAAATACTCTGGTGTTATGCGCTTGTGTAATATATATACAAACCTAATGAATTTTACTAAAAACCTCAACAAATACGACAGTATCTCTTTATCTGGACGCAGTGAATCAAACTGATATAGTCACATACAATTAGTAATTCTATAAAACAGAAATGCTGTCAACATGATTATTCATTTATCCATTTCTAACCAAACTGAGATAATATATATTTTGACATGTACGCAAATGTGTTTGGACCACATTTAAGGTATATTACGCCCGAATGGCAAGTATAACTATTTATTTTTCCAGGATGTCTAAGTTATAATAATTGATGGCTATTATGTTTAATTGAATGCATATACAAACCTGGTTTGGTAGAATTCACGACGGCAATCGCGATGGTGTCTGTGGCTCGCTGTTATTCTGCTTGTTTTCGCCTGCACCATCGATACACAAACAGCGTAAGTAAACATACAAACATTTGCAATTACAAAGGGTTTGTATGTATATATATATGTATGTATGTATGTATGTATGCATGCATGCATGCATGTATGCATGTATTTATGTATGTGTGTATGTATGTATGTATGTATGTATGTATGTATGTATGTATGTATGTATGTATGCATGTATGTGTGCATGCGTGTATACAAGCATTAAAATATAAAATAAATAAATACACTCTATACAAAGCAAGCATTGCATACATACAGACGACTCAAAAGAGAGTTGTGGGACATTGATAAGATCAACATAAAAACAGATGTATACAAATAAAATAATAATCATTTATTTAATAAATATGTGTTATTATTTAGTTGTATTGTGTAAACCTATGTGCAGTATTATGAGTAGGGTGCTGGTATATATAGTATATAGTGTTGCACGTTCGTTTTTACGGATACAATTTACAATGTTGTTTGATATATTCCAAAAGAAGACGAACACAATGGCGGCTGTCATGCCTGCGATCACGACTAGGACAGCAATTGTTATCCATGCATATACATATATACATGTATATATATATATATATATATATATATACACACACACACGCACAGACGCACACGAATGTATAAAGGAAAACAATCGTGAAAAAGCAATGTCGTTTCAGCGTCAAAATAACAACAAACGGTATGTATCGCAATTTACTGGGTCAAAGACGTCACAAAATAATATATTGTATTGTTTGCCAATTTAGAACTTACCAAGACACAACTATATGTTCATGCTCTTGTGTGTTTATATGCTTGCGTGCGTGTGTGCCTTCGTGCATGGTGAAATGTATATACCACACCAGGTACTGGTAAATTAGTTCTGTGCATGCCTACCTTGCTTGCAGTCTGGTTGTTGCTTTCCCGTGCGTATTTGTGACAACCAATTACTTCATTACATTGACCAGTACAGTCGTGACATTCTGTGAAACATTAACTGTTTTGTTTAATTACACCACAACGATGTACAAATAATTTACATATGTCTCGCGTTTGATCACTAGAAAATACTTTGATGTTTTCGTTAAAATAAAAGTTTAATGATCACACAGGCTGATAATTTTTTTTCGAGTAGTGTTAAAAAATTCAAATTACGCCTCCAATGATGACGCAAATAACCCATTTATTGTACTGGAAGTGCTAACTAGGCCAGTGATAAATAACAGCACTTGACTGAATTATGCATAAACCAATCCATTAGCAATACACACAATTAGTAATACTTTAATGTGAATTGTAATATTTTTATAACATAATTATTATTTTCAATTTGTTTGACGGTCATATGTAATTTTACCTATATAGAATCAGTAACATACTTGCATTCGATAACAGGTATCTAACGCAGAATACACAAGTTTGACGCACCGATGTGTAAATGGCCAATTACCACCACCTCGCATAGAGCAGACGCACTGGGTTTGTTTCGTAACCTCCACTCCTTCTGAAGCTGAGATAGCGGGTAACAGCTTTACAAGTCTTTTCTACTGTTCCCGATTTACCATTCTCGCAAGCCAGGGCTGTTTGCCATGCAAAACTAGCCCTGGCTGATCCCCTACGCGAAGTGCGGAAGTTAGCTGAGTCAAACTAGTAAATGACTTCGCCAGTCGCGACTGCATCACCCGTGAGAACAGAGCAAATACCCGTCCCAATTTGAAGACGGATAAACGACTTCTGGGAATCCCAATGTATAATGATCAGTTCGCCCATTACCACGAGCAGCTGGGCAGTATTGTGTATTCGAATAATTGTTTCTACTTCCTAAACATTGCATGTAACACGAGCCACTGTTGGTTGAAATTAGTTTTATTATGACCACCTGACCTGCTACAATCCACTGATCTAGAGAGCGATTTCATAGGCTGAGCTTAAATTCAGAGTTTCGCAAAGCGATCAGCCAGGGGGGTACAGCTGGTTGGCACTGATGTAATCAGCAGCAGCGACCCCTGGCGCGCGAGGATGCGATTTACGCACGGTAACGTTGTTGTGGCAAACACACTCAGTTTGTTTCTCTATACGTTGGTTGAAGCCAACACTCAATATGAACGTATCGAGTCGCCTCTCGCCTGAAATTATATGCATACATACAATTCTCAATCCAAACAAAACCAAGTAAGTATATGCACGTTCTACATGCGGAACATTATTCCAGAACATTCACCGCACAATGATATTTTAACGCATACCACAATGAACTATCGAAAGTAAAACCGTGTACACTCACAGCAATCTCCTCTATTGTAGATAATCTGTTCAGTCCAGTTCAGTTCATCCCGAGACCTGTCAGGTCGTAGGGGAGACATGAGGAACGCAGTCGCAGCGAATGCTCTCCAGCCGGGGCGGTCTAACGCAAGTCTCAGTAGCGTTTGGACGTCAAGGTCGGTCCTATTTACTTTTTTGTTATCAGTTTCTTCTTCATAATCATCATCTTCACCACCCTATTTATCGTCATCGTCATATTCTTTATCATCACCATCATTATCTTCGTTTTCATCTTCATCATCATCGCCATCATCATCTTCATCATAATCTTTATTGTTATCTAGACATGCATCGCCGAATTCAACATCATCATCATCTTCTTCACAGTGATCATCGTATTCTTCATCTTCATGATCTTCCTCATTATTATTGTTTTTACATGTTGGGCCTTCATGTTGTGACAAAATGGATACATCAATTTATTATAAAATTGGCCTCATACAAAATGGGTAGTCATTAAAGTGGCCCTGCTTTTATTGCAAAGTGGGTCGTTTATTATAGAATGGGGCGTAACAGTCTTCATGAAGGCTGATTGTAATTGAATGAGGCCTTATAAAGAACATTATAGTCTGGTAAAAACATATACACAGACTTGTCGGTTAATATAATGTGCTGAGTATTGGAAAAAGTTGGAAGTCTGGAATTATACCAAAACCTGTGAACATATATGATTGTTGCTACAGGTTAGTTGGCGGTAAGGTCGGCCCCGCATGACCTCACACCTGAACTGTTTTGATAGATGTGTCCATATCTGCTTATGAATAACTATATTTATGAAACACATTGTTAATTATACCACGGTGTTCTATCACATGCACATCCTCTCTTCGCATATCACTGTCTCCAAGTCACCCCGTCTGTAGAGGTGTAATCGTTCGAACATTTATCTTTGAAGATCTTAAATGAATTAGGAAGTAACCTAGTGTAAAACACATATAACCAAGTCGGTCACGCTTGACATATTCACACACATTACAGCATTTTTTTTAGCGATTATGACCTACCCCAAGCATGACGATCTGCCAACACCATCGTCACCATCACAAGTATGGTATGCAACTTGTAACGGTTTTTACACCCGTGACTTCGACTCGCGTGTAATAGGTTCTCAACCTAAGCGGTTGCACCGCTCCTGCCGAGTTGTAGGACGTGTAGCCAATCCAAAATCCACTGTCACCCCACCTACTCAGTCACGTGTAACAGTTCGCGGGCATAGATTTATTTGTTAATGTTGGTCTGTGACTTTGCTTTGTTTAGCCATGTGCATACATAGCTACAGGAACATGCGACAGAGCATAGGCACAGCCATACAATCAATATATTGGGTATAGACCAGACACGGGTTAAATTTTTAATTGAATTGGAAATGAATATATAAAAAACTGCATGAATTGGAATTGAATAAAATCGAAACAGATTGAATTGGAATTGAATTTCGCAAAGATGAATCGAATGAATTGATCGAAACGGAAAATACATTTACGACGTTTTTTCTATATAAAGTGACACGTACAAACTACAAAAAACGTGTTAAATTGTAACATTTTCGGATGTGTCTTTTTGGTTAAAGACCAAAATAAAACAACCAACAGCAGAACTACCAGAATTGATATTCTCTCTCTCTCTCTCTCTCTCTCTCTCTCTCTCTCTCTCTCTCTCTCTCTCTCTCTCTCTCTCTCTGTCTCTCTCTCTCTGTCTCTCTCTCTCTCTCTCTCTGTCTCTCTCTCTCTCTGTCTCTCTCTCTCTCTCTCTGTCTCTCTCTCTGTCTCTCTCTCTCTCTCTCTGTCTCTCTCTCTCTATTTCTCTCTCTCTCTCTCTCTCTCTCTCTCTCTCTCTCTCTCTCTCTCTCTCTCTCTCTCTCTCTCTCTCTCTCTCTCTCTCTCTCTCTCTCTCTCTCTCTCTCTCTCTCTCTCTCTCTCAGTCACAATGTACCCCAGTTTTACTAGCAGCATAGAATAGAGCTGCTAAATGCTAATTGACCACCAGAGACCAAAATTACTGTTTGCTGTTGGGTGAATTAGCATTTGCCAATGTCCATAGTTCAGCATCCCCTTTGTTCTTTAGCCAGGCTGCAAGGTGGTACCATACTATACTGCTGCAGGTTGTTTGACTTGAGATAACCCGTCAGGACAGTCAAATTGCAGTACTTGGCACAAGGCCTGCTTAGCGCTGTCTCCTGAGAACAAAGCAGGCATTTTATTATGGGCTTCTGGCTTATGCTTGCATTTGCTGGACAGTGCTGTTTCTCTACTGTTTTGATATATGCATTTTATATGTAATGCATTTGTTTTAAAGGGAATAAAAAGATCTATTGCTTGAATTTATGTTATATTACATCCTGCTATCTATTTCCACGTCCACCAAACAAAAAAAGCAAACAAAATCAATGAATTAGAAATTCCACATTTTATGCTGTACATCCGGACATTTTCGAATATGCATATTTTTGGCGCGCTTTTCGGGATGCCGAGATGTGACGTCACTTATGACTCGAACTCGCATCAGGCCGACCCTTTCCATGCATTCAGACCATGTTTACAAGTACAGCTTTTGGGTCGAAACGAACGTAATACAAACACTAGTCATCATAGAGGAACAAGCAGTTATCTTACGGTTCCACATGAATCGAATTTTATTCAAAACAACGTATGCGAATGGGCTTACAAGTCGACTAGGTTTCGCCGAGCTTGGGCTCGTTTTCAGAATAATCATATCGAATGCAACCAACGGGAGATAATCTACACCAATAAACATACATAACAAACATATATTGTATCCAGCTACATAAAATAACGTGTATAATCTCATAATATCACTAGAATATCGATATATAAAGGAGTTGTACAATTTACCATAACAACTTAAATCAGTTAGACGGTTTCCGTTGGTCCCGCTAGCTCAGTGGGTAGGCGCGTTGGTTGCTTGTCTTTTATTTTATAATCGGGCGACGCCGGTTCAATCCTGACAGCATGCAATATCCAAACAAATATAATGTAATGGATATCTATTTTATTAATTGTAAATATATTGTACAGTAATATATTGTAATTATATATGTGAAAACAGATTGTGATCTGTCTGGATAAATACAATTTAGAAACATCGTTGTATATAATGACCAAATTTATATTTTTGTGGCGAATAAATAATTACTACAAAAATAAAAAATAAATATTTACAAACAGTGCATCACAGTATACTAAATGATTTGGTTTATATTACTTCGTGAAAACATAAAAAAAAAAAGTGTAAAGAAAATCAATAGTTTGCATGCTGTCAGGATTGAACCGGCGTCGCCCGATTGTAAAACAGACGCCAAAGAACCAACGCGTTTACCAACTGAGCTATCAAAGCCGGCAGAAAGTAGCTGACTGATTTCAGTTGTTATGATAAATTGTACAACTCCTCCTTCATACATTGATATTCTAGTGATGTTATGAAATTTTACACGTTACTTTCTGTAGCTGGATACGATATATGTTTGCTATGTATGTATATCGGTGTACATTATCTCCCGTTGGTTGCATTCGATATAATTATTCTGAAAACGAGCCCAGGGGCAGGGCCAAGCTCGGCGAAACCTAGTCGACTTGTAGGCTCATTCGCATTCATTGTTTTGAATAAAATTGAATTCATGTGGAACCGTAAGATAACTGCTTGTTCCTCTATGATGACTAGTGTTTGTATTACATCGGATTATTGCATAACAACTCATTCTGACGCTCGTTTCGACCCCAACATTATCCATGTAAACATGCTCTGAATGCATAGAAAGGGTCGGCCTGCTGCGAGTGTGAGTCATGTGTGACGTTAAGATACAGCGTGATCGCCTAGCTCATTAAATTTTTATTTTCCGCGGGAATCGCTACACAGACGGGTTTAAAATCGAATTTATGCTACAAATGTATTTTTCTGTATTTTTTAAATGTTCTCGAATGTTACATGCAATATTAAACTTTTTGTACACATGGAAAACGGATTTTAGCTAATGCCTTGTTTTTATTTCCTTTAAGTTACAACACTTTATTTAGTTGAAAGTCACAACGAAACAGCTAATGTTTCCGATTTGAATTATAATTGAATTGGAATTGAATGAAAATTTATTGAATTGATTTTTAGTTGATCCTTGGTAAATACACATTAATTAGAATTGAATTGGAATTGATAAAAAATAATCCAGGTTTGGGATAGACACCCTTCAGTGGTCATTTGTCTGTGGAATTGTTTTTTGAAGGGTCCATTATGGAGTGAATCGAAAGCGGCACCGACGTTTGCTCACTTGGCACATAATGCATTTTGGCGGCATAAAACAAATGTTACTTGCTTGTGTCATATGCTTACGAAACAAACTATTTACGCCAAATTTGAGTGAATTTGAAATATTTTTTCAGATGTTCAAATTCAAGCAACGTTGGCATAAATTATTCGTCTCGCATCCGATTGGTAAGGGCACCCTGGACAATAAAGGAACATCCGAATAGTCACCGTAGACTCTTGGCAACCCACCCAAAGTGGTTTGGCGACCCAATTTTAGGTCGCGAATCAAGGCATGTGCATCCAGTCAGTGGCGTATTTAGGTGGGGGGACTTAGGGATATGTTCTCAGTGTCAATTGTTTTTCATTGTTCCTGTATAACTTGTTCCGCCACTACATAGCAAACTTATGGATGACTACTAAGAGTGGCCCTCTCTTCCCAGCGCAAACCAGTGAAGAGAATAATACATACATATACATACATACATACTTACATACAAACACTCATACATAAATACATAGATACATGTGTGTGTGTGTGTGTGTGTGCGTGTGCGTGTGTGTGTGCGTGTGTGTGTGCGTGTGCGTATGTGTGTGTATGTGGGGGGGTAAATATTAAATGTTTACACACTAGTCGTATATGTTAAGCAATAAAAATACAGTATGTAGTTTTTTAATTTAAAGAATCGTATTTTTATTTGGCATGCATCAAACAATTATTTAACCGTATTTTTACTATTCCGACAAATTTTATATCGAGTTTTTCAATACTTCAGGCGACCAAAATAAAAATAAATTAAGGCTAGTTTTTTATTACACAAATTGGCTAAATTGTGCACGCACCACCTAAAAATCGGTAAATTAATATAGTGTTCTCTACGTTATAACATCTTAAAATCACACCAACAGTCACGTGCGTTTCTCGAGTGGTAATCATTGTCATATTAAGGCGTCGGACCGGTAGTTCTTGGGGCTTAGCTCCTCAATATTTTTGCTAGGGGGTGCATATAGGGTTAAACCACCAATAAAAGTTGCATTTTCATGTGCAATTGGAGGATCATGAACAAACTTTCCAATTTCACATGTCCCAATATCAACACAAATTATACTGACATTTTTTACCTCCCCGGCTGTAAATAATGAGTAAGCTCTATCTTAATTATGTTTTCATATTTTATCGCACCTATCAACTTGCAATAGGCACCATTTTTAGTTCTTATATTTTGTTTTAAGTGTAGCATTTAACAAGATAAAGTGGTGGATGCTGGACACACTGCACACATTCCACCTTTTACAATAATATCTTATGTTGTATATTTCGCAGCGCAAGTGCACTTCCAATCAAAATGGTATTGCTTAGTGGTGAATTCAGAGGGTACTGGGCCATAGTCAGCCAACCACGTATTGCTACTATAGAGCCTGTTTACGCGACTATAGCACAATGCGGGTGGAAGGCAAACGGTTGTCTAAGCTTCACTTTCCGAGATCTAAAATACACTACTCATATCACTGAATGGCATCTTGCTACATACTGGTACGCCGCTAACCGGAACGGTTGGGTGACTAAGCGGAGAAAGGTCAAAGGTCGTCAACAGCGCCTACAACTCATTAGGAGCGGAGTTACCGGGAGTTGTGATCGTACGTCAGGAGCTTCTACGTCGGGGCGTCTTGGACCTACGTATCCCCGCACGATGCTGGGCGTATTGGTGGCTTTACTGTTTGTTCTGGCAGACCACGGCATATCGGGTAGGTCGTAATGGCGAACAATATAGCGCCGAACTTTGTGGGAGGTAGTCAACTCTTACAGACACGACAGTTTTTTACATTTATGCGTCATTTTACTTCCTCTTTCTGTCAAGCGTCGAACGGTAGTTGTAGGGTAACAACACAATAAACAAGACTATGTCATTATAGGCGGAGCAGGTGAACCGATCGGGGTCGGAACTGAATGAATAGTTGGGGGCCTGAGGTTCATCAAGAGCCTTCGGAAGATAGGGGTGGGGTGTTGTGGGAGATTTATCGACGGGAGTGTTGGAGATTTTAGCGGTGTCAAGGAGGGGGTAGTATTAAACATTTGTAGATATGTCGAGGGAGATAGTGTTAGAGATTTTTCGCGGGGTCGAGGGGGTGGTATTGATAGACAGTTTTCGTTAATGTGTCGACCCGTCAGACTCGCAAAAACATGACTTCATCTCCTTGAGAAATAAACATATTTCCTCCCCTGCCATACTAAATATTGAGGGCCCCAAGCACCCAGTTCTGACGTCTATGGAGAGTTCACCCGAGTCAACCCGGAGTCGTCTTATGACAGAATCTTCTGGGCAGCCATGGCAGCGTGACTCTATATACATATATGTGTGTTCCCACACACACACACACACACACACACACACACACACACACACACACACACACACACACACACACACACACACACACACACACACACACACACACACACACACACACACACACACACACAGGACCGGTTATATTGGCGAGTTTGGTTATTCTAATGGCAGGTCACTAAAAATAGAACAAACGCGCATGACCAGGCCTAACTAGCATAACTACGTCAAGGATGTACTTTACTGTATTCCTTTTAAGATGTTTACACATTTTTATAAATTAACATTTATATCTGCAAACGGGACATCTATGGCGTCTCTGAGCTCAGGTTTCTGAAGATGTAGGCGTCAGAGAAGTATATTATTATTATTATTCCACATAGTTCAATTGCTGCGATGTTCATTTTACGAATTTATATTAAAACCCCGTTCGTTGTTGTAGGAGCCCGTTGTCGTTTCGCCAGCACGTCGGACAATCAAGGGTCGTGCATCTTCCCCTGTCGATGTACCAACGGCTGCGACATCACCACGGGCGACTGTGTCAAAGGCGGACAATGTATAGACGATCAACCGAGTGGTTACCGCTGGAGCGGCACAGCCTGTCAGACAGGTGGGTGGCAGAAAACCAAAGTTCAATATGCAGATGTAGTCTTCTCGACTGGCAATATAATATCAGAAAACGCTCTTCCCCATCTCTCCCCCTCTCTATCTCCCTCTCTATCTCCCTCTCTATATCTCTCTCCACCTCTCTATCTCTCCCCCTCTCTATCTCTCCCCCCTCTCTCCCCCTCTCTATCTCTCCCCCCCTCTCTCTCTCTCGCTCTCTCTCCCTCTCTCTCTCTTTCTCTTACTGTCTCTCTCTCTCTCTCTCTCCCTCTCTCCTCTCTCTCTCTCTCTCTCTCTCTCTCTCTCTAACACATATATATATATATCTCTCTCTCTGTCTGTCTCTCTAACACATCTCTCTCTGTCTGTCTCTCTAACACATCTCTCTCTCTCTCTCTCTCTCTCTCTCTCTCTCTCTCTCTCTCTCTCTCTCTCTCTCTCTCTCTCTCTCTCTCTGTCTCTCTCTCTCTCTCTCTCTCTCTCTCTCTCTCTCTCTCTCTCTCTCTCTCTCTCTCTCTCTCTCTCTCTCTCTCTCTCTCTCTCTCTCTCTCTCTCTCTCTTATCTGTCACCTACCCATCCTTTCTCTCGCTCAATCTCACTCATTGATTGCAGATTGCAACCTTTTTGTAATGTTTTTATGTCTCTCGTTTTAACGTTACATACATTGTCGCCTTATATAAACATATCAAGTAGGGTGCGGTTTCGTAAAAAAACACCAATACAATGTTACCTTCTCTTGCTCCTGATTTCACCGCATCCAGGGACGGAGCGAGTCGAAGTGGACTGTTGTATGAAATGATGGTACGGTGTGTTCCAACGTTACAGTCGTTGTAGAATCTCCACTAAACAAAGGTGTAGGATAACGACGATGACACACAAACGTTACTGGGTCGTTTAACACAGTATACATTTTGTTATCAGGCAATGTTGGTTACCAAAAGACGGCAAGCCAGAGTGTGCAGAAGTACGGATACTGGAGTAATACATTTCCAGCCAGCCTAGCAGTTGATGGGAACACTGACCCTGACATAAACCACAATAGCTGCGCACATCCTGTTGGCACCAACGCTTGGTGGATGGTTGATCTAGGCAAAAAGTTCAAAATAGACCGCGTTGTCATCTATAACAGGAAAGCGAAATACGGTAAGCATGATTTTTTGATTGGACTGTTTATCTATGTGCTTATTATTTCATTTACTTATCGACATATCAAGATGCGATCGGTTTTCCTGTTGAACCTTATTGTATTCTGTGCTTGGATAAAATGATGGGTAGATCCGTGGAACGGGTGGGTGGATTTGGCTATTAATCTTAACATTTTAGGTATCTGTGCGCTTGGCAATGTTATTGTGTGCAGGGCTTTTATTACACCATTTATGTAATTGAATTAAAATGTTAAAGGGGCCCTGTATAGACTGCGCTATTCCACGGTAGAAGTATTTTGTCGGCCGAGGCTATTTATAGAACAGTCTCGTACAGGCGATATGTTTGCCGTCGATAGTTCTCGGGAATACAAGACAAGCATGCACTGAATCTAGTGATTGTGGTGTTCATAAGGATTTGTTATGACATATACCGTTGCAAACTAACAACACTAAATAAATAAATCCTTATCAACAACACAATCACTAGTTGCAGCGTACGCCTGTCCCGAGAACTGACGACGGTGTCGCGCTTACATTTATCCGGGCGTTAAATAATATCCGGGTGACGTTCCTGCGCGTGCGCGTATCTAGGGAAATATATTTAGCACCAGCTACGACTGTCGCGCATTCATTTATCCGGGCGTTATGTGTGTTTATATATATATATATATATATATATCCATAAATTATAAAATGTTTGCTTCCCACTGACATAAACAATTATTTGGTATAAAACAGGTTCCTCTCCACGCACACGTCACGTGACTTACTCTTATACTTGGTCACAAATCTGAAACAGCAAATTATAATTATGTACTCTAACTATAACGCTCGTGTTACGACAACAAACGAAACAAATTTAACCACTGGGTATTATTTATCACTACCTGATCTACTGGTGCCATATATGATGCCTTACACATGCACATAAACATCACCCGGATAAAATTTAACGTCCGGATAAATGTAAGCGCGACAACGGGAAACTGTACCAGACTGTTCTATAAATAGTCGCAGACGCCAAGCGTCGGCCGACAAAATACTTCTGCCGTGGAATAGCGCAATCTATACAGTGCCCCTTTATGTTATATGTTATACACTGCATATATATATATATATATATATATATATATATACACATAATTATATATACACGTTTATTTTCAGTCGATAATGTATGTTACACACAATGTATAATTTAATTTCATTAATACATTTTTCTCAAAATACACAAATTCATTTTAATTAACTTTGCTGGACGAGGTTAATTTAATGTAATTCACAAAACCACAATTACCTTTCAATTAACTTTGTTTTATTTTGCATTGTTTTATGCCTTCCTCCGGTGATAATCTCTGACCTGCTGTCAAATCTGGCAGTGTACTGTGTTATGTAAGAGTACTGACTTTTATGACTTTCATCACCCATCCAAGTGCATGTAACACAAAGGGTATATGGAGTCTGGACCTGTTTAGTATAGCTGGAAAGCTGTTTTTTCACAGAACGTAAATTGTTATTTGAATTAAAGTTATTTATTAATTTAATTGAAGATAATTGAAATTAATTGTTAATTTATTTTAACTGAGAAAAATGACAGGTTAATTTAATTTAATTGACCTGATAAATATGTGAGGTTAATTTAATTTAATTGAGAAATTTCCAAGTTAATTGTAATTTAATTATTTAACGTTTCCAAGTTAAATGCCCCATGTCTGATATATGAATATTTTTTTTACAAAAAAGTAAAATTAATATTTTTGTGATGCGAACTTTTCTTGAATTGTTTAGTACTCGATGGCAGTCCGTGAACGACCCCTACTCCGTAAACTCTACGCCAGCGGTTCCCATTCTTTTCTCCCCGCGTACCCCCTGAGGTTTGAGACGATCGTAATGGTACCCCATCCTAAAAACATAAAAGATATAGACTATATTAAACAATATTCTACACTCAGTTCACGATAACAGATAATGCTGTTAATGATATAAACAAAACTATACGCCAAATTCATAATAAAAAATATTTAAAAACTAAAGGGATAAACTAGATTTCTAAAAATCAGGGACTAAATTCGGGACACAATTTTAGACAGGCAGATTCGGAGATCACCCGTGACATAAAGACGGGCTCGAAGTTTGATCATTGTGCTGAACAATGCCGAGAATCCGTGTTCACATAAATAGGTGGACGGAAAACCAACATCCCTTCAAACCCCCACGGGCACATCATCCAGACTCAGGTACGAAATGTACATCCTAAACGAGAATGTGGCCAGGGGAGATGTTAACCACATTTTGGAACACGATGGAATTAATCACGAACTCCAAACAGTCCACCTCACATGCATACCGACTGCTAAGGATACTGCATTTCCCCGCTGGACGGATATCAGAGCAAAGTTGCATCTTTCGCATGCAGATCCGTTAATTAGTTTGGAATTAAGTTTGGCATTGACGATAGGTGCATGATTCTTTCACAACTTTTTCATCACCTAACGCTGTGATGAGGTGATCAGACATGTTGAAGTTTAAGTAGTCGACGTCCAACAACTCGTTCACGATGAATGCTCGTACTTTAAGTAAACCAGCTTAAATACTTAGCCTTTTATTGTAGTTTCTCCACGAATTTTTGAGACTTTGCCTTTTAGAAGTAGTATACAATTAGGCCATTTCATATTTTAGCCATCCCTCTTTAGTTTCATGTTCTCAATGACAATGAACAGACCGCGGTGTGGAAGAGCTGCGTCTCTCGGTCCGCATGCAACTCTTGGCAAAACCAGAATCGAGTATTGAGAGCGTTGGATTTGGTGGTAATTGCATATTGACAACATCATCAAGATATGCTCTTAGCTCTGGTGGGACTACCCTTAAAGCGAGAGCGTATCGATGGACAATACAGTGAAGTATTTTTGAATGGTGAAAATGTTCACCTCCTTCATTCACTCGGAAAAAAACTGCTAAGAATGTCCAGCATGCCGTCCACGCACACGCGCTCACATTGTCCCACGATAATCCCGCGGCCTCAACGTATTTGGAGACTTTTTATAACGCCCACGCCCTTCTTAGTGAATTCTAACGGAGTAAGTCTCCTTGAAGTCTCTTCTTAGACGTCTCCGTCTTTGGTGCAAAGCGCGATCACGAGTAGCACACAAGATGGCGAAATCTTTACTTTCATCCAACCTGGAAAACCTCTTGCGTACTCCAGGGGGTACGCGTACCCCAGTTTGGGAACCGCCGCTCTACGTACTCAAAACGAGGCGAGTTTGATTCGTTCTCTTTATGTTGAAATTTTGATTACGCTTGACGTGAACATTTTCAGCACTAGAAATTCCAATTCGTCCCGCCATTTTCCCCTTTGTACCAAACTTTGAACTGCGCTGTGGAAACGCTTTCCTTCTCGCAGTTTTTCCATACATAATCGTAGGGTTTTGAAGAGGTTTTAGTGCATATAATCTTGAGAAATTATATACACAATGGTTTATTCAGTGTAACAAATTACAAGGTAAATTGTGGATAACGTTTTCCCTTTGGTTCTAACTTACCATAGGGTTTTAGAAGGTTTTTAGTGCATCCAATTGTTTATACAATACATCATCTAATACATTATCGATAATCAGTGCTTTTGTCACTTACATTTAGGGATACTTGGTGTTTTGTATACATTGACTGTACAAGCATAATTATATTGTTATATGTCGTGGTGGGAGGAAAATTACCGCCCCACCTTTGCTAATAATAATAATAAGATAACTTCTATTGCGCCTAAATCCTTGGAAACCAAGCTCAGAGGCGCATCAAAACAAAAGGATTTGTCATTCTCAAAATCCATAGGCAATATTCCAGTTGTCAACAGATGGGTCAAGGCGCTAGGGAGCTACAGTGGATAAGCAAGGTTCTAAAGATAGGTTTTTAAATGACGACGGAATTTGTAAATATTTTTAATTGATCTAACACTAAGAGGGAGCATATTCCAAAGAGTTGCTGCAGCAACAGAACATGCCCTAGTTCCAATGTTAGTGTTGATTCTAGGAACAAAAAGTAGGTAAAAACTAGCTGATCGAAGCTGGATAGGTTTTCTTTCAAGAGTAAGCAGTGGATGCAAATAAGATGGTTGCTTACTGGACAGTGCCTGGTATGTAATGGTATAGATCTTAAATAGTATACGATATCGTACATGAAGCCAATGCAAAGACTTCAAAAGTGGTACAGAGCGAGAAAAACGAGGAAATCCTGTAACTACTCTTGCTAGGCAATTTTGGACACGCTGAAGTTTTGTGATATCCTTGCTAGCGACCATTACATTTCTTTAATACTGGGAATGTAACCATGCTATTATTTAACTTGTTTTGAATTATATTCAGGACTGCCTACGCGACATATTTATGGGTATAAAATATATAACCAATGATATCTAAGTGCTCAGAAATGTTCAGGTTTTTTCTCCAAATCTGTAACGTTACAAACAAGATACATTTTGGGTAGGTGTGCCCCATTTTTCGTGGACTGGTCATTCTACTGCTCCAAGAATAAGGAGATTCTAACTGAGAAATACGATGTAGCAGTTTGTGATATTGAGTGACAACGATTCACATACGAGAGAGCAACAACTAAAAATATTCAAGGAACCAAGTTGATTAAACATTTAAAAAAATTGATACACCGATGAACATATGTATGGAATAGCCTCATTCAGTCTGTTGCGTCGGTGCAGTCTTTTGAGAGGAAATTAGATTATAAGTTGTGGGAAAATCACCCAATTACATTAGCCCAATTAAATTATATTAATACAGTAAGACTATTACATGTAAGACTAGAACATAGCATTGTCGTTTTTCCAAAGTTTATGACCCAAGGTGACGGGGGCATTTGTAACGAATGTACTGTTTGTGAGCCTTGGTGATGGAGGCATGATTGATAAACATGCTTTTTAAAATGTATATTTTTCGTTTATAATGTACTCCAATTGTAATATTTAGCAAACATACATCAATTTAAAAACATGCATATAATGTACATGTATGGATGGATATCGGGTATTGATTAGACTGTTCTCAGTGTCCAGTCATCAATCTAAGATGTGATTTAAATAACTCCATTCAGGCCATTATTCTGTTTGTTTTCCGCGGGCGCAGACTGAAGCAAACCGGAGTGCTATTTGGGCCTTAAAATGCGCTAAAGCCTAAAACGCAATATTTTATAGCGTAAATATTCCTGGGATGATGTGAGTTTATTTAGTTATCGCATCGACATGTCGAATTTAGGCAAAACTATAGTTAATAACGGCAAAATCAAGACGGACTTGGGTTTTACACAAGTGTCCCTCAATTTCTCAGACACGTTTTTGTATGCGTTTGTTGGACACATGCCGCGGCATTCCAGCATACAACGAGTCATTGACACGTTTCCGCGCTCCAAGGGAATCCCTGGTGTTTATTTAAGTCGGCAATATGTACGTTACGCTTAATATATTGATCATGCACATGTTTTGGTTTCGTTACAATTGGTGTGATATTTCTTAGCCGCGTGGCGACTCGATGCATTCATACTGAGTGTTGGCAACAGCCGAAACCGACTGACCCAGTGCGCCAGTAACACACGCAGAGTGCCTGCTTCGGGGTCTGTCGAAAAGTCCTGTCTGGCGGTCGGTCGCTATCTCCAATTTTCACGGAATGGAGGTTACGACCCCCAGTTTGCTGGTTTATGTGAGGTGGTGATCACCGGCCACTTATTTATTGGTAAGTCGAATTCATTCAATGCAAATATTATATATTAACACATCCTGAAAGTATACCGAAAGCTGACGATGACCATTTATGTGATTTACACGAAGCAGTCACCAAAGAAAGTAGATCCTACAACATACAGGTTGCCATTATTAAATACTATATTCCCATTTACAATCATGTTAGTAATTGCATGTTGCTAAATTTTAATATGTGATTTTATTAGTCCTGTGATACCCGGCTTACATTAAATATTAAAACCAAACCATAGTACAGGTGTATTCGGTGAAAATTCAAAAGTCGTTACACCCGCTTGAAATGTCCACATGTTAAGATACAGTGTATCTAAGTATTACTGGAATAAAAAAATAAAAAACCATAGGTTACCACATACAATTTTGATCCATGGAGCATAAAGTGAATAGGAAAATGAATTACTACGAAAACTATTTTTCCTTGTCTAGACAAATTATTCCTGTCGTATGTCCATCAACTATACAAAATATAAACGTTTATGAAATGCCACAAATATACATCATAATTGTGCAGCCGTAGTGTCCCGTGGTTGAGCGAAGACCTCAGCCTGTCGTTTCCAGATCTGCCTGTCTTGCGCTATCCTCTACCAGATGGTGTCCTTCCAGTATTCGTGTAGTTCGTCTCTCCACCATCTCGCCGGTCTTTTTCTAGATCGTTTCCCTTCGTATGGTCTCCATGTGGTGATATGCGATGTATATCGGTTATCACGTAGTCTACTGATGTGCCCTGCCCAGGTCCATTTCTGTCTTCTGATTTGTTTTATCACATCTATGACCTTTGTTTTCTCTCTTATTCAGATGTTTGTTTTTCGCTCCAGATATGTGATGTTTAACATACTTTTTCCATCTTTGTTTGTGCGTCAGCTAGCTTGTTCTTTGCCTGATTGGTGAGTGCCATGTTTCCGCGCCGTATGTCATCGCTGGAAGTCGCTAGAAGTACGGATGCGTTGTAGACTTGTCTCTTCGAGCAGGTTTCAAAGTTACCCTTGAAGATGTCGCGGTATTTGGCGAATGCTGTCCAGCCGGCCGTGATTCTTCTTTGAATCTCCTTGTCATGGATTTGTCTCTGATGGTGTATCGCTGTCCCAGGTAGACATAGCTTTCAACATTCACTGTCTGAGTGGTATTGATATATTGGTGTGTCGTTATCTAGCATCTCTTTTGTCTTCGAAATGTTCATCTTCAGACCTTGTTTTTCATTTTCATCAGCTAGCTCCTGCAGCAGCATTGTTTGCAGTTTTTGCGGTGTAATAACGCATATGAGTGTGTTGTCGGCGAAGCATAGATGACTGAAACATTCTCCATCTACCCTCAAGCCTCTTGTTTCCCATGTCAGTCTTCGGAATATGCTTTCGAGTGTTGCCGTAAACAGCTTAGGCTATATGGTGTCACCCTGTCGTACTCCTCTTTTGGTGTTGATCTTGTTGCTTTCTTTGTGTAGGTGGACTGTCACCGAGCTGTTGGTGTATATGTCTTAGTCAGTAGTTCGATGTACACGCCTTCTATCACCTGTTCTTGAAGCGAGATCAATATTGCTTGAGTTTGCATCGAGTCAAAATATTTCTCGTAGTCGACGAATGCGATGCAGAGCAGGTATTATATTCTCGGCACTTCTCATTCAGTTGGTTTACGACGTGGATGTGGTCAGTCGTGCTTCTGAATCCTGCATGCTCTCGTGGTTGATTTTCATTGAGTTAGAATGTCTTTTCTAGCCTATTCGTTAGTATATGTGTAACTAATTTGTAGATGTTTGATAACAGACATATCAATCTGTACTTCTTTAAGTCTTTCTTATTTCCCTTCTAAAAGATTATCACCATCTTTGCGTTCTTTCATGCGGTGGGTATTCGTTTTTCTGATAAGCATTTAGTATACAACTTAGCTAGTTTCTTAGATATGGTACCTTCTCCTGCTTTTAATGTTTCAATGTCTACATGGTTGTTGCCTGATGCCTTCCCGTTTGTCATATCTCTTAGCGCTGCTTCCACCTTCCATGGTTTTATCTCTGGTACTTCTTTCGGGTCGGGATGAATTATGGTACTCTGTTCACTGTCATATATAGCTAGGTGTAGAATTCCTCTATTCGTTATATGATCATATCTTGGTCATGTATTTATCTACTCTGCTTGTCGAGGAATGCAATCAGTTTATCTCGGCCTAAGGACTATGTTCTTCTGACGTATTCCACCATTTCCCGTCGTTTTTTCACCAAGGCTCGTGTTGGTGACAACAGTCTCGTCTTTACTTGCTTGTTGATTGCTTTGGCTACACTTGTCGCACTTAGTTGGGTCATCTTTGTGATGTTTTCGCTCATGGTGTCGATGTCGTCTAGTTCTTGTAGTGTCGCGAATCGATTTCGTGGTTTGAGTTGGAATTCGATCTTTTTTGTTCCTATTTGTGTGGTATCTACACTTGGTGATCTCGTGTTTATCAACTTCCTCCTTTCAGCCTTTACGTCCAATTTGATGTTGTTCATTACCATTCTGTGGTCACTTCCGATTTGGATGACAGTTACGTATGTGACCATGTCTGGCCTGTTTGTCAGGATGTAGTCAACTTCGTTCTTCGTTTCCCCATTTGGGCTTTTCCACGTCCAGTTACTTATGATGCTAAAATGAATAAAACAACCTTTTGACATTAGCATGTCAACTGCTTCCGGACTCGGTTACATTCATAGTTTTGAAAATATGGCAAGGTACACTTCCGAGTCCTATGTTGCTCTGAACGGAGCTTCGACGTCTTCACGACGTCTTCATCAGCGTTGGCCTGCGCCACTCTCGTTTGTCATGTGACTGTGTTGGTAACTGTCACATGACACCACTTCCAGGAAGATCGCGGGAAGGTTGTATCCAGAATCTTTGTTGATTTATGTTCGCCTCTCTCTGAATTCAATCGCCTAGGTGATTTTTCTTCTCCAGAAGTTGTTTTCTCTGGAGAGCACCTTTGCGTCTTTGGCCGAGATGTTGTGGCCCTCACGAAGACAAAGCCACCGAAACAGCACATGTCAGAGCAGCGCTCAGAGCCAGCAATTACAGAGAGTGGATGTTCAACATCACCAAGAAAAATAGAAAGACACCAAGTGCAGAAAAACAGACCAACAAAATACCGACCATCCCTTTACCATATGTGCGCAACCTGTCAGAGAAATTTACCACCATTTTCAGGGAACATGGAGTGGGGACGTATCACAATCCTTACAACACCATAAGATCCATCGTAGCGAACCCCAAGAACAACCTGTGTGCGGTAATACAGGTATATGAGATAGGATGTCCGGGCTGTCATTATACCTATGTAGGCGAAACCAGCAGAACACTAGAAGCCCGACTCAAAGAACAGAGAAACACCAGGGGCGCACTCACAGCAGTAGGTGAACACAGAGTGAATGAAGGCCACAACATCTCGGCCAAAGACGCAAATGTGCTCTCCAGTGAAAACTACTTCTGGAGAAGAAAAACAGTCAGGCGATTGAAATCAGAGAGAGGCGAAAGGTAACGTGCCATTTTTTAAAAACTTTTGACACTTATTGACTTTTTATATATATATCGACTATTTTCTGTAACATTTAATACAGGTATATAAAGGTCATTTCGCTGCTTTCATATTTGCACATGTAGTAACGCTGAATGTATACATCAACATAACATAAGTCACTAAAAAGTACTGTATCCGGTCAAATTTATCTCACAGCTTGAAATAGTTGTTAGGAGTTACGTTTATCATGTTTTAATCATACACTCATTTACCTCGATAAAAGTGGGGGATCGTCATTCACATACATGTGCATGTATGTAATACTACAATGATGTTACCAATATCAATACATTCATTAGTCACTCAGTTGCCCTTCTTAGATTAACATTCAGTCTTTCTTCCTCTATAATACCACAAATTATTTTTCAAAGAAATTGAAAAATTCATTTCACTTACTTTTTAAACACTGTGTTGAGTTTTGTTACTGGTGTTCGTTGTGCAGTGAGACAGTTAGTTGTTGTTGATATGCAACATAAACACAACTTATGTTTCACAGATTGTCTGCAAACCTATTGTTCTTCTACGTGTAATGACGCTATCGGGTGTGACACGTGCGTGCCAGGCAGGCAGCAACCGGACTGCAAGGATGGTGGGTAGATAAACATAAATAAGGTATAACAGATCATTAATCTTTTATCCTGTAGCACATCTAATAAATTCGAATCCGAAATATCTCAACATGGATAAATAGGTGTTTATTGTTGTTGTCAGAATCCCTAGTTTCATTCGCTAAACTTTGTGTCTCAAGAAATTGTTACTCATTTGTTACGATACTACTGGCAGCTTTCTTTGCGAGGTATAACATTGTGTGTATAAATTGTAGCGTGCGAGGGAGGAACCTACGGTGTCAACTGTCAGAACGACTGCGGACATTGCAAATACAACTGGCTATGCGATGTTGTGAATGGGCGCTGTACCTACGGTTGCGAAGATTGGTACAGTTCGGATGTGTGTAAAACCTATATTCGTAAGTAGGAATCTCGCTGGCACAATCACTATATAGTTATGTGAATTGTTAATTATATATTACGAAACAAAAGAAACGAAACAAAGAAACATGTTAATAAATATTCACTGGAACATGCGCGTGGGAAATATTACATCAAACAAGTAAAACGTTAATGTTACACAACAACTAGTTATTGTTTGTTAACAATTTCCACGAACTAATTTAAAACCATTTTAAAGATACCCGTCTGTATAAACAATGCAACACATTATTGTTGTAAAACAAATATTATTTTCATTTCGGCTGAAAACTAGGTTCAGATATAAAATAGTCATTATTTTATCGTGAGGTATTCTTTGTCCGTAAAGCACAACATACTTAAATAAAAACATTCGTGTGATCGTTTTCTTTGTTTCTCAAGCGACCCCACACTTCGGAACATCACAAACACCTATAGTTGACGTCATTAATAGCTCATCGGCTATAGTGAGATGGCGCAAAGCTAACGACATCCCGTCTGGTTTGGTGTACTATTACTATTATGAGGTGTGGCTTCAAGCCGACGGAGAGACAGAGAGGAAGGTAGTACCGAAATCACAAAGTGACTATATGCATACGTTTAAATCTCACATTACCGGACTCATGTTCAACACACACTATTCCGTCAAAGTTGAACCTTATCGCCAACATAACGAGAAACACGAAGGAGGAACAGCCACTGACGTCACCCACTTCAAGACAAGTTGTATCGGTACAGTATTTTTTACTTACGTCAATACAGTTGTATGAATGAATGAATGAATTAATTAATTAATGCATGTATGAATGAATGAATGAGGGAATTCATTAATGACATTTACTTATTTGAGCAACATATTTACACGTAAAACTGTACTTATCGAAAGTAAGATAATGCACGGTCAGTTTAAGTCGTTAAGGTATTGAAACTCCCCCATCACGAGAGCCACAGTGACAAACTTCAGATTAAAACACACCGGTAGAATTATTTTATAAACTGACCATCGGAATACATGTTAAAGTTTACTACTACAAAATACAACTAAATATGTAATGTGTAGATAGCGTAGATAGCGTAGATGGCATAGATAACATCGCAACGCTTAACATTCAACTTGGTAGTTATGTCGTATGATGAAAAACATGACATGATCAATTTTTCATCAAGATAATGCAACCTATAACAATAATATTGTACCGAATGCTGTATGATCAGTGCAACGTTTGTTTCCAGCTCCGGACAAGCCTATTATTGAGAACGCTATCAAGTTCACATGGGTCCGGGCCACAAATGCCAGTATGGTTGTAACGTGGAAGGTCAGTGATGTGTTTATATCATCATCATTGTTATTATCATCTCATCATCATCATGGAAACGGTGTTGTTTCCACGGTATTTTGTCAGTTTGCTGACCACACAGATGATCGTTTTTCTAGTAACTCTCTAAGTGCGTATGAGTGAACGCGTATGTGCGATAGTGTGTGAAAGTTGTGTGAGTATACACGTATTCGTTATTGCTTGTAGGCGTGCGTGTGTTGCTGGGTGAGTATGGCACGTTAAGTATACATGCTAAGTGCTTCAAAAGAAAATTTACTTTCTTAATTATCTATTCATTTATGATACTGTAACTAATACTATTCATGTTTTGAAACCGTCAAACCTTTCCGTGACATTTCTCCTACAGGTTATAAATGAAAGCGGATGTGACACAATAGAAGGACTTGGTGTGTGGTTCAAAAGTCAAACTTTACAGAATGACAGCTGGTTTTACAACGAGGCGGAGACCGTGAACCAAACACAGTTGGCAATTGACGTGCTATCCTACGAAGTGTACGAAGTGAAAGTGTTAGTAGTGAACAACGAGAACTTTAGTTCAACCAGCGATACTTTCACCGTCGATCTCACGACACGTGAGTAGTGAACGACATGTCTGTAAATATGCACGTATCAAAGAGTTTACTGATACTTACATTCTATACATTCTAGACTTAATATTATATATATATATATATATATATATATATATAGGGTAGGGTGGGGCATGGAGTCCCCCTTAAAGTGATTCTTTGTAAGCTAATATACATTTGAGATGTACTGTATCAAAACGCGATAACATAATTTGGGTGTTATCTTCTCAAAAAGCCGATACATAATTGTGTTTACGCTAATCGTTTTGAACTTGCTGCCACATGGATGATTAAATATGCAGCCCGAGTATAATGAATGTTCATGCACGCGCAGTGAAACGCACAGAGACTGGTGACGTCACACACAAAATGAACATGTCAGATTCCGAAGTGAGTTGTTGCAAGCAATGGCTTTTTAAATAAGCAATTCGTAGACATAATGTTTATTGACAGCTACTTTTAACAATGCAGGAAGCTTATGTATTGTTTATTTATTCTGCTTCCAATACCGTCCACTGGGTAACTTTTCGATTAAGTATAATTATAATATCCGACCCATCAGTCCGACTGCCCGCGCGGGGGCGACGGCGACGGCAGAAGTCGGTGCGGGTTGGGTCTGTATTTCTATGGGTCTTGCCTTTCTAGTCAACCGTTTTTGAAAAGTCCCTATTTCCCTACTTATTTGAACCGAAACATGAAAATGTGAGATTCATACGTTCATAGATTGTTTCTAATGTTACAGCTACGATTGTTAGTAAACCTGACTGGTTTGTCATCATTCAATATAAAAGTTTTAGGTTTGTTAAAAAGTACACAATACCGTGTTGCCACGGAATTTTGCGATGTACACACGAAGTTTGGACAGTAGCAGATCTGCACTCTAATATAGCTACATACGTTTTTATCCATGGCTATTGTTTACAAATGTAATAATAAGTCAGATCAAGCTGTGCTGCTTCATGTGAATAGCACATTTGATATTAATAGTAGTCGCTAAAATCATACAAATTAAACATTTATTTTTGACATGTTACGTTACCGTTATTGTACACTTTTCGCGAGAATGGCCCATATGTATATATATATATATATATATATATACAACATTAATTATTAGAGCAACAATAAAGGAAAATATACAGTGCACTCTGGATAAGGTAAAACCTCCAGGGACCCATAACAATACTGATAAGTGGAACTTCTGATAAATAGAAAGTTATCAGAAGGTCCCCTTATTGGTTCCTATACCCAGGACCGAAGGAAAAGATTGACTTAACTTAGCGAAAATCAAATTCAAGTTATCTGGAATGGACAGTATATGACCAATGCATACAGGTAATTATGTAGAAGCAAATTAAAAGTTGACCAATGTAATGGATTGGGATTTTAGTCTGACTGAATCAGTATGACAAGGCCCTCTTGTATTTCTGTCCCATTTAGCCAGCTGTACACTTGATGATAAGTTTCATAATCTAATATCTAAACTGAATTAATCTGCACAGTATTGAATTAGTTAACTCATATTTATGTTTCTTCACTTCACTGCACTTTCCCATAAACCGAAAGGATCATTGGGGCACCTGACGACTTGTTAACCAGCCCTCTCCACGTTTCCCTGTTCTCCACAGCCCTCTGAGAGTCGGCGAACATATTTATGCTCAGTTTCCTAAATTCAACTTTGTTTATTTGGAGGAACATTTTGACTATCAACAGTTTTAAAATAGCCGAGCTGATGGAAAGAGGAAATTGAAGAGCTGTACTCAACAGTGCCATTAATTGGACAATGGGTCACCTGACATAAGATGTAGCTGACTTTGTTCTGCCCCATTCTATTCTGTGCGACATCTACTGGGAAGTTGTACATCACGTCGTGTTTCAAATGAATGTGTGCATCTGATAGCTTTGTCCATCAAAATGTATAGCAGTGCTATTACTTGGACAATGTGTTAACTGACACAGCAGTGAAGAAGATGTCTGATTTTGTTCTGCCACATTAGTTCCGTGTGGTTTATGTTTGGAATATGTACATCACTACGTTTCAAATGGATTTGTGCAATCGATCGATTCGTGCATCCAAATGCACAACATCCCATCAGTATGTTGCAAAATAGGAGTACAAAATAAAATGTATGCTTTCTTATGCTCATCATGTTTGGATTGTGTTGTATAGCATATTCTTCAAAATTTGTTGAAACAAGTTTGTGTTAAGTGAACTATACTGGGAGTAATGTATAAAAAGGTGCCGATAAAGTTGCTTTTACAATAATTTTGAAAATTCATAAAATGTAATATTCCACAACATTCAACATGTTTTAGGGATCTTATTGAGTTAAATACACCAATGATGACTGAAAACAGTGTTTTAAAATATGCGTTACTTTTAAAGTTTTGTAATTTTATAACTTCATTTCCATCATACAATGGCCATTTTATTTGTCATCGAAACGGGAGTTCGACAGAAACAAATACATTCAATATCTTTTACTCTACATGATGGGCAAAACAAATAATTATTGCATTCTCAGTACAAAACAAAACACGTTGTTACATTGATGCAATATATTTTAATATTGTGTCGACTATAATGTTATTATGCCCTTTATATATCTACATTTTTCAAACTAAACGTAAACCTTGTGTAGATCTATAGGAAAGTACCTAACCACTTATGTTGTTTTAATTTCGTACAGTATTTCGTGCGATGTGTAATGTTGCATTTATACTGCTTATGGAAATAGCAGCTGAATTTATGGTGCAAACAAAATGGTTTCATTATTGAATGTTTCTCCGCTTCAGTAAGTTTATCTTACCTAAATGTTTAATGAAAACTAAACTTTAAAATGTTCAGCCAGATGTACTTAGTGAAAAAGGAACATAATACTACCGTAGGTGAGATTTCGTATGTTTTTGTATTCCAACAAAAACAATGCCAATCATTCAATCAGAATCAATGTCATCGGCGGCTTCGACCTTTGTGCGTGGAGAGCTGGTGTTTTTTCTTTTAAATCAGTCCGTCTGTCATGAGCTGTCGCTATGTTCATTCTCCGTTTATTCCATATATTTTCTTTCTTTTATTTGCTGAATCTGTGACATAAACAGCAGCTGGTCCACGTTTACTTTTGATAATTTTATCGGTCGTGACTCATTCGCGTGGCATGGCGGTGGCTAATCCAAATACACACTTGTTAATGACGTTTTTCTTGCATATATTAACTCGGCGTAGCTAATCGAAGTCCGTCGGACAGTCCCGAATATTCATGAGCGTGCCTTATACGGATCGTGAAGGTGGGGCCAAAGTGGAAACTGTGCGTACGCGCAGTTATGTTTTCGATATATTGTCTGGTCATTAGTGAATAATAAAACATAATTCTAATGAAATAAAGACATAGAATATTATTACATGAAATAATCACACTAACATGATTATTTAATAATCGCATTCTCAATTAATCGCTTTAAGGGGAAATGGGCATAGTTATTCATGAATTTGTCATTTTGACTTCCTGTTACTGTCATACGATTACCGTGCGGTTATGTTATGTATTACCAAAGCATTTGTGCCATTTGACAACAATAACTTTCATAATCGTTAATTACAAATATTTTCCCAAGGGAGCGTCTTGCCCTTTACCTGGAGGCAAGATTATGTCTTGTGTGGGGCATGAGGCCCCCGGGGGCTCCATACCCCATAGACGGTTTCATTGTATAACATACGAATACTGAAATGAAACAAACTCGTGATCAACGTGAAAATGGAGTATATGTATCATCTTATCAAATACACGTATCTAACCTACAAAACTACGACAGTCCTTCACTGTATGCACCCGGTAGTTGTGTAACTGAATGTACCCGGCATCAGACAGCTTCGTTCAGTCACTATCTGAATCGCAGACTGTACAGATGAACCATGGCAACCCAGGCTGTAGATGATCCGGCAGTTGGAGGCTGTACTAGGAATGATCCGGCATTTGGCGGCTGTACTGAGGATGATCCGGCAGTTGGCGGCAGTACTGAGGATGATCCGGCAATTGGCGGCTGTACTGAGGATGATCCGGCAGTTGGCGGCAGTACTGAGGATGATCCGGCATTTGGCGGCAGTACTGAGGAGGATCCTGCAGTTGGCGGCAGTACTGAGGAGGATCCGGCGGTTGGCGGCAATACTGAGGAGGATCCGGGAGTTGGCGGCAGTACTGAGGAGGATCCGGCTGTTGGCGGCAAGGCAGAGGATGATCTAGCGGTCGGTGGCAAAGCTTCCTCTTCGGTAACCGCAGCGGTAACATAGTCTTCATCCGTGAAGATTTCTGCGTCGAATGGTCAAATTCCACACGCGCGAAAGCCTGCCACGGCTTTGTCTGATGTGGCGGATCTCAGGAATGCCTTTCCCAATATTGCTGCCATGCCGTATGCGGTGATTCTCCTTCCGGGATTGGCGACCATCCAGCTGTCAGCCGCTGCGGTGTATGCACTCTGAGGGATTTGAAGTATGGCCTGTCTAAAGGCTGCAACTTGTGTGTAGTGTGCGGTGGCAGTGTGATGTATCAAAGTAATGCTACGGCTCCTTGCATACTCCTCCGCAGTCTTGTGACTGTGGTGGCCATCGATGATTACGATCTAGGGTACGTCAACTGATGCGTGGAATTGGCAAAATGCTCCAGCCACCTCACAAATAGATCAGAGTCCGTCCGGCCATTGGAACTGCAGTAGCCAACGGATTGACATGGCGCACATGTCATCAGCAATTCAACCATTGCTACCCCACGGGGGCTCATTGACCCACCCTACCCTATATTCCAAATGTATTGTAATAATTGGTTCCTTCTGAAGATCTTTGAAGATCAAATATTTGACGAAGATTATATATTATCAGTACGTTCTTTGAAGTTCAAAGCGAAATAGAGATGAAGACACCACGAAACAGTTTCAATATTCTGCAGCTCCACCAACGACAACATCACCTACGACAACTCCACTGATACCATTGCGCAGCTCTACCTCGGGACCCGAGGCGGGTGAGATGGAGGCGCAGTCTACCGCAGGACTAGGTGCAAGCGGTGTGGCTGGAGTGGCGGTCGCCGGCATCGTCGTCATCGCAGTCGTCATTGGCGTCGTGCTCCTCAGGTAAACCTTATCATTAGTTAAGAGTATACAAGTCCGCTTGCGCTTTTAATTGCATTCGTTTTAATGTGTGTATGTGTGCGCGTGCGTATTTATGTGTTCGTGTGTGTACGTATTTGTTTGTGTGTATGCGTGCGTGCGTGCGTGCGTATTTGTGTGTGTATGTATGTCTACGTGTGTGTGTGTGTGTGTGTAGGTGTGTGTGTGTGTGTGTGTGTGTGTGTGTGTGTGTGTGTGTGTGTACACTCAATGGCCTTGAGTCTCTCCGATACTGAAGCCGATTGAGGTGGCGATGGTATTATTGGGTTAGTATCGTGTTTAATACGTGACGATGTTTCTACAACTTAACCATTCCTGTGTTCTGCTATTCAGGCGAAGACGGGCAGAACAAGCGAATGGAACCCCAGACAAGGCTATTAGTTTCACGAATTCAAGCAAAGCAGGTTCGTCTATTGAGAAATCAGATATAGACAATATTGTAAACATTTTGTGAAATAACATACAAGAGAGAGTTTGCAATTTATATAGAGTATGCATATATATATAATATATATAGGGGGCATATATATATATAGGTCTATATCGCCAACTCTTTCTTAGCTACATAACGTATTATACTCAGGGCATATTGTGTCATTTTCTGTGGCGTAACAATATGGTTGATCAGTGTTAATTGTTAGAGAAGAGTATAGGCCACATTTTAGACTACAATTGAGATTATGCTTTGACCATCGTGCTTGGGCACATAACACAACGGGACATAGTATTGAATTATGTTCACCTACAAACAGGGTTCGGGGAAGAAATCATTGCATTCGATGGCGGTGAAGAAGATAAAGAAGTGGAAGGGAATCATCAATTGGACGAGGCAGAAAGTTCGACGGCGATTTACGTCAATACGCAGCAGGTAAAACATGGCGTCGCACGCGGTGACCTGACCGCTTACGTCAAAGACAAAAGACGGAACAACGGCTTCGAGAAGGAGTTCGGGGTGAGTGGCCCGGAAGATACACCTTTACATCTACTATATTTTGATTTCCTTCATGTTTATTAAATATATAATTTATCTATATAATACCGACATGACACTATGGCAAACAATACACCTATGCCCTAGTGTACAAATACGATTGGCGTTTGGTTAAGGGAATTTCTTTCTCAACAAATATCTATGTCAACGCAGTGATATATTCCTGAACTTTCTAACATGTGCATTCTTCGTGTAATTATATATCGAGAGAGAGAGAGAGGGGGGGGGGAGAGGAGGAAGGGACGGGCGGGCGGTCGATCGCGCGTGCGTACGTGTTATATAGTATACTTTATATGTTGCTGTGTATATTGCATGGCGAATTGTTCTTTAAATATGGGCAGTCAGTTGAACATGAACAAAGTATTAAATTCTATTACAGGACATTCCTTTTGGCATCCATGCAAAATGCGAAGCGGCGAAGAAACCAGAGAACAAATCGAGGAACCGATTCCTTAACATCATAGCGTGTAAGTATGACCTACGGTAATGCGATGTTATACGTTTAATATACGGACATACTTGAGATGTTTGGTTACTGATTTGTCATTATCATAACACATTAGCTAACAAACGACCATTTTAATGCAATTGTACGCATTCGTTGATGGTTTCGTTGTAGATGACCATACACGAGTCGTGTTGTCGGAAGAAACCGGCCAAAACGACTACATTAACGGCAACCACATTATGGTCAGTCGGCGGTACTTAGTACTTATTGACGATGAAGGTCACTCGCGGTACTCATTACTGTCTTATTAATGATGGTCAGTCATTGTACTTACTACTTGTTCACGCTGGGCAGTCAAGGTACTTAGTACGTGTTACTTAATTGTTAACGGTGGTCAGTATGATTTGTGCTATTTAAAGTGGATTACCCTATCATAGCATACCGCACGATGCTTCTGGGCGAAGGAATCTGATTCGATTTAAATAATGTGAAATGAATGTGGAGTCACCCTGAAACTAAAGAATCAAAACAACGAACACCAATAGTTATGCATAATATGTATAATTTAATTGAAGATTCGTTATTTTTTAGGGTTATAACGACAAGGAGAACGCGTACATCGCTTGCCAAGGTAACGTATGCTTGAAATTAAAAACATAACTTGCTATTTGTGCTTTATTTTTATTGTTACTAGATCAGAAATCTCCATGAACTCTGTCATGTTTACATCAGGTTGATGTTGTATTTTTCATGGATAGGTCCACGCGAATGGAACATCGAAGACATGTATAATATGATCTGGCAGGAGAAGTCGAACACGGTCGTCATGTTGGCAAACCTCTACGAAATGAGCAAGGTACGATACTTACACAAATCGATCTCAAACTGTGTTTCTACTTATGGTGATAAACGTAGTGTCAGATATGCTTTGACGTGTGTATGGTGCTACGTCACTATACAGCAAGTATGTAACAGGGTTTAAAAGTCAGGTATATTATTATAGTAGTATTGCATAAAAAACGGAATTTATGACTAGGATAAAATGTAGTTGGAATGGTATATTTGGGGTTACAGAGGGGTGCAGTTGGAGAGTTTTTGGTGAGCAGTGAGCACCAATATTCACCACATTCCGACGCCATTTATAAGTTTACTTCGATTATCTGCACAGTAAGTTGGTTAATTGTGTCTCTGCAGGAAAAGTGTAGCCAGTACTGGCCGGAGAAAGGAAAGACGGGGACTTGGGGAAGTTTCAAAACGGAAAGCATCGGTGAAGAGAAATTCGCCGATTATGTGATTCGGCAATTTTCGTTGAAGAACGAGGTACGTTGTTTAAACAGCATCCTAGGTACTGATCAGTTCGTAAGGTGGCTGAACGGTTGTGATACAACTGCGAATAGTTCTCGTGTAATTAGCGATAATTGGAAATGCGAATTGAATGGGTTGATACATTAGCATAATTACAATGATTTATTATTACGTTGTATGCGAAACAACAGAGTTCGTATGTAAACAAAACATTCAATGCAGTAGTGTGTCTTAAGCGTTATAACATTTCAATTAGCCAGCATCGACTCCCAGCTAAGCGTTGACATAACATTAGGAAGTCAAGCCTATGCTCTGGTAGACTTCAACAATTATACAGATTTTCATGAAGATTTAAACACATCTAATTAGAAGAGTTTCGTGATTCTCGAAACCAACTCCGCTATTATGTTGTGAAACAGGCGTTGAAAAAGATGAGACGTATCCGCCAGTTGCACTTCACCGGTTGGCCGGACAAGGGAACTCCGGAGTTCGCCTACCCGCTACTGGCATTCCATCGCAAGGTGCACAGCTTCGATTCGGAGAGACGAGGACCTCTCGTCGTTCACTGCAGGTGAATCTGGTCGACTGGCGAGACCACCTAGTCACGGTCACGTTTCTACATCTTGGATACTTCCTGGAAAAGTTCTGCTCGTGTTTTACAATCACATTTGTTTCGCAATAAAACACATTTCACTTTCGATGTGTGTATTACAAATATACTTTATGATTATTATTATTCCCGTCATCATATTTACATGAGGTTGACGTGATGATTTACACAGTGCTGGCGTTGGCCGGACGGGAACGTTCATAGCCATCGACATCCTCATCGACCAGGCCAAGACAGAGGGCAAAGTTGACGTCTTCCAGTGCGTCAACCTACTCAGGACTCAGAGGATGAACATGGTCCAGACGCTGGTGAGATGACGTCATAGCATACCCTTAACAACATATTATTATAACATATTATTATCAGTTTACTTATTATAGTTATGAAGGTTATATTTTTATAACATGTCGAGGGTACATTAATTCGTTTTCTGATTTTGTCACACGTTTTAATATTTGTAAAACCAAATTTTAGCGTTTTTATTTGTGTTCACACGTCAACCTAAGCGAAACACACTCGCATATATGCATTGTTTTACCTCCGTCTCTACAATTTGTATTCATGTACATGTTGTTTTGTTTCACAGGAGCAGTACATATATGTCTACCAAGCCCTAATAGAGTTGGACGAGGTCGACGTCATACCGTGTTCACAGCTGAGACAGACGTTTGATGATTTGTGTAGAAACAACAAACTCGCCCAACAGTTCGAGGTTTGCACTATTTACCTTGTGATCTTATATATATATATATATATATAATTATATGTATAATATATTTACATATATATGTCTATATATATAATTATATGTATAATATATATATAATAATAATACATTTAAAGGGGAAAGAGGCTGTGACGCAGTGCAGCCTAACGGAAAGATCGGTGAGACGCCGGATGTGATGCAAAGGTCAATTAGTAAGAATGGATGCTGGCAAAATACAGAAGAGAACACAGGCAGACACACACGAAGGATGCAAAAAAGGGGAAGACTACAGCCGAGGTGGGAGGACTGTGTGAAGAGGGGTCTGAGAACATCGCAGGAAGATGAAAGACGAAGAGAGGCAAAGGGGACAACTGTTAGGAAACAATGGCAAGAAAGAACAGAAAGAGAGGTATAACAATATTGTATCTGAACCTCACCCTTGTAAAACAGAGAACATCGAGAGAGAACACATTTAGTTACCTAGTTACCGGTAATGTTTTTTTTTGCAGCGAATCAACGCACTGAAGCCGGTTCGTAAGAAGACCCAGTGTGCTGCTCTCGAACGAAACAACGTCGCCAAGAATCGCTTCATTGCGATTATTCCAGGTATGTGGATCGCGTAATAATTGCGTTTATGCAACAATTATTGTTATGATTAAATTTATTTTCAGAAACATTTGCTGTGAATCATTGTTAAAAAAGAAGAAGTTATTTAGCTACAGGTTGCGTAAATTCTAGTGATGTGAATATATTAATCCTTAGAATTGACACATAAAAAAAATTGTTGCGCTTCTGAGCAACGTTTGCTGAGCATTAAGCGCTATGAAGATGTACTATTATTATCAGTTGTTGTAGCAACAGCAACAGCAACAGCACCAGCAGCAGTAGTAGTAAAGTAAAGGTAAGTTCTTATATAGCGCAGTATCCCGTCATCAGGACTGCTTAAAGCGCTTTACACTTTACTCCCTGGCAGATCTGTTCAATTATACACCATCTCGACTTCTCTGGGAAACATCTAGCCACGCTGCAATTAATGCACAAAGACTATTCTTACACAAATATGCACCACTGTCTATAGCCAGGTACTTTCATTCAGCTGAGTGAACTGGAGCAACGTAGAGTGAACGAACTTGCACAAGGTTCGACACTGCAGCACATAATTCGAACCCAGGTTCTCTCGATTGAGAGTCCGAAGCTCTAGCCACTGCACCATTGCACTCCCCTGGATTCAAACCCAGGTTCTCTGGATTGAGAGTCCGAAGCTCTAGCCACTGCACCACTGCACTCCCCTGGATTCAAACCCAGGTTCTCTGGATTGAGAGTCCGAAGCTCTAGCCACTGCACCACTGCACTCCCCTGGATTCAAACCCAGGTTCTCTGGATTGAGAGTCCGACGCTCTAGCCACTGCACCACTGCACTCCACTAGTAGCAATATATGTCATAAGGCCGGCCTAAAGATAGACGAACCTTTGTTTGTTGGACTGACAATACGGCAACTTCATCCTTGTCCGCGTGCCATCTGAATATTTACTTGGGCTGTCAGTCTTGTTAAATCTGTTTAAGCCTGGTTAAATCTTGTGCTATTAAAAATATACATATGTCATGATTCGACGCATATTCGAAAGCAACATATTTCAATTGTATATTTTATAATAAATCACCCATATACCACACTTGCATCTCGTTCGAGTAGGTAAGCTGTTGGCATAAACAGCTTAGATTTTCAATCGTTCATGTTTGTTTACATTTTCCAATGACATTTAGATGATCGTGTCCGTCCGTATCTGCTTACTCCATGGAAGGAAGGCACGAATTACATCAACGCCGTCTACGTGCACGTAAGTACCGTTGTGAATATCGATGATCAAGTGTCATTACCAGGCTTTCAAAACTAGTGTGGAATAATTAAAATGTATACTTGATGCTCAGAACATTCAAAACACGACGAATAATTGCTCACATCTCAGAAACAATGGCTTTACGAGGCCCTGTTGAGCAACGGTTAGTGTATATTTAAGATCTTCACAACACTAATGTCCTGTATTTTAAGGTTCATTTTTCAATGAACCGAAACACCGCATGGTAAGTCACTTTGCGTACACTTACCTCTGTAGGGCTACAAGGAGCGCAACGCCTACTTCCTCACCCAGTCGCCGATGACGGCCACCGTCGTTGACTTGTGGCGACTCTTGAACGACCACGAGTCTCGCACCGTCGTCATGCTCGACGACAGTGACGTCACTGATGACGTACGTGCAACATTCGCAATGTTTTTAATAATGATATTAATAATAAAGTAACTTCTGTTGACCCTAAATCTTTGAAAACAAAGCTCAAAAGCGCATAAAAACAAAAGGGTTGGTCAATCTCAACATCGATTATCCGTATTACAGTTGTCAACAGATGATTTCTCACATATTTCTATGTTAGCACGTAGTATTCATTTATTGTTTCCACCATATTTCATACGCCTTTATTTAAAAAATAATTATGATAATAATAATTATGCGTTAAGTTAAGTCTTGAATATTAGTTACGCCATTGTACGGTATGACTTCTGTGCAGTATAGGTGTGCGTGTGTGTGTGTGTGTGTGCGTGCGTGCGCGCGTGCGTGCGCGCGTCTGTGGCCAATGTCTTTATGTCTGCTGCAAACGAGAATACGAGAACAATTCGGATTATATTAGACGGACTATCTAGCTAGCTTATCTGTTGATTTTAATATGGTGACGCTCAACTGCTCGTCAAATTGCTTTTGATGAGACCAAAACGTTTTTAGCAATTTGAAAGTTGCACCTGGCGTGGAAATGTACCCTGGTCGAACCAGGTAGACCTACGTATTAACGCCGATGCAGTTGGTAGCGATGTGTCGTTGTCGTTTATACAGGAATGCGCCATTTACTGGCCAGGTCAGAAAGCGACAAAGTGCAAATATGGTCCGTTCGATGTTGAACTCGTAGACACAGTGAGCACCGAGAATGCCAACGTGAGAGTGCGAGAATTCACACTCAACAAGTCTGGCCGGGTAAGTTATCAAGACAGCATACTTTTTTCAGCCACGCGTTCCATGCTCCAAAGTATCTCAATATTTAGCGTATAGCCAAAAACATAATTTACCTATCCTTAGACGTGCTGCAGTTGCTTCAGTTGTACACACACACATAAGCAGACACACACACACTTCTATTCGTATTTGCATATGAGTATCTCGGCGCGAAACTTACGGAGAACACGTGACTAGTAAATTAAATTTATTTCATATATCATAATACACACGCTAGCATTCTAAGAACAGTAATTGCAAGAATGTTAACAAATCCTTTTGTTGACGTTTGTCTTGTTAGTCCAAAGACAGCGGGACCGTCATCAAACAGTTCCAGCTAAACAACTCGTGGAGTCGCAACCCGCCACTGCCCAGCAACACGACTGTCCTTTTGAACTTGTTGGATGCCGTCGAGAAATGGCAGCAACAGAGCGGAAACGGGCCGATCGTCTTCCACTGCACGTAAGTTGGTGTTTCAGAAATCTACTATCGCCATCTTTAACTGACAGTAAGTATTGTTTTTGATATATTTCTTTCTCCACTCCCCCTTCTCTCTTCCTAGCTGTCCCACTATATATCTTTCTCCTCCCTCTCCCTCTCCCTCTCCCTCCCTCTCCCTCCCTCCCTCCGTCCCCCCCCCCTCTCTCTCTCTCTCTCTCTCTTCTCTCTCTCCCTCCCTCTCTCTTTCTCTTTCTCTCTCTCTCTCTCTCTCTCTCTCTCTCTCTCTCTCTCACCAAAATGTTTTTTGTAAAATTATTTCTATGTCGGTCGTGTGTACATTCATCAGATGGTCACCTGATAGTATACAGAGTTTATGTATCAAATAGCGTGCGGTTTCATGAAAAAACGACAATTAAGACCAGGTTCATACTAATAAAAGTTTGCATCATGCCCTTGACTTATTCCGCGTCCAGGGACGGAGCGAGTCGCAGTGGACTGGTGTGTGCGGCCAGCTACCTGCTGGAACACATGAAGGTGGAACGGGAGGCCGATGTCTTCCACGCTGTCCAACACATCCGCGCCACCCGACCACAACTCATAACACACCTCGTAAGTTGCTTCAGTTACACACACACACACACACACACACACACACACACACACACACACACACACACACACACACACACACACACACACACACACACCAATAATACTAGTAATATAATATAAGTCTAATTTCAGTACAATTACTCGTCTTACTAAATGGTGCAATTATATTCGTATTTACGTATGAGTATATCGGCGCGAAACTTACGGAGAACACGTGACTAGTAAATGAAACTTATTTCATATATCATAATACACGCGTTAGCATTCTAAGAACAGTAATTGCTAGAACGTTAACAAATCCCTTTGTTGACGTTCGTCTTGTTAGTCTGACAGTACGGTCGTATAGACTACGTCCGTCGTCGTACGTAAGTCACTATAGATCGTTCTGTCCAACACGTCCGTACCACCCGGTCACAACTCACAACACACCTCGTACGTAAGTGGCCGCCACTATAGATCGTTCTGTCCAACACGTCCGCACCACCCAGCCACATCTCATAACACACCTCATAAGTGGCCGTCACTAGATCGTTCTGTCCAAAACATCCGCATCACCCACAACTGTCTTTTGCCAGGTACTCATTCATACAGCTAAGTGAACTCCTAGTCTTGATCATTCTTGTCGTGTCCAATTCCATTTCAACGAGTAATGTTTCGTACAATGTTATTACAGGCGCAGTACCGATTCCTGTACGAGTTGGCGCTGGCGTACATGTCTCAGTTTGACACGTATGCCAACTTCCAGTAAAACCAGCCAAGTATGCGATGTTATGTGTACGCAGCGCTACCTGGCGGACCATGACGGATGCACGCAGCACCACCAAGCAGCTCCCGTTTGTACAAATGACCACCAGAAACATTAATTACACTGCCGGATGAATAATTAGACAGACTAAGGCAATATATATTAGGGGAATAATAAACGGTGTGTGGATAAAGCTATAATGACAAAGATAGATAAAAGACCACGAGTGCCGCGGGCACCAGTGACTTGTCCGGTAGTTAACATTTGAGTAACGTCTACTCATCTTGTTTTATCCCGTTATAATACCATAAGGGGAAATTGAATGTATATATTTTAACTTCACACTATAACTACACATATATACCGGTTCTATTAAGTACATAGGTCTAGTAGGGTGACCTGTGTCAGCCGGCCCAAACCATGGACAGATTGATTGACATAGCATTATTGCCAAGACCCAATTAAGTGTTATCCAGAATCTTTTTAGATATCCTTCAGAGCAGACTCGTTCTGAGATCCTATGTCAAGGTTCCATTTTGTTACCGTTGAATGGATATTACCACGGCCAGAAGTAGCATAAGAAGAAGTACTCGCCGGTGTATTGCTATCATTTGGTATATTTTTATTGTTATATTGCCTGCTTGTTACACATTTGATATGCAAGCACGCTGATTTTTTAAGTATTTGTATATGCATCGTGATACGACCGCACAATTTACATTGGTGTGACATTGCTACTGCGTAAAGCAAATATTGTGCATGTATTGTGGATTTTGTACACTACTGCATGTTTTTGAGCTATTTTACCCACACACCCACACACCCACACGCCACCCACATGCACACACGCACGCACACAAACATACACACGCACGCACACACACACACACACACACACACACACAATGCAATACTGATAAAAATCACGCATAGACCTATAACAACATGGAATATACTTAGTTGAATACAACCACGTTGTACAATCATCTTACGCAGGAACACGAGAGAACAGAACTGAACTGTAAACTTACGTATAACTATCTCCTAGTTTCTTGATTAACTAGATTTATATGCATTTCTCTATGCATTACTTTGTACACTACGACAAGAAATAATTAATGCAAAATACATACATACAAATATAACCATAAACTCATAAATAATCTTATTTACACACGTCAATTACAGCAACTCTTAGAAACGTGCCTGTTGTTTCATACTCCATCGTGTGACGTCAGCTGCTGTCAGATGACTCCTCGAGTGAGCCGCGTTGTATAATGTGACGAGGGTGCATCCGAAAACAACATGATTTGTTGTTTCCAATGCTTGATTTATTGGCATGCGTGAATAAAATCCATAAGTAATCTAGGTGCTGTTGAAAAATTGTCGCCGCCGCGTTGCTGTGCCGTAACTTATAACTCTAGCATTGTAACCTGAACGGGGGCATATTTCAAAGGGTCTAGGGAGTCACGGTCGCGTGGGCCCATTATAAAAGGTCTGCGGGCACGCAACATTCCTAACGTCTGGGGGGCACGTGCCTCCAACCCCCCTGGATCCGTTTATGGCAGACAGAAGAGACAAAGTATTCATAATTACGAAGATAATATTTACATTAAAATCCTCCATAATATATAAGCAGAGTACAGACATCAGTTTAATATAAATCAAAACATAAAATGCAAAACAATTCTCATTAGTTACGGATGTTAGGGCATTATAGGGACTGTTTGGTTCAGATTTTTCCAAAAGCACCAAATTTGGCACAGATGTCGCCCATACCATACTTTTTCGATTTTTGACCCGCGACAAGATGGGCGCCCCCCGGGGCCGCCATATTGGCGAAATCCAATATGGCCGCCACCCGGGTTAGAGGTCAATCGTTGTTAAAAAAACCAAAAGGGCTAAAATCATGGATAATACCACATTTTAGGGGTTTTCGCGGTCGGGGAATTCGATTCTGATCTTATTTGGACGATTTGAGGTCAAGGTCACCCCTCAAGGTCATTTTGGACCAGCAATTGTTATTGGAGGTACAGTAATCGTCATAATTATATTTGAAACCATTCTTTAGTTTTTGGGTGTTAAGTTTTCACAACACATGCTATATAGTGGTGTAACTTATATCATTTGAAAACTTATTTATACAAACCAGTTTTTCATTTCCTACTTTTCCGGTGACGTGAAAATCGTCGCTGTCCTAAACTCTAAATCTTCAATGCTAACAGAGCTAGTGAATCATAGAAACATTTGTACAACACTTTACTCTTGTGACATTTTTATGATTGTACATCCCGTAGTTTTTCGTAGAAAAAATACGCTAAATCAACCTAACTGTAGCGTAATACACGGTTTTGTCTAACTCGAGTCAATGAGGAGATGAGGAGTTTCTTCAACCTAGTGCTCCGGGGCCCATCAGCTCTTCGTGGACGTGAGAAGATCGGTGGCAACGCCAATCTGTATGCGAGGGAGAAGATTGTATGCACCATCTCACAACTGCTCATCTACAATACTAGTAAGAGTACGCACCATGCAGTCAAGACGGCTGCATTATGGCATAAGGAGCGAAAAAACCTTCCCCCGTGTCATGGTCTCAAGCTGCACGGACACGGACGGGACAAAAATAGATTTGGATTGACAAAGAACATGGTATCTCGGTATCGTACAATGGTGTCATGGAAGTGAAGCGAGGTGTTGCGCGTGCGGTGTGTGCTCGCCATGCTCAGGATGGGGTGGTGGTACCCACCAACAGCCGGCCCACCACCCACGATGTGGATAACATAGATTGCACGGCCCAGGTCAACTTCTCACTGGAGAGTTCCACGGATATGTCCTGAGCGTGACCAACCATCTCTCGCGCGAAAACCCTGGAGTGAAGCGGGCTCCCATCAAGCTTGACCCCTCCGACACGTCGACTCACAAGCTACCAAACTCTTACGTGATCCAGCACCCAGTCGAACGCATTCAAACGGATGTCTTTGCACACAGACTCGACGACAGCGTAGTCAGACCGCCCCTTGATGTGCGAGGTGCCAAGTTCAAGGATGAGGCGTGGATGGCGAGCTTGTAGCACTCGATACACATAATGTCATGGAACAGGCCGTCGCTACCTCTCTATCTCAAATCCGTGAAGCTGGCCAAGCCCTTCACGTAGCATACGTCATGAAAATTATGGAAATGGCCTCAGTACCAGTATCTGCTACCATCACGCGGAACAACATGCTAACCTTCGCCAACCAACCTAACCCCAAGAAAAAAGGCAGGAAGGACAGTGCACTCAATGCACCCACTGGCCGCACAGCTGCTGTCAAACAAGCCACGGTCGTGGTGTTGGATATGGCGGCAGTGATCCACATGGTGCGCCCTACAACAGCCAAGACATTCAGCGAGTACGTGTCTCTCCACATCGTACCATTTATGGAGGCCCAAATGAAGAGTGGCACCCAACGTATCGACGCCGTATGGGATAATTACCCCGAAGAAAATAACCTCAAAACTCTCATGCAGCAACGACGCGGGAATGGCCCTCGGACAAGAGTCGGCGATGGCAGCACTTCAATTCCGAAGCGTGAATGGAACAGCGGCTTCCTATAAAATGAGGTGAACAAAAATGTTTTCATTCATCAGCTCACAGATCTCCAAGGCTGACATGGGTGGAAAGCTCCTCCTGAGTACCCACTTCGAGGCCGTGCTCTCCAACAGGCGTTGTGACCTCGCAACACTTCAGTCGTGCAACCATTCCGAGGCGGACACCTGGATCCTCCTGCATCTTGCACATGCTGCAGAGCAGGGTCATACAACAGCCTATGTTCGCACAGTGGACAGCGATGTTGTGGTTTTGGCAGTCCGGTTTTTCGAGACCCTCCGCCTATTGGAGCTCTGGGTGGGCTTCGGTAGCGGAAAAAACTACCGTGACATTCTAATCCATACCGTCTACTCCGATCTCGGTCCGTCAAAGTCCTTGGCACTACCCCTCTTCCACAGCCTAACGGTGTGCGACACGACTTCACAGTTTCTTGGATGTGGCAAGAAGACCGCCTGGCAGCCTGGACCAGCATACCGGACCCAACCGACACACTAGTGGCTCTCACGCACGACCCTGACATCTTCAGTCTTGAGTCCGTGCATATGCAGCGGATCGAACGCTCCATCGTACTCATGTACAGCGAGCGCTACTACATGCGAGTTTCTACTGTAGTCAGGCCACCATGGTCCAGCACGGAATCCCTGCCTTCAGCGAGTGGCACAAAGATGGCACCAGTACATGGCAACTATGGACCACTCTCAGCGTCGCTTCAGTGGCACGTGCCATTCTCTTGCATTGCGGCTGCATCTAGGCATGCACGACAAGGTGCAAGTGCAACCTCGCCGGTGTCCGATGCACGGATCTCTGCAAATGCGAAGGCGGGTGCGTTAATGACGAGGCCGGTGATGACCAGTAGTACTTATTGCTGGCATCATAGAGCGCAAGCCAGAGCGTATAGGTAGTAATAGTAATAATTGGTAACCATTGGTAATCATTGGTATATTGTTGTTAAAGCTGTCCTTGTATTGTATTTTGAACATTTAAATGAACATAGCGGCGTAGCGGCATAGTTATAGCATTTTGTCAGCAGATGTCATCTCTGAAGTATTTTAATAAAAAAATAATCTTTGTTCAATTTTTTTAGTTGTAACTGCTGATCTTTGACCTTTGAACACAAAATGGGGTGACCATGACCTCAAATCGTCGAAATAAAAAAATCAGAATCGGATTCTCCGATGCCACAAACCCCGAAAAAATGGTATTTTTGGTTTTTTAACTACGATTGACCTCAAACTCCATATTGGATTTCGCCAATATGGCGGCCCTGTGGGGCGCTCGTCTTGGCGCCCGTCAGAAATCGAAATAGTATGGTATGGACGACATCTGAGTCAAATTTTTTGCTTTTGGAAGAATCGGAACCAAAAAATCCCTAACATCCCTGACTACATAGAAATCACACACATATAACAACATATACAATATATTTTGTTAATTACAATTATCTTATGCTAGAACACGGGCAAATATAAATTCAAACTTACGAGCACTCTCTCTCTCTCTCTCTCTCTCTCTCTCTCTCTCTCTCTCTCTCTCTCTCTCTCTCTCTCTCTCTCTCTCTCTCTCTCTCTCTCTCTCTCTCTCTCTCTCTCTCTCTTGTTCTCTCTCCCTCACTCCCTCTCTTTCTCTCTCCTTCCTCCCTCCCTCCCTCTCTCCCTCCCTCACTCCCTTCCTCCCTCCCTCCCTCCCTCCCTCCCTCCTCAGCACTTCACCATCTTGGCCTCAGACCCTGGGTGCAGGAGTAGCAGCCGAGTGAGCTATATCTCCTTCGTGTCTCCTCTCAGGCGTCGCCGCCCACTCGCCTCTTTCTACATTAATTCGCTTCCTAAGATCACACGCCTCTGACCTATCAATTGCAATGTATTTGAAAAATACAACTAGTTATTGTGTTGTTACTTTTTCAGAAGACAATCATTCCCCAAGTGGTGCCACTGGAGTTATGTTAAATATATGACCTGCTGCACGCGATGCCGCAATTGGCGTCAGCATAAATAAAAAATGGTCGTGGGAACGAGTTTAAGTTCGAAATACTGTGATGTTAACAATTGTGCCCTCGGTCTGTTGCTCCACTTCGGGAGTGTAAGCTAAGATAATGGTTGCACTGCGACTGCAGCTGTTGAGCATTACCTTTTACTGCAGAAACTGCTTTGTCCGATAGCTTTTTCGTGGGACGTAGCTTGATCCCACCACACTCTGGTTTTTATTATGAAAGTAGAAAGAGTACAATATTAACAATGTTATAAATGCATTACTACAAACTGAAAACAACGTGAATACCACAGAAATACCTCATCGATCGCGTGTCTTATAGTTATAGGCACTTCAATACAGTGACGTCATAATATGGACGATCGGCATCCGCTCGGTAGTGCTTAATAATTACTACTAACACACATAACAAAAGTCGTGATCCTAATCAATATAGTTTATATGTGCATGTGTATGTTACGATATTCAATATTAAACCTCAACAGTATACATACCAATGGTGGTTCCCGACCTGTTTCTAATGTGAACATGAAATCGCGGCATATACCTAAGCATTACCATTGGCAATCGACCTGAACTTCGACGGTTTTACTACACACATTTTGTTGTTTACCAGGCGTTGATCACACGCGGCGTAATGTCTATATTCATTATGACTGTGTGGAGCGCAGTGGCGCAGTGAGTAGAGCTTCGTACTTTCGACCGAGAGAACTCGGGGTTCGAATCCTGTGCTGCAGTTTCGAACCTTGGGCAAGTTCATTCACACAGCTACATTAATGAGTACCTGGCTTTAGACAGTGGTGTATATTTGTGTACGAATAGTCTTCTCGCATTAATTGCAGCGGACATGGCTGGGTGCTTCCCAGAGAAGTTGCGATGGTGTTCGATTGAACAGGAGTGCCAGGGAGTAAAGTGTAAATAGTAAAGCACTTTGAGCAGTCATGATGGCTGGATACTGCGCTATATAAGAACTTAACTGTTTACTAAATATTCAATACTAAATACTACATAATTATATCTCACCTGGCTCGATCTCATGTTGTCGACGATCACCTGGGCTCTCCATTCTTATCCAAGAACGCGTTCCAGTCTCGTCTCCGGGCGTTCACTACGGGAAACAGACATGCGCAGAAACCACAACCACGTCATTAGACAGTAGCGTCCACGTGATTAGCGTTCAAACGTTATACACGTGAATATTCT
This sequence comes from Paraescarpia echinospica, assembly GCA_020002185.1. Taxonomy (NCBI): domain Eukaryota; kingdom Metazoa; phylum Annelida; class Polychaeta; order Sabellida; family Siboglinidae; genus Paraescarpia; species Paraescarpia echinospica. The sequence goes on from CM034532.1 coordinate 32,324,372, forward strand.
CGCGGAATTTTCGTATTACGTAATGCACATAAAACGTTGATGAATAATAATAAGATTTCTATTGCGCCTAAATTCTTGGAAACCAAGCTTAGAGGCGCATCAAAACAAAAGGATTGGTCAATCTCAAAATCCATAAGCAGTATTCCAGTTGTCAACAGATGGGTCAAGGCGCTAGGGAGCTACGATGGATAAGCAAGGCTGTAAAGATAAGTTTTTAAATGTGGACGGAATTTTGTAATATTTTCAACTGATCTAACACTAAGAGGGAGCATATTCCAAAGGTGCAGCAACAGAAAAAGCCCTAGTTCCAATGTTAGTGTTGACTCTAGGAACAAAAAGTAGGCCAGAGCTAGATGATCGAAGCTGGATAGGTTTTCTTACAGGAGTAAGCAATTAATGCAAATAAGATGGTTGCTTACTGGACAATGCCTGGTATGTAATGGTACATATCTTACATATTATACAATATCGTACAGGAAGCCAATGCAAAGACTTCAAAAGTGGTACAGAGCGAGAAAAAATAGGAGATCTTGTAACTACTCTTGCTAGACAATTTTGAACACGCTGAAGTTTTGTGATATCTTTGCTAGCGATATTGTAAAGGAGGGAATTGCAATAGTCAAGTCTGCTGCTAACAAGCGCTGTTGCAATAGTTTTAGCAACAGAAAATGACATATACCGGCGAATGCGGCGAAGATCACGAATATGGTAAAAAAACAGCAGCGACATGTTTAAGATGTGTTGTCGGAAAATGAAGTTACTATCAAAGATCACTCCTAGATTCCACATCAAGGTTGCTGGCGTGATATACTGATTCAAAATACGCGTAGGGAAAAAAAACATCCAGTTTACTTCGCTGCATTGGAGTACCAATAATGATCAATTAAGTTTTATTTGCATTTAATTTCAACTTGCTGTCAGTCATCCAGTGGAGGATATATTAAAGGCAATCACTAAGTTGGTTAAGGGAGCGATTTGTATCCGGAGTAGCCAACGAAATGTAGATTTGAATATCATCAACATAAAGATGATGATCCAAGTTATGTCTTTGTATAACAGAGCTTAGTGGCGGGGTGTAAGGAGTAAAAAGCAAAGGCCCAAGAACAAAACCCTGGGGAACACCAAATAAAGTAGTTCCCAATCTTTATAGTTTGGTATCTATCAGTTAGATATGAAGAAAACCAGCTTAGAGCTGTGCCATATATGCCGTACCAATTTAATAGGCGTTCAATGAGAATGCTGTGAGCAATCGTGTCAAACGCGGCAGAGAGATCTAGTAAGGTAAGTGCAGTCACTTTCCCATTATTAATGTTCAAGTTAATGTCATTGTGAACCTCTAAGAGGGCGGTATCTGTTGAATGAAACTGTCTATATGCTGATTGTGACACATTAGTTAAGACATTTATGCAAATGTGAGACCTTAGACGACTTGCTACAACCTTTTCTAGTATTTTGGAAATAACGTTGAGGTTAGAAATAGGTATATAACTGTTTAGGTCTTGTTTAGGCAGAGATGACTTCTTAATAAATGGTGTGACATGGGCGCATTTGAAATCATCAGGAAAACAGCCAGAACAAAATTATGTATTTATAATAATTATTTGTTATAGGTCCAACTAGTGTACCGAGACACGCTTTTAGCAGTATTGTTGGAAATGGATCAAGTGCACAAGATTTATTTGGGGAGGACATAATTATTTTCCTAACTTCATCAACTGTTGCAGGTTCAAATGATACAAGTAGAGAATTTACTTGTGTAAAGACACTGACATTACTTAAATTATGACGTGGGAAAGCAGAACGAATCATACTAATTTTATTCTTAAAGTGACTATAGAATGAATCACATAGAAACTTAATTGACACATAATCAGGTAGCGATGGAGTGGGCCGTCTGTGTAGAATGTTATTGATGCAGTTCCATAACTGACGCGGGTTATCAGACTTATTTTTGACCATATTTGTATAATAATCTGATTTAGCTTTGGCCATTTGTATGTTACAGAGGTGACATTGCTTAGAATAGCGCGACCTGTCTAATGGCGAGCGCAATTTGCGCCATACACGCTCTAAATAACGACGTCGCCTTTTACATAGTATAATTTTGGAAGTCATTCATGGAGCCGGTGGCCTTTCTGACACACATTTTGATTTATTTTATAGGTGCATGTTTGTTATGTAATGCATTGAGTACTTGACAGTACTGTTTATATAAGTCAGATAAATGTGGTTTTTTTATCTGTGATAAGGTCGGATTTACGGATATCAGCCATTAAAGCTGTAATGTAAATCCTGTGAATAACTCTGTAAGACACATTGTGTTTCGACTCTAATGGGGCTATAGAAACGTTAACATTAGCAATGACAGTATGGTGGTCTGATAACTCATCTGAAACAGTAGGTGCTTGGATATTATTACAAGTTGAACGGGTTATCAAGAGGTCAAGCCAATGGCCATGTATGTGTCGAAAAGGTAACATGTTGTTTTCAAATCAAAGGATGCCAGAATATCATCAAAAGTAGTTGTAGTTGTAGAAGGTATATCCAAATGTAGATTAAAATCACCAAGAATGTAAAATTCTGAATGAATATTTGCCAGATTTTCCAACATATCCTGAAAGTCTTCAAAGAAATTTGCCGGATGTCCTGGAGGGCGATAGATACAAACAGAGTATGCGGAAAAAGAACAATCTGAAATTTCAGCTCAGATGGACTCAAAACTGGAGTATTCAGGGTTGGAATGTAATTTAACTTTGAACTGCTGTGATATTAGAAAGCCAACATCACCTCCACGGCCGACTAAACGTGGTCGATGGTGAAAGGTGTAACCAGAAGGGGAAACGTCAGCAATGCATGCAGGTGTATCATGTGATCTGAGCCAGGTCTCAGTTACAGCAAGAAAGTATATTTTCTTTGAAATTAATAGTGAGGCTGTCTTATCTCGTACAGATTGAACGTTTGTAGTGGCCACCCGAATGTTTCGTCTGACAGCTGGCCCAGGATTGAGACTTACATCTCCCGCTAGTAATACAATTATTGCTAATTTCAATGTTGGCGTAGAGCGGGGGATTGGCAGTAAATTTATATTATAACAAACATGAAGACATGGCAGGCTATGCATAATGGAAATAGAATGATGTATTATAGTGTGATTAAGAAAAAGCACATTAAAATTGTTAGATGTCAATAGTATGCAAAAAACAAAATCGTTATCCCTTAGAGCAACAGAGCAAGGCAGGCAGGAAACACCCAATAAGAATAATGGTGACATAATTATGTTAGACTATTATCATATAGATAATAAATAGTACATAAGGTTAAGCCCAGAACTAAGGCTACGCCTAAGGCGTAAGTCAAAAACTAAATTATATTTATAAGATCAATAGTCTCAATTTTAACAACAAAGTCTACTTTATTTCATTAGAAAATGTTGAACCGGGGCCAACTCCGGTAACTAAATTGAGACTTACGGGCCTGTTAGGGGAGGGAGAACTATTTATATTTATTAAAATTCACTCAGCCGTAGCCTTAGATAGGCAGAAACTGACTGCAATGTCAATCACTCAAAGGCAATGCCTTATTATACGTATAGTTCACGACTCTACTGCACCATGATTCCGTTTTAAATACCGTTTTATTGTAATAATATAAACTGCCAATAATAATAATATAAAAGGTCAATAGAAAAACCATAGACAGCATGTTTTGTAACTTAATCATTTAACAGTGTAATAGTTACAAAGGACAACATTAAAAAAAACTAAACATTGCCGACCGGCGAAAGTGAGCGATAATCATAACGCCGGTTTTATTAAGTTGAATATGACAGGGCCAAAACCTGTGAAAAAAACTGATTTCCCAGCCCCACAACTAAACAAAATAAACTAACATTCGCTGCTCCAAGACTGTCTGCTTTAGCAGCTGGCATCAGTCATAGTCAAAGACTACTTCAAATCGGGAATCTGATATTGTGCACAGTATCTTTTGGCAACCTATTTTACACTTCACGGTACGATACCTACACGTGCTACCGACGTTACACGAGGACCCATTATTAAAAAATGGCGAATCAAAGTTAGCCGAGGATGCCGTTTGCTTCTCCAGCTGTGGCTGCGGTATTCAAAAAATGACTTGCATCTTTCATACTAAATCACACATTGTTCATTTTAGTATTATTATAGAAGTGGCCATAAAACATGAACATATTTACCGCTTTCCACGTGGAGTCTGAGACGCCATTGTGTTTTCCGCCAAATATCCTAAAGGAAGTAGGCTCTCAAAATAACGACCAATCAGAAACCTTCATACAACAGCTTTTCTAAAATCAAAGAGGTACGATTTGTAAGCTGGTACAATGTCTAACGACTTGCCATACTACCAGACACTACTTAATTACTAAGTACAGTTTCTACTAGGCCCTACTACTGTATAATCAGGCGCGAATCCAGGGGGCGTGGGAGCGCAGGCTTCCCCGTTTTGCTGTCAATCGAGGGATGCAGGTCGTGGAAGTTGGCGGGATGCATCTGGAAAATTTTGGCGAGCCTCTTATGGGCTACCTGTGTGGAACTGTGTATGGGTCATTATCTAATTGCGGTACATTTAGTGTCCCGGTAAGTTGTAGCACATTTTCTTTAGTGAAAAAATGGTGCATATATTTAAAAGTATGATATGGGCTAGTATCTCTATATATCAAATAAAGACAGAGAATAAGTATTTCAGGTGGATTTATAAGTGGTCGCATCACAAATGTATGTCTCACTCTGTTAAAAAGCGTTGTCCCGACTATGAATCACTTGCGTTTATTTTAATTGTTGTCACCTCTACTGGTACATTATGCTTTATTTTAAGATATGTATTCCTCAATGTATTCAGCTACAGTATATGTTGCAATGTATTCATCAAGTGTTACCTGATAATACTGTTTAGTGTGAACATTTATACTTCCCCAATATCAACTTTGTTTTAATCACCAATTGACAGCACAACGCTGACAGATATTTTCTAGGATTTCATCTGGTAAGTATGATGTCGCAAACAGAAAATGTCCCCACTGTTGCCAGTATTACCCATAGAATGCAGGAGTACATGATAAAGATAATCGACACTTCAAATGTGGGCATAGTGTATAATAATATCTGAGGTGATTGAGTGATAATTGGAACCTCAAAAACAAGCATATTTAAATAAAAAGCATTGTTTGTACCCCATGTTACCGTCGCCCTGTTACCGTAACAATGGTAACAGAGGGGACAAAGTCAACCCCGTTATGATAATATATGTTATTATGGGCAACAGAGGGGACATATGTGATAACAGGGCAGGAGATAAACTGTGTGTGTTTGTGCATGTGCATGCGTATTTGGGTGTGTGCGTGTGTACACATGCGTGCGTTGGTGAGTGCCTGCATGCATGTGCGGGTAGGCGGTCGGGCGTGTGTGTGCATTGGAACATGTTGGGGGGGGGGGGTACAGTGTAACACTTATTATGTTGTCTAATCGTAATAATGGGCTTGTGAGGAATATGTTGATGTGTTGATATGTTAGACAGGTCAAAATTGTATTGTCATCTATCAGAAAACATTGATTTTCCATAACGTTTTGGTAGATGGAATTCGGAAGAAGTATGCGGCCACCAAACAAGAACGCCTGAAGCAAACACACGTGTGTGTGTATGTGTGTGTGTGTGTGTGTGTGTGTGTGTGTGTATGTGTGTGTGTTGTGTGTGTGTGTTGTGTGTGTGTGTGTGTGTGTGTGTGTGTGTGTGTGTGTGTGTGTGTGTGTGTGTGTGTGTGTGTGTGTGTTTTAGTTTGTTCCACCTGATACTTTTGTGTTCCCTCTGTTATCAGACGTGCCCCCTGTTTCCCGATCATAAGCGTACCTTTAACAGAAGCAAGAAATACAAATCCTGAAAAGAAGATGGGTCATGTTGCACGTACATATGGAATTATTGAGCTCATTAGTAAATCAGATCCATATATATAGCATTTGTTGTGTATGGGAAAAATAAACACCACCATTTTTTACAATTTGCAATAAAAAGAGATAATTGTTTATTTTGTTCAATAAAACTATGTCAGTATGTGCGCATATGAATCGAAACAATAGAAAGGGACATTTAATTAACAAGTTATACAAATTTTTAGTCAAACATATATAGTGTGTCTATAAATTCGGTGTTATAATATGTCCGTAACAGGGGGATATAATTGATTGTGTGAAAGCTTGTACAAATGGTCACGATTTAAATAATTTTAATGATGCAGCTATTTCTCATATGCTAAAATCAGCTACAGTATATGTTGCAACTATAAAGCTATCAATAAAACTACTCCCAATATTTTTTAATTCGTTTTACTGGCAACCCTATTTGTACTAAAATTTGATAACGACCCGTATAGGGTAGGTACGTATATGTAGGATTTATATGTTAATTATAAGGCGACTCAAGTATTTATATATGCATACATACCTAACCACTTGAGTCACCTTAATACGTACATACATACATACATACATACGCACGCACACACGCACGCACACACAAACACACACAAACATTTTACCGCAACATACGCAGACCAAAATTCAAAATTAATATGCATATAGCGCGGCGTAAGGCAGACCGGTTTTTTTAAGCAAACTAACGCCGGTCTGCGTCCGAGACGCCAGACCTATGAGCAATAACTCGTGTCTCCAAGGGAAGACGTACACCGCAAGCCATGCTGCTGGAACTGATGGAGAGACATCGATGCCAGTCCCATGACGCCCGAGTGAGACAAACGTTTTGACTTATAATAGAAGCTGAATGAGCTGCAACTGCACCTAGAGCGCTCCCGGGTCCAGACTGCAGAGGCAGAGCAGGGGAAGGCTGCTGTAGAGTCAGAGTGGCTGGCTAAGGAAGTCCACATGCAGCATGATTTCGCCTGATAGTCCGGTAGCCAAAGTGGGATTTTTGGTCGAACCTTGCACTAAAGGTTCCACAATGGATTTTTCATGATTTTGTATCTTAAGACAATGGAGAATTAGAATCCGAAGGGTGACAAGTTGTCACCCTTGGGCGTTTTGCAGAAATGGCTGGTTTCTATGGCAACCCTATCTCACTTTTGGGCATAAATAAGAAACACGAATATATGCTTATATTAGTTACTATGACAGATGTTATATTCACTAATGTGTCCATTTCTATGTTTTCGACGTGATGAATCCACTGGACACGCTATATTGATGATCTAAGGTCAAGGTCATACGTAAATGTCAAGGTCAAACATAAAACAGTTTCATGAGATATTATGAAACGAAGCATAATATGCCAGAGTTCGTACAATTGCTGACCGAGGCCATCAGAAGCCATTCAAGATAGCTGTACTGGAGACTTGTCAAGCGCGTGGAGATCAGTGGGCTAGTGAAGTATCAGTGAGAGTAGGAGGAGCTGTCAGTGATCTGCATGCAGCTGATGCTAGATACCACTATGACTGCAAGACCAAATTTATGGCACCCAAATTGGTACAGCTCGCTTCAAGTCGTACAGAAGTTCTTGGAAAAGTTTCGAAAGACCCAGCATATGACAAACTCATTTCTCATATAGGTGCGGATCGATCGTCCATAAGAAATGCATCAGAAATATACAAACTTTATCAAAGATTTGGAGGCACCGTCATGTCCAGAAGAACACTACTGAGTGCAGTGTCTACGCATTTTGCAGATGATCTCCTAATTTTTAAAGCAACATGCATTGCAATTATACTTGTGTTTCGTGATAAAGCCTAGGATGTCTTAAGTGCGATAAGGCATGTCCAGAATGGATGGATTCAACCGTGTATTAAATAGAAACGAGGGTCACCTGATAAGGCCAGACACCACATGTGTGTACACACCTTTGATCGATATGAAGCCATCTGATCCAGACACCATGCTAACAGCTATGCTGGAGGCAGAGAGGCTTGTGAAGTCAGTCGAATAACGCATTGTGGTGTTCACCTGTGACAAGCAACTTTACAAAGTTGCAGTGAACATTACATAGGAATACCCAGAACGATTCAATAATTTCATTCTACGCTTGGGGGGCATGCACTTCATAATGAACTTTATTGGATGTACCGGAGCCCTGATGGCAGACACTGGGCTGTCTGATATCATGGAATGTGCTTTTGGAGGGGTTGCCCACATGCTGACAGGCAAGCGGTTGCCACAGAACTTCCGAGCACTGAGGATGGTGATGGAGGGACTTCTTCATAGCATGGTGCAGTAAGCTGACGACCCAAATAGCTTAATGTATGTTCTTCTAATGATGCTATTTTGTCGAGCTCAGAAGGAAGCAGACTGGGCACTTCATCTGCTTGCTGTGGAGTATATGATGCCCTACTTCTTTGCTGCTCGTCACCCAAATTATGCTTACTGTGGCCTTTATTATCTGCGCTCAGTTGCGGGGATGCCAACAGACGTCCTCGTAAGGTTCATGAATGGAGACCATGTTATCCGGCACACTCCAGGTATATGTAATGACATGTGGACGGACATGATGATCGAAACAACTTTCATGTGGTATGGAAAGGGACCCACTGGTATAATTGGTATTATGCTGAAACCAAACACTATGAAGACGTGGGCCCTCAGTCTTCACACTTGCAGTGTCTTCTACAAAAACATTTCTGACATGACCTACGGTGAGAAATGGCACCAACATCTTCACAAAGAGGAAATGAAAGCTCGGCTGACATCAGATGATAAAGACAGATCGAAAATCAAACAGAAATTGCAAGAGTCGATTGATCCACTTGATCCTTCCACTCACCCAAATGACAACATCATCCACATTGTGAGTGGCAGAATAGCTACTGAACCTGCGGTGAATGTACATGAAGCTGTGTCAATGGGTCAGCAGATGATGAACCAGTATGAAAGCAGTTGGCCTCTCGGGTTCCACTATACTCTTCACAAACAAGTGCATACCATGGCAGCCATGAAACGACACGTCAAAGTAGGCTCCACAAAGATATACGACACCAATTTGATTTATTCGTGCATCATTGGTCTGCAGGCTGCTGGCAGAGGTATGGACATTGAGAAAGCTCTGAAGTACGAGTTGGCCCCGATACCTACTCCAATGTTCACCAACGCTGGTGAAATTAGATTAGCAACAAACAAGTCAACACTAAAGAACAAGTTGACGTGCCGGCAAGAACTGCACCCAAAGCACCAGTGAGATAATCGATGGATCAGCCATATTGTGGGTAGTTCATTGGCCAACACAAGATACAGTTCACCAATCTATTGACGACAATTTTGTTGCATATATGGCAAGAAAGATGAAGGACTCTGATGTGCATTTGGTGTTTAACAGATACGTCGACTACAGTATCAAAGGTGTCACCCGTACAGCAAGAGTGAAATAAGCAAGCAGACACCACCGACTCACACGCTCGATGCTACTCCCATCACAGAAAGTTGTGTTAACTGTAAATAATAATAATAATAATAGTAATAAGCTCACAATACAGAAACATTATAAAAACAATTAAAATAATATATAAATTAGTTATAAATTAATTAATTTACAAAATAAAAAATATATTAATAAATTAAGAAAAGTCACTAAAACGTCCTGTAAATAAATCTTGCTATTGTCCACCATAAGTTTGTTTAAATAAATATGTCTTCAGGTGACGTTTAAATAAAAAACACAGACGGAGCATCTCGCAGAGTCAGTGGCAGTTCGTTCCATTTGGCCGGACCAGTTATGCCAAACGCTCGCTTGCCGATGGATTTTGATGCTCGTGAAACTGCAAGCTGAAGATGGTCATGAAGCTGCCGAAGACGAGGGTTGCGAGTTCGTGGATGTAGTAGATGTACAAGGTACTTCGGCGCCAAACAATGAAGCACCTTGTAAATATACACAAGTACTTTAAACACAATGCGTTGTCTGACTGGCAACCAGTGCAGAAGCGCCAGTACTGGCGTGATGTGTGGAGATATAAGTGTGAGGCCAACTAGGCGGGCTGCCCTATTGTGGATCTTCTGGAGACGTGCTAAGTGAAATTCGGGTAGGTCCAGCAGCAGAGCGTTGCAGTAATCTAAGCTTGAAACAACCAGCGCAATGACCAATGAATGGCAGACAGACTTCGTGATATAGGCCCTGATGGAGCTAATACGTCTCAGATGGTAGTTACACTTCTTGCAAACAGCATCAACATGCTGCTTCATGCTCATGTGAGTGTCAAAGTGAGCTCCCAAATTCCTGACAGAGACAACAGGTTTTATGTTGACTCCACCAACAACGAGGTACTCTGGAAGTCCAAATTTCTTTAGGTGATAGGGACTGAGGGCCACCATAAATTCAGTCTTAGTGTCGTTTAGCTTGAGTTTATGCTTAACCATCCAACATTTGACCTCACTGATGCAGACACTAAGTCTCTGAACAGCGTACTCCAAGTCACCAGATACGTGAGGACAGTAGGATGTGTATATCTGAAGATCATCAGCAAATTTATGATATTCCACAGAGTGCCTCGTTAGTATGTCCTGCATTGGTGCTGTGTACACAGTGAACAACAACGGACCCAACACCGAGCCCTGTGGAACAGCGTATCTCACAGGGCGTTCTTCAGATGCATCCACCCCAATCCGTAGACGCTGGGTACGATCCGACATACGAACCATGCAAGTGCCGCGCCAGATATTCCCAGGTGGCTATGCATAGTCTTTAGTAGGATAGCAGCATCGATCGTATCGAACGCAGAAGATAAATCCAGGAGAACCAGAAGGACACTCCTGGAGTCTGCCATGTAACTGGTGATATCGTGCTGCACTCTCATTAAAGCAGTTTCAGTGCTGTGTCGGGGTTTGTATGCCGATTGTAGCTGCTCGTGAAGGCCATTGTCACTTAGATGTTGAATAAGTCGTTTGGCTGCTACCTTTTCCAAGACTTTAGACACGAATGGCAAACTTGAAACTGGATGGTAATTTTTCAGCGTGTTTCGATCCAAGGTCGGTTTTTTCAACAGCGGTGTTATGACAGCCTTCTTGAGTTCCCTCGGAACAGTGGCCGACTCGAACGACACATTGTTAAGATGAGTCAGTATTTGAATATGAGCAGGAAGAGTGCTCTTTAGTAGCGATGTAGGTAGAGGGTCCAAGCATGATGACTTGAGTTTAGCATCCTGGATAATTTTCTGCACTTCACACATACTTGCAGCACACATTTCAGTCTTAGGATGTTCAACTACTCTGTGTGTCGCAGTTTCGATATCGCTCATGTTTGTTTCCGAGGCATCAATTTCATTCATGATTTTCGCGATGTTTTCTTCAAAAAAGTTCAGAAACTGGCAGCATAATTTCTCCCTTGAATCAGTGTCAGGCAGTTTGGAACATTCCACCTTTAGCAGGCTGTTCACGGCTTCGAAGGCTGTATTCTGATCGGCATCTTGGAGTAGACTCTGATAATGCTGAATTTTGGCTTGCCGTATCCTCGCGCTGACAGCATTACGATGATTCACGTATATTCGTCTGTGTACGTCTAATCCTGATGCACGCCAAATGTTCTCATTTTGGCGACGTAACTTTCGCATTGCATGTAATTCCTCGCAGTACCAAGGTGGAGTTCTTCTCTTGCGTGGCCGCCGTAGCATTACCGGAGCAATTTCTTCCAAGGCTGAAATAACAGCACACGTATATATATCAAGAATGGAATCCGGATCTGTGGATGATGTATCAAAGCCAGATAAGTTGGAATTTATTTCACTGGTCAGTATTTTACAATCAACATGTCGAAGATCTCTTCTGGGTTGTAGTTTAACCTGGGAATAGTTCTTGTCGGCTGTGTGCTCGATAGAGAATGTTACTGATTTGTGGTCAGATATTTCGCTACTGATCACGGACACTTTGCTGATGATAGGGTCGGTTGCCCGTGAGATGACAAGATCCAAAATGTGACCAGCCTTGTGAGTTGAACAATCAACATATTGATGTAAATCATGTATCTGTAATAAATCCATGAACCGGGAGACCCCAGGTGCTGAACAAACATCAACATGCAGATTGAAATCTCCCGTGATGACAACTCTACCAGCAGCAGAAGCCAGGTTAGCAGTCAAATCATCAAATTCGTCCAAGAACACTGGTATAGGTGACGGTAGTGGACGGTATATTAGAAGCACTGTCAGATGCTTACATCGCACTGTTAGATGCTCGAACGAAGAGTATTCGGTAGTGTTCGTAGATATAAAAGGCAGTTCGGTTTTGTGTACAATACCAAGGCCACCACCTCTCTTTTCTTTTCTTCCAACTCCGAAAAATGAATAGCCTGGAGGACACAGGTTGATGACTGTAGCAGTGTCTTCCTCTTTTAACCACGTTTCTGTAAAAATAGCGACATCAATTATGTGTTCGCTAACGAGGAATGCTTTGCCAAGAACAGAGCGTGTGTTCAGCAATAGGACATTCAATTCAGTTTCCCTCGCCGACCTCTGTACTGGAGTAAGGTTACATTCACGCCTGTTTGTTTACAAACAGACGCCTGCCGCGCAGAAACAACACACTTGATAGTACGGACCTTACGCACGCCGGCCCTGCAACCGCGCTTTGTTTTGTGTTGGCCACAATACCGCAATAAGTTCCAGTTCGTTGAAGATGGGCTTAGTGTTTCAATGCAGTTCCCGATGTTACGTAGCATGGTTGCTGAGTAACGCAGTGCCATGGCGCCAAGTTCAACACAAAGCATCCGGCTGTAGATTATTAAAACTCGCAATTTGTAGACAGGTAAAAGCAGATAATATAAAATTGTTCAGATCTCTGTGATGCACAAACGTTCACAATAGTCCAGACTTACGTTGATAGTAACATGATGATGATCAACGTTCCGAAATGCACAAAACAACACGTGCTTAAAAACTGGTGCTGCCACAAGGCGCGACCGTCGCTCGACCCCTGTGACATATAACAAAGTACAACTGATCGATCTGATCGTTGAGATTCTACGGGAACAGGGAAAACAGTTAAAGACGATGCGCCACAAACTTGCGGTAACAGGAAGTGATCTGGTCCCTGTAGAAATCAACAACAACATAATGATTGACCGAGAAGACATAAGAAACACCCAGGAAGAGGCTAGTTGATGTTCATTGTGGAAGCTGGTGCTATGAATGAACTGTAATATCAATGTCATTTCGGATTATACTGACGTGTTCGTACTGTTATTCCACTTCTACCAACAAGGAAACCTCTCCTGTCCTGTAACGATGGAAGCCACATCCATAGACAGGACATGCAATGACATCCACGCAAGTGCGCACATGCACAGAAACATTGCTGGACACCTACTAGCAGCTTACGCCTTGTCAGGCTGTGACACTGTGGCTCAGTACTGTGGCACTGGAAAGGCTAAAACAGTGAAAGTCCTTCAATCAGGCTATCAACTTTCGGAACTGGGCGAGCCTACAGCCCAAATTGCAGATGTAGTCCAACAATCTACAACATTCATAGCTGCTTGCTATGGATTTGCTGAAGCCACAACTATGACCGATGTGCGCTACAAGATGTGGAAATTGAAAACTGCAAGGGCAAATATTGTCTCGGCTCCAAAGCTGATGTATCTGCCTCCCACCAATGAGGCCTTTCGACTAAATTTGATGAGAGCTCACTTGCAAACCTGCATCGGGAAACATGCTACCCAGGCTATTCCACCTGACGTAGATCCTCTCCAATATGGATGGACAGCAGATGCAGTAAACGCAACTTTGCGACCAGTTATGCTAAAAAGCGACGTGGCGGCCGCTCCAGAAGACATTTTGACACTCATCAAGTGTACTTGCAACAACTGTAGATCATCTACGTGCTCGTGTTCGTCGGCAATGTTGCCATGTTCATTGTTCTGCCACTGTGAAGGTGGCGTGGACTGCTGCGATGAACACACGACGGTAGTACAATATGCATCTGACGAGGAAGATGAAAATGCAGAATCATAAACAACAAGATAAGTTGACTGAACAAATGATTCATTCCACAATATCGCAAGGTATATTTTAGCATTGTTTTGGTGTGACCTTGGCATTTAGGTAACATAACATGTCCAATGGATTCCCCAGATCGAATAACATAAATGTACAGTCATAGCGTATATTCGTTTTTCTCATTGATGCCAAGCTGTGAGGTGGCCTGCCACTTTCGTTTTGCTGTAATATAATGTTAATATAGTTTTGCTGTGTGTGTACGTGTGTGCGTGCGTGCGTTCGTGCGTGTGAGTGCGTATGTGTGAGTGTGTTTTGTGTTTTCGAACTAGGTGGCATATTATGCTTCGTTTCATAATATTTCATGAAACTGGTGTGGCATATTTTTGGTTTGACCGTGACATTTACGTCTGACCTTGACCTTCGATTGTCAATATAACATGTCCAATGGATTCATCACATCAAAAAACGTAGAAATGGACACATTAGTGAATATAACATATGTCATAGTTACTAACATATGCATATATTCGTGTTTCTCATTTATGCCCAAAAGTGGAATAGGGTTGCCATAGAAACCAGCCATTTCTGCAAAATGCCCAAGGGTGACAAATTGTCACCCTTCGGATTCTGATTCTCCATAGTCTGAAGATACAAAATCAACAAAAAACCATTGTGGGACCTTTAGCGCATGGTTACCTCCAACTTCCTCTGGACTATGACAATAATAAATGTTAAATTAAATGGACATAATTACAAAAGTGCTGATGGCACTGGATTTAATATTAAATGTTTTAATCTTGCAGTAGGTAGTAATTTCAAAGATTCCAAGATGGAGTCAAACCCATTGATCCTAGCCCATCCCTCACAACAGCCAATTACGTGGCACAAGTAGCCCAGTCACGATCACGTTTCCATTTAAATACCAGATATATGCAATAATACATTTTTGCCTGCCGTGCCTAGTCTTAAATTAGAAAACTAATATTTTCACACAGTTATTTGAAAAAATAATGAATACCATGCAACACTTACATATCAATAGTTACTTTTGTGCACAGAACATGTTAGGATTTAGGTGCAAATAGTTTGGATTGCGTGGATTTTGCATCGTAGGAAATGGCGTAAGAATGTTGGATCGATGCAGTCTACGACTACGCTCACATTCTCAGGCCCAATGCTACATTTGTAAATCAATTTAAAACTATGATTATTTTTACGATTGCTTGAAACGCATACGGTTTAATCCGTATAGCAAAAATGTTATGATTTGCATAGCGCGCGCCAGTACATCGTAATTATGCAACGCCAGCGTGGCGTACGTGCCGCTGAACCGGTCGCGCGCAGGCTACAAACTACGCATTTCAACTTTGAACGCCAAACAGCGTGCGACAGGCCTGCTTTTCCACGGGCGATTGCAGGCTTTCACGGCAATGCACAACCATAAAATGCATATCATACGAAGGCAGTGTTTCCCCTGGTATATAACAAGCGAGGCGGGCCGCCTCGTCGTTTTTCTATGCCGCCTCGCCCAAAATATGCCGAAATTGCCGCCTCGTAGCTATTTCATACGCCCTTTTTTTTCGTTCTTTCACGGTATATTTAGCGTCGGCGAGCGGCGGGTAATGACACCACAAAGTCACTTATATTCCTGCAAAATCGCACATTTGTAGCAACATTGTTTAGCCGTCATTGGACAACGTGAAAGATATCACTTGTCAGTTGTCCAATCACTGAATATTCCTGCGGGATCCCCGGTGTCTCCAATGGTGACACCTTGCGGAGTTTCGACATACTAGAAATCTAGACATTCATGTAAAATGGCGCCCAAACGGTAACTTGCGTTTCGGTTGATGACGGTGGTGGGAGTGAAAACCGTGCAGGCTGATGGCACTACGTCACGTGTCGACACTTGTGTCGAATGCGGACTCTTTTGAAGCCCGTGCATCCTAATCCTATCCACTAGTCGGCATTTGTATCGAATCCGGACCCTGTTGAAGCTCAAATAGTGACCCGGTTTGCGCTAGTCTGTGCCGCTGCGACCGTGCGTTACCGCACAGCGCGCATAAAAAGATATATATGTAGAAGCGTATGTTGATACAAACCGGGGCGCTATTTACGCCTCAAATGGACGTAAGACGCAATATTCTTAAAGGTAAATATGCCTAGGATAATGTTGAATGATGGAACTACAGTGTATCTCACTGACGTATCAAAGTTAAGCAAAACTCGAGCGGCAAAATCAATGACAAAGTGGGTCCGGATTCGACGCAAATGCCCACAAGTCTATTCAACTAATGTTCTATGGCTATGCGGTTATGTTTTAGCAAAATAAGGAATGTGATTCGTAAGATATCTTTGTGCTAAATATATAATACATATTCCGACAAAGTTGTGCAAACAAACTTTTGGGAAAGTTGATTTGAGTGAAATACTTACGAATATAAACCACCGAAGTTCACATCTCATAAAAAAATGCCTACTACCCAAAAGCAACTAGCATTCTAGCAAACAAATAAAATATAATCTTTTGAACATAAACCACCAATTTACCATAATATTATGATACTAAAATAATTTAAAGGTGATGATGAGTCTTCAGATGATACCACTGGATGCTTCCCAGAGAAGTCGAGATGGTGTTTGACTGAACAGGTCTGCCAGGGAGTAAAGTGTAAAGCGCTTTGAGCAGTCCTGCGCTATATAAGAACTTACCATTTACTTTTTTATTGACTCTGTCAGCGAGGTAACAAAGCCTAGGGTTAGTGCAAGAAAACATAACCATAATCAAGTACCAGTGGTCAAGTGGAAACCACACCTCTACTGAATAGCAGTGGTAAAATGGAAACCACACCTCAACATGATGAAACAATCATGATTACTGACTTTTATCAACCATGATTACTACATTTAGGAGTAGTGTCTTGTTGTTTTATATCTTCCCCTCTATATTCAAGAGTAAATGTTAAAACATACCTCAGAATGCACCATTTTAAAGCTAGTTTTAAAAATTCCCCGGGGGATCCCCCTAGCAATGCTTCGTACCCCACCCCTACCACCTCGCCCATCATTTCACCAAGGGGAAACACTGGAAGGCATATGTATTTAAAAAAGGTAGAAACAGGATACTAACGGGATGGAAATCTATTATACCATATTTTTAAACGATTGTTCACAACATCAAAGCTAGAATCTACCTACCTCGCATATCGTGCTCGGAAAACTCCCGCGAAACTGGCTATGACGTAGATCAGTCTTTCATTGGTTCATGTGATCATCAAAATACGACGTAAATTCATTTGCATAATGTTGCCAAGCGATCTTGGGGAATCCCCAATCTCGGCGGGAGCCGTAGCAATGGCGTCCAAAAGTGTCACAGGTTTCAGGTCTAGAATGCGAGGACAAATTTACGGTGATGCCCCTAGCGGAATGTGATGTACCTAATTATAAGTTGGCAGTCCAGTTAAAGCATGTCGTATTGGACAAAACGTCAAAAAATTGTAGCAGGAGTTGAGAAACATATGCAAAATATTGCAAACAATGATGAGAATAATAAAATGACAGGCATTGCGCAGCGTGACGTGGGATGTAGTCAGGGATCAGAAGTAGGACACAGGGTGGTAGATGTAGAAAGAGATAGTCATCATATTCATAGACATATAGTGATGTGGATGGGGGCCATCCTCAAGACAATTATGTTTCAGTCGGTGAAAGTGAAGAAGAATTTATGGAGAATGACAATGTCTACTCCGATGATCCAAACTCTTCACCATCTTCATCCGATGGTGAAAATGACGACGAATATGATCAAAATGGTCTCTATTCGTTGTTGGCTAGATGGGCAATAACAAATGGGATTACCCACATTGCTCTAGGAGAATTGTTGGGTGTTCTTATACGTTTCCACCCTGATCTACCTAAAGACCCCAGAACACATTTGTCAACAACAAAAGTTGATGGCATTAAACCAATAGCTGGTGGTTTGTACTACCATTTTGGAATTGCGGTGGTAATCAAGTCTGCACTTGCTCTTGATCCCAAGCTGAAAAACTGTGACACTATACAGCTGCAGTTAAATATTGATGGGCTTCCATTGTTCAAGAGCAGCAATGTACAATTTTGGCCAATATTGGGGCGATTGCACAGTCAGGCAACACAGAACCATTTGCAATAGGATTGTTCTCTGGGAAGTCAAAGCCATGTCATCCGGATGAGTTTTTACAGGATTTTGTGGAAGAAATGGCTGATCTTCAAACAAACGGTTTGAATTTCAATGGTCAACTGTTCAATGTAGCCATTTCCAATTTTGTGTGTGATGCTCCAGCACGTGCTTACATCAAATCTGTCAAGTCCCATTCTGGTTATTCAGGTTGCGATAAATGTACACAGGCTGGAGAGTACAAGGGAAAGATGACTTTTCCAGAAACTATTGCCCCATTGCACACAGACATTGTATTTGATGAAATGGTCGATGAGGATCACCATGTACGGCAATGTGCACTGAGACGGCTATCACCACCACTGGGCATTGTTTCACAGTTCACATTAGATTACATGCATTTAGTCTGCCTTGGTGTGATGAAGCATCTCCTCTTACTGTGAATGAAGGGTCCTCTCCATTGTCGTTTAGGGGGTCAGGCAAAACAAATCATTTCAGAATGTCTTTTGTTTATGCGTAATCACATTCCAAAGGACTTTGCTAAAAAGCCCAGGGCTCTTGCTGAAACTGACAGATGGAAGGCTACTGAATTTAGGCTTTTTCTGCTATATACCGGCCCAATTGCTTTGAAAGACAAAATAGCTAAAGAATTGTATGATAACTTTCTGTTACTATCAGTTGCCATCCACCTGCTAGCAAATCCTGCTTCAGCATGTAGTGTGACTTTATGTGACTATGCTCATAGTCTCTTAGTTCTTTTCAATCAACACTTCGCAGCTTTATGGATCAGACAAAGTGACATACAATGTTCATGGCTTAGTTCATTTAGCAGAAGATGTAAAAGTTCATGGTAATCTTGACCAGTTTTCTGCATTTCCATTTGAAAATTTTCTTGGACAGCTAAAAAAAATGGTCAGAAAGCCAAACTTTGTGCTCCAGCAGGTGATTATGAGAATAGCGGAGAAGTCCAAATTACCTGCTGTTTTTTATGATCACCCAGGCTTATTTGTTCCGAGTTTGAGAAAAAAAAACCACACACGTGGCCCACTCCCAACAGGAAATATGTATTTTCCATGTTCCCAATATGGGGAAGCACAATTAAAGGATTTTACTATTGCAGCTGAAGTACCTAACCATTATGTTAAAATTGGTTCAAAGGTTGCTCTTGTACAGAATATTCTCCAGTGTGACACAGGGATTTACGTTGTCTACAAACTGTTCCTCTCACACAAAGCCTTCTTCACTTATCCTTTAGATTCAGAAAAGCTGGATATTCATATTGTAGAAAATGTGAGTGAAGTACTCTGTCATTAATGTTGAATTTATCGATGGAAAATATATGTTACTACCATTTGGAAGAGTGCACGTTGCAATGCCTGTCATTCATACAGTTTGATTTCTCATAAGTGTGATTTTTCTGAATTGCCTTACTAATTTATCCAATGTAAATTCATTTTAAAATATTTTTGTTGGTCTCCAGCATGCATGTTGTGGTGGTCTTTGATGAGCACAATGAAGTTGACGTTGTGTCATCAAACTGGCTTATTAACAAAACTAAGACGTACTGGCCTCCATTCAAATCATCACAAGCGATCAACAAAGCCGTGCGAGAAAGAGTCACCCCGGATCCTGAACAATGGAAAGTCTTCGAGATGCGAGTGCTCTGTGCTTGTTGTAAGGAAACATTATTTCCTCCTACATTTTGTATGCATGGGTGTATTTGATTAGTTGTGTACATTATATTTCAGATAATCTCCTACACTGCATTGATAACATGGCTGAAATATACAATAAATGCATTTAACAGACAGTGTATTAAATTATAGAAACAAATAATAAATTGATTGCATAATATGGTTTTAATTGCATTTAATTAGATTGTGACTCGCATTACGGCTGCATGGGGCACCTGATTATTGATGTTGGATGAGTGAATTTTGTGAATTCTGCACGTTTTGTTTGAATTTTCACATAATGCAGTGTGCAAACATTGAAGAAAAAAATTCAAAAAAGTTTATGTTATGTCCCACCATAAAAATTAATTGGGAAATTCAATAAAAATATGTTAAGACCATTTTCCATGTTTTCGTTAAAATGCCCTTCTCAATAAGTAAACTAATTGGCAACAGCATGCCGAAAAATCTTGTTAAATTAATGACAGTTTGGCAAAGTTAAATTTGGCTAACTATGATTCTTATCGCTTTCACATTGATAATATAGCTATATAAATATATAACTATTTGACTGCTTTATTCTATCTTATGTCTTACATTTTAAAAAGGTTAGGGATTATGTTTATATCCGAAACAAATAGATCTGATTTCTGATCCTTGCCCATGACTACTCTTGTGATGTCTTCATATTATATTATTAGTGAGCTATGATGAGGGGCGACAAAAGGCACGTAAAGGTGAATTTACATCTGATGTCTAAACAGAAGAAGAAGATCAAAGCAAAAGGCCAAAGAGGTGTGTTAATAATTGTTGGATTAACATCAGCTGTAGCAAGTCTAGACTATTAAGTTTGTTTTTATTAGACAAACGGAGTAGTTGGTATGCAGTCTGCAGAAATATTTAATAGTGGTTAGTTTGTCCGAAAATAGCTCAGATGAACTAATGTTATGCAATTCCACATGTGAATAAAGCTTCTTGTATTTTGTAGTTAAAACTACCCATGACAGTTACATAATTGCACAGTCATCAACCAGGGTTGAGGTTTAACCCGGGCTAAACTGGTTTTGCCCAGCCCAGTGGGTTAAACCAGGTTTTTAATAGTTTAACCCGGGTTAAGCCTAGTTTAAATTAGGCTTTACTCTATCAGAGATTTCAGGATGATATTATCAGAGGGACATTCTCAATATTATATTAGTTGGTATATAGATTGATGATGGTTTAAAATTGTTGTATATCCACCTTATGCAAATGACTTATACTAGACACCAGTTCAGACCATAATCCTTTTATGTATTTAAACCAGCCCAGAAAGTCCAAAATAAAAGGCCTTTTTATCAGTGTTCCATTAAAGGAAAACAAAAGGCAACGTTTTGGTGTTAAGCATCTAAAAGAGTTAATACAAACTAACAATTTCCAACTACAATCAAATTGTTAACGTCAGCGGTTTACCAGGAAAACATTTTTGAACACACAACTACCGAATTTCTATGGACTACGCCATTGTTAGAAGAAAGTGACGTCACACTGTCGTAACTCGCTTCGACAATTTTCTGCGTGCTATTTGTTCCAAACTCCGTTAGGTAGCAGTATGGTAAGTTTACCAATTAAACTATGTGCGCATGCGCTGTGACTGTGTAAATAAGATGGCTTTCCAATTCTTCGGAAGACAACGAAAACCAAATCGATTTCAAAGCAACTGGATACCGGTTTGAACCACAAAAACAAGGGCCTGTGTTGGAAGATAGGGCAGAGGCGGTGGGCACGAACAGGAAGGCCCACGGGCAGTGGAAATGTCAAGGCGCATACCATGCCGAGATGAAATTGACTGGTGTCGGTGTGGAAAATGCCGCAGCGATCTCCTTGTTGGGGAACAAGAACTTAATATGTTTGCTGCCAGGAGGCGGTTGCTACTCGACAGCAACGCTGTTGGTGAAGGTAATTATTAATCTGTTTAGTTTATTGTTTAAATAACCGATGAGCCTAAGTTCCGGGCTGCGTATGAACAGCGAGAGATGATCGCTCGGGCCGGGACACGTCACTTGTTTTACATTTGGGATTGGTTGAATTATTGAACTTAGTTAGATCTCACTCTCAGTGCCACTGGACTCAGTGTTTGAACTTTGACATGTCCATTTTCGAATACTACCCATGGCTGTACCCTCACTTTTTAAAAGAAATGTAGTTGATTGGTTCCATGATTCACGTGAACCAAAATTGTACAGGGCAGAGCTGTGATAGAAAATAAGCAGGAATTAACTCCCCTTTTGTTCTATCCCCGTCGACACTCTTCACATTCGCAGTAATGGCTATGCATGTATGAACAATATGTGGCAGTGCTACTTTTTAAACACATGGCAGGTAGATAGGTTATTTTTTTAACTTTATGCATACTGCAATTTTTCTGCCCAAAGTTTACATTGGCTCTTATGAATAAAATATACCTCGAACATTTTTCAGCCAGAGCCCCCATTTGTTTTGGTGACAAAGAAAATGACCACCGTTTTGTGCAAATATTGACACATTTCAAAACGGCCTTCCTTAATCTGCATGATATTTCTATGGACCCAGATATAATACTGGGATGAATACAGTTAGAGGATCGTGATGCATTCTTTGTGAAATCTGTTCAGAATAATAATCCATGTTTGCTTAACATTCGTGTAAAACTATTATTTAAATGCTTAATTCTTTGTTACAGGTAGACTGCTGTGCATTACAAACAGCAGGGGATTTAGAATTCTTTGTTTGGAGCAGGTGATGCTGCAGAATGGGAATTAGACCGTCCAACAAACAAGTACATATATATGTGCATGCATTGTTACAAGACCAGTGAAATGTGTCGTTAAATATTTATTGAAATGTCTTAATAATGAACACAATACAACATCATAGTAGCACTAGCAATACAAATATATATAGATAATTTTATCAGCAATCTCAAGCCTGATGCCCAAATTATTAACAATCTTCCAGGGAAATTACTTAGTGGACTTACCATACGTCATCTACCATCCACATGCTAAGCAAATTCACATAATTGAACTGACTACCATTTGAACCTAACGTCAAGAAAGATCATGTATTCAAAACTAACAAGTATGTCGCACTAATCCATGATGTAAACAATAACGAAATAAAATCAGAATAACATGCATTGAAATAGGTTGCAGAGGCTATGTATCTGAACCCAACAAATCTAAGACTGACAACCTTCTTAAAATCTCTTGGAATAAAACCACCAACAAAACAACTAATTCAATCGTATGCTTGTCTAAACTAGCCCTGCTAACGCCATTCACCCTTTCTAAATGTAAAGACGAACCACACTGGTTTGACCCAAGACTAATTTAAATATGATGACCATCACCCTAATATGACAATAATTACAAAATAAAATTTCCCTCAACAGCAAGTAATCCTATACATAAATGTGTTCATTTTCAATATGACTTACTTTAACCGTTAGTCATTATTTACCTTAGCCTGCTACAATAAACTACTATACATAGCTATTTACTGTATTCACACATGTACTTGGGTTATCGTTTCACAATTTATTGTATTCTACTGTATGAATAAAGTGATACTCTCTCACTACAGAACAAATTATAATTGTTCCACTTAAGTTATCATAACGTATAGATACAATGTTTGTTGCACCGTCATAATTTGTTCTGTAGTGCAAAGTTATCAATATTTTCCTTATTCCAGATGAACACATGTTTAATGGTATTTATATAAAGGAATGGTGTCGTTATAGAACCGATTTTTATATGTAATTTATTTACAATGTCAGATGTTTATTTGAGCCTAATTTATTTCGGGTCTCAGGTGGGCTGCAAACAGACAGTTTACCTGGTGGATCCATGGCAAGCTGGGACGAAGGTACAGGGAGTTCTACCAGCATGCGCCAGCCATGGAATAAGATCAAGGTTCCCTGCCCCCGATGGGAGACAACACGAGGGATACCACGCTGGACTTGAAAACTAAACTAGACGATGTACATGTGACCTATGAAGGTGTAGGTTGGTGGTGGCAGTATTTACTGTTTCTTTACAAATTTACTGACTCTTGCTGCCAGCAGATCCTCCTTCGCTGGTTTTGGGTCATCTGCCCCAGTGACTGTGATCGGATGCAGTGTGATATTTCTTTATAAACACATCTGTCACTCGATCCGTGAGCATTTGTAGGTGGGTATGTGGGTTCACCTGCTGTGGTCTGTTATGCAGCACCCATTGCTTGCGACTTTTGGACCACATTACACCAGTCTCAACAGGTTTGTCTGGGCTGGGACGTGGTCGGTAGTTCCACGCCAGAGCAGACAGCATCAATCTAGCTTTCATTCCTACAGTGAAGAATAGTACATGCAGTATTCAAATAAAATGTCTGCAAACAACTGGTGTAACACACCAGTCTATATGTTGTTAGTAAGCTGCTGTTATTTACCTTATGACTGTAGCATTCAGTGAACTTTAAAATGCTTTTCCTGTGTATAGTGTTGTTTGTTTTTAGTAACAATACAATGGCCAATCATGGTAATCATACTGGTACATTAGTAAACCGATACTGATCCTTACAAATAAGGTATTCCATCATCACATTCCTTCACATAATTTATTATAACTTGTTTTTTCTTCTTAATTTCTGTATCTACTGTATATACAGTCACTGTATCTTGATATCATGTTTTGATTTTATATTTCTTTAATAAAATTGGTGATAATGACACAAGTGCTCTTATTTATTTCATTACAGACAGTTAGTTGCATTCTGGAATGTAATTATACACGGAGATGTAATTTATTACATTCAAGTAACTGTACTCATAAATGTACACAGCAACTGGTTACAAGGAATAGGTAGGGTGATACAGAATGAGCACTATCCATCTGTGTATTCGCCCCCTCACATCTGAGTGACTAGACTACTGAAAAGTTGGTCATCAGGAACTTTGACTATGTAACATTTTTGGTCCCATACATAAGTCAGTGGTCCACATATTACCACATAACATGTAAACAGCATTTACATTATCAGTTTTGGAAGTCTGAATAAACACATTTACTGATAAGGTAGTAGTCATGCTGGCTGGTACTTTTGAGTAGCCATCCTGAAAAAAACGAGTTGGATACCTATGAAATGCACTAATTTCGAAAACTTATGTTAGTTATGCATAGGAGCTGATTTAGTGTATTTGGGATTCAAGTCGGTGACTGGAATTCACCTTGCACTACTTGGGTCGTGGTCCCTACTCATCATCTACTGATTGCAAATCTAAAGGTTACTTGTTGCTTTAGACATGCCTCAGGTATAAAATGAATACATATCAAGTTTGGTACTTACTTCAGCAACTGTGCATCACTGTTGCATGTTGCACAACATCACCACAGATGGTTTGATACATTCTGTATCCAATGAAGGAGGTCCTCGCATCCCTTGCCTCGGACCTTCGCAGTAAACTTGCGGTTGATGCCTTTCCCCATGATGGGTGGTGATCGAGCTGAAATGCAAATTACAATTATTTATATTTTTGATCCAAATTCAAGATATTTTCACAACAGCTGTTACCTGATTTTGTTGTTAGTGTACAAAAAAACAAGTTAGTGAAGATGTGTGCACATGGTATATTATTAAAGATATAATTTCGACAATATATGATTATTGAGTGATACCAGTATTTTTATAATACAAACATGGTGTATCTGGTGAGCTCATCGATAACTATATTTGGATCACATAATTACTCCTAGAGATATCCTTCCAAATGCTGAATTTAAATGTTTTTTTAGAAAATGGCCATCAAATGTGGCATAATGGATAACAATTACTTGATACTGACTCCCTTATTCCATGGATAAGAGTGGTTTAAAGGTATGTAATTGTTGTAAAATGATATATATTCACAGTAAACATAATAAGCTATCATAATCTGGCATAAAAACATTTTAGTATGTTTTTCTAATAAAAACTACTCACCTGGGTTGTATCCCCTTAACTAAAATTGAGTAACATTATGTAATTTTACTAAATACAAATGAAGCCATTTTAAACGTTTTACAATAGAGTATATAGTGATATTCTTCGTCACATAAACAGTAGTCACACATAATTATATACGAAGTCTAATTATATAACAACATGACATAAATGATAGGCCAAACATTTCGATATATGACAATGTCTAATGCAATATTATTGAATGCAGAACGTATTTTTGTTCATTTAACACAAAATGCAGTAAGTTTTGCAATGTTATTATAAACGACAATCATTCCAGTCCATGTTAATCCGTTACTGTAATATCGCTCACGCGACTTGATTGCCGTTAACTTTTGCTATTCGGCTATCTTCTAGTCTAAACTCTTTGTGGTGCAATATAGTACATTATGGTACTGTTCTGGCTTGCCTCCAGCATATCTTGCATCTCAACAGATTATAATTGGATACCAAGTAACTCGGTACTAACCTTCTTGCGATCGATTTCTCAGCGGCGGCGCGTTTGATCGAAAATATGCGTCGCTTTTGACGGCTGAGGTCCGTGACTAAAATATCGTAGGCACTGCACCTGGCTTCAAACATCGACGTCGGCGACGTTTTGTCGGATCTTGTGTCATTAACTGACGATATAGATTTCCTTCGAAGCACATTTCTTCAAAATGATCTGAACATAGTTCGTTGTATTTCGAAGGCTTCCAACCAGTCCGTCCACAGTTGTGAATCCACTATTTCACTTCTGGCTCATTATCCTTCGCTGTACTATTTTTACAACCGTATGCAGAGCAATATGGCACATTGCAAGTCACGTTTTCGCTGTAAGCTCAACTTATACTAATATAACGAACCGCATCCCATGAACATGAACCAACTACGCGAACTACACAAGACAGTGTGTCGTACACGGCAAAAATAATGCTGCTCGTTTATTGGTTGCTTTCGGCCGAAAGAACGCGTCATCAGTAAGATGGCAGTATACATGTTATCGCAGATTTCGTTAGAATCTTCCACTTTAAGAGTACATTCCGAGTAAACCACTGAACTGAAAATTGTGATTGTAGATGCAAATGGTTAGTTTGTGCTAACTCTTTTAGGTGCTTAACACCACAACGTTGCCTTTTGTTTTCCTTTAATTACTAGCCGAGTCTTCTTCTGAAGATGTGCAGTGATTCCAGTCAGACAATCTACCCTAGTACAGTGTGGTGTCAGCTTGCAGGTTATGGAACAGGAGGATATAGAGCCTTGCAGACTGGTAAGTGGTAATATACCCTTTGTGTTCACTGCCAATAACTGGATTCATCATCAATACTCCAAAGATACCTGAGCCACCACATATTCATGGTCAAGTTGATTAGCTCAACTCACAAACTAAGACAATACACAAGACTGAGTGACAATGTTCAGAGTGAGGCCTAAGCAGTGTCTTCCAATTGCTGAATAGATCAATTAACCCTGCCCCCAGTCCGAAGTGGGTGACATTGTGCACAGGTGTTCATTAATCCTTAGTGAATGTACTTTGTGTGCTTTATTCTTTTATATTGTGACAAAATGTGGCTAAAAATAGCTTAACCCGGGTTTAACCCAGTTTAGCCCAAAATGGAGATTTAGCCCAACCCGGGTTAAACCAGGGTTTAACCCGGGGGCACGTTAACTTGCAAACGTTATCATCAACATCTGTTTCAACAACAACATAATGCATTAACCCTAAACTCCTATAAATCTTTATGAAGCAACATCATATGTTTGCATAGAAAAAGGTATATTGATATGATATGTTAAAGGGAAACATAAGGGAACTTTTTGGGATTAAGCACCTAAAAGAGTTAATGCAAACTAACTATTTCCAACTATAATCATATTTTTAACGTCAGTGGTTTAGTAGTAAAAAATATTTGAACACCCTGTATCGAATTTCATGAATTCCGCCATTTTGAACAGAAAATGACGTAAGCAATGCTGCGTACTTTTCTGGATTTTGTGTGTACTAGTGTGTCCGAAAAACGTCAGGTGGCGCTGTGCGATGTTACCCATTGAGTTTAGACAAGATGGCGTGTCGTTACAGTTCTGATTCTTCGTCTGATGAAATAGATTCGGAAGTAGCTGGATATCGGTTTCAACCGCAAAAACATGGGCCAGTATTGAAAGATAGACCAGAGCGTTCTGGTGACCGTAAGCATGATAACGAAGACGCGCGGGAAGTAGAAATGCAGAGGCGACTAACAAGCCGAGACATAACTGACTGGCGACTGGTGCTGACGGTGTCGCTGTGGAAAGTGTCAAGTTTATTTTTTGGTTCAGAAAGGAGTGTCTGCTGTCAGAAAACGGCTGCGATTCGTCAGCACGCAGAGCATGTCGATGAAAGTAATTATTTATGTGTCTAGTATAAATAACTGCTCATTATGAGGTCCGGGCTGGATAAAAATATAAATAAACGTATGAACTGAGTGAGTCGATCGCTCGGTCGGTGGCACCTCGATTCGACGACAGTCCTCAGTTCTCATGCCAGTGCCGTGGGCTAGGTGTCCGAGTGTCCAGTTTTACATTTTATGGGAATATTACCAAAGGTTATACCTTCGCCATTTTAAAAACAGTTCCAGGAACCGAGTTCAAAATTGTCCACGGCTATGATAGAAAACAAACAGGTTAACTGTTGTGTCCCCATTATTATATTTACATTAACAACTATGCATGTGTATTACCGTATGAGAAAAATGTGTGGCTATATTAATTGTTCTTTTAATAGGCTTGAATTTTATTTTATAGAGAGGGGGCATAATTCTTGTATAAATACAGAAAGACAATCCTAATCCATGCTGCTTGTGACATTGGCTTAATTCAGAATGGAACAGTGGAACCTCACTTTTAAGGTCACCCTTGGGACTGGATAAAAGTTATCTTACCAGCGGTAGTACTTATATCCTATACTATACCGAGGCTGTATTACCAAGGTCACCATATAGCGAGGTTCCACTGTAGTAATAACAATCCTTGTTAGTTTATCATTCATGTAACACTTTCATTTAACGCTTGGTTCTTTGTTGCAGGTGGACTACGATGCGTTACGAATGGCCAAGGAAATAAACTAGTTGCTATGAATCACATTCGGTTAGATAACTGGCAACTAGACTCGCCAACGAACAAGTAAGTATATATTCATGTGTTATAACAGCAGTGAAATGTGTTGTTAAATATTTATTGACATATCAACAATGACGATAATACTACAGTAACCAGAACATCAAGCAAAGCAACAGTAATTTTAAAATGTATAAACATATAATACGTATGAAGTTTCATAAACTGTATATACTAGGCATAGTTAGTAGAAATCTGCCAACATTTTTTTTTATTTAATAGTAAACAACATAGGATCATTCTAGAACATTTTGAGTAGCATGCCTATGCGAGAATTGAAGAAAGGTTCAAATGATTTCATAAAAACACTGCTTGTTGATATATACCAATTTGATAAGGAAACGAACTACCTCAAACCTATTTTCATACATCATCTGCTGACAATGTTAGTAAATTTATTTGCGCCTTATTTTATTTCAGGTCTGAGGTGAGCTGCATATAGACAGTTCATCTGGTGGATCCATGGCAGGCTGGACCGAAAGGTACTGAGAGTTATACCAGCATGTGCCAGCCATCAAATACGATCACACTTCCCTGCACTCGATGGGACACAACATGAGGGATTCCACTTGGCACTGGAGGACTGAACTAGACTAAACTAGAGGATGCATTTGTTATATTATACAAAACTATGGCTGTAGGTGGAAATGCAAACAAAACAGCCAGTCCCTTGAAACGTCCTTGTCAGTTGAAGTGACTTTATTTACAAATCGACTGCCTCTTGATGCCAGCAGATCATGTTTCATTGGCTTGGGCACATCTGAAAAACAGAGGGCGCTGTTGTGGCGACCTGGAGTGTTTGTATTTAGCCTCTGTGTTGTTTATCGTTTTTCGTCAGTTTTAACTGAAGGACGTTAAATAGGTTCGTCAAGAAGTAATATGAAGATGTTGTGCGGCAGAACAACCAAAGTTTTGGCAGCTTTATGGACCATTTTACTCGTTGTGTGTGAGTGGTGAACCGATTTGGCAAGATGGCAGATTCAAGACTTATTCACGTGATGCGCTGTTGGCCTTGCGACCCAGTGTCACTGACAATCTTTCTGGTCCACTCCTGGATTTGTATGACTTTACAGTGCTCTCGGACACTAACAATAGAAACAACCCGCGACGCAAGCGGGGCAAGAGAGGCGGCGTTCGCCAGAGATTGAAGAAAAAGAAGGTACACACCCTCCCCCTGCCCTCTATCATGTTAGCTAATGTCCGATCATTACGTTCGAAAATTGACGAACTTCAGGCCAGTGTTGCACTACAGTGGGCCTATAAAGAAGCTTGTTTGATATGTATGACTGAAACCTGGTTAGATCAAACATTACCGGACAGTGAACTTTACGTTGATGGCTTTGGTACCCCAGTGAGATTGGACCGGGACAAAAAGCTGAGTGGCAAATCACAGGGTGGAGGGATCTGTGTGTATATTAACCAGCGCTGGTGCAAGTCTGTCATCGTGAGGGAAGAACTGTGTACCCCGGACGTGGAGCTATTGTCAGTGTCGCTGCGTCCGACCTATTTACCCAGAGAGTTCGGACAGCTATTTTTAACTCTGGTCTATGTGCCACCGTCAGCTAATGTTGCACGCGCAGCTGATGCAATCACTAGCTGTGTGCATCGGCGTGAGACAATGTCTGCATTCGGTACAGCTGATCACTAAACTGCACAGACAGAAAGCAGTGCAGAAAACTGTAAAAACGTGGGACTTAAACTCGGTCGACGCCCTCAGGGGGTGTTTTGACTGTACTTTGTGGAATGTTCTTATTGAATACAGTTCTTCGCTTGAAGAAGCAGTTGATGTCGTCACAGACTATATCAAGTTTTGTGAAGATATGATTGTCCCCACAAAGACTGTGAAAATCTTCTCAAATAACAAACCGTGGGTGAGTAAAGGACTGAAAAACATAATCAACGAGAAGAGGGCTTTCATGTCTAACAACCGCACTGAAGCAAAAAGGATCCAGTGTACTCTAAAAAAGCAGATCAGGCACGCTAAACTAGAATACAAGGACAAAATTGAACGCCTGTTCCAATACGGCAATATGCGCAGGGCATGGCAGGGACTAAAAACTCTGTCTGGTGTTGAGTCCGGCAAACGTGTCATACAAACCTCAGAGTCAGTGGAAGAGAGTCTCAAGTTCGCTGAGGACTTGAATTCCTTCTTTGGGCGTTTTGACCGGCATGACTTCTCACGTGAGCGTCAGGAGGCGGTGGATGATATTGAGTCTCAGCTCACTGAGGATGATACCCCAGAAACAACTCCTGATGACGTCAGTAAGATCTTCAAGCACGTTAATCCTCATAAGGCAGCTGGGCCTGACAACGTCAGTGGTCGGGTCCTCAAGGAGTGCCATGCTCAGCTGGGTGCAGTGTTCAGTATCCTTTTCAACTGGTCTCTGAAGCAGTATCGCATCCCCTCGGCTTGGAAATCGTCAGTTATATGTCCTGTCCCCAAGAAACCTATGCCATCTGTTCTCAACGACTACCGCCCAGTGGCGCTTACCTCACTCGTCATGAAGTGCTTTGAGCGACTCGTACTTCGTCCTCTCCTGCAGCATGTTGGGGATCAACTGGATCCCCTCCAATTTGCGTATAAACACAATCGAGGTGTGGATGATGCAGTTCTCACTCTATGTCATAGTGTGTATACTCACCTGGAAAAGCCAAAGTCGTTTGCCAGGATAGTCTTTATTGATTTTTCATCGGCTTTCAACACCATCCAGTCACACATCATGATGAGTAAACTTGTCAATATGCATGTGAACCCACTCATCATCTTGTGGGTAAACCAGTTTCTTACTGAGCGTAAGCAAGTAGTGCGCTATAATGGTGCTGTTTCGAGCTCACTCTTCACTTTCACCGGTGCCCCCCAGGGCTCGGTGATCTCCCCTGTTCTGTTCACACTTTACACAGACGACTGTCGTGGCAGCCAGGAGAGCGTCAATTTCATCAAATACAGCGATGACACAGCTATCGTCGACCTGTCCGGCTCTGATCTAGTGTGTGCGTGCGCTGTAGCTGATTTCACAGTGTGGTGTGACAATCATTTCCTAGACCTGAACGTTCGTAAAACTGAAGAACTCATAACAGATTTTAGGAAAAATCCTACTTCTCCCAAGAGACTATTCATTAACCGAGAGTGTAAAGAGAGTAGATGAATATAAGTATATCGGCACTATCATTGATGCAAAGCTCACATTTGGTGAAAACACAGCGGTAATTAACAGAAAATGCCAGCAAAAGCTGTATTTCTTACGCAAGCTCAGGTCACTCAGTGTCAGCACACATGTTCTATAAACCTTCTACAGATGCTACATAGAAAGCTCTATTACATTTGGGTTTCTTGTGTGGTACGGCGGCCTGAGTATTGTGCATCGCAACACTCTGGCACGAACAGTCAGGGTTAGTGGCAAGGTGGTGGGAAAAATGCAGACCACTCTAGAAGATCTATACAGGCAACGGGCAGAGAGAAAGGGAAGGAACGTCTCCTCAGACCCCGAATATCCCCTGTTTCCGTGCTATAAACTACTTCCTTCTGGCCGCCGCTTTCAACTCCCTCACTGCAAATTGAACCGCACGCGAAACTCTTTTGTTCCCTCATCAATAAGACTAATGAATAAGTAACTGACCTTCGTTCCCTTCCATCTCTGGCAGTCTTCCCTGCCAGTTTGACACTTAGTGAGCCTGAGATGATTTGACTTTAAAAAAAAAAAAAAAAAAATTGTAACATATTTAACTTTATTTATTTAACCGATATAACTTTTATTCTTTTTATTTTTACATTGTTTATATTGCATGTACATTTGTTTTACTTGTCTTAATATGCTGTTCTACACTCCAAATGAATTTCCCTCCCAAGGGACAATAAAGTATTGTGATTGTGGTTGCCCCAAGGACTGCAATTCCAGTTGGGACAGTGATTCCTGGCTGTTTCAGATTTCTCACAAAGACATCATTCAGTCTTTCCATGGACATTTGGGTTTGCAGGTAAATCTGCTGCTGTGTTTTGTCGTTCGCAGCACCCACTGCTTGCGCCTTCTTGACCAGACATCCGCAATGTTAACAGGGTTGTCTGCGCTAGGGCTTGGCCAGAACTTCCATACCAGAGCAGACAGTATGAGCCGTGCTTTCGTCCCTATAATAAAAAGGTCATACAGTATTGTAATAAAATTCTTAGCAACAAAAAACAACAGACCCATCAGCATCTATATTTTGTTAGTAAGCTGCTGTGAATTACTTTCCTTACGACTGGTCGGCTTTCAGTGAACTTTGAAACACCATTTTCCAAATGACAATAATGTATAAATATGTCTTCTATAATTGCACTCGGTAATCGTGTTTAAAAATGTTGACTGTTTGAATCATACTCAAATGGCCAAGTATTCATAATCAGACATTGAAAAAATAATATTGATCCTTACAAACAACGCATCCCATTATGACAGTCCTCCACTGTTGCATTATCATCACTCATTTTTGTCATGTATATTATATATGGTATATACAATGACTGTATTTTGTTATCATTACTATTACATGGAGAATTTATTACACTAAAATTAGTGAATACAGTTGTGAAGTATTCACGCCATCTCTGTCATAGTTAACACCTGACAGTCCTGTCCATTCAACCACCATCCTCCTCTGGGAAGTATTCAGCTCCACACAGCATATACTACGAAAATAGTATCACTGTCAGGTACTCATTTATTTATCCGAGTGAACTGGAGCAATGTGGAGTGAGCAAAACTCCACAAGCTTTGAAATGGCAGACTTAAAAGATTCTGATGATCTAACCACTATGTTACCATGCCACAATATGTTAGTGGTGCTATTATTAGAATGACTGAGGTCGATTTTTTACAACTAAATACCTATTGCAATGTATGACCTTCATACTTCAAGTTGTCCAGTGTGGCAGTAATTTGTCAGGTGGGGAAGAGCTTGCAGAACATGTCGTGGTGTAATGGTGGAAGTAGGAGCAACCCTCTTTCGTGGAATCTGTAAAACTTGACATTGTGTTTGTGCACTATTACAATAAAGCATTTGCTAAATTACCACATTACAAAAAAAGATAATGTAGAATTCTTTTTTCCATGTGAATAATGCAGTACATACCGACTTGATGTGATGTGCAATAGACTTGCTTCATGTAATAGGTCCTGGGGACAGTGGAATGCGAGTGGACAATGGTTGTGTAATGGTCTGCAATAGAGACAGATACTGAATAAAGCTCATGTCTGGATTAATTATGGAGTGTTTGTTATTAATAATATGGTCATATAGTGGGTCATTCTATGTGAAGGTAACCAATAATTCTGAAATTGGTTGCACTCAACTCTTCAGTTTTTTAATAATCAATTTGGTGATATCCCTTGAGAAGATGAACATGAAACCAAAATAGGAGCCTCTCAACTCCAGTTGTTTTTGGGCTACAGCAATTTGACATTTAGAACTTCAATTTATAATTACGTTGAGTTTAAAAATTAAATAAAACAATCAATATTTCAAATGTTAATATATATTGCCTTATTAAATTTGTAGTTTTTTTTATAATGAATAAATAAAATCATAATATCAATAATGTTACTTTTGTGTTACTTTAATTCTTGTTACTTTTTTATGTAGTTTTCTGACAACCAATTAAACCATACTGCTACACTGCTGCTTGGTTGACAGATAAGTATCAGTTCAAGCACAAATTGTAAAACCAGTACAAAAATAATATTGTGATATTTTTCACACCAATGGGAGTTTAGGTTCAATAGTCTGCAAGCAGCCACTAAACCCGTCTTATGTGAAAAGGATAGTTTGTCGCAGACATACTATCAATTCTTATTTGATTTGGAATCGAACTGATAAAACATACACATAAATTTGAATAAAAAATCAAAACAGATTGAATTGGAATTGAATGAACTGATCAAAACAAATTACAGTAAACCTCGCCTAAGTTGGATTCAATCGAACCGAGTGATTTAATCCGAGTTGCGCAAAAATCTGACTTAGCCGAAGATGACATATCCCAGCGCCAAAGGCAACTCTCTAAAAGCCCTTAGGTAACTGTAAATAACGCGTAACTCTATAAATGTTGACGTCCACAAGCAACATACAACATCATACAGTATTAAAACAGTTTTATGCTTCATTTTGGCACGGATCTCTAAGGTTATAGCTTACCAAGTGATTTTGTTGAATACTGCGATTCGACTTAGGCGAGAAAAAACACATTATCTCGGATCAAATGGACCGACTCAGTTATTCCGAGTTAGGCGAAGATCCGACTTACACAAAGATTTTTATGGGAAATGAATTACAAATCAACCGTTCCTTGGAAATCTGTCCGAGTTGAGCGAAGATCTGACTTAGGTGAATCCGACTTAGGCGAGGTTTACTGCATTTACAATGATTTCTTATAGAAATTTACATTTATAAATGGTAACAGTCCCAGTACACACACAAAGGGTTTATCACCTGACAACACCTGGGTGAAAAACCCTTCTGTACTGCCCCTTTACATAACCCAGGTTGGTTTCCTTTGTTCATCATTTCTCTTATCTGCTCTTTCAGTCCCTAAATTCTCTATTTACACCAGTTTTATTACCAGCCTAAAACCTGACTGGTAATTGCAATTGGTACATGCCTACCAAGTGGTTTATGGAGAAGTGGGTTTGAAAGGCGTGATCTTTGTTGCATCTCAAGTGATGGATGAGCTAATTACCTGTATTGTAGATTAGGCTTTCAAAGTAATTAGTTTTAATGATTTTCAACATCATAAAAGTGACACTTATTCACTGGCATTTAAATAAATTATAAGACACCAAATTAAAAAAATCAAAGATTTACCTGACACCCTTTATTTTAACATAAAAGTACTTTTATAATATATAAAATAGTAATAATATAAACAGTGTGTTACTTTTTATACCGTTACACTGTGTCCGTTACTTTCTTTCCTCTAACTATAACAAGATAGCTGTGCATCTGGAGCCTACGAATGTTTGTAAAATCAAATCAAAGTTGTCAAATTGTCAATTATCATTCCAAATACACCAGTAGAATTGTCACTCACTTTTAATGAAAAAAAAACATTGTCACTGTTATGTAATGGGAGCTGATTATCCAGCATTTCCCTGCTGCTGATTGATGGGTAGTTAGTGGAACCCTTATCAATGGTCATCAGTCAGTGATTTTTATAAGACACATGTTCAACATAATGTATTTACAACAAATTCATTTTAAACCACAAACACATTCCGCCTAATGTTATTACAGAACATTCTGATGGGGTCATAGCGACAATATCAGACTTCTGCCCGGTGACGTTAATCAAAGTGCTATATTAATGCTCACGCGAATTGATTGCCGTTAACTTTTCCTAATCGTCGGCTTTCTTCTAGTCTTCAATGTGTCATGTAGTTCTAGATTAATCCCAGCATATTTATGCCGTTGTTCACGCGGCCGTGATACCAATCAAAGTAAATCAAATTCCCGGTGGAAGGCATGCATTCCTCAGAGGCAGAGCAGAGGCTAAGTCTGTCTGAGGTTCAGTTCCTGCCGACACCATTCCCAAACTAGAAAGTTAACTAACTAACGTATATAACGTCAGATCCTGGAATATGAAATGGTACAAGATTGTCATTTAGGTACTGAATACTCAATACTAACCTTCTTGCGATCTGACTTCACCTGACAGCGCGCTAGACGGAGAATGTGCGGCGTTTCGACGGCTGTGGTCTGTAACTAAATATCGTCTGCATTGCTCCAAGCTTCAAAACCCGACGTCGCCGACGTTTCGACGGGTCTTATCCCATAGCATTACAAATATACATCCACTTCGAATCACGTTTCTTCAAAATGAGCCGAACAGAATTAACTGTACAGCGTATGCCGTAACATGTGTACATGTGTTGACAACATTGCTTACATCATGGGAAGGCCGCGGTAAAAATAATGCTGCTCGTTTATTGGTTGCTTTTGGTTGTCATCAGTAAGATGGCTGCCTTCGTGTTATCGAAGATTTCATTAGAATTTTCCACTTTGAGATAACATTACCAGTAAACCACTGACGTTAAAAATGTGATTATAGTTGGAAATGGCTAGTTTGCATTAACTCTGTTAGGTGCATAACACCAAACAGTTCCCTTATGTTTCCCTTTAAAGTATTCAACAACATATTTCTTGTTTGTCCTATATACACACAGAAGCCAGCTCATCTGCAAGATGACAGTGAAGATGACGATGTTGATGATGAATGCGAATCATTAGTCAGGAAATCGAAAAAAGGTCAAAGTGGAAAGGCATGTCATGCTAGACTGCAACGGGCACCCACGCCACCAACAGTTCCTGGTATTTATCTTCCTGGAATGATTACCTTCCTTTCTGTGTGAATGCCTGACCAATATATTATATTGTTATAATGGAATAATGTGTAATCTTAGACACACATGTTGCAATGAATTCCATCATAGACCAGTTTAACAACATCCATTTATGACACATTTGTGTTATTCAGGTGCTAATCAACATCTTTATAATTCGAATCACCTTGTAAATCACTGGTTTGCCCATGCGATTCTGGTACTATAATATAAAGTGCTGCTATGTGCTAGTTATTAAAGGAAATAAAAATAAGGCATTAGCTAAAACCTTTTTCCATGTGTACACAAAGTTTAACATTGTATGTAACATTTGACAACATTAAACAAATACAGAAAAATACATTTGTAGTATAAATTCGATTTTAAGCCCTTGTGTGAAGCGATTCCCGCGGAAAATAAAATTTTAATGAGCTAGGCGATCACGTGGTATCGTGACGTCACTTATGACAGACTCGCATCAGGCCGACCTTTCCATGCATTCAGCGCATGTTTACAAGTATAGCTTTTGGGTCGAAACGAGCGTCAGAATGAGTTATTGTGCAATATTCCGACGTAATGCAAACACTAGTCATCATAGAGGAACAAACATTTATCTTACGGTTCCACATGAATCGAATTTTGGCGGCGGCAACGTCAAAGAAAATGTGCGGCGTGTGATGTCGCATGTGCTTACACCATGCCGTTGCCATTCAGTACAACTGGGCAGGCAAAAGTGGCTGGAAAAGCCAAACAGAAGAAACTAAAAAGGCATTTGGCAGTCTGCTGTTGAGCAGTGTCATTACACGTGTGTACCAGTATAGCTACTTCATCCTTTTATATATACGTGCTTACAGTACAAACTAAGGATTAATAATGATTATGGATTAGTTAATATGAGAGACGTCTTTTTAAATAATACATTTTTATGGCCCCTAAATCCTCAGGGACTTGAACTCAAAGAGTGAGGACCAACTAGGATTTACCATAATTTCTTTGGCATATTATATACAGAAAATTATGGTAGGATGGGATTGCAATGTAGAAAAAATGTATTTACTATTTGTAGAAGGTACCTAGTTTCATATGGTTTTAAAGTGATGGGGAATCTATTCCTGAATTTGTGCAAAACTACAGTTAAAGCCTGCCCAGATTTAGCTTAATTTTGGGAACAAAAAGATGTTATGAGATCAAACTGGAAAATATATGATTGTTTAGGAAGTGCACTGATGTTTTAGATAAAACTATATATGTATATATATATGTGTGTGTGTTTCAGGGGCCATTATGAGGAATCCTTTCATTCAAGGGATCACCGAGTCGACTGTACAGAAAGAGATGATGCTGTGGCTGAGGAACGCAGGAGACGGGCAAGGCGGGAGGAAGCGTCGTGCACAGGACAGGCATGATCATGCCAATGATGTATAATTATGTTTTATATGAATAAAACTGTTCATGTTTTGTTTCATATCCTGGCTTTTGTTGCTATCTCATACAGACATACTACTATACATATCAATGTTAGGCCACAAATATTCCTATATTTGACCAGTCCAGCATACCAGTACCAATAGTGAACTGGGCCATTACTGTTCCAATATTATGCCAGCACGTGATGCTAGTAATGGCACATTAACGTGCCATTGTACTGTGCCAGTACCGGGTCAATGCTGGACCATTACTGCTTCAGCATTGGGTCGGTTCAGCAAGCCAGTAGTGGCACAGTATTGTGCCAGTACCGCCTGCCATTACTGGGCCAATGCACTGTAGCAGTACTGGGTCAATGCTAGACCATTACTGGGCCAGCATTGGGCCAATACAACATGCCAGTATTGGCCCAGTTAACAGCCTCTGTGCAGAGCATGTATTGGGTCAGTGCTGGATTAGGTTATCGGGCCAGTACCACATCAACCGGCGGTAGGTATTGGCCCAGTACTGTTATGTTAGCTGGGAAGATGCTATGTATATACAATAGAGACAGATCCATGCAGAGAGGGTAGTCTATATAGGAGGATGGGGCACAAAAACCTTCACTGACAGTCGAACCAAACGGTGTAGAAAATGTTTCGCAACTTCCGCCGTCATTTCAGCTTCTCCGCTGTCTCGGTACGACTCGGGAGATGGGGAGGGGGAGGTGATGCTGTTGAAAATTTGTTGCAGCCGTGTCTGTGTATCTTCAGCTTATTGTAACCTGAACGGGGGCACATACATTTCCAAGGACCTAGGCACGGTCACGTGGGCCCATTCAAAATGGTCTACGGGAACGCCAAATTCCAAAGGTGTAGGGGGAATGTGTCCCCAGGCCCCCTGTATCCGCCCATATGTGCATGGTAATTGTTTTCACGGAGCGAAGAATACTTGGAAAAAGAAATATAATTGAACCATATTCACCACAGGCTAGTCGCAGAGCTGTGACGTCATAGCTCAGTAGGAATCGTTCTTATTCGCAGAGCCACTCGGGACAGATTAGGAATCAGATAATTGATCAATATTTACACAGTAATTATATAGTACTTACTTATATAGGCCTATTAGATATAAAACATAGCTACTAACCTATAACATACGCAGAACAGCTAATAAGAAGTCTTTGCGACCTGTTCTGCAAATAAGAAACATTTTTTAACTTCTTATTCGCAGAGCTGTGCAGCTCTGCGAATAGTCGCAAGAATCATTCTTATTCGCAGAGCTACTCGGTAAAGTTTGGAAATAAGAGCAATTAAATTATATATAAAAAATTAGCAAAACATTATATATACATTATATATAATTATATACAGTAATAGAATACATAAACATGTGCAAAGAAGCTGGTAACAAGTATTTCCGATATGTTCTGTGAATAAGGAGAATGTGTCAGCTTTTCCTTATTTGCCGAGCTGTGACGTCACAGCTCAGCGATTAACAACATCCACTGCCTTTATTTTACTATATATTATTATTATTGTAACATCATACCTTTTTGTGAACCCCCCTTTCTCCAAAATGTAAACCCCCCCTCAAAACTGCATCTTTTAAAATGTGAACCACGAATTGTATTCCATGTTTCTCAAAAGCGTTTCCCCCCCCCTCCTAAAAGCTGCTGGATGTTGTTCAAAAGCATTACAAGGATTGCCAAGAAAGCGTGATTTGTGCAGGTGATAAAGGGAGAACCATTATCTATTAAGTGAGCATCACTGAATGTATGGGAGACTGGCTGAGTGTCTGTCCCCAATGCCATGTGTGAAAAGGGCAGTCACCAGAGAAATGTGTATCAAAGGATCATTGCTTCCAATTAGCCATGTAGAAGGACTCCACACTAGCCCAGGGTCTCCTGTTATGTAAACGCATGGGGAAACAAATACACAAGAAGCCAGTTTTACACCATACGTAAAATTATGAAACCTAATTTTAGTCACTCTGAGGTGACAGATGCAAACAAAATACTGGTGAATGAACGGGGTGACGATGATTTAACAATTATGAGCACATAAATTAAGCCATATAAAAAAAATCATTATTTCTCATCAGAACTCTGTTAAAAAGTGAATGAAACGTGCGGCTTTTTATATTTAGTAAGCTGATTAAGGTAATTACCGACTGTCAAAGAGGCTATTCTCAACAATCAACAACTTAAGATGTGTAGCGAGTGTATTTCTTACAAGCTGCAAACCTGGTAGACAAACTCAGCTGGCTTAACACAAATCATAATTGTCGACTATTGAGCTGGAACGCGAATTTCGATGAATAATTGTATTTAACCTATACAAAATAAAGTTTAACTTCACCTATTTTAAAATGCGCGTGGTGATGAGAAATCGTGTAATTGTGTGGCTGTATGGTTGCCAAAATATTGTGGTTGCTAGTTGCATGTTTGTAGATCTCAGAAAGGGGAGCCTTATCGCTGATGAGGATGCAAGAATGTGTGAAGGGCCTTTATTATAAATTATTATGTCCATTTTGTGTTCCGTATAGTTGTAAAATATAGTTTGTGTTTCCTGGAGTCAGTGTGGTGTACAGGATGTGGTACTTGACTGTTTGATCGACACCTAGAATTTAATTCAAATTCCACATGTGGACAATATTTTTTCTAATCTTCTATTTACCGGGCATGTTTTATAAATGTTTGTTAATTTACTGACTTAATTATGTTTATTATAAATTATGGAACTTTTGCACATCATATCAGATAAATAGAATGTATTAATTGAGTGAGAACCATATTGTAAATGTCACACTTTAACTATTTATTCTGAAAAATAACTTGGACACACCCACACTCCTCGGTACCTCGTTTATTGTATTAAAATGAACATATTCAAAACAATTGTACACACGGCGAAGGGTTTCGTGTAAATAATTAAGTTATATTAACAACATATTATCACTGCGTGTTGGCTTTTGTGAATACAATTGGGTGTAAATTAGGGTTAATCAGGCGACAAAATGGGACCAATCTCCATAGACCACATGAGTCCCACTTTGTTTGAAAAAGCACCTCCAAAACGACCTCGTTATGGGCCTGCTGGGGATGCATGCTAATGTGGTGTTTGTATATAAGATGAAAGAATATAAGACGAAACCTCATGGTCCACCAATCTCACACCCACTTCTTTGTTCTTCCTGTTAGAAATGTAACCTTCTGCATTATGAGCCCCCCTTGTGAACATGTAGGGCCCTCTGCATTGTGAAAAAATATAGCCCCTCACGAACTTGTGGCGTCCCCTGGAGTCTGAATTGGTAAACTGTGAACCCTCCATTGTGAAAAGCTGGCTACGGGCCTGTAATGTAACAATTGTTTTATAAATTCAAGGCAATTTTCTTGAATGATTAAAACAACATTTTTATATGAATTACATGTTGTCACTGCAGTACTTACAAATTTCATAAATTAACTCAAGTGTGAATGTTGCAGTATTTGATTGTATCAGTTGGGAAACGGAATCTATAGATGTCTCCGAGCACGTGTCTCCGAGGTATCGAATGCAACAGATGTCACAGTATTTTGTTGTTGGCCAAAACGAAAGAAAGGTAGAACTTTTAAGATTTTAACAGAAAAAAAAGAACCAATGTTACAACCATTGCATTTTACGGTGAAGCATACTATAATCGACATAACTGCACGCTGTCAAATGTTAATGGCATCGAGTAACGTTCAACTAAAAACAGCAAACGTGCATTATTGATGTAATATCGCCCATATTTGTGTCGCTTCAGCTTTCAGTTTCCATCCTTTCACAATTCACACTGTCATTGACGGCGCCGTCATAGGTATGGGGATGGAGCACTCATTTATATGTAGTGCCAGTCGTGTTAAGACGTAGTCCCTTTCTGGGATTTGTTGTCACTACAATATTTTAGTCTTAACTGGGAAATATACCTGCCAACCAACCTGGATTTTCCGGGAGTATCCCGGATTTGTTGTGAATCTCACGAACTCCCGGAAAATAATAAAATCTTCCGGATTTTGGCACTTGTGTCGAATCCGGACCCACCTCGAGTTCGGCATTATAACTTGAGATTTGCTTAACTTTGATACCTCAGTGTGTTAGTTCCATCATTCAACATCATCCCAGGCATATTTACTTAAGAAAATATTGTGTCTTTGTGCACTTTTGAAGCCGAAATAGCGACCCATTTTGTACTAGTCTGCTTCTGCTGCTGGGCATTACTGCATCGCACACGTAGAATGAGCGACATATAGCAGCATTTCTTGATGCAAACCGGGCTGCTATTTATGCCTCAAAAGTGCACTAAGAACCAATATTCTTAAATTTGCCTGGAATGGCGTTGAAAAAACGGAACTAACACATTGATGGAACTAATGCACTGAAGTATCAAACTTAGACAAAACTCAAGTTATAATGGCAAAATTGAGGTGGGTCCAGATCAGGCCTGGGGTCAATTACATTGCAATGTAATATATTACCATTACTATTACTTTGTTTCCTTCTTATTACATGCTGAATTCTTCCTATTACTATTACATTTGAAGCAATTGCTATTACTATTAAATTTTTCATCAGAACATTTTATGGTATAATGCAATGTATGCATAAATACAATAAGTACAATTGTTTGATTCACCGTCTCAAGAATTTAAACAAGACAGGTGAATAAAAAATTGAACTTGCTATTTATTGATACCCATGCCCAAAGTATTTGAAATAATATTTGAGAATGTCAGGTACTTTCATCATCATCATCATTAGGAAAGTATCATAAAGTATTAAAAATTCATAAATATTTACAACAAAGTATATCTAAATAAAATAAATAAATAAAAGTACTTATATAGTGCCCAATCAATTAAAATTGCCCTCGGGCGCTTTACATACATGCACACGTATATAATAGTATTATACATTTAAAAAAAAATGCTAACTAAGAAATAAATATGTAAAAAATATACCATTACCTTAAATATAATTATTAAAAAAAGAGAGATAATTAAAAAAACGTTTAAACAAATTAAGACATTCTTAAAAAAACTACTATAAATACATTCATTTATACAAGAAGAATAACCATAAATATGTTAA
Source organism: Paraescarpia echinospica (assembly GCA_020002185.1). Classification (NCBI taxonomy): domain Eukaryota; kingdom Metazoa; phylum Annelida; class Polychaeta; order Sabellida; family Siboglinidae; genus Paraescarpia; species Paraescarpia echinospica. The sequence goes on from CM034532.1 coordinate 32,368,138, forward strand.
GAAACTAATAAAATAAAAAATATATGTGTCAATAGAAAGCACATAAAATGTCCTCGTCTGTGAATTATAAAAACGCTTGTTTAAAAAGGTGAGTCTTCAAAAGTGTTTTAAACACTTGTAATGATGTTGCTGTCCTGAATGTAGGAGGCAAATTGTTCCATAGAACCGCCGAGCAAACCGCGAAACAGTGATCACCATGAGTAACAGTTTGTGAGGCCGGTACGAACAAAAGGCGAGGCTGCAAGGTAGATCGTAGAGTTCTGTTGATGGGACGGTAGCCAATTAATTCACTTATGTAGTCCGGCGCTAGACAATTCAAGGCACAATACGTAAACATCAGCATTTTGTAGGTCGGTCTCAAATGAACGGGTAGCCAGTGTAAACGCTGCAACACGGGCATGATGTGTTCGTATTTCCTCGTGCGAGTAATTAGGCGAGCGGCACTGTTCTGCACCCTTTGTAGACGTTGCATCATTGTGTGTGGGAGACCATAAAGAAGTGCATTCCCATAATCTAAACGGGATGTCACTAGTGCGTGAACAAGTGTCTTGCATGATTCTTCCGTCAGATGTGGCCGAATTCCTCCCAATGTTTCTAATATGATAGTAGCAGCTTTTCACAGTGTTGGCAATCTGCTGTTCCATTTTCAGGTTGCTATCAAATAGCACACCCAAACTGCACACGCACGATGATGGTTGAATTCGATGGCCGGCTACTGTGATGTATACATTGGCAGGCAGACTGCCGCATTTCTTCGCTGGAGAAAAAAACGATCGCCTCGGATTTCTCTGTGTTCAGTTTTAACTGGTTTCTAGTCAACCATGCAGCCACTTCCGCAACACACAATTCCACCTTAGCCAGTGCTGCAACAATTGATTCATCTCGTTCAACCGTGAGGTAGATTTGAATGTCATCAGCATAACTGTGATGCTCCATGCCGTGTTTAGCAACAATATCTCCGATAGGTTTGGTGTACATGCAAAGTAGGGCCCAACACCGACCCTTGGGGGACGCCACACGCCAAGATTGACTCAACCGACTCTGCACTTCCCACTGCCACTTTCTGATCCGTTCGATAATGTATGATTTCAGCCACGCAAGCGCCTTATCGGTGATACCGAATGAGTGTTCAAGTCGAGTCATCAACAACTGATGATCGACTGTTGTTGTACATTTCATATCCAGTGTCGCGGCAATGTCATTCTTGACACGGAGTAGAGCTGTTTCTGTGGAGTGTCCACGACGGTACGCAGACTGAAAAGGGTCGTGCAGAGCATGTTCATCAACGTGCGTGCCAATTTGTTTTGCAACGACTTTCTCAACCAATTTCGACACAAATGACAAGTTCGACACTGGCCGGTAGTTGCTCAAAATGTCTTTATCCAGCGAAGGTTTTTTCAGGAGTGGTTTAACGATTGCATGCTTGAAGTCAGCAGGTACATTTGTTGAGGTGAGAGACGCATTTATCGTAGCGGTGATTAGTGGAACTAACTCATGCGAACATTGTTTTAGCAACCACGTCGGTACTGGATCTAATTCACACGACTTAACCGGAACGGATGCAACTAATCGTTCAACGTCCGATTCAGTGACTGTCTCAAAGCAGACTAGTGGGACACCACTGAATGCTGCGTCGTTGCTCATAGCAGCCAACGTAATGTCTGAACGATCCTCACCGCAGTCGACGATGTATTTTCTGATGTTAGAAACTTTCTCAATAAAGTGATCACCAAAGCGTTGTGCCATGTCCACCGGACACACATACGATGGCATTGTTGTTATGCCACTATTGCCCATGAGGTTTCTTGTGATGCAAAATAGTTGTTTTTGGTCATTTTTGCAGTTGGCAATCTTAGCCGTGTAGTAGTTTCTCTTTGCGGTAACCAGCATGTTGTTGAAGACCACAAATTGAGCGCGATACGCCTGTCGATGTACCTCAAGACGAGTTTGCAGCCATTTGCGCTCAGCTCGCCGTCGACGCTGTTTCTCGTCACGAAGCTCGTCAGTGTACCACGGACAGTCCGGTCGCAATGTTATGGTCGTCTTCCGCAGTGGGGCATGTTTGTCAACAAGCCGACGTAAGCCATTGTCGTATGTGGCAACCATGTCACTAACGGATGCCTCACTGTTTATGTCATGTAGCAAAGAGGTAATGTCACGTTTGAAATCAGGAAGACGTATATGACGCAATCGTCGAAAAACTATCTCTTTACGCATTCGAGCAGGCTTTGTGGCATTTACACAGAACATTATGGCCATGTGATCACCGGATGGATTTCCATGTGTGTCACATAAGCACGGGTCATACACACTCGGTCGTGTAGTAACTATTGCACTGTTGTTTCGAACGATAACTACATCCAGGAGGTGACCTTTATTGTGCGTGGCATCTGTAATTATTTGGTTCATGCCACGATCAGCGAGCGTCTCAGAAAAATGCCGTGCGTCAGGATCTGATATAATGTCAAGATGGAAGTTCAGATCGCCGGTAATAAAGATGTCATGCGGGTCCAGCATCACGGTATCCAAGTATGCTGACCACTGCTCGAAGAAAACAGACGTTGTAAAGGCGTTTTGTTTAGACGGTGGCGGACGGTATATAACACCCAATCTGAACTTGGCGCCACGTGTCGTAATATAATAGTCGGCATGTTCAAAATGGGTAAATTTAGGCCTATTATGACTTGATGTCACATTCTCAACTTTCATGCCGGACTTATACATTAAGCCCACTCCACCACCGCGCTTCTGTGCAGGTTTTGATGCGGCATCGAACTTGTAGCGAGAGGTATGTTGAAATGTGTAGCCGATGGCACAAGTTCTTTTATCACCTGATTGTCAGTGACTGTTCCAAGCCAGGTTTCTGTCAACGCTAATACATCGATGTCCCTGGAAATTACCAGGTCTGCCAGCGACAAAGCTTTATTTCGAACTGACCAAGCATTGAGACAACACATCGTCAATGGAACGTCACATGCATGATGTTTAATGCAGGGTAAATTTACCAGATGGGCTGCATTATTTGCTCTGGCAACATTTGCAGCTCGTGTAGCATACTCCAAATGGTGAGTAATCTGCGTTGGGATCGCGCGCTGTTTGCGCGTGCCCCCTCATTTGCCACGCAAGGTTGGACATGTCGCAGACAGTCCCAAACGTCTTATTAAGGAATATGTTGCATCCGGCAATCGGGGAGTGACACCCCTGGAGCCAGGCCAAAGAGCCCGAATGAAGCACATCGTCGCACAATTACAGCCTGCCAAGTTATGTAACTCACGGGCGTTGTCGACCACCAACTTCGTCAACGTCATGGATGGCTGACGGCATTCATTTATAACATTTAACAATCATAGATAACGTACACTGTGTTGACGTATAAAAAGTGTACCGTGAGAATCTCTGTAGTTTCACAAACAAACAATGGTATTTGTGATCCTCTGTGCAGCGTAAGTCCAGTGAAAAACACGATCATTTCCAGAGAACAATTTGGCCTGCTGCCTGTTAGGCGCTTCCATCAACGTGAATCTCTATATCAACGTGAATATCTATATAGTATATATCATATTTAGTACAATCTACTAAATACATTGACTAAGGATAGAACATATATGTTCCATTTTATGTTTAAATACCATACTGGATTGAAAGACAAAAGCTATAGTCAATGCCACATAACTTGGTGGATTATATTAGTTTAATTAAACCACATTGCTCTACTGCTTCTTGGTGCTTTGTGGACAATTCATTATTGGCTCAAGTCGAAATACTTCAGGATGTTTTTCACACCCACTGTAGTTTAGGCTGAATTGTGTGCACCATGGAGGCAGTCACTAAACCCATAGGCTTACTTAAAAAGGTAGTTGTCACCTTAGCACTTGGCAGAACTGGCTACAAAGCAGTGAAAGCTCAGTTTAATCACTTTAGTCAATGTAACAGTCACACTGCACCAGTGTATCTTGCTATGTAAACACTCATAAAACTCTAGGGTAAAACTTCACCAGGGCCATGCTGAAGTTGACAAGGGGGAGCAACCATAAAACCTGGAGAAACTAGTAGAATCTACAACCTGATCAAATGGAATTGTTATGTAGTTGAAATTCGGTTTAAATGTTCAGTAGTAATATAAAAGTAATAAGTCAATTACCATTATATTACTTCCTATTACTATTACATTGAGTTTTTGCTCAACCTATTACTTACTATTACTTCAATATTTGTAGTCGTTACTATTACAAATTACTATTTCTATTACTCCAGGCCTGGTTCGGATTCTATACAAGTGCCCGAATTTTCGGTGAATCAAAACTAATTTGACTTAATAAAAACAACTAGTAATCACAAAAGATTGTAATTGATTAATTGATCAGAAGCATGATTCAACCAATCAACAATAAAATCAATAAACTAGTTACTAATTACTATTGGCTATACTCTGCGATGATTAGTATAAAACTCTATTCTGTGTAGCCACAACTCAACAAAAAGGAGCGCGACTAGTGTAGTGGTTAGCATGTCTGCCTGGCATGCCAGGGCTCTGAGTTCAAAACCCGGATCGGGCAGGCATGATATTTAGTGTAAAAACCTGGCTCTCAACATTGGGGACTGTGTATCCCTCGTGACTCGAAGATCACGTTAATGTCAGTCCTGTCTCAATGTGGGACCACCCTCAGTGCCAGCATATAAAGGTCGGTTTGGCGATAATGTTCTGAAAAAAATTGACTAGTTGAATGAGACCTCATAAGACATTTACATTGTAACCACAATAATACAGACTAGTTAGTTAATGGAACGTTGCTGAGCGCTGGAAACAACTAGAATAGAACTAGAACTCAATTGCACAAGATGGGCAGCTGAATTCTTCTAAATAGTTTATTTCACTTTCAGCTGCTCATATTGTTTCAGCCAGGAATTGAAACTTGTTGATAAGTCACACAATGTGAGGAAATGCCGAATTGTGAAGTGTGTATCCTAGCAACTATACTTTTATGTCTTGGGCTGCACTCATGATATATGTGACCCAACATTCCAAAATGAGACGCTTCTCGTTGAATCTCAGTTCGAGCAACAAGCCAAAACACATTTAAAAAAATTAGTTTCTATCGTTAAATGAGACAGAATAGACTAATCTTTCATGTGTTAGTTGTGTAAATTATATAAATGTTACCCAAATGTGTTTATTTTGATGTTTTGTGACACCTACCAAATTTTATTTTAAATGCTGGCAATGTTTCAAACATCAGTCGATAATGTGAAAACCAGAGCCAACAGTGAAATTCACAACTTGCAGAGTGAAAACCACAGCTAACAAAGTGAAAACCACAGCTAACAAAGTGAAAACCACAGTTAACAAAGTGAAAACCATAGCTAACAAAGTGAAAACCACAGCTAACAAAGTGAAAACCACAGCTAACAAAGTGAAAACCATAGCTAACAAAGTGAAAACCACAGCTAACAAAGTGAAAACCACAGCTAACAAAGTGAAAACCACAGCTAATAACAAAGTGAAAACCACAGCTAACGAAGTGAAAACCATAGCTGTTAAGAGTGAAAACCACAGCTGACAGAGTAAGAACTTTGAAGCTGTTTCTTCTTGAAACCATACTTTTAGCATAGTTGACATTCAAGTTGTTGTATCTTTGGAATTAGTGTGAATATATATATATGTATCATTTTCCCTCTGAATGTGCACTATTTGAATATGCAATAAAAACAACATATATTTTTTCGAGACATGTCTCATTTTGGCATGGTGGATCTCATATAACACTTGTGTAATTTCAGGGTGAGAATGATGTCGAGGCGATACCACATATCAAGTGCACTATCAGTGCTGGTTCTGGTGGTGTTTGCATCAGCAGTGCATGCTCAGGAAGACCGAGCTGATTGGGTTGACCCCAATGACATGCTCAACTTTGACCTGACAACTGGTGAGATGAGGAAACGTCCAATAGAAGAAGAGGAAAATGAGGTATGTGAATTGTATGATTAAAAGTGCTTCCATGGTTAGATTTTTGCTTGTCTCATTTCAAATTCATTTTGTAAAAAAAGAACTCAAACCTATTTAGTATCCAGTAAAACATGCTACCTTGATTGCATATTTTTTGGAAAATGCTGTTAAGTTTTGATAAAATCATCATTAATTAAAAAATTTACATGTAAAATCAAATAGTTTTTCAAAATTGTAGTTATGTGTTGATGTTTTCGACTTTCTCTGCTGTGTGACCGACAAATTCAGAGATGTACCACAGTTTTCAGGTTGGTGCTTAGTGATCGTGTCACTGCCATTATGGTCTCCTCTGTATTACAGCCACCTCGTGATTAAGGTCACCCTGGGACAGTCCCAAATTATTTATGTAACAGTAAAGTATAGGAAATTAATCTCGCTAATAAGGTCACCTTGCCATTAAGGTCACTTTTGTCCAGTACAGAGGGTGACCTTAATAGTGCGGGTCCACTGTAACAGACAACACCGTAACAACAATTGTCCCTTTCAGCCGCCAGGTGGCACTCCTGTTCATGATGACCTCAAATTGAGGTCAGAAGATCAACCAGGTGGTCAACCAGTGAACAAGGCGGATGACAACACGTCATGTAACTGTTCCAGTCATACAACACAGCTGCAGGTGTGCAGGCAACGCATCAAAGAACTAGAATCGGTTCACAAGCGTGGGTCTCTCCCTGGGGAATCCCCAGATGAGGGGTCAGAGGTGCAGTTCTTCAGACAGTATGTCCTCTCTCTGCTTAAACAGTTCGACCAAGACATCGGTTTACCAGTAAGTCAATTTAGTGTTTGAATTAACTTAAGTTATTGCGTCTTTTATCATCTATTCCATTTTACAGTATTTTATATGAAACTGTGCTTATTTAATTATTTAACATTTAAAGTGAACATATTTGTAAGCATATCTGTCACATATCTGGATTTGTGATAATTTAGTACCAAAGTAGTTCCCTCCTTTATTTCTCTGATGCTTAAAAGATACATTGGAACAATTAGCAATTATGTGACATCCGGTCTCATATCATAGCAGCAGCCCTTGGCAGGCTACACACATCAGCTGCAATCAAACGAGGGAAACTGTCCACTATTTTTCAGCCGCGCATCTTTGGCAGCTACCTGAAGAACTTATATATATTACTGTCATGCTTTAGAGGTGGCACTGTCCATCAAACTACCCCCGTAAGGTTCCATGGTAGACAATGCACAGCATTCTGTTGTGTATAGCCAAGATGGCGGATCACCTTGATGACTGGACACCAAATAAGGACAATGACATACGATTAATGATCCCAATTATCACCTCACAATGGGTTGATACATGTGGAAAGGCTGAACCTCATATACTTAATCCTAACAATGAGTTAGCTAAATGTATGCTATGTAGCACTAAACTTGATATTTTTGAAAAATGAAAACCCAAGAGTTAGAGGAATACGTTAATGGTGGTATTTGAGAAACTTACTGTTCAGCTAAAGGTAGGGAACTGCTTTCTTAACCATTTAGTCCCATCGAGCTGGCCAGTGTCATATTTACAAACAGATAAGAATTTACTTTCCCACAAATACTCCTTTACACAGTTTATATTCTATTCCTCTTAACAGACACTCCAGTGCAATGCTGTAGTGAAACAGTCAGCTAGTGCACTGTATGCAGCACTGTTGATGCACTAGTGCATGTGCTGTGCAAATTTGCCACATGTTTTTTAATTATTTTTGATAGGAACAATAAAGAGCAGATTGATTATTCAGTTTTGTCTGTCTTGACGTCGAGACCAGAACTCTATATTGTAATACACATGTTCACTTACATTTCCAGATGCTTACTTACATCGACTCATACCAAGCTGATATCCAGATCTCTCCATCAGATATTGAGATCTTGAGAAAGTTTGGTGGTGGTACTCAGAGTGGCAGTGTGCAGGATGCCCACACTATCCTTGTTGACATGGTTACAAGGATTCGCCTCCAGGACAGCACACAGGTCAACCACAGGTCATCCTTATGGTCATTGTGTTTGCTTGCTGCAGACAAACTACCATTTATTATCCAGGTAATTATAACATTCTTATTCATAAAACCACAGTGCCATATTCATTCTGTTAAGCATACAATACATTTAACAAATATTTGAGATGCAAAAATATGTCATATTTTGCGGTCATATTGTGTGCACCCATTTCCTTGCATTTCTGGGCACAGTCATCTTAGTAGAGGTGACTGGCAAGTGATTTGTGCATCCACATATGAGCAAAAGGATACCACAGAACTGTAAACTCTGATAATTTAGTTGGACCTCTTGATTTTTTTCATCACTGATCTTTGAATCTAGTGTGACATTGTTAGAAATTCAGTTACAATGATGAATTCACCAGTTATAGTTGGCGTAGGAGGTCAGTTATAGTTGGCATTGGAGGTCAGTTATAGTTGGCATTGGAGGTCAGTGTTATGGTGTCACATGCTGCTAAAAAGGGGTGTATGCTAATTTGGGCACATTCTCTTAGTAGGATGAATGTGGTATTTGCAATATGTGACTAGAATAAAACGGGATGGACAATCTTCCTTTAAAATCCTTAAATGAATTGATGATCCGATTGCACTGGCTCCCCGTGCGATATCACTTTATGTTTAAGATCTGCACAATCACCTATGAAGCCCTTTCATCCAAACAGCCTGCATATTTACACTCAATGCTCACCCCAGCTAGACAGCACAGACAACTTCGGTCGTCTAGTTCAAAGTTACTATCAGTTCCCAGAGTTAAGGCTGGAACATGAGCTTTTTCAGTTGCCACACCGACTATATGGAATTCGCTTCCCGTCAGTGTTAAATCATTCCATTACACCCACCAATGGAGCACCAACCAAGGGCAGGAGTTATCAACATTACACCCACCCATGGAGCACCAACCAAGAGCAGCAGTTATCACCATTACACCCACCCATGGAGCACCAACCAAGGGCAGCAGTTATCACCAATAAACCCACCCATGGAGCACCAACCAAGGGCTGCAGTTATCACCAGTACACCCACCCATGGATCACCAACCAAGGGCAGCAGTTATCACCATTACACCCACCCATGGAGCACCAACCAAGGGCAGCAGTTATCACCATTACACCCACCCATGGAGCACCAACCAAGGGCAGCAGTTATCACCATTACACCCACCCATGGAGCACCAACCAAAGGCAGCAGTTATCACCATTACACCCACCCATGGAGCACCAACCAAGGGCAGCAGTTATCTAATATTGTTACATTTCGCCATCACCTGAAAACCTACCTTTGTAACATCACCTATCCTCCCTACCTTCTTAGCACATCCGTCCATTTGTTAATGACTTTCACCTAGCACACGAGTACGAGAATGCTTAATCCTTTGGTTTTTTTTGCACCATTGAGCTCAGATTGTCTGAGGATATTGACGCTTAAGAAGTAATTTATTGATTATTACTATTTCTTTGGTCTTTCTATTTGACATTTTTACCTCTAAAGAAACTTGTTTTTTTCTTTTTTATTTCGACCAGATTGCATGGTCTTCGTCAGCAGAATGACATGTGACACAAGCTGGAAAAGGACTGGTGGTAGCTCCTGGCCAGTGTCGCGATTCAATGTAGGTTTGTAGAAAAAAAAGATAAAGGAGGCATCAACTTCCTTTGAAATGTGTGATTTCCGCCACAAGTAGTGTTGGTATGTGTGTTCCAGGTGGCCAGTCTCGTGATGCTGCTGCAGATGATGTTTTATCTACAGAAGAGGCTGCATCTGTCTTGGAGGATGCTGCTGCTGCAAGTGCTTTTGCTCTTCTTTATTCTCAGTACCGCCTGGACCTGGTGGCACATGTATAAGGTACAGCAGTCTGATGGAACTTTAAAAAAGTTATATGTCTTTCATGGAGCACAGTGGCACAGTGCTAGAGCATTGGGCTCTCAATCGGGAACCTTGGGCAAGTTTGTACACTCTGTGTTGCTCCAGTTCACTCTCAGCTGTATGAATGAGTACCTGGCTATAAACAGTGGTGGCTATTTGTGTAAGAATAGTCTTTGTGTGTTAATTGCAGCATGGCTGGATGCTTCCCAGAGAAGTTGAGATGGTGTTTGGTTGGACAGGTTTGACAGGGAGTAAAGTGTTACGTGCCTTGAGCAGTCCTAATGACTGGATACTGGGCTGTATAAGAACAGGTCTGCCGGGGAGTAAAGTGCCTTGAGCAGTCCTAATGACTGGATACTGCACTATATAAGAACAGGTCTGCCAGGGAGTGAAGTGTAAAGTGCCTTGAGCAGTCCTAATGACTGGATAATGCGCTATATAAGAACAGGTCTGCCAGGGAGTGAAGTGTAAAGTGCCTTGAGCAGTCCTAATGACTGGATACTGCGCTATATAAGAACAGGTCTGCCAGGGAGTGAAGTGTAAAGTGCCTTGAGCAGTCCTAATGACTGGATACTGCGCTATATAAGAACAGGTCTGCCAGGGAGTGAAGTGTAAAGTGCCTTGAGCAGTCCTAATGACTGGATACTGCGCTATATAAGAACAGGTCTGCCAGGGAGTGAAGTGTAAAGTGCCTTGAGCAGTCCTAAGGACTGGATACTGCGCTATATAAGAACAGGTCTGCCAGGGAGTGAAGTGTAAAGTGCCTTGAGCAGTCCTAATGACTGGATACTGCGCTATATAAGAACAGGTCTGCCAGGGAGTGAAGTGTAAAGTGCCTTGAGCAGTCCTAATGACTGGATACTGCGCTATATAAGAACAGGTCTGCCAGGGAGTGAAGTGTAAAGTGCCTTGAGCAGTCCTAATGACTGGATACTGCGCTATATAAGAACAGGTCTGCCAGGGAGTGAAGTGTAAAGTGCCTTGAGCAGTCCTAATGACTGGATACTGGGCTATATAAGAACAGGTCTGCCAGGGAGTGAAGTGTAAAGTGCCTTGAGCAGTCCTGATGACTGGATACTGGGCTATATAAGAACAGGTCTGCCAGGGAGTGAAGTGAAAAGTGCCTTGAGCAGTCCTAATGACTGGATACTGCGCTATATAAGAACAGGTCTGCCAGGGAGTGAAGTGAAAAGTGCCTTGAGCAGTCCTAATGACTGGATACTGCGCTATATAAGAACAGGTCTGCCAGGGAGTGAAGTAAAAAGTGCCTTGAGCAGTCCTAATGACTGGATACTGGGCTATATAAGAACAGGTCTGCCAGGGAGTAAAGTGAAAAGTGCCTTGAGCAGTCCTAATGACTGGATACTGCGCTATATAAGAACAGGTCTGCCAGGGAGTGAAGTGAAAAGTGCCTTGAGCAGTCCTAATGACTGGATACTGGGCTATATAAGAACAGGTCTGCCAGGGAGTAGAGTGTAAAGTGCCTTGAGCAGTCATAATGACTGGATACTGGGCTATATAAGAACAGGTCTGCCAGGGAGTAGAGTGTAAAGTGCCTTGAGCAGTCATAAGGACTGGATACTGGGCTATATAAGAACTTACCTTTACCTTTCCTAAAAATCAAATCATTTGATTATCTCTGTACACAAGGATGTGTTCACATGTAATAATACTGGTACTTTATAAAGTGTTTTTTTTTAGTTAAACGACTAGCAATCAATGTGTACACTAATAATTAACTGCTTTAATATTCGGTAAAAAGAGAAGAGCTAGTGCATAGAATATTTAGTATTAAAATACATTCCAAAACAATAAATAAATAAACTATGTAAAATATAAAGTATGTCAGACTTATACATGGAAAAGACGCATTTGCAGCAAGGCATGAAGTGGCAACAAAATAAGTTAGTTTTCACTGTTTTCTGAAACAAGTGAAATGCAAGGCTTCATAGTTCAATACAATATGTTCACTGTTCATGACAATATCCTTACCGTTGTGTGGTTGTCTGTGTATGTTAGGTTGCACTGGCGAACAGACACGCTATACTAGACAAGGACAAGCCAGTCGAGTGCAGAGAAGGCAGCAGCGTATCCTTGTGGCAGACGATTCTCTCGGCATTCACAATCACCTCGGACCCTTGTGCCGCATATTACGAGAAACTTCTTGTTGACCCCATGTGGGAGATTTCGCCAACACAGGTGAACATCATGAGATGCGCAGGTTTTAATTTTTTAATTCAATTTTGATTTCCAGTTGAACAAAGTAGATGTATATAACAATTAACATTTTTCAATTCAAATTTTATTTCCATTTTAACTTAAGATATGTATTATATGTACATATTATGTACATACAATACATTTCTGAAGTTCAAATGGAAAGGTAGTATAGTGCTGATTAATGTACATGTGTCTGTCAGTAAGCGAAGATATTCCATTTTGTAGTCATACCATTTGATAATCTTGAGTGAAGTTTTGTAAAATGTTACGATGACACAATCTTCCGTATACAGTCATTTTCTTGCCTATGTTGATGTCTAATTTCAGATTAAATTACTTCTGTTTGGGGGAGGGGAGGTCAGAGGGCATTTCATCTGGCATCAAGCATCAATATTTTATTCTTTGGACTGATACTGTTAATATAGTGATATCATCATGTCAATATTTACAAACTTTTGTCTGAGGGGGAGGTGGGGGGGTGTGGGGGGCTGAGGCCAGATGAAAGTACTTTTGATGATCTCTAATTCAGAACTGATTTTAATGACAACTATGTGATAATGGGTATTGTTTTCTAATTTTGCAGGCGATTGCAAAGACGATTACAAAGTTCTTTGTGGAGCCGCTGGAGCACATCGCCCATGCCATGAACAAGTTCGTGAAGGCCATCCTGATTGGGCTCCCTGTCACCATTGCACCTCTTGTCCTCGGCTTTATCATGGTTGTATCTCTTTTCCTTCTCATGATGTGTTGTGGCTACCGGGTTCGAATCTGGCCCTTCGTCTCCTTTGAGCCATCGCCACGACCAGCGATATCTGTTTCCAGTGAGCAGCAACATCAAAAACAACGCATAGAGGACCTCACTGAACAGGCGAGGCTGTGGTTTTGTCTGTTAACATTGTCACTATGGTTATTATGACAACGACAGAGGTAATTTTAAGTTAGTTAGGAGTCACAATTTTGTTTTTTTATTATTGCTTACTTTTTAGTGGAAACTTAAGTGGTCAGGCCTTCCCCAGGTGGCGCCACAATGTCAACATACTGTACTGGAATGGTGATAACTGCTGTCCTTGGTTGGTGCTCCATGGGTGGGCGTAGTGGTAATAACTGCTGCCCTTGGTTGGTGCTCCATGGGTGAGTGTAATGGTAATAACTGCTGCCCATGGTTGGTGCTCCATGGGTGGGTGTAATGGTGATAACTGCTGCCGTTGGTTGGTGCTCCATGAGTGGGTGTAATGGTGATAACTGCTGCCGTTGGTTGGTGCTCCATGGGTGGGTGTAATGGTGATAACTGCTGCCGTTGGTTGGTGCTCCATGAGTGGGTGTAATGGTAATAACTGCTGCCCTTGGTTGGTGCTCCATGGGTGGGTGTAATGGTGATAACTGCTGCCGTTGGTTGGTGCTCCATGGGTGGGTGTAATGGTGATAACTGCTGCCGTTGGTTGGTGCTCCATGAGTGGGTGTAATGGTAATAACTGCTGCCCTTGGTTGGTGCTCCATGGGTGGGTGTAATGGTGATAACTGCTGCCCTTGGTTGGTGCTCCATGGGTGGGTGTAATGGTGATAACTGCTGCCCTTGGTTGGTGCTCCATGGGTGGGTGTAATGGTGATAACTGCTGCCCTTGGTTGGTGCTCCATGGGTGGGTGTAATGGTGATAACTGCTGCCCTTGGTTGGTGCTCCATGGGTGGGTGTAATGGTGATAACTGCTGCCGTTGGTTGGTGCTCCATGAGTGGGTGTAATGGTGATAACTGCTGCCCTTGGTTGGTGCTCCATGGGTGGGTGTAATGGTGATAACTGCTGCCGTTGGTTGGTGCTCCATGGGTGGGTGTAATGGTGATAACTGCTGCCCTTGGTTGGTGCTCCATGGGTGGGTGTAATGGTAATAACTGCTGCCCATGGTTGGTGCTCCATGGGTGGGTGTAGTGGTGATAACTGCTGCCCTTGGTTGGTGCTCCATGGGTGAAGCCAATGTATGAAGTGTTTTAGGGTAAAATGCGATATATCCATTTTCCAGGTTTTGAGAAAAAATTACTTTTGTGTTTCATCCTCAAAGGTTAAACAAAAACTTGTAAATGAAGTTAGTGCATATTAAAAAACAAATCAGAGAATGGTAGCAAAGTCTGAAATATTTGTTGCACATTTGTTATCCAAAGTGCGATATTAAATGATTTTCTGATCAAAACGCTGTATATTCATACAGCACGTGCCAAGCCTGGGGTCAATTCCTTTCAATCAATTCCAATTCCCGCTTCAATTCATTGCAATTCTTTTTGATTCAATTCAAATTCCTTTTTTTTCAATTCAAATTCCTTCTATAATTGTTCAATTCCAATTCCCGCTACCACTCAAATTTCACATAACGACGAAAGTCAACCATGTATAATTAATGTGCATACAGCGTGGCATATTTATATAATTATCCTTTCGCTTACCTGGTTCTAAAGTGTTCAAATACAGATGACTTTACCAGTGGCATACTGACAGATGATCATGATACTCTACGAGTGTTGTACACTGTTATGATGATGCATGTTAACCAGCATGTATTTATACTGGCATGACTGACTTGTTTGCATTGGTGACCCTTGACTGGCTACACTTTGGAGGAATCCTGGCTTCTTTTGCAAGAGTGTGAATTGCTGACTGCTGCCTGGCCAAAGGGGTTCAATGGTTCTTTGAAGCATTCCCCAGCCAGCATTCCTTTTCACACAAGGAGATAGGACAGGTCTCATTGGCTTCCCATTCATCCACTGATGAATTGCAGACTAATAAATTATTGGTGCCACAAAAAATCAGATGCTCAATTCCATTTCATTCATTTCCAATTCCCGCTCAAATTCCTTTGGTTCAAAATCTTTTAATTCTAATTCCCACTAAAATTCCGGAATCGGAGCGGAATTGAATTGATCAATTCCTTTTGGAATTTACTCCAGGCTTGGTAGCTGCAGCAATGTGGTGCTGATTGGCTGAAAATGGATATATTGCTTTTTGATAAAAAAAAGACTGCACTTATCGTGTTTTGAAAACAAACTCTTTTGTGGACATTGTTTAATGGGGATTTATCCCGTTTTTGTATAAATTAGATTTAAACAAACGTTTCGTCCTTGTTTGGGCAAAATTTCAGAAATGGCATTTATTCCGTTTTGTCCTGAAACCCTTATGTATTTGTATGTCACCACAGGTGCAGCAACTGACCCTCAAACAATCCGACCCAAAAACGAGACTGACGGCAACATCCCAGCAGCCACAGGGTGACGTCTCGACAGAACCCTCACACCCCAAACATGGACCTCCAGTGAATATAACAATCGTGACGACGAAAAAACTGTGTCCATCTCGACCTCGATCCAAGACGACTCGGGCACGGAGTCTGGCAATCAATAACACCGAGGGACAGTCGCATGATGACATCCCTGTAGAGCAGTCTGAAGATAGACTGGCTGGCGGGGATGCCCAGTCTGGTCTCACAGTGGATGAGGAGTACACGTCCACAAATGATGAGAGCGACTTTGAAGTGATCCATGATGAAAGTGGTACGGAGACTGAGGATGTTGAGACGTTATCATCGCTGCATCATCAGAACCACAGTGACTATAACATGAGTACAGAAGTCACAGGTGATTTGGATGACACACGTTGACATGGGTTGAAATGCAAAATGTGTCGCTAAGCTGTTATTATATCTACTCTGTTCTGCTGGCTTACTGCATCGCATTTAGATAATCCAGAATCAGGCAAACGTTTTGTGAAGCAAATTTTAAATAGGCCTACCAGAAGTTTGCTTGGATATATGACCTACGAGGCAAAGTGGGTATTAAGTCGAACAATTCTGATATGGAGGTGTGTACCTTTTTGGATTCCACAGATCAAAAGCTTTACAATGATAAATGATACCTCATTTGTTGAAATATCTTCAGTAATTTTTTATTTATTGCATGTATTTGATTAATTTTGAATTATTTGTTGAGAGAAAAGAAAGTGGACATTGACAGACGAGATTAACAAGTATGCTTTTCAGTAAAAATCACAAGATTTATTGAACATGACCCAGACGACTACATGCAGAATAGGTCTATGCGACTCAATACCTGGTTCGCAGTGGCAAGTCACATATGACATGTTGCAATGGTTGATAAAATGATATTGCGAATGGATTTTAGGGCACCATATGATACTCAAGAATATGAATGGAATGCATTGTTGTGTGATATTGATGTCACATAATAAAATTCAGCATTATATAGTGTCTTGTAATTGTGAACATGTTTGCAATTACTTTTTTCCTAATATATATAATTTATGCAGACACGTAAGTGTAAGAAGTACAGTCGTCCCCCTCTTATAAGGCCCCCCTCGCCGACGGCCACCCGGATTACGCGGCCATATTTTCATTGCATTAGCGTTGTCTAATACAAAACACCTCTCACTAACTAACAACCGGGGTTACAGGAAGAGTCTACCCCTCGGTAGCGGCCAATTGGCAGCCGAAACTGCTATTTTTAATCACAAGACAATGTCGATGTTTATAACAAATTAAGTACTGGTAGTAGGCCTACCATACACACTCGTGCCGAGTTGGCATTTGTACTTGTGTTACAAATTACATTATCTATGACAAATCAACTGTTAGTTTCCAAATACATGATGTTGACTGTCCATATGTTTTCTTTTCACATGCTACATCCATCGATGGTTCCCCCTCACCAGAGGCCACCCACCTTATAAGGCCACTTTAGTTTTGCTGAAGGGTTGGCCTTATAAGAGGGGGAACACCAAGAGAGGGACTACAGTATTGCACAATTTTGAGTAAATGTTCTGTTATACATTGTATTATAATCAGTATTATTTTGCACTGGCTAATAAAAAAAATTATATTTTGTATTTATTGATTAAAAGTTTACGCTTCAGTACAAAGATGATATTAAGATTGTGCAATACATGTTTTCTTGAAATGGTCAGCTTATATAAATTTATTTCCATGTGCGGTAAGATAAGAATTTATATTGATCAATATGATTTTTGGTTTCTACACATTCTATATCTATTACGTAATTTTCCACATAGAAAGCCAAGGGATAGTTAGTTATGCATTTATTAATTAATCAATGTGGTATTTAAAAAAAATAATGTTTTGTTGTACAAGATTAATCCACACTTTGGTAATGATTCAACATATTACAGAATTACCCAGATGTAAAGTTTTAAAGACATGTACATATGATGCCCTCCACTCTGAAGCTCTGACCACTTGACCTAGATATTGGACTTCGATGTCCAGGCCTTTATGCAGGGTCCAATTTTTACCAGTCCAAAACTTTCATGGTTGATATTCGCATCTGCACCCATACATATTATCCAGTCCATACATGCAATACATGTATACGTGTAACATACAATACATGTATATGTGTAACATACAATACATGTATACGTGTAACATACAATACATGTATACGTGTAACATACAATACATGTATACGTGTGACATACAATACATGTATATGTGTAACATACAATACATGTATACGTGTAATATACAATACATGTACTCAGAAGGACCACGCAAGGTACTTCACCCTGTTTATCAGCTGTTATAAACTAAACCAAATAAGCACTTTATTCTGAGCAGTCTGGCTTTCAATATAAATTTGAAGTCTGGCTCTTAACATCATTTAAAACAATTCCTCTGTACGTTTCCACTAAAACAGAAATGTTCAATTACATTGTACAATTTGCCTTGACATATTTAATATCTTTGCATTTCAGACATGACTATTACTGTTCATCTGCAGTTAGTATCACATAATATCTGCATATTTAAACAACACTAGTGGCTGTAATCTGAGAAATCTTTCAAATTCTGTAATCACTTATAAACCAGAAGATCACAGAATAATTTTTTTTTGAAAATGGGATTATCACAACTGCGCTGAACATCAAAGTGCCTGCATTCATTATACTGCCAAAGGACTTGTTTATAATCCGAGTTTGTTCTTTACTTTTCATGAGCTAAAAATTCAAAATAGTGAATAACATTTTGGGTTTATTAAATGCAATTTAGCAGACAGTATGCTGTCCACATATGTTAAGCACATTATATAATTAAAAACTAGGAGCAGACAACCTCCATTTCAGTGTAACAAAATCAAATTTGATGTTCCATGTGGCTACTGTATGTGGCAGCCTATTATATGCTATGTGACGACATGTCAGTTATTAGCATTCATGTCTTCCGAGTACACGTGAACAGCGTCGATGAATGCCTTGAGATGTTCAGGGTCCATGTCTGGGTATATACCGTGACCCAAGTTGGCGATGTATCGCTGAGTGCCAAACTTCTGCAGCATCTCTTTAATGTATTGCCCGATGTCGTCCTGAATGCACGCAGCAGAGAGACATTCTTACATGCTTTCACAATTCACTGTTAAAGTAAGGTTTTCCTTTCATGTTTATTCTAAAATTGTGTTAATAAACAAAATGTATTTTAAGATAGCCCCAAAGACGTTACAAAGATACAGAAACAGCATTTGATTTCAATCGTTCAATGTTTATAAAAATCGTCGAGCTGACATTGAAATTGCTGAATGGCGAGCTTGGACAAGTCTGAGGAAGGTCATCACTCGTTGGGGCATGATGACATATGACAGATATAGATATCATGTGATACTCATATCTGAAATATCCCGTGGTGCGTCTGGTGAATAACAAAACACTTGATCTAAAATTAAGTGAGTTCGAATTGAGGGAATCACCGAATTGAGGCCATGTCTTTGAAAGGAAACCCAGAAGCAAAGAAACTGGGTGTACACCCCTGTATGCTTAAATAATAAATATTTGTTAAACATACCGTACACTTAATAGAACAAATAGTTAGAAAATAAATAATTATTATGATTTGAATAAACTTGGCAAAGAAAATACTGGTCTACAATAGGCTCACAAAGAAAACAATCTGATCCTTAACAGAAAAATTAAAGTACCAATGATTCTCTATAAACTGTGAAATAATCAATATACATCATTGAATTAATTTAGGCTAATGTTTCATTTACAGCAAACAAGAACAGAAGGTTGAATGAGTACGGCTTCATAACCTCAGGCCCAGAAGGTTGAACGTGAGATTAAAATGAAGATGACGGAACTGAGAGAAAAGATTGGCATGAAAAAACATCTAAAGATGAAAGTAGTCGGAAACAGAATGAGATGGGCAGGACACATGCAAAGAATGAGCAAAGACAGACTGTCAAAAAAGAGCATGGAAAGCAGAGGAGGTAGGCAAGCAATGAAGAGGAAGACCAAAGACGAGATGGAACGACAACATGAAAAGAATGGAAGGTGATTGCAGCCAACAGACAGAAACGGAGGGAAATAACAAGAAAAGCAGAAGCTACTGAGTGACGTGGACCCCCCCACAAGGGAGCAAGGGGAAGAAGATGAAGACGAGGAGGTTCTATAACTCAATGGTACCTACTTTTGAAGCATACAGAGCACATGGGTCAAGGTTTCCTTGCAGAGTCACTGAAGGTCCCGTCATTCTCCTGTACAAATAACAAATTTATTACTGTGTGCTACAGTATGCAAACTCTCCATTTGAACACATACAAATTTGTTATACAGAAGAGACATTCCTCAATTTTAAGCATACAAATAATTTCTTTTATTAATGCACTCGAACCTCAGTTTACAGCTAACTCGCAATTAAGGTCACCCTAGGGCAGTCCCAAATTATTTTTGTGACAACAAAGTATAGGAACTTAGTCCCCCTGTTATGGTCACCTCACTAATCAGGTCACACTGGCCCATGAAGGCTCTTCATTTCTTCCAAGGGGCATCCAAGATGCAAACCCTCTAGGAGAAAATATTACCATACCCCCCACACACATATGCTAGCTCGAATATAGAACTTTATATACTGTAATGAATCTGGACACTGTATCTAGAATCTAGAAAAATAATAATTTTTCTGTACCGTATGTTTTGGGACACCTTTGTAAATGTAATTATTTTTTGTCCCTATGTATTGGGACACCAATTGTTTGCAATGTGTAAAACTGTGTGACCTCTCGACTGTCTGCATTGTTCCAAGACTGGCACATCATTTCACGTATAGTTCATGTTTTAATCTGCAGTATGTAGGAATTAAAAGAATAACTTGGGGTTGGAATTTAGCGGGGACCCGCTCGCCCCTAGATTCACTGCCAGGCTCCTGATAACTTCATGTCAAGAGGTCCAGCTGGCTCATTAAAAGGACAAAGTCTGTTCCAAGTTTTTTATGTATTAATTAATATAATATTCTTAATATTATACTAACATTGTTGAAGGTATACAGACCACCAAATTGTGTTTAGTAAGCCCGTAACAAGGATCACAATTTGAAAGGCAAGACCGCGAGTACATGTTCAAATGATAAACAAAACATCCAGCTTCAAAACAAGCTTTATTGGCAATACGGCCGAGTGGGGCCGAGTTAACTGCTGTACCCTTTGATGAAAGAAATTACTACTCCTGCTAATTGCAGGTAAATGAACAGATGTCATCCCACTAGCCCCATGTCTCTTGCCCCTGTCCCAGTAGCCCCAGAGGTGTGAGAAACGAGTGCCAGTAACCCCCCAGTGAGTATGCTGTTGGTCTAACATACCCCCTCTTTCTAGATATCTCTAATTGTAGGTGGAGTTAATCATTTGAAGTCCACATAACTTTCACACATCAATTGTGTGGTGTTGAAAGCTCACTGTCCTAAGACTTAAGGTAAATCCTCTACATAAAGCTGGTTTTATATGAGCAAAACCCAATTTAACTCGCACATGAAAGCTAATTGCCCTGATGCAGACATACATATATCAGCTATTACAGTAGAAAGTCAATTGCCCCTAATTTTAACATAACAAATTATTGATTGTAGATTTGTGGTGTTCTATGCCTGCCAGTTCACACATTTCTAGCTAATAAGGAAAGGATACGTTGAGTTGCTCTGCTTTAGGTGGCCCGAGTTTCATGTTGAATTTTATTGAGTTCGGAATGACACATGAAACATGGCTGCTGGCATTGAATTCATCGAAGGTGCTAGGGGACACCCTATTGCTGTGTTGAACAGTTATATCTATCACAAATCAAAAGCGTTGACAAATGGCATAAACTTCACATATAGTAAGAGGAAGAGTGTGAAGTGTAAGGCATGTCTGGTGGTCAGCGATGATGGAACTGTGGTGAAAGCTGAAGATAGCCACAATCACGCACCCAACCCTGGTCACCCACAAGCACAAGCAAGACAGTTGAGGGGAAACACGAGGAAGCGAGCCAGGGATGAAACAATGTCAATGCAGGCAATTTACAACCAGGAAAATGTGAAACTGCTTCAACAAAGTTCTACTGTGACAGCATCACCAGCTGAGACAACATCTGCTCTGCCTCAGTACCAGCATGTGAAGTCATCCATGTACCGCGAACGGAGGAAACGCTTCCCCCCAATGCTGTCTACAAGGGGTGACATTGATCTGGATGGCAGTGAACAACTACTGTGCAAGGAGATCGGTTCCTGCTCGGTAAGGACGGTGATGGAGTCGACAAGATAATAGTGTTCACATCTGACTCCGCTCTGCATGCGCTAGCGAATGCTAATACATGTCACATGGATGGCACTTTTGCAACAGCATTAAGGCTGTTTTATCAAATTGTCACCCTACATGCGTTCGTCCTTGGAGTGATGCTACCACTTGTGTTTGGTCTCCTCCCCAACAAAGGGAACACCTACATTCGTTTCTTCAGCCTCGTGAAGGAAAAGTCTGCATCACTCAGATTCACCATCAGTTCCAACTTATCATGCAGGACTTCGAAAAAGGTCTGATGAATGCCTGCCCACACATGTTTCCCGGAGTGATTGTCAAGGGATGCTACTTCCACTACGCACAGTGTCTGGAGAAGACGTCAAAGTATGGGGTTATCCAGCAGCTACAGAGAGAATGCTGGAATTGGTTTTGTATGTTAAAAACAATGCCATTCCTCCCAGTGCCACACGTGAAAGACGCATTTGAATTTGTCAAGAGCATAGCACTGTGTACAAGACTTCAATGACTACTTCGACAGCACCTGGATGAACAGACAGTATACAATCGAAATGTGAGATTTCTGTAAATATGACGGCACTGACACCAACAATCACGTTGAAGGGTATCACATGTGACTCATGATAAAGGCAGGCAAGATACACCCCAATATCTTTGAGGTGGTTGAGCTGTTCAGCCAAGAAGAGGCCTCATCACTCGTCTCCATCCTCCAGCTAGAGTCGGGTCAGCCTGCTTCCAAGCACAGGAAGAAGTACGTCAACATCGACGCTCGTTTGGATGAACTCGGACTAGAATGAATGTTGTGTGACCGGGGAATCGAGTCGTATCTCAGTGCCAATGGAAACATGATGGACAATTTCACTTAATTTCATTGACTAGTTATGCATGCATATGATATCATGTGTGCAAACAAACAACTGATTATCAACTTTGATCAAACTGTAATGTTTTCTCACAACATTTTGATCAATGCTATGAACACAGGGTATGGACAGTTGCCCAGTGGACAGTTGCACAGTGGTCAAATGAAAAAGTGGACACTTGCTAAGTGACAACAACATTTCCATAAATGTAATAAAATCATGAAATATAATTAATAAATTTGACACTAATATTATTTAATATATTATTAATATTATTATATTCCTTAATTTAGGATTAAATTCTTTGTTAGATAATTGACAGAGTCCGGGAATGTTGGCTTCCAGCAGTTCATCGGCCAGACTCTGTGTGGACTCTGAAAAATGCCCTATGCAAGGACCATGCCCTTGTTGACACCATGATCCTGCAAGACCAGAATGGTCAACCGCCACATAAGCAGGTTAAGTGTACAACACAACAGCTTCAAACCCGGCTTTGTACTTTGTGCCAACACTTTGTTGCTGAGGACAAGGAAATGGGAGACTTCCTTCATTCTGTTGCCCACAGCATTAGACTTGCATGGACGCAAGAACATAAACTACGACAATATGAATGAATGTATTGTGAATGTATTGATTGACATTGGTATGAAATGATGAATGTGTGCATATTTATGTTATATAAATAAAGTGTTGTAGTATCATGAAGGTCTTGTTGTTTTGTTATAATATAATAATTTTACAAAACATATAAATAAAAAAGGACTTTTATTTATTACACGCTATGAACACAGTAATGTGTTTATTTTATACTACCATTTAATGTCTACTTCTCTTAGTGGTTGGTTACTGTGTATGACAAATAAGAGGGTTTTTTATGGTTTCCCTCCAATCAAAAAGTCAGACATTAGTTGAATATGCACCAGATATGACTATTTTCTTTTTCAAATCCGGTACCTAAAATTAAGGTGGGGTAGAACACTAAATGGAACAGCCCGGTAGTGTTGACAGAAGGATAAGTAATGCCACTAGCCTCTGGCTAGTGCCAGTAGCCCCGGGGGGGGGGGCTAGTGGGACAGGAGCTAGGGGTACTAAACCAACCAACAGACTACATCCCTTTAAATTGGCCTAGGTTACAGTGGTACTGTTATAATTATAACTGGGTTAATCATCTCCTAGTAACACTAAGACAATTTTTGCTAATTGGCACTCGGAAGGCTCAGTCTAATTATAGCTGATCAGCTCCAAGTACTCTGGAGACAATCCAGTTTACTGATGTCCACAGAAGCCCTGGGCCCAGGGGTGGGACAGGAGTGGGACAGGAGCTAGGGGTACTAAACCAACCAACAGACTACATCCCTTTAAATTGGCCTAGGTTACAGTGGTACTGTTATAATTATAACTGGGTTAATCATCTGCTAGTAACACTAAGACAATTTTTGCTAATTGACACTCGGAAGGCTCAGTCTAATTATAGCTGATCAGCTCCAAGTACTCTGGAGACAATCCAGTTTACTGATGTCCACAGAAGCCCTGGGCCCAGGGGTGGGACAGGAGTGGGACAGGAGCTAGGGGTACTAAACCAACCAACAGACTACATCCCTTTAAATTGGCCTAGGTTACAGTGGTACTGTTATAATTATAACTGGGTTAATCATCTCCTAGTAACACTAAGACAATTTTTGCTAATTGACACTCGGAAGGCTCAGTCTAATTATAGCTGATCAGCTCCAAGTACTCTGGAGACAATCCAGTTTACTGATGTCCACAGAAGCCCTGGGCCCAGGGGTGGGACAGGAGTGGGACAGGAGCTAGGGGTACTAAACCAACCAACAGACTACATCCCTTTAAATTGGCCTAGGTTACAGTGGTACTGTTATAATTATAACTGGGTTAATCATCTCCTAGTAACACTAAGACAATTTTTGCTAATTGACACTCGGAAGGCTCAGTCTAATTATAGCTGATCAGCTCCAAGTACTCTGGAGACAATCCAGTTTACTGATGTCCACAGAAGCCCTGGGCCCAGGGGTGGGACAGGAGCTAGGGGTACTAAACCAACCAACAGACTACATCCCATTAAATTGGCCTAGGTTACAGTGGTACTGTTATAATTATAACTGGGTTAATCATCTCCTAGTAACACTAAGACAATTTTTGCTAATTGATACTCGGAAGGCTCAGTCTAATTATAGCTGATCAGCTCCAAGTACTCTGGAGACAATCCAGTTTACTGATGTCCACAGAAGCCCTGGGCCCAGGGGTGGGACAGGAGCTAGGGGTACTAAACCAACCAAAAGACTACATCCCTTTAAATTGGCCTAGGTTACAGTGGTACTGTTATAATTATAACTGGGTTAATCATCTCCTAGTAACACTAAGACAATTTTTGCTAATTGACACTCGGAAGGCTCAGTCTAATTATAGCTGATCAGCTCCAAGTACTCTGGAGACAATCCAGTTTACTGATGTCCACAGAAGCCCTGGGCCCAGGGGCCAGGACCTAGCTCAATCAGTCAATGACGTGTTAAAACCACCCACTTTAACCCAATTTCCTGTGTTCAGAGCGGGCGGCAGAGTATCACATGTGCAGTCCAGTGCCAGGGAATTTTGTACCATACAGGAAGTGGTTGCTACATTATGATTTCTGGCTGTAAGCACATCAAAGGGATGGCTATTGTGCAACACCCAAAAAGTTACATTGTATGAATTACTGCTGTCACAGTCTGGCCAGGCATCAAGTGTTTACGTCTGCTGGCGAGAGAACTGGCATGGGAAAGGGAGTCACCAGGTGACTGGTCAATAATCTTTCATTGAGAGTCTATATTTACAACACAGTATGGGCTGGAAACATTTAACCTGATCTTGTATAGTAAATCCATAGCAATCAGACGGAACTAACCATTGGGACTGTACATATAATTATAACATCATATAAAAATATTTTTTTTCTGTAGCAGCTTATATGTATTACTACATTTGTCTCACTGGATATATTGATATTCATCCACCATGAAATTACTTACTAACAGAGTAGCAGACCCTGTTAATACCACAGGGAGTAAAAATGAGCACAAGCGATTTATTAGTTTTATTTTTATCTGCTAGGTAGCATTCCTGTTTGTCCGTCTGGTGACGCAACTGCCTAGTCATGCCAAAACGCAATCGAGGCTAGCCATGCCATAGCGGTATCCTTGGCCCTGTTCTGTTTAGCTTATACACTACATCCCTTAGTCGAGTCATAACTAATCATAATATAAATCATCATTTGTATGCTGACGACACACAGACATCTTTATCAACAAAAAACTAGACTTATTTATTTGAAATTGCATTCCCACCCCAATCTTTGGCGGTCCCTTGCTCTAATGACGACTCATGCTTGTCCCTGTTAATGATTTTGCCCAATGATTCTTGTATGTTGCGCCTCTGAGCTCAGATTCCTGGGGATTTAGGTGCTATAGAAGTTTGTCATTATTAATATTAAACAAGATTAATTCGATCGGGACAATTCGGGACATCAAGCGTTGGTACAGATTGAAAAGTTGCATGCTGATAAAACATTTGAGACAGGAAGTACTAGCAGCAGGTCTAGTGACGTGAGCGATAATGGCAATTAGCGCAAGCGATAAATCGCTCCCTAGATGAGCGATTAGCGCGAGCGGTAGGGAGCGAGAGCGATCGCTCGCCTCAAAAATAATGCATTGACATTTAGTTGCATTTTTGCAAGGTTTCTTCTATAATTTATGCTTCTGTATGTGAACGAAATAGGGGAGGGTGGTACTACAGGTATGGGTGGCAGGCATGGGACAATTAACTTTGAAAGTTAATTAATTAAATTACAGTTAACTGAGGTATTTTCCAATTAACTTAAACACACACATTTATCAGGTCAAGAAAATTAAATTAACTTCCCAAATTGTTCAACTTTCATTCAACTAAATTACCAATTACCCATGGTAACATCAACTCAGTTAACAATCAACTTAAACTTAAATTAACAAGTAATGTTAATACAAAACAAAAACACCAATTAAAGGGCCTAACTGGATCATCACTGGAACAAATGTCTAACAGGACAAGCCTGCTAATAAAGCACAATTACATTGTACAAATATCTCTAAATCTTGAAATCACATTTAGAGAATTTATGTTAAATATTGTATTGCCAAATTGTGTTCACTTTTCACATTTATCTTTGGGATTTTGTCATAAGATCATCAAAGCTACCAGTAATTATATTTACTAGTTTTTAAATTAAATTAACCTTTTCCAGAAAAGTTAATTAATTAAATTAATATGTGTCTCATGAGAAAGTTAATTAAGTTACTTGAATTAACACATTAACAATTGGAATAAACCCATGCCTAATAGGTGGTACTGCAGTTAAATATGGTACAAGCTGTCAATCAATAAATAGTTTTTGAACAAGTGTGGAAAACCGGTACCAGACAGACTAAACATTTCACATGGCTGAGGATATAG
Source organism: Paraescarpia echinospica (assembly GCA_020002185.1). Classification (NCBI taxonomy): domain Eukaryota; kingdom Metazoa; phylum Annelida; class Polychaeta; order Sabellida; family Siboglinidae; genus Paraescarpia; species Paraescarpia echinospica. The sequence goes on from CM034532.1 coordinate 32,395,130, forward strand.
TCCCTACATAAAACGTTTGTTTCACGAGATATAGGGTCATTCATCCACTCAAAAGATAGCAGGGTAATAGACGAGGTAACTATGGTGAAGTTACAAAGCCATGTTAACACCAGGGTAATAAAACAGGGACATGACATCAGGATTCGTTCGCGTCCCTAAGTATTGGGACAGTGAATCTGACAATTATTTTTATGTACTGTATGTTTTGGGACCGCTGGAAATTTAATTATTATTTTTTAAGTGTCCCAATACATACGGTTATTATGATAAGGCACTTGCCTGGCCCTCTGTGGTTTGACGGTCCAGTCCACACCGACCACCTCATACCCGCTCTCTGCCAACTCCTCCATCGAATGGTGGGCGTCCTTGCCAAATATCACCTGTCACAAACACCAAACATCACCAGTCACAAACACCAAATATCACCAGTCACAAACACCAAATATCACCTGTCACAAACACCAAATATAACCTATCATAAACACCAAATATCACCTATCAAACTGACACATTTCCCACTGCTAGGACTCCCAGCCAGGGATTTGGTGCTGTTCCTGTTAGACTCCAGCCAGGGACTTGGTGCTGTTCCTGTTAGACTCCCAGCCAGGGACTTGGTGCTGTTCCTGTTAGACTCCTAGCCAGGGACTTGGTGCTGTTCATGTTAGACTCCCAGCCAGGGACTTGGTGCTGTTCCTGTTAGACTCCCAGCCAGGGACTTGGAGCTGTTCCTGTTAGACTCCCAGCCAGGGACTTGAAGCTGTTCCTGTTAGACTCCCAGCCAGGGACTTGGTGCTGTTCCTGTTAGACTCCCACCCAGGGACTTGGTGCTGTTCCTGCTAGGACTCCCAGCCAGTTCCTGTTAGACTACACAGAGATAGTTAGACTTTATTTTTGGAATTGTATAAATCATACATACAAAGAAACACAAACAAGAGGAAGAACAATCAGTAAGATTATATACAGTTCCAGGTTGACAGTGGAGCCAATTAAGAACAATTGGTAAGATTATATACAGTTCCAGGTTGACAGTGGAGCCAATTAAGAACAATCAGTAAGATGATATACAGTTCCAGGTTGACAGTGGAGCCAATTAAGAACAATCGGTAAGATTATATACGGTTCCAGGTTGACAGTGGAGCCAATTAAGAACAATCGGTAAGATTATATACGGTTCCAGGTTGACAGTGGAACCAATTAAGAACAATCGGTAAGATTATATACGGTTCCAGGTTGTCAGTGGAGCCAATTAAGAACAATCGGTAAGATTATATACAGTTCCAGGTTGACAGTGGAGCCAATTAAGAACAATCGGTAAGATTATATACAGTTCCAGGTTGACAGTGGAGCCAATTAAGAACAATCGGTAAGATTATATACAGTTCCAGGTTGACAGTGGAGCCAATTAAGAACAATCGGTAAGATTATATACAGTTCCAGGTTGACAGTGGAGCCAATTAAGAACAATCGGTAAGATTATATACAGTTCCAGGTTGACAGTGGAGCCAATTAAGAACAATCGGTAAGATTATATACAGTTCCAGGTTGACAGTGGAGCCAATTAAGAACAATCGGTAAGATTATATACAGTTCCAGGTTGACAGTGGAGCCAATTAAGAACAATCGGTAAGATTATATACAGTTCCAGGTTGACAGTGGAGCCAATTAAGAACAATCGGTAAGATTATATACAGTTCCAGGTTGACAGTGGAGCCAATTAAGAACAATCGGTAAGATGATGTACAGTTCCAGGTTGACAGTGGAGCCAATTAAGAACAATCGGTAAGATGATGTACAGTTCCAGGTTGACAGTGGAGCCAATTAAGAACAATCGGTAAGATGATATACAGTTCCAGGTTGACAGCGGAGCCAATTAAGAACAATCCGTAAGATGATATACAGTTCCAGGTTGACAGCGGAGCCAATTAAGAACAATCAGTAAGATAATATACAGTTCCAGGTTGACATTAAAGCCAATTAAGAACAATCAGTAAGATGATATACAGTTCCAGGTTGACAGCGGAGCCAATTAAGAACAATCCGTAAGATGATATACACTTCCAAGTTGACAGCGGAGCCAATTAAGAACAATCAGTAAGATCATATACAGTTCCAGGTTGACAGTGGAGCCAATTAAGAACAATGAGTAAGATGATATACAGTTCCAGGTTGACAGTTGAGCCAATTAAGAACAATCCGTAAGATGATATACAGTTCCAAGTTGACAGCGGAGCCAATTAAGAACAATGAGTAAGATAATATACAGTTCCAGGTTGACAGTGGAGCCAATTAAAAACAATGAGTAAGATTATATACAGTTCCAGGTTGACAGTTGAGCCAATTAAGAACAATCAGTAAGATGATATACAGTTCCAGGTTGACAGTTGAGCCAATTAAGAACAATCAGTAAGATGATATACAGTTCCAGGTTGACAGTTGAGCCAATTAAGAACAATCAGTAAGATAATATACAGTTCCAGGTTGACAGTAAAGCCAATTAAGAACAATCCGTAAGATGATATACAGTTCCAGGTTGACAGCGGAGCCAATTAAGAACAATCCGTAAGATGATATACACTTCCAAGTTGACAGCGGAGCCAATTAAGAACAATCAGTAAGATAATATACAGTTCCAGGTTGACAGTGGAGCCAATTAAGAACAATGAGTAAGATGATATACAGTTCCAGGTTGACAGTTGAGCCAATTAAGAACAATCCGTAAGATGATATACAGTTCCAAGTTGACAGCGGAGCCAATTAAGAACAATGAGTAAGATAATATACAGTTCCAGGTTGACAGTTGAGCCAATTAAGAACAATCTGTAAGATGATATACACTTCCAAGTTGACAGCGGAGCCAATTAAGAACAATCAGTAAGATAATATACAGTTCCAGGTTGACAGTGGAGCCAATTAAGAACAATGAGTAAGATGATATACAGTTCCAGGTTGACAGTGGAGCCAATTAAGAACAATCCGTAAGATGATATACAGTTCCAAGTTGACAGCGGAGCCAATTAACAACAATGAGTAAGATAATATACAGTTCCAGGATGACTGTTGAGCCAATTAAGAACAATGAGTACCCCCATGGGGTAAGATGATATACTGTTCCAGGTTGACAGTTGAGCCAATTAAGAACAATCAGTAAGATGATATACAGTTCCAGGTTGACAGTTGAGCCAATTAAGGCCAGACACGGCAGGTAGATAGGGTTATTTTTTAATTTGTGCAAACAGTTCAATTTTGTCTGCCCAATACATGAAATGGGTCTTACTGAGTAAAATATATATTGAACTTTTTTCAGCCAGACCCCCCGTTTCCATGGTAACAAACAAAATGGCTGCCATTTTGAGCAAATATTGGCAAATTTGGAAACACTGCCATTTGTTATTGAATCTATATATAATTATAATTCTTGCAAATCCATGTTCTCCATAGATTCTATTGTGCAATGATCAGGGCATTTTTTGAAATGTTATTTTTAAAATAATTTTTTAATAAAATACGAAAAAAATTCTTGTTTTTTTGCAACAAATATGGCTATATCTTTCAAACTATTCATGATTGAAAAAGTGTCTGGTCATTGCACACAGTAGAAGGGTGTACAGTGTTCAAACTTAATCTTAATCCATCCCAAGACGTGTGACATATGTGAATATTGTAATGTTATTCTATCAAGATAATATTGCCAGAGCTGGGCATTACCACGTTTTTTTCGTGATTACACTACTTAAGCAAATATTTATTATTTAAAAGAATTTGCCTTTAATGATGATATAAAACTATTTAAGTTAGGTATATTTTGTGTAACAGGTGGAATTTTATTCCGGATCACCACCGAACCTTTGCCATACCACTCACCATTGGAACTGGGGCGCAGCCTTGGTCTTCCAAGTTCTTCTTCACCCTGGTTGAGATCTGTCGGATGTAGGGCAGTGCAAACTTGCTGAACATGCCAGATCCAAGGACGCCGGCATGTGACTCAAACAGTTGCAGCAGCTGTCCCAGCGACACAAATGTTCTAATTTACCATGTGACATTGTATATTTCATTATTTTAAAAGTTCACAGTTTAAAAAAAGTAAATTCTTTTTACCATGTAACATTGTAAACTTCATTATTTTAATGGCCCGCAGTTTATAGAAAAGGAAACTCCTTATATAGCACAGTATCCAGTTTATAGGACTGCTCAAAGCGCTTTACTCTACTCCCGGACAGATCTGTTCAAGGTGGACTGCCTTGCTATTTTCTACAAAGCAGAAGCAGAAATTAGCTATCTGATACAAACATATGTCTGTAACATCAGATCTGTTGAACGGACTCACAAAACTGTTTAAAAAATTCAAAAAAAAAATTGAATTTTGTGAACTCATAATTGCTATGGAAATCTTGCTAAACCATCAACAAAACTTCTCTCACAAAACATTTCCAATCTTACGATTTCACATGACGCCATCTACTGATCATTCAGCACATTTAAACCAGGACCGTTTGTTTCTCTTTATTAACATGTTTTTTTTACTACAACAACTATGTTGAAAGCATAACGCCTACCAAATTGCATTTGATTTAATAAACCTGAAACATTGTTCGTAATTTGAATATTTCAACTGTGAAATTTTAATATTGTAAACAAAACTTTCAAATTATAAACATGCTCGGGCGGACTAAGCGCAAGACCCTTTCATGTTCAGAACATTTACAAGGTTTCCTCATTTAAGACAATCTGTTCAGCAAATCTCCTACTAATAAGTACCTGACAAGCTAAAAGCACACAGAACTTCATTCATTCGTTCCTACACATAGTTGGTGTTGTGCTTTACGCATCGACGAGTGAAAGGTTTCAGGGATAAATGCGATATAAAAATTTTCTTGGTTATGAGAAAAAGTCACTTTTGTATTTCATCGTCAAAGTTTAAATAAAAACTTGTGAATGAAATTGGTATATACTGAGAATCCAAAATCATAAAGCAAGATACATTTGTTGCAGATTTGTTACGCAAAATATGATATTACATGATGTTGTTATAAAAACGAAGTATATCCCCACAGTGCGTGCTGTCACTCCAAATAGTTGCACATAGGTGGTGCTCATTGGCTGAAAAAGTAAAGGTAAGTTCTTATATAGCGCAGTATCCAGTCGTCAGGACTGCTCAAAGCGCTTTGTACTTTACTCCTTGGCAGACCTGTTCAACTGAACACCATCTTGACTTCTCTGGGAAGCATTCAGCCATGTTGCAATTAATGCGCGAAGACTATTCATACACAAATATCCACCACTGTCTACAGACAGGTATTCATTCATACAGCTGAGTGAACTGAAACAATGTAGAGTAAACGAACTTGCCTAGGCTCGACACCACCGCACAGGATTCGAACCCACGTTCTCTCATTCGAGAGTCCGGAGCTCTTACCACTGCGCTCCACAAAAATGGATATATTGTTTTTATAAAAAAAAGATGGATGGTGCTTTGAAAACAAACACTCTTTTGTGCATGTTGTTTACTGGGGATTTATCGCATTTATAATTATATTTATAATATAACTTAACCATTTCAGTACGACAGGCCAGATTTCCGGCCGCACTGTCTGTGACGCTTCAGTACGACAGGCCGGTTATTTGGCATTGACAATGTCCACTATTCAAATTGTTTTTACTTATAATTATCCATTACATGGAACCACTTGTTGTGTACGGTTGTCAAGGCGAATAAATTAGTTATTCAGCAGTGGTCATCATTTATTATCGCTCAATAATAGATATTCATTGGTAATGCAGTATTCAGTGGTCACAGCAGGTCAGAACTGTAGTACTGAAATGGTTAAATAGTATCCTAACTCAACATGTGCTTAAACAAACATTTTGTCCTTATTTGGGCGAAATAAAAAAAATGACATTTTGCCCTGAAACCCTTCAAGTACTGACAAGGCTATGACTTAGACCTCACCTGTGCTCCAGCCAGCACTTGCTGCACAAGGTAGTCGACGATGGTGTCAGTGAGGAGCTGCAGGAGCTGGTGACTGGCCTCAGGATACACGTAGAGCCAGCGCTTAGCCTTCGACTGTGTCACCGAGCCCCCGCCCTCCACCATGTACGACATGAGAGTCCACTGAAACACATACATATATATCTCTCCAACACCAGTCACTGTCTACTTCAGAAAGGTACGTTCTTATGTAGTGCGGTGTCCAGTCCTCTTATAGGACGGGCCAGTCCGTCTGGCAGCCTGTCAGCTCAAATTTCCCCCATCCAAATGGCAGGTGGACGGGTATCAAGATACAGTAAGATCTGTTGTGACTGCATGTGTAATGAAACTAATGTACATACTTGCAAGAACACTGGCACACATGGAAGTTAAATATATATGGTACCAAGATTCTTACAAACATGCAATTTATATCTGTGCACAAGCAGTAAGAACATACAGTGCAAAATACATACATACATTCGTTTATCCATTCTTCGACAATCCGGTTGTTCCGTGATATGCACGTTTTTGTGTGGGCACCATCTTGACACCATGTTAATACGTTTATTCATGATTCTGGTTCCGCACACTGTTTTGGGGAACCGACCGGCTGTTTAACACTTTATTGTGCTTCAGGTAACCGGTCGCTATTGATCTCTTAAAAAGTCAGCAATGTGGAATGAAGCACTGACTGTGTGAGTAAATCATGCTGCCTGGACAATTAGTGTTGGTGTTTGCATTTAGGTGAAAGCGATTTACAGATGAAGCAGATGGCGGCATCATCTGTAGCTTCATAGACCACTACCGCTGCTATCTGACCCACCATTACTTGGAACAAAGCAAGCCTGGAATGATGTCAGCCAGTCTACCATCACTAACTGCTGGCGCCATGTCAAAGTTTATTGCAGAACCCACCGACACAGAGCCCGAACCGGTCTCCGCCAGGCAGGCAACAGCTGGCCTTGACGTTCTCATTCGATACCACGGGCAGCACGGCTGTGATACCAACCTGGACAGTGCTTGGGATGTCAGGAAACGCATTAAAAAACCAGTCACAGATTACCCAGTTGTGGCTATTGTATTTGCTCCCCGTGAAGATACCAGTCCAACATAATCCTGATTGTGATGCTTGTTATAAAATAAAATATGTCTTATCACTCACCTATTCTGTGTAATTTCCGTGTATCACACAAACATGATATACAAACTACTTGTAATGTAATTTATTTACAGTAGTAATTGTAAGTGAAATTAATTAATGTGTTATGGTGTAGAGGGTGACAGAATTAATTACTAGTTGTGATTATGTGATTGTCATAATTATTATTTTGTTTTATTTAATTCCATGTATACTTTAATTTATCATCTCATTATTTTAATCCCATTTGATCCTTATAAATTTTTCGCTCTTAGTCTTTGTGTAATTTAGTATTTAAAATTATTTCCAGATGACTGGCACTGGTTAACATTGTTGTTGTGTGTCAATAACAATACATTATATAAAATGTACACTGTACATAAAATGTAGCTTGCATTAAAAAAATGATGCTCTTAAAAGAATGGATTACTTGTAAAACACTGTTTTAGTCTTTCTCAATGACGTACATTGTTTATTAATGAGAGATAATAGGGAGTTTCACTAATCATCACGTTTCGTTTATCTGGTCAAAAACCTTGGGAACCAAAGTGTGCGGATAAACAAGACATGACTGTACTGGAATGCCGTTGATGAATACATCTATGTCATATTTTAACAACCTTCACCTGCCTGTCCAAAACTGTTATACATATGCATTTTCATCTATAGAAATAAATAAATAAGTAATTTCTGACACTCACTGGAGCACCGCTGAAACCAAAGAGAGGACACTGTCCCTCCAGCTTATGTCGGGTAAGTGTGATGGCGTCCATGACATATTTCAGGTCCTTACTCGCCACAACGTCTTTCTTCAGCTTCTCCAGATCATTGGGCTCCACCAGGGGTTCGGGAAACGATGGCCCCTAAAACGAAATAATAATACAAACATTATTTCAGGCAAAATACAATTGGTACATATAAATAAAAATACGTCGCTTTTTAAAAGTAGATAAGTTAGACACATAAATAGATAAAAATTAAATGTTTAATGATGTTAGAACTACCATTGGCTGTCACAGTGTTTTTATTGTCCAAATTGTAAGTATTTCACATAAAGCAACTTTTCTTACAGTTTGCTTGCACTGTATTGATTAAATAATGGCTAGTGATTTGGAATAGTGTTACTGTTTGTTTTAAGATTTAATCCGGTTTCTTTGCAGAATGGCATATTCTGTTAACTATAACCAATTCACCAGTATATATGCTGCTACTAGGAGTATATATATATATATATATATATAGGAGTATATATGAGAAGATGACCCACCTTTCCAGGAACCATGTCAACCTGCATGCCAAGAGCCTGGGGAACCACGAGAATATCCGAAAATATAATCGCAGCATCAAGTGCAAATCTCCTAATGGGCTGAAAAAAAAAAATCAGTCAATGGTGGTGAAAAAATTCAAATTGTTCATACGAATGATTTCATGACAAAATGCAATATATCCATTTTGTTGACTTTGAGGCAAACTCATTGTATTTCATTCTTAACTTAAATGCACAAACATGTCATGATGTTGGAACATATTAAAAGTTTAAAATAAAAGAGACTGGAAACAAAGGATGAAATATTTATTGCAGATTTGTTATACAAAATGTGATATTAAATAATTTTTTTCTTCAAAATGCAATATATCCTTGCAGTGAGCAAGTGATACCTTAGATGTGGCAGAAAGCTGATTGGCTGAATACATCCTATTTTGATTAAAAAAAAGACTAATCAGTGGTGTTTACGATGTTTAGAAAACAAACACTCTTGTGCTCATTGGATAACATGGATATACCGTATTATCTCCATTATAGACGTGCACTGCCTAATAAATGCACACCCCCTTTTACAGAAGTGAAACCACCCACGAATACAGAATTTCGGTAATAAACGTGTATTCGAAAACGCAAAATACAGTAATAACACCGCTGCTGGTACCACCTTGCGGATACTGTCGATATAACACTTAATTGTACTTTTTCCTGTAAGATGGCACCATATTTATAATTTGAGCGACTTTCGTTTTATTCACGAAGTCGGGCATGTTGTCATAATCACGTAAACCTTCCTAAAACTGCAGACGAGGGGTTGAAATAACATGATATTCACAATCGCATAGCCGTCTGCAGCCACGAGGAAGGGTCAAAACAATGAAGCGTGTCCCGATGTCTGACTTGATGTCTTCGAGAATCACTCCTAATTCGTGCTCGCAGTTGGCCTTGGCACTGCTCAATGTATCGATCTGGCATTTGTCCGAACTCTGGAGTTATAAAACCGTTCCTGTCAGTAGCTGTTTGTCGCGAGTGGCGTGTCGAGTACCATCTTCTGTCAACGGAATGCTAGATGTTTTGATAGATGTGTTGATTCTGTCTTTACTACGTGATGTCTATCTTAGAGTTGCGATGTGTGCATTCGTCCACCGCTGGCAGCCTGTGCTACGATACCTTATGATAAATCAATAGGCGCGCACCCAAGCCCTTGCATTTGCGCAGTGCACATTTAATGGGGATAATACGGTATCGCAATTTATATTAGATATTGCACTAACTCAAAATGTGATAGAATAAACGTTTTGGTCCCTGTTCGGAAAAAAATTTCAGAAAAAGTGTTTTGACACATTTTGCCCTGAAAACCTTCATATGAGAACTATAAAAACCTGACACTTCCGGCTGCATTTGACTGAAAAATTACATGCAGTAAAATTTTACCAATTCCTACCCAAAATCTGACTATAATTAAACTTCCTGCTGATCCCATCATAAATGTATATACTGTTAACCTGTTAAACGCCATATCCTGGAATAAAATGTGCTATGTTCCATAATAACAAATTATTTATGCACTTTCAGATGATGCTATTGAACATATGTTGATGAATCGCATAAGAGCGTACAAGATAAAACGAACCTCTAAATTTGGCGTTTTACGGAAACTGCCGTGTGACAGCGGCTTGATATTATGTGACGTCACTTATGGAAAACAGCCGCCAGCCTGGACCGCCCTGACTGATTGACAGCCGCCCCGTGCGTGACCCGCCTCGTGTAAACAATTCATAAAATGGCAGCTGGTGGGTTGAGAGCGGTGTCTCTTCTGTTATGATGATCAAATATATTTTTGTGACAGTGATGATGACATTTGAGAGATTAATGTTGTTTCTGCTGATGTTAGATTGCCTGGTGTCGGTGCGGTGCTAAATATACAGGCCGAGGCATGAACCTGTCGAGAGAGTCCGGCAACTCACTGACGGCTGGCTGTTGAGTGTGTTGTGGTGAAATGACCAGCGGTGTTGTTGTGGTACTCGTTCGCATCTTAACGCTTCTTTTGAGTCATTATAAAGACTGTTGATTTATTGACATCTAACTGTATTTTGACACCCATCTTCCACCTCATAAGATATATCCATCAGCAGATCTGAACCAAAAGTGATGTTATTCACCGTAGACATAGCATGGAACCCGTCCTTTACCTACAAAATGTTTAATTTTCAGCCAATAAATTGGGTCTTTTGGGAAGATGTCCACTGAATTTCCAGTCAAACCCTGAATTGCCACTGTTTCCCACAATACATATCTTCATCAATTATTCATGTTAATGATAAAAACAGCTGAAATATAATTATAATGAAATAATGTTTAGCCGTAACTGGTTCCACGAGTGACGTCATGTATCTGCGCCTTCAAACGTTTTCGGAAAACAGACATTTCCAGGTTTGCATGTGACGGGTCACTGTTTTAAGACCAATTTTATAAATGTTTTTGCAAACATGTGGCTTCGGTTTTGTGATAACATGGAATAACACATGTACAAGTATATTTACATAGTTCTCTGGAAAAAACATTTGGACAAGATGTGGCCTTTAACCTTTAAGAATAATTATAACAACCTAAAAGACATTGCAATTTGAATAAAACGTTTACTTAATTTTCACGTTTTAATTATTATGTAAGTAAATATTAAAAGTACACCTAAAACCACCTGTGGATGCTAGTTGGAAACTACAACCTGTTACCTACCTGCAATGTAACTTCACAAGCAAGTTCAGGAGTCTGGCAAACTTCAAAGAAACTGTGCTTTCTCCTAACCTCCTGGAATTCTGAATCAGAACAGCACGTATAAAAATGTAGGCAATACATTTCAATTCTTTATTTCCAACTGAAAAAAACAAATTCATACAACATACATATGTATACAATGTAAATTTCCAATGTTCAATTGGAAAAGAGGAAGCTGATGCTCATTGCTTATAATAACAACAACAACATAGGTTTAAACCATCGATTGCAACCTATTAGTTAGACGTAAAGGCGAAACATAAGAGCATTAGCTGGCTTAACATATCTGCCAGATGCTTCAAGGATCCATTAACAAGCATATATATATATATATAAATGACTTGATTTATGGAACACTAAATGCATGCTAAAGGCTACAGTATATTTATGTTCGTAATTTATGGCTGGTGTGTGCCACATTTTGCTGGTGATGCCATCCAAGCAAGGTATATTACCTTGTGTGACCTGCCACAGCGAACCAGACCTGTAATTAAGATGCCCAGGCCTATTCTGCAGGTGGACCAAGAATAGCAAAATCTCTAAATTGATGGATCATGGCCTCGTCATCATCATGATGAGGCCATGATCCATCTTAGATCTATTTAGTGATTTTGGCAGAAATACATAGCTAACATTTCATCTTACAATGTCCGGTTTATTTTCCTGATCAAATAATAAAAAACTAATAGAATACTAGAAGTATGGTTGTAATGGGCAATTGGGCATTGGTTTTACACACACCAGCATTCCAATTATTAACCCTATATTTCTAAACATATTACTTTTTAAAAGATCATGTCATATTTAGCAATATATCAAAAACTACTGAAGATATTTTAACAAATGCGGAATAATCTTAACACTTATGATCTGTGGAATAAAAAACAAAACAAAATTTGATTTCACAATTTTATAACTTAGCTGTAGCAAGTCACATGTCATCAAACCATTAACAACCATGACGTTTCACTCGTCACTGTTCATACAAATAGGTGCCAGGTGGCTATTGTATTTGATCCCCGTGAAGATACCAGTCCAACATAATCCTGATTGTGATGCGTGTTACAAAATAAAATATGTCTTATCACTCACCTATTCTGTGTAATTTCCGTGTATCACACAAACATGATATACAAACTACTTGTAATGTAATTTATTTACAGTAGTAATTGTAAGTGAAATTAATTAATGTGTTATGGTGTAGAGGGTGACAGAATTAATTACTAGTTGTGATCATGTGATTGTCGTAATTATTAGTGTTTTATTTAATTCCATGTATACTTTAATTTATCATCTCATTATTTTAATCCCATTTGATCCTTATAAATTTTTCGCTCTTAGTCTTTGTGTAATTTAGTATTTAAAATTATTTTATTCCACATATGTAAGTTTTAGGTCTAATGCCCTTATATTTAAATTGTATTTTATCTGTTTAAGTCAATGTTCGATTCTTAGTTACATGTTTAGTGGTATTATCATTGTATTGTAAAGCGCCATAAAGCACTATGATTATGGCACTATCTAAATGTTGCATTTTATCTAAGGACTATTATTGAATCATTTCCCTTATAACAAGTCCTCCTCACAGAGACTGAATCAATCACATGAATGACCTCTCCGCGCGAAATAGAAGAGAACTGGCAATTCTATCTATGGATAGGATAAACTTATCAGACCCTACACTGTACTTGGCCTAAGCACCATATACCACCTGTGTTCACCTACCTGGAAGATACCTCCCTGCCTGTCTCATCACCCATACTGGAACCTTCTCTGTTGGCTCTCCCTTCGCTGCTCGGATCATCAGATCATTCTTAAGGGGTGGGAATGCCTTCAAAGCAGAACATGTCTAAAGTTACCAAGCACACACGGCTGCAGACAGTGGTGCATATTTGTGTACGAATAGTCTTCACACATTAATTGCAGCATGGCTGAATGCTTCCCAGAGAAGTTGAGGTGGTGTTCGATTGAACAGGTCTGCCAGGGAGTAAAGTGTAAAGCACTTTGAGCAGTCCTGATGACTGGACACCGTGCTATATAAGAACTTACCTTTATCCTAAATGCAATCAAGGAGGTGAAGGTATTGTAAGTATAAAATCTTTCTTAGACGTAATTTTTTATGGCTCTTCGCACATATTATTTTGGAAAATGATGTGTTGTTCGTACACAAAATACTCATTCTTCGATTTGTCACATAACTGGTTCAGTCACTAGGTGATCGCATACGACATGATGTAGTATAATTCATCAACAAGACTAATCACCAGAGTATTCACCTACTATTTTGCTGCATTTTACCAATGTTGCATATAAGGAATGTCGGGTCCAAAGTTGACATCTGTCAGCTAGTTGGTATCTGTATGAACCAAACTTTTCCACCAATGCTAAGTGTGTTTAACAAATTTAGACTATAAAACAATTTTTTGGGCATTCAATTGTTCCCTATAGATTCCTGGGTTTTACTTTACATACCTGCCATTCTGTATGCAATGGCTCATATACATGCATGCATGCATTCATCCATGCATCCTTGCATCCATCCATGCATGGATGCATCCATACATACATACCCTCTTCAGCTCTTGTAGGTTGTTAGCTGTTCTTCACTGTTGTTTGTGCACATGTGTGGAAACTGGTTATGTTGCACAAACATGTAGGCACGCCACAATTTATCTAGTCCTTTTAGAAAATATTTAGAGTGGGTGCATGTATGACATGTTCTGGGAGGTTATTCCATCTATTCAATGTCCTGTATCTGAAATGGTTTCTGCGCTGCCTTGTTACTACTCATTGTTTTTTAGTTTCACAGCTCACAGAATATCTGGCAGATTCACACGAGTGTCTGTCATTTTGTAAGCTTGACAGACCGTGTGACAATACTCAATAGGTTTCGGACACATCAATTGTTTGTCATTAACCATCCTGCTTAGTTCCTGTCAGGATTAAACAACCTTAAGTCTAAAATACAAATCTGTGATAACAAATGATCCAAAGCATATGAATCAATGCAATGTGATGACATAAATGTTAATATAATATTATTTGTATTTATGTAATAACATTTGTCATAAAACATGCACCTCATGCTACACAGGCAGAACAAGTAGAAAGTTATTATTTATATTCTAGACACCAGATAGTTACATACACAACTTGCTTGTACTGGAAATGTACATACTTGATTTTTTATAAAGTACATAATCTGATCAAGTCAATCTGGCATTTTAATACCAAAAGTATGTACATAGTTATTATACTTTACTTTAAATACAAGTAAAAAAATTTGCCCCAAACCTGGCACATTTATCTGGATAATAATGTGCACAATATGTTTTAAAAGTCTAACCAATTTATAAGATTAATCTTATAATTGTTAACACACAAAATAATAAATGACTGTACCATTTTATCCATCTAGTTCTGTGCTTAATCTGATCTTCTCTGCGGTTAGTGAAATTGCAAAATAATGCCAAGTCATCAAGTGTATCGTCGTGACTTAGGCTCATGTATTTTCTGCCACAATACAATAGGAACCTGAGCCGTTTCTCTTGGACTAGTCCATTACAACTTAGGTGTTATACAACAAATTGTCTTTTCTAAACAAATTATGTCCAAGAAACATCATTATTTATAAATTTTAATTAACTATTTTCTCTATTTAATGTGATATAGGCAGTCTATGGGACACAGTTTGGTACATTTTATTCGCCTTTGGTGCGACTTCGTTATACTCTAGTAGTACAATTGATCCGTTCCAAGTGCAAAGTCTATCTGTCAAAGTCTGTCAGCGTGTATCTGGTTACTGGTCCAGACATTGCAATAAACAAACGAATAAACAAACATGAGCGGGGGCGGAATTCAACACAACAAGGTGCGTTGAACCATTGATGCGGGATCTCGTTGATGCCTTCGAGAACCTTACCCATGCTACTACAGCCGGGCCAGGAAATACGCGGTGCCCTATCCAGCAGTAATTGCGTGCTAGGTCGGGTCATGCTAACGTTAAGTTATAGTTGTTGTTCAATTAATGTTATTATTGGCTGCATTTGATTTTCAATTGACCCGCGACCATGCGTATGAAATCAGCTACCTCCGTATATGACTTAGCTTATATTTGGTGCCGATACCGAGAACACAGAACCCACCTGTCCAACGAAGGGCGCTGCCATGTTGTACCAGTGTTTACAGCCACACCATCACCCTCTGGTAGATTATTCCTTAACTACGTCAATCATAAACAAATGCTTTGCATAAACCCAATGAGTGGCGCCACTAATCAGAAATATTCCCGCTAGACGTCTGTGTGATTCACCAAAGCAATTATATGGGTACGTAAGACCACATTTAAATGTTACATAGGTGGCCATTATAACGTTTCCTTCATTTCCAGCAAAATTTGACTTAGGATTTTCTTGACAATTTCACAGCATATTTAACCTCCATTGACACAAGTGCTGTGGAAAACTCGTGAAATTCTCATACCAATCTGGTGACGCATTTTGAAATATTGGTGCGTGCTGCAAAATAGCCACTGTGCGAATACGCGAGCGACTAGCGTATATTTATTGCTACCTCGTGAAAGATCTAATGCAGTAGTACATTCGGTATTCACTGGTCTAACCTGTGCCATGCCAAACTGCTAAAAAAAATCACACGTACATCACACCAAAACTGTATTGTCAAGGGCACTCTTTCGGTCGGTAATGGCGGACGAATCCTTAATATGGTCTTACCCCAAATACCAAGCACAGTCACTTGGGCAATTGGGGTTAGGACACTGTTAGACTTCCTGCTTGGTTACAGACGAAAAAGAGTGCAGTATATTTTTGAGAAATGACTACAATACTCACTTGCTCTGACATAAGTGCATTTGAGTAGTCAGATTTCTAGATGTGATTGTAGAAGCTGTTGACAGTAAAATGGTGTCTTTTTTGCTGATTTTACTAAGCGGAAGGGTATCTGGCAGCAATTTGGCTAGTTGACACTTTAGCCGGATTACTGCCTGCATCCATTTGTAAATATTGACGGGTGTCATACATACAGGCATTTTGCAAGAGCTAGTGATATTAGATTTTGACTAAACTCGACCAGCAGGTGAGAAGTTTAAGAAACTTTATAGGTCACGTTTTCTTATAATCACACAAAACATTAACATGGTCGCCAATGGGAAAACTGAGTGTGCTGACCCCAATTGCGTCACTTGGCGATACGCCATTTATAATTGGATGGTGGCGCCATCTACTGGACCGAGTCTAAAGCGCAGCACTGCTGCCACCTATCTTATTAGTTAATAAACCATTTCTGAGAGCTCTGTGAGGCTATTTGTTTATAAATAGTAAAAAAGTAGTCGTTGTCTGACAAGTATCATGTTCTGTTGAAGTAATAGCATATTGTATATATATTATATATATATATAATATATATACAGGCATGTATGTAAGATCTTTAAACAGTTTGTTATGTAAAGGCCCGTTGATCTGGAATACAATTCCAACTATCACTCAAAACATATATATATATATATAAAGCATGTTGTAAATGTACTATAAACCATAAATGCCTTGATCAGTTGTAGCATCATTCGTTTCATTGTGTGACAACATGCAATACATTAAACACCACAGTTAAACATATCAAGTATAACAATTATTATGAATTATTATATAATTTCACACTGCTTTCTTGAGTAACAGAGGCAGGGATATGAAAATTATTTCACAAGATTTGCATGTAGAATCAAAACAGTTATCATTATATGATACACGATGGCTTTTTTATTTCAGATGTTGTTTACCATTACATGCAGTGACACTGATCATACGCTGATCTGTCTGACAGTTAACTGTGATGGTACCAAGCCACATAGTCGTCTGTATATGACACCCATCACTTGACTGCATACGTACACATTTAATCTGGCTGATTATATATCTGATATCTACAGTGTATATTGAGCAGTGTCCACTCAATATGACACGAACATTACTTATAGACATCATGTAGAAGAAAACAATGTTATTTTACATGATACTGAAATATGAACTTTGCTGCACAGATGTTGCAGCCTACTGGCATTAAATTATGAGACAATCAACTTCCAATATTACAAAAAAGACTGTATTATGAGCGGAGCAGACTACTTCATGGCTTGACTTCCATGGGCCATGGGGAGTAACGCAGAATGCAGTCTTGCATTTGGATTCAGCGACGGAAGACTGAACAATTTATAAACATTACTTCATCAAGTTCATTTTAAAATGCAGAACATTACATTATGAAGCAGTGACAACTGATTACTGGTCTATACGGAGCCTGCAGTATTAATCAACGTTGGCAAGTTTAACCCGCTCCCGGGTTAAACCCGGGTTTAACCCGGGTTGGGCTAGACTTCCATTTTGGGCTAAACTGGGTTAAACTATAATTTTTTCAGGCACAGTTTATCACAATATGAAATAATAAAGCAGGCAGTGTTTCATATAGCTTTATTATCAATACGAAAGTTATTTTAATAACACTCAGATTCAGAACTTTGTAACATTTCTGAACAGTCACTAAGGATTAATAAACACTTGTGCACAATGTCACCCACTTGGGACTGGGGGGCAGGGTTAATTGATCTATTCAGCAATTAGAGGACACTGCTTAGGCCTCACTCTGGACACTGTCATTCACAGTTGTGTATTGTCTTAGTTGATGAGTTGAGCTAATCAACTTGACAATGAATCAGTGGTGGCTCTGGTAACTTTAGAGGATGGAGGATGAATCCAGTCGTTGGCAATGAATACATGTGCTGAGAGGATAGATTACCATCTGCCAGTCTCCAAGGCTCTATATCCTCCTGTTCCATAACCTGCAAGCTGACACCAGGCTGTACTGGTGTAGGTTGTATCAGTCAGTAAGGAAAAGCCCAATAGCATGATTATCATCTAATTAACATAAAGTGATAGCTAGACACATTGACAGACTTATTTAAAGAGCAGTTGTCATCTGTTACTACATCAATAATATTACAAGTTTTAAACCATCATCAATCTACATACCAACTGTATTAATATTGAGCATGTCCCTCTGATAATATCATCCTGAGATCTCATATAGAGTAAAGCTTATTTTTAACCCAGGTTTAAGCTGGGCAAGACCAGTTTAACCCGGGTTAAACCCCAACCCTGGTATTCATCCAACCTGTCATGACACAGTCACACATAGACACAGTGAACTAGAAGTATGAATATTGTACAATATTTCATTGTCATATATTGATCTGTAGCCAATATTTACTTATTAATACAATTATTGTTCATGCTTTATGAATGATTAATGTATATTTATTATAATGTTTAATGTAGTTGTAAACATGCATCAATTATATGTCTTCATAATTATGGATATTCCAACCTTTATATCGAAATGTAGCGGTCAGTTGTTAGCGTGCTAATATTAACCGTTATTAACTTATTGATTAAATTACTGTTAATGTGAAATGACTGGTTAACGTATATTTATTACCATAATTAATGTGGTTTACTGCTTTGATAAATTATACAAATATCATGAACATTATGGCCTTTTACGGAAATGTGTCAGTCTTTCGAGGTTGTGCACTAATTAGCCAATATTGACTAATTAATTAAATTATTTGTTAATGTATGTTTATTACTATTATTAATGTGGTTATACACATTGCATAATATGTATAAATATTTTCATAATCATGGGCATTATGGCCTTTAATTGGAACATGTTGGTCTGTTGAGTTTGCATGCTACATTACTAAAATTAACTAATTAATTTGGTTATAATTAGTACTAAAAAATTTTAATATTGTAAATTTATTACTTTAGTCAATGTGTTTGAAAACCCTGAAAACAGTATTTAAATATATATATAACAAACAATTTTACGACATTTTAAAGCAAATACTTATCCACAGAAAACACAAAAATGAGTCCATTTTGCCATTGAAAGAGATACACAAAAATTACGCATTTTTGCCATCTTAAAATCGCAATAACTTTTGATCTATTAAATATATCTTAATAAAATAAACAGTTATGTAACCCTTAGGTTATTACCTTTAATTTAATTCCCAATGTTCTAGCATGATTTTTTGTTTGTTGAAATGCCTACTAGTACTTTGTTTACCACATGTACCTACCCAAATATAACACATAAAAGAAAATACGTGGTGTAATAGCGAAGGTTAGATCAAATTATATACAAATCAATATATATATATATATATATACATGGTGGAACTGCCAACATTACTTAAATACGCGTACTTACCATGTGATCACCAGAACAATATCGACTGGCAGTGTCAACAACAGCCATTTGATTTGATTCATTGGCAGTGTCCTGGCGGCTGAAACTTTTTCGGCATTGTTGATAATTCCATTGATCGTTGTTGCTATTAAACTCCATTATTCTGACACTGGCACATCACTTCGCCTCGCTGATTCATTGGGATAGTGAAACATGCGTCCGAGTGGTGACTGTTGCCTCAAATACGTAAATCTTTCCTCAACTGTTCGCCTTTTTGCAGACGATTGCCTGTTAATAGTTATATTCACCGATTAAAACTGACCAAGACACATCTGTCCTCCAAAACAATCTGCTCAAACTTGAGAAATGGCAACACACGTGGCTTATGAAATTCAACCCCACTAAATGTTATACAATGACAATAGCCTCAAGAAAACCGACACCAAATCTTTACACCTTCTGCGAACAACAACTTAAATCTGTTGAATCACACTGTTATCTTGGCATACATATATCAAATACATTAAATTGGACAATACAAAGCAACTCAGTCACAAAAAAAGCACAACAGACATTGGGAATTATTAGAAGAAATAAAAAAAATGCCCAACCCAAATCAAGTCCATAGCCTACACAACCCTTGTCCGCCCTATACTTGAATATGCGTCAGCATCATGGGATCCACATTGCCTAAGAAATATCAAACTCATAGAAAGAACCCAGATACAAGCCGCCATATTTTGTAAGAACAACTATTCTAGAGAGCCAGGAACGGTAACACAACTCCTTAAAGATCTCCAGTGGGACACCCTCCAATCAAGAAGAAAAACCCAGACTTAGCATATTATATAAAATGGAACATAACCTCATAGACATCCCACTAGATCAATACATCAAATGCAACACCAGATGCTCACGTAAACATAATGGACAGTTAGTACAAATCAGGCACTCGACAAACATATTTGGAAACAGCTTTTTCCCAGTCACAATAAAAGAGTGGAATTCTCTACCTCCAAGCATTGTATCAAGTACATCACTGAATTTATTCCAGATTAGTCTAGCCCAACATGTAAAAAACTAATCCATAAGAGCCACCATGCGCACTGGCGTGATGTGTCCATAGGACATTTTGCCAGTCAAAATACAGATACAGATACGTATAATTAACCGTTTTCTAATCTGTTTACATGGGCGCCACAAAGCGGTTAGCTCATCGACGCCAGACGGCACCACGCACGTAAAAATCAATGGCCGCCCCATTGTTACTGCCTACAGTGACTATGCTTGGTATATAATTGCTTTGGATTCACTTTTAAAAAACTAACAGGCGCCTTTAAGCCACGCCCAGCGCGCTCGTGACTGGTCGCTAGGTCAAGGAGAGTTTGACACATGTATCCTCGCAAGCAAGGTAGTGCTGCCCCTAGCGGATTGTGGTAGCGGTTTGTAGCCTGATACTATGCATACTTTGATCGTTTGCAAATTTATGTCAGTCCATAGACACTGACTTTTTAGTATTATATCAAATAAACATTTAAACTAGCTATACAAGTTGTTAAATAAGTGCCTTGGCTCCAGGTGGTGAAGCTGTGGAATTTTTTTTTTACTTGGTAATCTTACGATACCAAGAATCAAGATGGCGACCTCCAGAAGGAAGCCTCCTTTCACGTTTTCCAGGTTGTTTCGCATGGTTCTTATGAACCTTTCTGTGCTGTATGTCACCCAGGAACACGTATGTACTCACTTCTTATCTTCTCCACAAACTTTTTACAACTGTGATTTAGACTCACAACCTCCTTTGTTTGAAATTACCACTCATGAAATCAACTTCCCCACTGCTGTACATGTGGTATTGTGGTTTCGTCATAGGTACAAATTTGCAAAATACACACTACTTAAATCAGAGAGGAATTCCCATAGACTAACCCTCCTATTGTTGTGTGGCATTGAGCCCAATCCTGGCCCTCGTCAACCAAGATTCCCATGCGAAATATGTTTCAAGGCTTGCAAGTCAAACCATAAGGCCTTGGCATGTGACAGGTGTGATCAGTGGATTCATAAAAACTGCGTTAACATGTCAACAGCATCATACATCCGACTTGGTGACTGTGATGACCCTTTGACCTGCCAAAAATGTCACAGCATCAACACCATATCAACACTTTACATCACTCCTGCCAACACAGTTAACACTTCGCTTCCCTCTCAGCAAAACCTGTTTACATGTCATAACTCTTATATCTCAGACATATCATCCCCAAGTCAGTTTTCTACAACATATACCGAACTCTCCACTACTCAGTCGTCCACTAACAGCACACCACATGATTCTTCACCTAAAACAGTAAAAAAATCAGAAGGAAAGAAAGAAGAAATCTCCGCATCTTAAACATAAACTTTCGAAGTGTCAAAAATAAAAAGTAAACATTTCTAAGCACTTATTGATGCAACTGAGCCAGATATCATCTTGGGAACAGAAACCTGGTTGAATGATCAAGTGAACTCAGCTGAGATATTTCCAAATTACCTTGGATACGATGTGCACAGACGCGACAGACCTACAGACTCTCATTGAGGAGTACTTATCGCAGTAAAGCAAGAGCTCAACATGGGTGAAATAACTAAATCTCAAGACATCGAGCTAATCAGTGGCACAATCAAACTTCCTAAAAAGAAGATCACAGTTGTGCATACTACCGGCCTCCCAATAGAACTGATGATCTATATATCAACTCAACCAAAGAATTCACACTTTTAAAGAAGAAATCCAAACAGACTGTTCTGATAATAGGCGGTGACTTTAATACCCCTGACCTTGATTGG
Organism: Paraescarpia echinospica; assembly: GCA_020002185.1. Classification (NCBI taxonomy): domain Eukaryota; kingdom Metazoa; phylum Annelida; class Polychaeta; order Sabellida; family Siboglinidae; genus Paraescarpia; species Paraescarpia echinospica. The sequence continues at coordinate 32,417,366 of CM034532.1, forward strand.
CCCACCTTAAGCATCAAGGGAAATCAATATTCGGCTAAGGTAAGCCAGACCATCCTTGAATTAATTGTAGAAAACGAATTGGAATAACAAGTGAAAGACAAAACCCTCGACCTAATACTCACCACACATCCAGGCTTCAAAATACGCTGCAAACCTCTGCCTTCACTTGGCAGCAGTGACCATGACATCATTCTCTACGACACCTCACTTACCCCACACAGAGCAAAGCCTCAAAGCTGAAAGATCTACTTGTGGAAGAAAGCTAATACAGCAGCCATAAACCAGGATCTTGAAAGGTATGCACAAACCTTTGATTCAGATCTATCCTCATCCACAGCCATAGAACAGGTATGGATTGACTTCAAGCAGAAACTCCAGCAAGTGATAGATACCCATGTCCCATGAAAAACAACAATACGCAGGCACAGCAACCCTTGGATCAACACGGCAATCCGCAGAGCACTACGAAGAAAACAACGAGCACATGCCAAAGCAAAACAATCTGGAAAGAAGAAAGACAAGGATCGTTATAGAAGACTCCAAGCTGAAACAAAATATGCCATTAAGCAGGCCAGAAAACAATATATGGAAGACATCAGCCAAGACTTCAAATCCAAATCAAAGAAATTCTGGTCATTCGTCAAAGACAGGCATCAGGAAGCAACAGGAGTATATCCCTTAACGAATAAAGATGAATTCATCGTGTACGCAAACTCCTCCAAAACCTGCGTACAGATAAAGCCACAGGCCCGGATTCCATTCCAGCCTACATTCTGAAGACAGCAGCGACAGAACTAGCCCCAATGAAGACAAAGATATTCCAGCTTTCTCTAGATCTCGGAGAAGTGCCTTGTGACTGGAAAGATGCCTGGGTGGTGCCAATCTTCAAGAAAGGGGACAGGAACCAACCGGAAAATTACCGCCCAGTATCCCTCACCTCCATTACATGCAAAGTACTGGAACATATCATTCACAGCAGTCTAATGAGACATTTTGACCAACATCATGTTTTATCAGAAGCACAACGTGGATTTCGTAAATAGTGGTCTTGTGAAACTCAACTCCTCATCACCATCCACGACATCGCCAAGAATCAACAGACCGATGTTATCCTACTTGACTTTTCTAAGGCCTTTTGAGAAAGTGCCAATAGACGCCTACTTCGCAAACTACACTCCATGGAGTGAGACATAATACCCTTACCTGGATCGAATCGTTCCTCACCAATAAAAGCCAGCAAGTTGTCTTGGAAGGAACACACTCATCACCTGCTCCTGTACTCTCAGGAGTGCCTCAGGGCACAGTCTTAGGACCACTGCTCTTTCTTGCATATATAAATGTCCTCCCTACTGCAATACAAAACTCAACATCCCGGTTATATGCTGATGACACCCTCCTCTATAGAGAAATTCACAGCATAAAAGACCAACAGTTGCTTCAACAAGATCTCAATGCCCTAGAAGAATGGGAAAACACCTGGCAGATGCAGTTTAACCCCAGCAAATGTATAGTTATTTGAATCTTCCCTAGCAAGTCCAAGAAGGTTATTCTAACTAACTACACTTTGCACAATCAGTATCTTGAGACAACGAGTTCTCACAAATATCTTGGTGTAACCATAGCAGACAACCTATCCTGGACCAACCACATCGAAGCCACGGCAGCAAAAGGGAACAGAACAATAGGCTTCTTGAGGAGAAATTTTCGACAATGTACGCCTCAGGTAAAGTCTGAAACTTACACCACAATGGTGCGCCTCATTTTAGAATATGCATCATCCATTTGGGACCCACATAAGCAGAAAGACATTCATACATTAGAAAGAGTACGTCAAGCAGCTAGATATGTTTTTAATAATTACACAGAAAGGACACCCGGCAGTGTCACATCCATGCTGCTACAACTCAAATAACCCACACTCCAACAGCGAAGAGATCACAATAGACTAGGAATGCTCTTTATAATTAATAGTGGACTAGTAGATATTATTCGCTCAAATTACTACCACCATTCTGACCCAAGAACAAGAGGCACTCAACGATTGTATCAGGAACATGTCCACCATCCAGTTTTTTATCATTCTTTTCCCCCCGGACAGTAGCAGACTGGAACCATATCTTCCAGCTTCCACCACATCAGCATCCTCACTTAAACACTTCTTTAAAAGACTCGGCTTACACAACCTACAGCCACCGCCAGCAACACGCTGAGGAACATGCCAAAGTGCATTTTAAACTATTTTAATCTAAGATAGTTTTAATATGATTTTTTATATTTGGCGCACAGGCCGCTACACCATAACGCAACTGTACATGCATATCTGGGCTAATTACGCTCGCAAGAGCCCAGCCCTTTAAAAGGAAGAAGAAGAAGTCAGGCCTGTTTGTCATGCAAACCTAGACCTGGCAGATCTCCTACGCGAAGTGCGGAAGTTAGCAGAGTCAAACTAGTAATTGACTTCGCCAGTCGCGATTGCATCACCCGTGAGAACCGCGCAAATACCCGCCCCAATATGAAGACGGATAAACGACTTCTGGAATCCCAATACAGTGTATATAATTACCCGTTCGCCCATTACTCCCATTGGGCTAGCACGAGCAGCTGAGCGGTATTATGTATTCGAATACTTGCTTGTACTTCCTAAACACTGCATGTAACACGAGCCGCGGTTGGTTGAAATTAGTTCTATTATGACCACCTGACTGCCGACATCCACAGATCTAGTGAGCGATTTCATAGGCTGAGCTTAAATTCAGAGTTTCGCAAAGCCATCAGCCAGGGGGTACTGCTGGCTGGCACTGACGTAATCAGCAGCAGCGACCCCTGGCGCGCGAGGATGGACACATGTGTCACGCGCGTTTCATTTTGTTTTTTTGCGGGGAGCTAGAAACCAGGGCTTGTTATAATTATGTTAGCAAGGGGCTATACGTACACAGAATAATTTTACGAACAGGTAGGCAGGGCTGTACGTACACAAACTAAGTTTACGAACAGGTAGACAGGGCCCTACGTTTACGTACGTTCATCCAAATTATATTATTTAGCGTTACATTTTAGAATGATACTGATTCACTTATGACAAAACTAAGTTAGGAAATTTAAGCCACGCCCCATTTGCTGATCATTGGTCCTTCTAAAAATAAAAACGAATGCGCGGCGCGCATATTATGTTTGTTTTTCGTTGGGTATTATTCGCGAAGTGGAAATAATTTATAAATTTGTTAAATATTAAGGACATAGTTTGATAACGAATTGTGAACACCACACACTGACACCGCACCACACATTGACACCGCACCACACACCGACACCGCGCCACACACCAACACCGCGCACCACACACTGACACCGCACCACACATTGACACCGCACCACACACCGACAGCACGCCACACACCGACACCACACCATACACCGACACCGCACCACACACTTGCACCGCACAACACACTGATATCACTTCTCTAGATAGCATATAGAACAAGAAATCATAAAGACAGCATATGACATCTCACATACTTGAAATGATGACCAAATGCCCTCCATCAATTACTCTCCTCGGTGCAATGCAGAAATTTAGGCGGTGTGTACAAGAAGCAAGTCGAACAACTACTGCGACAATTATACTGTGGCTTCTTCCATGAGGCCACCACGAACACCACACGCAGGTTGGTACACCATTATTCTTGTAATTCATCTCACAACTTCAGGGAAACAGCTTATTCAAGTGGTGGACGAAAAAAACAAACGGGCTGTAACAAACAAAAGTTTGTATGCTGTTTATAATCTTACAGGAATGGAGTACGTGTACCAGTTTCCTGAGGATATAGCCAATTGTCAACGATTAATAACTATTGAGTTATTATGCCATGTATGTATCATCATTATGACATTGTTTCAGAGGCGCAACTGCCATTTCCCGAAGGAGGCAGGCGTCGGGTGGAGGAAGTCGCAGGGTTGCCATGGGTCTACCTGTCAATGTCAAGAGGACTGCGGAACATGGCTTCGCAAAGGAGTCAAAAAGAAGACGTGCAGCCCCACACAGCCTGCCGTATGCTGTAGAGACCAACATGTCTCTTGGCACAAAACATTAACATACACAATAACATTGCACATCAACATTATACCGTAGAAAATTATTATTGTTACTAACAAGACACTCATCAGTTTGTAACGTTATCAGTCAATACTACCACTTATATGTATGGCTATTGTAGAAGTTACCGGGGTGTAGACTTACCAATATTATTAGGGAATGACACATAATTATGACGCTGGTTATTCTCCTCGATCTCCTTGTCACTTTTGAAAATAGTGTAACGTGTGAAGGTACGGTATTGTGTAATATAACACCATAAGACATGTATGTTTGTTGTATAGTATTTCATGTGTCCGACTTCATCGCCCCAAATGCCTGCCCCTTCCAACCCGCACCGGCCGGCGTGGAAGGGTAGGCAGGCCAACAACACCAGCATGCAAAGTAGAATGAAGCCAAGGCCCCCAGTCCCCGGCAGCATCGAAAGAGTCTATGACCAAGGAGGCGGTTCGGTTCAAGTAGGGCTACAGGCTGGGGGTGCTAAGAGTCTCTGGGTCAAGGAGCCGCTGAGAGAAGGTAAGCAGACTGAAGATTGCAACATATAACGTAAGAACACTACTAAGAGATGAACATATACCATAACACCTGGAGGAAAAACTTAGGGAAACCAAGTTGGTATGGGATGTGATCGGGATCGGGGAAGTCAGAGAAGAGAGGAATGTTTTACTACCTTACAAAGCGGCCATCTACTATACCATTCCACAGCGAACAACGGCCAAGCTGGAGTAGGCTTTCTCATAAACAAGAAATGGAAATACAATATAGTGAGGGTTAACAGCATCAGCCCCAGAGTAGCAGAACTTGTTCTATGCATAACTAAGCCCTACAAGCTGAAGATAGTACAAGTATATGCACCAACAACATCATACTCCGAAGAAGACACAGACAACTTCTACAACGACATGGATGAGACCTTAGAAAAGCCAACCCATTACACGATAGTGATAGGAAACTAATGCGCAAGTAGGGAAACGTACAAACATTTCGGAAACGGCAACAGGCAAATTTGGCCTAGGTGTGAGAAACTAAAGAGGCGACACCTTGGTAGAATGGGTAACATCGATACAATACAAAATCATGAATACCATGTTCTAGAAGAAAGCAGGGAGGAGATGGACATGGAAAAGCCCAAATGGAGAAACGAAGAACGAAATTGACTACATCCTGACAAACAATCCAGACATGGTCAAAGACGTAACTGTCATCAACCAAGTCAACATTGGAAGTGACCACAGAATGGTAATGAGCAACATCAAACTAGACGTCAAGGCTGAAAAGAAGAAGATGGTAAACAAGAGACCACCGAGTGTAGACACCACACAAATCGGAAGAAAAAAGATCGAATTCCAACTCGAACTGTGAAACTGATTCGAGACATTACTGGAACTAGACGACATCGACACCATGAGCGTAAACATTGCTGAGATGATCCAACTAAGAGCAACAAGTGTAGCCAAAGCAATCAACAGGCATGTAGTAACGAGAATACGAGCACTAATGAAGAAACGACGAGAAATTATGGATAACGGCGACCGTAAAAACAAATAGAGTATGCAGAAGTATGCAAGACCATCAAAAAGAAAGCGAAGGAGGACACCAGAAAATACAAACAAGAGATCACACGAGAAACGATTATGTCATCAAAGAGCCTGAAGAAAGCAAGAAATACGCAGGCACTAGGCCGAGACAGACTGATTACACTTCTAGACAAGCAGGGTAGAGAAATACAAGACCAAGATATGATCATGGAACGAACAGAGGAATTCTACACCGAGCTATATGACAGTGAACAGAGTCCCATAATTCACACCAACCCGAAAGAGGTACCAGAGATAACACCATGGGAAGTGGAAGCTGCGCTAAAGGCGGCGATACATGTTACGAGACAATCGGACTGATTGACTCGTACGAGTGACTCGGCCGAGTCAATCGGTACGATTGAATCGTACAAATAAACACGTTACGACTGACCGTATTCCGTCGGCAATCGGCCTAGTGTGGTGGTAGGGGTAGTGGCTGGTTTGATATTTTGTGTAACTTCTTAGGGCGATGCTGTAACATCACTTACGGGCATAATTATTATTTTAATTAATTATTTTGATGTCATACAGACAATTTTACATAGATTTTTTAAAGAACGAGACTGATGCACTTACGTGACGAATTCAGCCGGCAGCGTTAATTTTAAGTCATGCATATTGTGTTTAATAATGATTATTTAATATCTTTTATAATTATTATAAAACATGAACCTGCACATTGACGTGAGGGGTTATTTACATTAATCTTTGGATGGTTTCAGCTCGATCAAAGTTGAAAACATCCATGTTTTTATCTTTATTGTGTAGTGCATGGTGACAAAAAATAATGATATAATTCAACTGTAATATATTCAACTGATTTAACATTAAGAGGGAGCATATTTGTATACATATTATGGTCTCAACACCAAAAATCTATTTTGTCACAAATGCAGTAATATGTTTAGCATACTTGCAAACAAGCAGAACTGTCAATTATAAAATAGATTATTGGACCCTGGAATGTACACAATGCAAAATATGTGCATTCGTATGGTTATTTTGGAATTATCACTTCCAAATTTGACCCACTGTTATTACCACAGTAGTAAGATTTAAGGTGGCCAATTTCTTGGTAGGGTTCCCCAACATGTCTATTTACAGCAAAAGCTGGGAACAATGCAAGCAAGTAAGTGATTTTATAAAGTGCTGCACTTCTGTGAGAATCGACCATATATATATATATGTATGTATGTATATGATTATATTCGCAATTGCTGGTCCACATGTAGACGACATTTTTATTATTTATTTGAACAATACATATATATATCTACATGAATATACATCTATTTGATGTTGGTTCATTATTAATGCACTGAATTTTTATTTTTCCAACTGTAGTACAAATTAATAAGACAACACTATGATGCATCACATATTTTGTTACACAATAAATGCACTTACAGTAAATTGTTTTAAAGCAATGTTCAATAGATGCCATACTTTCAAATATTGGGTGTAGGACAACACTATATTAAAAGTGAAACCACAACAAGGAGGCACATCATACATATTTGTCTCAGGAATAAGTGTCTCAGGAGGGTTACAGTTTGATGACCAAATTATATTTGTTATTGTATTCCAATATGGGGTAATACAATGCAAACCTCTCTTTATGATCACCTCGGTAACACAGCCTCCTTTCAATTATGATTTTCCTAGGAGAGTCCCAAACTATTTATGTGGCCACACTGCAATTACTGGGCACATGACGACTATTCCTACACAAAGTGTAGTTATTAGTAGTAAAACAAATAGTTGCAATACATAAAGCAATAATGTGTAAAACATAGTTACAATATTTGAACATGTGAAATAAAATATTAATGTAAATGGGAAATAATAAAGGAGAAAAATTCCTCTTGATGCACAACATATCACAGAATGAAGTATCACATGGATTGACCCAGTTTTACACATGAACTGACACTTTCATTCATCCTTCATCACATTACCAGGTAGTATGCACCAAAGTGGTAGGAACAATGGACTCCCACCATGACTGTTATGATGCCTAATATAACTAACATCCGCTTAGTTAAGAGGAACCACTGTGAAACACCCATTCTGGCATGAACTATAATGTACAATCATTGACACAAGGAACATTATATATATATATATATATATAAGTTCCAATGTGATCCTTATCACGAGAATTCATACAATAACAGTTTAATATTACAACATCATGTTAATACTAGAAACGTCTACAGAAACATACATAATCCACAGCTTCAAAAATAATATTACATTATTTTATTTTTAACATAACATCGCATAATAATATATTTGCCACAATACATAAATAACTGTTCACAGTAAAATCAATCCTTGTGGCTTGAATCGATGACACAAAATCTTCATGCAAGATATACTGCATGATGTTGATTGTAATCTAGGTCATGTTCACCTGTTCTGAAAACAAGAAGGCAAACAAAATCACTTGTATGTTCAGTACACATTTTTTTATTAAAAAGATATACACATTTATGTGGATCTAATTACAATTCACACAATGTTGTGCCTTCAAAAAACTGACTTAGCAATAATCCTAACCCTAAATTAGCAATTACTTCACCGGTTGAGTGCAAACAAATGGTTGAATATTGTTTTAACAAAATATTACAAGATTGTCATCTATATCAACACGTCAACAAGAGTGAAGATCCAGATAGCATATTGACAAGGACACCACAGGCACAGGCATAATTTTCAACAATGTGTCATTTACCGAATCCCTTTCTAGTACCAGCCAATGACTAGATGTCAATATTTATTTATACAAATTTTCACACTGGTAACAGAAACGCTAACACAGCCAGTAAATAGTATAAGTGTTTCCACTCTACGCGTGAAAGAAAAGTTTACCAGTTCGCAAAATTTGTACGTCGCGAAATTCCGTGGCATCTTGATATAGTGTCATTTTTCTCAAATCAACAACGTTTGACTAGATGCTGACAGCCAACCAGGTTTATTATTAGAAAGTGTAGCTGCCAATTTAACATAAACTTTCATTGAAGCTGGCTAACGGAAGAGAACAAATTACTCGATACCAAGTCCAAGGTCCACAAGCACAAAAGTGGGACACGCAACGATAGTCAATAGGCCTATCATTTAGTACGAGGTCGAATGTCAAACACGAAATTGACGTTTTTAAAAATGCCATAGCCGCCGCCTCAACATTGCCGGAGTAAATTCTAGTATAATGTAATGGTTGATACAAGTTTGATACAGTGTTGGCACTTGCAAGTTGCAGCGATAATAAACAATACAAGGAAAGGACATGCACAGCCACAGCCTAGGAAAATCACGTCAATCATCAATGTTATGAATGTATTTCAGACGAGCACTGCTTTGCAGAATAAAAATGCACATTTCACTTCACGTTGACACTTATTAATATAACTACAGTGTATATAGCGTTTTAACTTAAATACAATTAATTGACAATTCAAATATCATGACGTCGACGTCGCCGTCGCTACTTACTTCTGACGTTCTGTCATTTCTGACTCGGTCTGTTCGCCGTCCGTTGGCGTTGACAATTCTGACAGTGACAGACGTTCTGCGTTATAATCTTCCATTTTTTGAAACTTACGTCACTAGCCGTCATCCTCGAGAACTTTCAGACGATCCCTAACCGTTGCTTCTGTCATTGTAAATTGGGTTCGCGGCGAATCTTTTATGATATAGCTCGACAAATATTTAAGGTGAGGTTTTACCGAAGTCATCGGCGACGATTTTATTGAAGGAGGTCGAAGTTCAACCTTGTTGCTGTTCTCTGATTGGTAAATATCACCGAACGTCCGATGGAATCGTACACAAAATTGAACATGCTCTAAAAATATTTTGTCCGAGTGACTCGGATGCGATTGACTCGGCCGGACTGCTACACGATACGATTTCATCGTTTACGTGGTAATCGGACGGTTTCATCCGAGGCAATCATACCGTGTGTCGCCGCCTTAAGATATGAAGAATGGAAAGACACCAGGCAACGACCATGTAAACATTGAAACATTAAAAACAGGAGAAGATATCATCTCGAAGACACTGGCTAAACTGTATACTGAATGCTTATCAAAAAGACGAATATCCATTGCTTGGAAGAACGCAAAGATGGTGATAATCTTCAAGAATGGAAATAAGAAAGACTTAAAGAACTACAGACCGATATGTCTGTTATCAAACATCCACAAATTACTCACAAAGATACTAACGAATAGACGAGAGAAGACACTGGACGAAAACCAACCACGAGAGCAAGCAGGATTCAGAAGCAGGTACTCAACGACAGACCACTTACACGTCGTAAATCAACTGAAAGAGAAAAGCCGATAATTTAATATCCCGCTCTGCATCGCTTTCGTCGACTACGAGAAGACTTTCGACTCGGTGCAAACTCAAGCAATACTGACCTCCCTTCAAGAACGGGGGATAGAAGATGTGTACATCGATCTCCTGAAAGACATCTACACCAACAGCTCGGTGACAGTCCATCAAGAGAGGAGTACGACAGGGTGACACAATATCGCCCAAGCTGTTCACGGCAACACTCGAAAGCATATTCCGAAGACTGACCTGGGAAACCAGAGGCTTGATGATAGACGAAGAATATCTCAGCCATCTTCGCTTCGCCGACGACATACTCATATATACGCTACTACACCGCAAGAACTACACAACATGCTGCAGGAGCTAGCTGATGAAAGTAAAAAACAAGGTCTCAAGATGAACATCTCGAAGAAAAAAGTGATGCTAGAAAATGACACACCAATATATATCAACACGTCGCAGATAGAGAACGTTGAAAGGTACGTCTATCTGGGACAGTGATACAGTATCAGAGACAAAAACCAAGACAAGGACATTCAAAGAAGGATCGCTGCCGGCTGGACACCATTCGCCAAACACTGCGACATCTTCAAGGATAACTTTGGAACCTGCTTGAAGAGACGATGTCTTCAACTCACGCATACTTCCAGCGATGACATACGGCGGGGAAACATGGGCACTCACCATCCACGCAAAGAACAAGCTTGCAGCCGCACAAACAAAGATGGAAAGAAGTATGTTAAACATCACATATCGGGAGAGAAAAACAAACATCTGGGTAAGGCAGAAGACAAAGGTCATAGACGTGATACAGAACAAATCAGAAGACAGAAGTGGACCTGGGCAGGGCACATCAGCAGACTACGAGATAACCGATGGACATCGCGTATCACAACCTGGAGACCTTACGAAGGGAAACGATCGATCTAGAGGAAGCCCGGCGAGACGGTGGAGAGACGAACTAGACGAGTACTGGAAGGGCACCATCTGGCAGAGGATAGCGCAAGACAGGCAGATTTGGAAACGACATGCTGAGGCCTTCGTCCAACCACGGGATATTACGACTGCACAATGATGATGATGATGATTTCATGTTACAAATGGTGTAAGGCAAGGTGGAATACTTTTTCCATATATGTTTAATGTTTATGTCAATGATTAATTAAGAAATTAACTATCAAAATGTTGCACTGTCTGCAATATAGGTGACGTAACTATTAATCACCTAATGTATGCAGATGACCTGGTGATATTCTACCCCTCCAAGGCAAGCCTGGGGGAGTTGTTATAAGTTTATGAAAGTTATGGTCACCTATGTATTCTATGCAGTTATGGTGGAATTATAAGAAATTAACTATTAATACATTACATGTGTCATATTATATTTTCACGCTGGATTCTGGCTGGCACCTGCATGGTCGGGTCCTGTTGATTTTATTCAGTATACATTATGTTATACATCTACAAGAACACATTTATGATTTTTTGCTAAAATATTTTAACTAACTTTAAACAAATCTCATTAATTTTAGCACCAAATATGTGTTTTAGCAGTTTGTAGATTAGTTGTGCTGAATACAACTTATAACACATTAGTTGGCTAGCATTTATAAATATTTCCACATATATCCTTCTTCCAAATGAACAATATTCTAATACTTTTACACCCATAAATTGGCATAATGTCGTAAATATTCACAATAAAACGTGAAGTCCGCGATTTGCGCTTATTCTAGAATTTTATTATATAAAATTGCAAATGTAATTGTTGTTCCACATTGCACCTATTTGCTTCGTGTTTACAATGTGTTAAGATAACAGTATGACAACATTTACAATTAATAATAATGCCGTTTCGCGACTGTCCTAATTAGTATCAGTCTAAATGTAACTATAAATAATATAATCTGGATGAACGTACGTATACGTAGGGCCTTGCCTACCTGTTCGTAAAATTAGTTTGTGTACGTATAGGCCCCTTGCTAACATATAACAAGCCACGACGTCTCCCCGCGAAAAACAAAATGAAATGCGCGTGACACATGTGACGTGTCCAACGCTCTTTGGCCTAGCGGCCAGTCACGAGCGCGCTGAGCGTGGCTTATAAGCGCCTGTTAGTTTTGCATAATTGAATCGCAAAGACGCTTCTCGCTAAGCCTAAAACAAAGCGATTATATACCAAGCATAGTCACTTGGCGAAACGCCATTTTAAATTGGATGGTGGCGCCATCCACGAGCGCATGATTCGGTTGTGCAATGTGTGTACAATATAGTTATTATAATAGAAGAGTGCGCAACATTTGTCGGCGTTCGCAATGACCGCTCGCCATTCAACATCTGTATCGTTACAATGCGACGCCAAATCCAACTTCCACGAACACAACCATACGCCCAAATGAACAAACTTGCACAGTACCTGTCCTTTAGCTTACTCAACATAACATTGTACGTATTATTGAAAGTGGTCATTACTCACGGCAAAAATCCGATACGACCAAAAAAGAATACTCGCGTATGGTCGCGTGAAGTTTTAATCGAAAACGACACGTGACACGCCTTTCTGAAAATATTCTACTCAGCGAAATGCCAACAGCGTCCCCGTTGGAGAACTCCTACCGGCGGCGATGGACGTGTAAACGTGATCGTGGTTCACTTCTGTATCAGCCAAAAAAAAAACAGCAAAGAATTCATCAGTATACACAACATTTTGGCGGGCTGTAATAACTATGGAAAACATAAAAAATAATTATGCAGTGGAAATAGTGTAACATAAAAAAAAATTATGCAGTGGAAATAGTGTTAAATGTAGTGTTTTATAATCTGGGATATATCATATATATATTTCAAGTCAAAACAAAATTTGAAACATTTACAAATGATTCAGCAAAATGTATGCTAAATATACTGCCACGCCTGAATTGAGATGATGACTCGGGTTACTCACTGTAGTGATTGGTTTGTAGGTTGTTAGACAACTACATGGAAGGGAGTGGCGAAATAACGAGAGGAGATGTTTTAATATGTAGGGCGTTTATGTCTGCATGACATAATGTGTATATTAATTTAATTTATTGTTAGGGTTTATTAGTTGGGTGTATTTTTTATATATTTTATAGGTGGTAGGTTTTTCTTTTCAAATGCCAGATCCCCAGAATAGGGACACAATAATCATATATTGATTGTGGCCACTTAACGGACGAAGAAGAAGAAAAAGAAGACTAAGAAGAAGACAGTTTCATCTGATATGTGTGCTAGTGATCTCGATAGGTTTTATCGTACGTGTGTGATCATAAGTGATGTTTATTTTTATCTGGCTGATACAGAAGTGTTCACTCTTAGGCCTAAACAAAAATGTGTTATGTTTCCAGTAATGAGCCCGAAATATAGGTAGGGTAGGCCGGGAACATTTTAAATTATATTTTTTGAAAATTGCATTATGGTCCATCTTTAGATCTATACACTTTTCCAGTGAATCATCACACTCCATCGCATAAACAAAGAAAAAAACATTAGGGTCGGGTTTCTGGAAACACATTTTCTTGCCTATGCCTTACTAAATGTATGTGTACATGTAAGCATAACTATACTTATGTGAGTGTGTGTGCATCTGTGGGTGCACACATGCATGAGTGCAAGCGTACATGTCTTTATGCATATGGTCATGTGTGCGTACAGCTTCGTGGGAGTTTGACCTGTGGGTAAGCATTAAAAAAATGATTTTTTGGGGTTATTGTCATTTTGACAAGCTGTCCGTATTACAATTGTTTGGTACATTTCAATGGTATTCCAAAGCAATATCAACTATATACCATTGTTTTTAGCACTTTATACTAATTAATTTTGTTTCCATATACACAACAAATAAGTATAACAATGTAACCAATATTATTCATTATAGATGTATGCATCACAGGGGGAGGTTTTTATTTTCTGTATGTTGATGGACGTGTTAGTGACTATCAAAGAGGCTGCTATCAACAATTAACAAACAGATTTGGCAAACTGATAGACAAATTAATTTTGCTTGATATGAATCATAGTTTTTACTTATTGGACTTGAATACATATTAAGACGCTATTATTATATTAATTTAATTATGTTTAAAAATAAAAGCTTGCAACATCTACTTTTTAAAATTAAATATGAATGCTTTTCAAAAAACCGGATTTATTGTTATTGTCCTAGTCAGTTTGCGATCTAAGAAACATTGCTAGCATTGACTTATGAATTGAATTACACAAAATGATCACTGACTGGCTAATGTAAAATCACATTTATAACTGTAATTAATGTGGTTACAAGTACACCATGCACAAATTATATACATATCTTCATAATCATTTCAGTTAGGCCATACTTTTTTATTTCATGTTTTACGGGCCCGCCGACAGTAATTTCCTGGATGTAGAATAAAAATAAAATTAAAAATGTTCCTTTTTTATTGCCGCCGATGACATTATTTATTGACTGCACGAGTTAAATCATAAATAAAATCTCTTACTACTCATGAGAGAAATTCTGTCGGTTTGCCAAATCGTGGGGGTTCATACAACAGACAACGAACCCATATTTCGCACAGGAGAACGGCATGGCAGAGCGAGTTGTGCAGACAGCGAAACGTCTGCTCCTCCTTGACGACCCGGAGATCGGCCTACTGAACTATCGGGCCGTCGCCTGCAGAGGCCTTGATGGGTCGCCAACTCGCCACGAGATTGCCAGTCATCAATCAACAACTGCAACCATGTCATGGCCGCGACGCAGACATTCGCGAGTCTGATCGCAAGGCAAAGCCAAAGGCGATCCACAAACGTAATTACGACAAACGCCAAGGCGTGCGCAGTCTGTCTTTGCAAATTGGTGACCGAGTTTTGCTAAAACTCGACAACGAGAAGTCGTGGTCTCAGCCAAGCACCGTCATTCGAAGTGACCCGATGAACCGGTCATACATCGTCAGGACGGAGGATGGCATCGACTATCGGCGAAATCGACGACATCTTCAGCCTCAGGGTGTGTCATACGTCGCCCTACCTGATGACGAGGCGCCAGAGGCGACCGACGACATCCCCGCTGCGCCCGACGCACCGCTCGCGGTGAACGCCCCAGCTGCTTCGCAGACGCACACCAGATGTGGACGGATGGTCATCCCGACAAGGCGATTTAGATAGTGTGTTCTTTTTATGTTTACGAAGGGAGATGTCATAATGCCGTCCCATTATAATTCCGACGCACTAATTACAGGGACAATCATTCGACGAGACACCTCGTAGCTCCCGGTTATTCAGCCCGTTGGCCTGTATACTTTCATGTTTAATAAAGCCTACGTTTACCCATACACGTTACATTACATTGGGCAAAAACAATGACGTTCATTATACAATTATATGGCAACAATGTTGGTATACCACAATGTTACCGACTGGTAAGTAGATGAGCATCTTACGTAGACGACAAGTGTTTTGCAAAGTAAACACTTGTGAACAGTTGTGTTAGTGACATCAGAGATACAGCAAAGATTCATCACCTTTTGTTTTGGCTGTGCAGGCTCCTGACAGATCGGAACGCCCAGGCCAAGGCCAAACAGCGCCTTTGGCTTTGTAAGTTTGTTTACTACATGTACCTACCCAAATATAACATGTAATAGAAAATAATTATGTGGTGTAATAGCGAAGATTACACAACATTATATACAAATCAATATAATATTATATGTATACAAGGTGGAACTGCCAACATTATTTAAATACGCGTACTTACCATGTGCTCACCAGAAGAACAACATCGACTGACACTGTCAACATGACAACAACAAGCATCTGATTTGATTCATTTCATTGGCTGTGTCCATGCGCCTGACATTTTTTCGGCGTTGTTGATAATTCCATTGATCGTTGTTGCTATTAAACTCCATTATTCTGACACTGGCACACCACTTCACCTCGCTGATTCATTGGGATAGTGAAACATGCATCTGAGTGGTGACTGTTGCCTCAAATTCGTAACGTATTAACCGTTTTCCTATCTGTTTACATGGGCGCCACAAAGAGGTTAGCTCAACGACGCCAGACGGCGCCACGCACGTAATAATCAATGGCCGCCCCATTGTTACTGCGTACAGGGGTAAGACCACATTAAGGATTCGTCCGCCATTACCCTCCGAGAGAGTTCCCAATAGAAATGGCATTATGCAGGTTGTGTGAATTTCTGAGAGTACTTGTATAGTGTTGATTGAGTAGAAATTATGTTTTTCTGCAGCGTGGTACCAGAGCTGTCAAATTATGACAGTTGTCAAATTGTGCTTTTCTGCGTATAGACACAGGTGTCATTTGGCTGTATGATGTCATTAGGGCAAATCACTGTCTGGTTCTAGCAGAAATGAAGGGGTGTCAGGTTTGAAAGTGGTTTATGGAAAATTGAGGTATGAGAATTTTACGAATTTTGCACAGCATGTGTATGAACAGAGGGTAAATATGGTGTAGAAATTTAAAGAAAACTGTTGGGTAAAATTTACAGGAAATGTAGGAAACGTTATAATGGCCGCCTATGGGGAAATCTAATGTGGTCTCGCCCCTACAGTGACTATGATTGGTATATAATTGCTTTGCCTAAAACTACTTCGCACAATTGCCAGATTTAAAAAAAAAACAGTGTAAAATTATAGTGAGTGTGGTGCTGCTGCGTAGTGTCATTCCGTGAAATTCGCTTGCTTAAAGTCAATTTAGGCAAAAAATCGCCTAACCTAGACACAGTTAAAATAAATTGCAACTCGTATATATATTTTCTTTTCCTTAGGCTTCGCTGATTTTGCACTGCTCTCTCCACAACTGCATGTTCCCATTCCCTCTATCTTTTGCTTTCGTTCTCCTCTCCTCTCCCAATCATTCCAATTCTCTGTTTACACAGTCCTCAAATCGCAGTCTAGGTCTTCGACACTCGCCATCTTTCCCCCTCCATTCTCCCGGCATCTGCTATTATATAGCTGTCTTTGCCAACCGTTCTCCCCCCATTTTCACCACGTAAATTTATCGATGAGCTAAACGTTACAAAGTTGGTACAAAATTACTACAACTAGTAGCAGCTAATCCTCCTATATATGTATACATATACGACAAAAAGTCGATATGTATAATTAAATGATGCGCATTTTCGTTGAACAAAAATGTAAATATCCTCACCAAAAAGCCTCCCCCCAACAATTTAATAAACATGCGAATTCGTGTGATATTTTGAATTATGGTTGTTGGATCGTGTGATATTTTGAAATATGGTTCTTGCTGCACTATAGCTGATTTGGGTGTGCGAATCGTGTGACTAAAGTGTTGTGTACCCTTTGACGTAGACGTGAGAGCACCATTTTATAGAGCGAATAACGATGTAGATTTCCACCAGATGGCGATATTGTTTGCTGATGGTAAATGTTTTATTTCTTGGTTATTTATTCGTTTTGTTGATGTAGTACTTCTGCGAAATCAGCACAAAGTTGGTATGCAATGACGTATTAGACTAATTAGTTGTATTGCATAAATAATACAGTTAAAAGGTACAGTGGGAAAACGTTCAGTTGTTCAGATTTCGTTTGAATTTCAGGAAAACACTGTTATATCGCCCATTCCGCATTCGTCATTTAACATTTTTCTGTGGTGGCTGGATACTGATAACGTTGTATTTATTCCGAAGTATTGTTGGCTCGGGGGGACTGGGTTTCAGTCAGTCGATCTTAAGTGATTCCATAATGTAGAATGTTGACTGAGCCCGGTGGCAACCGGTGGCCAGCCGGTGGCAGGCAGCCGGTGCCGGTGGCAGGCCACCGTCCATGGCATATATGACTAAAAGTAAAAGGCGAACGACCACGCACGACCAAAATGTATGTAATATTGATAACCAAGCGGGCTGTTAGTGGTACGCACGAGGTATATGTGTGCAGCACACCAAATTTCAGATGTGTTCTTCACATTGGAGTAACAAAATTTGTAGCTAAATCATCGTTTGTGGTAACTTGCTGGTTCCATTCGCCAGGTGGCGCTACTATGCCAAGACTAAAAACGGCCAAACTATCTACCAACATAGTATATTACATGGTCGTGCGTTATCGTTCGTTAACTTCATGGTCGTGCGCGTTTTAGTCAAACCCGTGGCAGCGGTTCCGGGACGTGTTGGCAGCGTAACCACCTCGGCTAGCCGAGGCGTCCAAAATTAAGTAGTCAGGTCGGCGGGAAATCTTCGATGCGTCGGCGGGAAATTTTGGACGCGTCAGTGGTGAACTTGGTCGCGTCGGCGGCGTTTTCAGAAAGAAATTTGGCATTTGTGTATAATCCGGACCCACCTCAATTTCGCCATAATTATATATTATTGTGTTTTGCCTAACTTTGATACCTCGGAGTATTAGTTCCATCGTTCAACATCATTCCAGGCATATTTATGTTACGGAAATATTGTCATAATGCACTTTTGAAGCCCAAATAGCGACCCGGTTTGCACTAGTCTGCACCGCTGCGGTCGTGCGTTACCGCATCGCCCTCGTAAAATGTGCGATATAGTGGCATATGTTGATGCACACCGGGGCGCTATTTGCGCCTCAAACGTGCGCTAAGACGTACTATTCTTAAACGTAAATATGCCTGGGATAATGTTGAATAATGGAACTAATGCACTTAGATATCAAAGTTAGGCAAAAATCAAGTTATAACAGCGAAATCGAGGTGGGTCTGAATTCTATACAAGTGCCAGAAATTTCGCCGAACTTGTATCCTTGCCGAAGTGGCATCGTTGCCGACATGCCCAAAATGGGTGAATTTGGTTGCGTCAGCATCATTTTCGGAATTAAATTTCGCTGAATTGGTATCGGTGCCGGCGTGACATTTTTTTTTAGTTTGGTTGACTTGGCGAATTAGTTTTATGAAATGTTTTGATTCAAATACGAATTACATATTTAACAGAAATAACTTAAACTACACATACAAATGTTGTGTTCTGACAGGTTTGGTTTTGTCATTGATGTTTTAACTATGTCTATTTCAATGATGATAGCTTTATATTAGTTGTAAGTTTATTCAAATTACAAAATTATGTATTACATTTAGCTGAAATACAGAAGTTGAAGCTTCTTTTAGAATTTCAATTTATTGGATTTCAGACTAACATTTATATTTGAATGCAAATACTAATGTTAATAATTATTAATATTTTAACAACTGTACTAGCTCGTACTTAAATTAACAAATCTGACCTGCAGCCAAATGACACGCTGGATCTACTCAGTTACTCGTTTGTGGTATTATTAAAAGGGTAAAAGCAGTCATGAGCCACTTTACTGATTAGGGATTAACCTTCATTTCTTACGTTTTCTATTGATGTAGGTCTTTATGATCATTGTCAAAGGAAGGCCATATTCGCTTAGATATCGCAGGTGGACAGCCAAATGTGAACTGGCAGGTGTGAATAATAGGCATCCAATCACATTCACGCTGTTTAAAGATCTAGGCTTCTATCTTATAGTAAAGACTGAACCCGTAGATCAAACACACACACACACTGTCGTTGGCTTCGTTGCCTGCTAATCATGTGTGGTTTCATGAAGCTGGTATATGTCCACAATGTGTATGTACTATATGATGTTTACTTTGATAATAGCTCAAGAGCTCCTAGGCACGAACCTGTGAGAGCACACATATCAAAAGGAAGCCAATCCATTATTGCAGTGTTATGAAATAGAGGTTTAGACCCCAATATCATAGAGCTTTGGAACAATAAGAATGAGCAGATTGGGTTCTGAGCAGATTGTACTTATTAGTAAGTAAGACATTTATGCACAAGCCAGCCATGATGTAGATTATAAAGTTATAATTGTAAACTACTCAATGTCTGAACAATGGATATGGTATTGATTGTGTATATGTATATATATATATACATATGTATCTACATATATATATATATATATATGGGACCTCACTTACACAAGGTTATGACAAGGAATTGTGGCTTGTTTGCTGAAGACCAAAGTATGGATTTGTATAAGAGCTTTATGAAAAGGCAAACTTAGTATGCAGCGATAAATTATGTATACAGTAGATATACAATAAATAGACAGTCATTGCATAGCATATCTAATTTGAATACATATATACAACATATCAGCAAAGGTGGAGGATGAACTACCACCACGTATTTAAAGTAAGGTTAATCACAAATCACATACAAATTCCATTAGGCTGTAATAATACCAGTTAATACCTAGCATTATGTTGTGAAGTTGCTACACAGAATGCTCCTTCTAAGTAGAAAGCGTTAATAAATAGCCTAATATTTTATGTAAGATGAGCTACTGCCACGTATAGGTAAAGATACAAATCACATACAAATACCATTATGCTGCAATACTACCTAGCATTGTGTTGTAAAGGTGCTAAACAGAATGCCCCACGTAAGTAGAAAGCATCCCTAAATAGCCCTGGTGTTAAGCATACAAGCTACCATAAATTGTGTGTGTGTGTGTGTGTGTGTGTGTGTGTGTGTGTGTGTGTGTGTGTGTGTGTGTGTGTGTGTGTGTGTGTGTGTGTGTGTGTGTGTGTGTGTGCATGTGTTTAAAGTAACAGGCGAATAAGTAAATATTGGATTCTCGCTGAGGCAACCAAAACGCTGCCGACATGTCCAAAATATTTCGCCGACGCGTCCAATGCTTTCGCTGACGTGTCCGAGGATTTTCTCGCCGACATGGTAATGCTGCCAAGGACAGGTTACCGTGGCAGCCACACGCAGGCATCGGCAATGTATTTTTAACCAGATTGACAACCAGATAATTAACTCCACTGGCACTGTCTCCAGTCCAGTCTCGGGTAATCTTTTATACTCTTGACTCCAGATGGCATTGAAGCCCATACCTCCTCAGAATCCTCCGCTCCCTCAAACCACAGACAGCAAACATGTCAGTGTTTTATCAACACAAGCATTGACACAATATGGTTGGCTTAATAGCAGGGGCATGGAAACCATGATCAAAACACAGAAAATACGGAAATAAGCCCCCCAGAATAAAGCGCCCCGAAAAAGCCCACCCTGAAAAAACCCTCACGGAAAAAGACCTCCCGAAAAAACCCTCCATAAGAAAGTAAAGCAAAGAATAAAAATGCTCCCATCGTTTTATTCACTTCATTCAATGCAGTGCACAGTGAATAAAGCAAAGAATAAAAACGGACTAAGCCGAGTCTGACTAACACGAGTCTCTGACTAACACGAGTTTTTGACTAATACAAGTATCTGACTAGTATGAGTCTCTGACTCTGAAATAAGTTTTTATTTAAATCATTGTGTACAATAAATTTGAAACATTCCGGAGGACATTTACAATGCATAAAGCCTGTCATTAACTTTTGTGATGAATGCAAGTCACACCTCAAGTTACACAATGGACAAGGTGAGAACATGGACTTCCAGGATTGCAGTTGTCTAAAAGGGAGTGAAAGGATGAGTTGCATTGTTGAGCACAAACGAAAGCTGTTAATACTCTGTCACAAGCCGTTAGCTCAAACGGAATACATAAACTCCACTGTTACACCATCCAGCATAAAATTGATCAAGTCCTTTAATCAACTGTCACACTAGCTATCCAAACAAATATATTTCAATGGGTAGTAAAATCAAAGACAAGTTTACTATAAAAGCGAAGTTGTTCAGCAGAATATCAGTTTCAAAACGATTTTACTATGGAGAACATAAAAAATAACAAAGGAGGAACAAAATTGTATTATGCCGTACATGTACACAAAGAAGTCAACAAAAAAGAGTGTTTTTTCCAGGGGGCTTTTTCTGGGGAGGGCTTTTTTCTCACATTCAGACAATGTAGCTAGTGTATGCAAAACTTAATTTTCATGATTAATTAATTTTCAAAAATATGTTACATGTAGCGTTACGTGTGTGACTTACAAAAATCAAAATTTAGATGGGCGCATCAGTTATTGCCAAAAGTCTGAAGTTATAGAAGTATGTTATTAAGTTTCTTTATTAACAAATAAGTACATAGGCACACATATATAGGTATACAGTGTACCTGTATAACACTGTGATTGGTTAATATTTTTAAAATAAAAAAGATAAATGTGGCGTTAGTGTGTGACATGTTTTTGTTACGTGTATGACGCTTGTGAATCTGACCTAGTAATTTGCTGAAACTTACCTAGTAAGTAAGCAAAATGGCCATTATTTCCCATAAATTTATTAAATCATATTTTTTAACTTGTCTCATAACAAGGAGATGTAGACAGTAAATGGGCCAAGATTTTTTTTATCCTAGTACAATTATAGCAAATCACCTCTCAGGCTGACTTTCCGTGGAATCGCCCCATAACGTGTTGGACTATTTTCACACCTTGCAATTGTGTGTATTTGTAAGAAATAATTTGTTTCTAACTTTCACCAGACATGAAAAGGCATGTAATATACCTATTTTACTTCATACATATATATTGATATATATATATATAGTATATATATATATAAACATATAATTGGTGAAAAAATGTGTCGAAAACCAACAGCTTTGTTGTAAATAATATAAAAATGTAAATAACAATAACAATCATCATAGTATTGGGTGTTTTATTCACAAGTGAAAATAGATTTCCAAACATGATGAATAAAGACATACCTTATTATTGCAGCAAGACTAATTAGATGTGTTTTATTTTTAGATAACGAAACGTTCATATGGAGACCAAAGATAACCATGATGTCAGTGCAGAGATCCACTTACATGTCTCAGACGCAACACAAGAAGACACTCGGCTCACTGAATCACACATCAGTCAAGACATACATTCTTCTAGAAATTGTACTGATCTTCAAACATATGGTGCTGTTGACTACACCAAGTTGCATTACATAAAGGCAGAAGACACGCGACCAGAAGCCAGTCAAGAAGACAGTGCTTGTTATCGAGAAAGACATAGTGGTGATGTTCACGTCACCACATGTTTGGAAAGTGTGAAGTTCGAAGAAAAAGAGGAAGAATTACATGAAGAACAATATATAGTGCACAGTGTTAATGAACTGGCCAACGTGAAGCAAGAGAAGATGGACCCTGAGGAATACAACATCAGTGGTGAGGAGACAAGACATTGGGTCGTGTGTCAGACAGGCATACTGAAAGAAGTCAAATCAGAACTCTCGGAGATCTGTGCAGGTGATGATTGCAACAAAAACATTAATCAACAGAAACAATGCAGTAGCACAAATGTTACAAACATTAACGAAACGCAAACGAATGTGCGGCTTAACACGAGTTATACACATGAAACGTCAGTTATACAGACTAGACCAGGTAAAGGTGACCTTGAAACACACACAAAAAAACACACGGCTAAGAAACACTTCACTTGTGATACGTGTGGAAAATCATTCGTGCGTTCAAATGGTCTCAAAGTGCATAAAAGAATACACACAGGCGAGAGACCTTTTAATTGTACAAAGTGTGGAAAGTCATTCATGCGAAAAGAATATCTTATGGCACATGAGAGTACGCACACTGGCGAGAACATGTACAGTTGTGATAAGTGTGGAAAGTCGTTCTTGCGTTCCAGTGGTCTCAAACTGCATGAAAGAACACACACTGGAGAGAGACCTTTCAACTGTAGAGTGTGTGGAAAGACATTCACGCAGTCAGCTAGTCTCAAAGTACATGAAAGAATACACACTGGTGAGAGACCTTACACCTGTCCAAAATGTGGAAAGTCATTCTTGCGTAAAGAATGTCTTATGGTACATGAAATGACTCATACCGGCAAGAAACCGTTCACTTGTGATAAGTGTGGAAAGTCATTCACGCGTTCTAGTAGTCTCCATCTGCATGAAAGACTACACACTGGTGAGAGACCTTACACTTGTAGAACGTGTGGAGGGTCATTCATGCGTAAAGAATATCTTGTGAGACATGAAGTTACTCACACCAGAAAGAAACCATTCATTTGTGATACGTGTGGAAAGTCATTCATGCGTTCTAGTAATCTCAAAGTGCATGAAAGAACTCACACTGGTGAGAGACCTTTCATTTGTACGAAGTGTGGAAGGTCATTCGTGTGTAAAGAATATCGTACTGCACATGAGAATACTCACACTGATGAGAACATGTACACTTGTGAAACATGTGGAAAGTCATTCTTGCGTTACAGTGGTCTATACGTGCATGAAAGAACACACACAGGTGAGAGACCGTTCTCTTGTTCAAAGTGTGAAAAGTTATTCATCCATTCCTGTAGTCTCAAAGTTCATGAAAGAATACACACTGGTGAGAAACGGTACACTTGTGATATATGTGGAAAGTCATTCATGCGATCAAGTGGTCTTATAGTGCACAAACGAACACACACTTATGTGAAATCATTCACGTGTTCATGTGGAAAGTCATACGTGCATTCAGCTGAACTTAACACACATAAAAAATTACACATCTGTAACAAAAGATACACTTGTTGTACGTGTGGAAAGTCATTCGCACGTTCAGACAGTCTCAAAAATCATGGAAGAATACACACTGGAGAGAAACCGTTTACTTGCAGACTGTGTGGAGAGTCATTCATGCGTAAAGATTCTCTTACAGTACACGAAATGACTCACACAGGTGAAAAACCATTTTGTTGTGGTTCATGTGGAAAGTCTTTCATGTATGCACGTTGTCTCAAAGTGCATGAAAGACTACACACTGGTGAGAGACCTTTTAATTGTACAAAATGTGGAAAGGCATTCATGCGTAAAGAATATCTTGTGGCACATGAAGTTACTCATACCGGCAAGAAACCGTACCCTTGTGGTACGTGTGGAAAGTCATTCTTGCGTTCCAGTAGTCTCCATGTGCATGAAAGAACAACACACTTTTATGAGTAAGAGACTTTTCACTTAACAAGTATAATGTGAGGAAAGTTATTCAACCGTAAGGTATAACTTGCAATACATAAAATAGTTCATACTGTTGTTTGGGTGTAAACGAATAATTGTTTATCTTGGTTTGATTTCCGTACATAACGTATGTATTGAGATATATGGCCAAAATAAATATGTTTAAACTGCGTTACAAAACAGTTTTTTATTAGTGTGGGTGCGTGCGTGCGCGCGCATGTGTGTATGTGTGTCACTGCCCTGTAGTCCAGGAATTTTAGAGTCTAACCTAAAAGTCAACAATAATAAGCTGCTTTTTGCACCACAGATCCCTGGAAGTGTCTGAAGTAGCATAATAAAAGTCCCCAGGAATCCTCCTTTGAGCTAACCGCAGAATTCAAGATGAGGTCCGAAACAGCGGCAACTCGATAAACCTGCTGTATTCTTCTAAATCTTTTGGAATATAAGGCACATGTGTATATATCTAGGGTGGATTTTCAACCATTCTATATCCGATGACATTTCACCTTCTCTGACATTCATATCCGCTATTTTAAAGATGGCGGTCGTCAATACAAATGCACCATACATTAGTAAATAAGTCACATACAGCAGTATTTTGTATGTGTGTGTATAGATTTGTGGACAGCGATTTCCAAAAAGTTAAATTTAACCTTCGTCGACATTTACATATTCACCATTTTAAAAAATGGCACAGGTCAAAGCCTGTTATTGCCTTATCTTAAGAACGACGTAAGTAGCAAAGTAAGAGGCTGTTGACCCTAATATCAGCCAAATTGTGTAAGACTTGCCATGACACAAATTATCAATTGTTTACTTTCATATGACACGTTATTTCAGATATTTTTGTACTGCTTATGTATGTTGTCGGTACATCGAAACAAAGGTGTGCCCCCATCTGGTGACTGTAAACGGGAACTATACCATACAGTCTACATTTCCTTCTTATGGCAAAACAACTTGGCAGATTTGCATGAAATTTTGTGTGAATACAAACATGCATATATGTGTTACGCAATTGTTATGTCAAAAATAGAAACAATAACTTATGTATATGATTTATTAACATGATAACTACTTCACAAGAAGTGCCAACATATAAATGTTATGTATACATTTCTGCCTTCGAATACAAGTTAAATAAAATAGGTAAATCAAAATATCAGATTAGCGATTACTTATCTCTATCCTCATAATTTGTTTTTTAATGTGTATCCCTGAACATGCCCCAATAATACCCTTTGCGGTATAGCCCGTTGCCGCATTAATTGATTGTAACCGCACTTAACTTTACCATGTGCTTTAGTCCAGTTCTTTCACGAGGTATGTAGGCATAACTTCTACTCAACCAAGATCTTGCAAACAAAATACAGAGATGATGCCTCTAGACCCTCCGTAAGAACGTAAAATACCGTGAGGCAGAGGTAATGATATTTAGAATTGACAAACTTCCGAAGTCGAGCGTAAATTGGGAATAGCTGTAGTGGGCCTACTTTCGTTTCGTTCTGCTTATCATGGTGCCACCTAGAATGAAATAAATGTAAGATGACCGAATCTGGTGGAAATTTTCAACGGAGAAAGGTGGAACATGGAAGAGCCACTTGTATAATTTGCAGCAAAACATCAGACATATCTGAGCTGAGCAAACCAAACGATTCTGATTCATAGCGGACGCTATGCGAGGCAGCGGCCATCAAAAATGTTATCAAATTTTGCAGCTAGCACAAGACAGCCCGAATGAATTTTCGGACATTCAAATCCACTACCACAGGGAATGCAGATCAGAATTCACGCACAAAAAGTAATTGGCCAAATGTAAAACGCAGTGGAGCAGTTCCTCAGCAGATGTGCCAGACCTTGCCCACAGACGATCGACAAGAGATGAGCCCGCATGTAACAAGGGAAGGGTTTACGAAAAAAAATGTGTCTGCGTGTAACAAAATACCCGAAGAGGACACACATTCTGGAAGCCCTTAAGCCTGCAGTCGAACTTCGTGCAGACAAAACAATGAGGGAGATAGCAACAGCTCGCATGGACGAGAAGGTGCTGGTTGTGACTGCGCGAGATCGTTGCAGCTGATGCGCATTGCCATCGGTCTTGTTATATAGATTATACAAGGCCTAGACTCAATAAACAGTCACCCACAGAACGGAGTGAGCATGACGTTCAATACAACGTGAATGAAAAGTCTTCATTAAGAATCTTGTTTCAATAAATCCGGAACGATGTATTTTCCAATCCGCTGATAATGCCGCTAGTTGATTTAACAAACAAGTTCGTTTCTTCAATGGCATCAGCAAGCGAGGTCAGCAGCTCTACAAAGAGAAATCTTCGGCGGGAATTAGAGTCTGAGTTTGGTGACTCGTTGATTTTTTTCAATGAAAATCGTTGCGTGTATCTGATGCCAAACAATCTGTCAAAGTGCGCATTAGGTGCAGAAAGTATACGTGTGAAGTTAAAGCTGGAAGTCTTTGAAAACCCCAAGAACGATGATATAATTGTCCAAGCTGCTCCAACAACAAGGTCTTGCAAGACAAGCAGTACAACCACGCTGTTCGTCTCCACAAGCTTGTGTATGAAGCTTTGTTGCGGCTTGCGTGGAAAGGATTCCAGGAATGGATGGAGTCGGATCATCCTGAGGATTGTCACAAGCTAACCAGCAGCACCACCATACTGCAGAGTATTCATGTGAACACCTGCCACGAAACTGTTGTTGCTGCTGTGAATGATGATTCATGCACAAAGATCCTGGACTTGTTCGTGGCTTATCTGGATCTTCTACGTCATCACCGTGGCCAGCTGGCACGGTTCTGGATGACGTACATCGACATGGTGGATATTATGTTTGGGTTGTTGCGTGGTGACAGAGAGGACAACTGGAATCTTCACTTGGCATGCATCCGAAGAGTGAACCCTTGGTGCTTCCCCTTGGGCAAGGTGAACTACGCAAGGTACCTACCTGTGTACTATGCACAGATGACACAGCTTGAACAAGAGAGTCCTGCCATGTATCAACATTTCCAACAAGGCTACTTTTCCGTGCAACTCATACTAGGCAATCCATTCGGCCGAATCGCAGTAGATCAAACTACAAAAGAAACTGTCAACAAGGACACGCAAACTGCAGGAGGAACAAAGGGTTTCAGCCTCCAGCCAGGGGCAGTGCCGCGCTACTACTTGACAGCAGAGCACCGTGCTGTTGCAATGAGGCAACTGCGTGAGACAATCCTTGTCCAGGACTCAATACAGTGTAAGCATCCTGAGCTTGGGAGAGCCCGCATACAGAAAGACGAATTAGATGTCGAAGCAATTGTTGATCTACTAGAGAACGACTGAACAAATCCGTTCGGGCAGGACCCTTCCGATCTCATCAGTATTTCGACAGGTGTAGTTGCCACACCAGACGTCGCTAGTAACATCCTACATGCGTTGTAAAAAGGGGAACAAGCATACCAGATGTTTCAGGAACAGCGTCTCCATGAAGGCAAATGTTTCTACGACCCTATCAAGAACATAAACTTGAAAACGTTTGGTGAAGGCAAGACAAAATGTATGATGAATTCAAACAAAGAAATCATCTTGAAAGCTGACAGAAGGTTGTTCGGCACCATGGTACTATTCACACAAAAAACAGGAAGCTTGACATGCACGCTGTGTTTCCCACCCTCTTGGGCCGTTGCCATGGTCACTGGCAAACGTTGACGGAACTACAAACAAAGCTGCTCTTGTGCAGCACCTGGAAAGTATGGTGGACCAAGCAGATGATGTTCCCGAGCCACATGCTACTCTGATCGATGCAATGGCTCTCATACAGAAGCTACACGGAGAAAATCGTACTTTTGAAGAGTTATTCGATCACACCTTTGAAAAATCGCTGTACGCCGGTCAACGAAGTGTTCGCATTGATGTGATACGGGACCAGTCGATCAAATCTGCTGAGCGTGTGACCCGCGGATCACAGGAAGGTGTCACATTCAAGACAATAAGACCAGGCCACAAAATAAAAAACGAGACGTCTGTTGGCGTGCAGTGAAACAAAAAACAAACTCACCAAATTTTTGGCGGAGCCATGGAGAAAGGAATTGAAAAGGGAGAAGCTGGGTAGCCGAACAATGTTCGTCACATGTGAAGATAAATGCTTCAAGTTTACTCGACAGACGTGTGAGGAGGTCGACGCCCTCAGATCCAGCCATGAGGAAGCCGATACTCGCCTGCTCCTGCACGCAAATCCTGCTGCACTGAAATACCAGTCCCTGGTTGTTGTGGCTGTTGACACTGATGTGTTCATCATCTGCCTCAGTCTAGGCAGCGCGATTAACAGCAATATCTTCATCAGGCGCAGGACACGGTCACGCATCAGGATAACTGATGTCACAAAGGTGGCTGCTGCATTGGGGAGTGAAGTCCGAGATCAAAGCTCTGTAAATTGTGCAACAGAATCGAACGTTCCGAGGAGCGTTCACCACTCATGGGACATCGTGGACAATGCCACAGGAAGTGTTCGGCCAAATCCAAGAGTTCACATGTCAATTTTACTGTAAGAACACGAAGGTAGCTGTTGTCAATGATCTTCGCTATCAGATGTTCTGTGCAAAGAAAGGCAACATCGAGTCAAGACAACTTTCACCATGTGAGGACACGCTGCTGCAACATACACAACGTGCAAATTACCAAGCTGCTATCCGGAGGCGTAGCCTAGAGAGCTCCCCGCTCATTCCCGATCCATCAGCAGAACACGGCTGGGAGTTAGACGAGAAAGGAGAGATCACAATCAAGTGGATGACGGGTCTGCCACCCCCAGATGTCGTACTATGTCGTAGTTGCCGCCAGGCAGACTGCTCTTGTCTGCTAAATGGATTGAAATGCACCCCTGCGTGTAAGCTACACCATAGTTAGGTATACAGGCACCAGTTGTGGTCACGTTTTTTGGTTTCGATGTACTGACCACATTCGAAAGCAGTACATATGATTTATGGATTGATATAAATATTGCATATTCGATAAAGATTCTTAGGGAAGTAAACAATGAATGATTTCTATCATGAAAACATCTGTAAAACAGAAGTAAAAATAGTTTACTTTTTTGTATTTTCTTTGAGATTTCTCCTATATGTTTGAACATTATGATCATAAAACAATTATATGAGTATTGCCATACTCGGAATGCTATGATAAACAACCTTTCTTAACACACCTTTAAAATCCAACCGCTAGATTTCGCAGCAGAGCACTATTTTTGAATAGTTTTATTTACTCTTTAAAATGACAGCCATGTTTAAAGATGGCGCCCGACAAGATAATAAGCTACGCTTGTGAAATGTTAGTTACCCATTTTCGGACACCTCAGACATTGCTGTTTCTGAAAATCTTAGTGGGAAGAATTCACTCATTTTGAATTATATAGGCTTATATTGGCACTGCAGGTGGAGTAGTTTACATGTTAATAAATCACATACATAAGTTATTGTTTCTATTTCTGACAATACATTAGTGTAATCCATACACATATCTGTATTCGCACACAATTTCTTGCACATCCGCCGAACCGTTTTGCCGTAAGAGGGAAATGAAGACTGTATTGTAACGTTCCTGTTTACAGGCACCAGAAGGGGTTACGTTTTTGTTTCGATTTTTAGACAACACACAGAAGCAGAATACATCTAAAATGACATTAATAGAGCAAATTGCACCAAGTTTCATAAGAAAGTAAACAATGGATCATTTATAAAGTTTTTAGATCCAATCGGTAGATTTGGCTGCAGAACACTAGTTTTGAATAGCTTGATTTCCGCTTAAAAACGGCAGTCATGTTTAAAAGTGGCGTCAAAAAGGTAATAAGCTACGCTTCTGAAATGCCCATCACTCATTTTCGGACACCTCAGATATTTGTGTAACTGAAATGGTATGGTTATTTTTATATGGTCGTGTGTAATGGTTTCGGTCTGGGTAACTCTGTGGTGTGATTTTTATGGCTGAAAACCGATAAGGGAATTGAACGAGACAAGAAATGTGTTATTTTTTTGAGTAAGATGGGCTGTTGTGGAATTATTGTGAAGTGCTTGGACGTTCGGCGTGTTTTTAAACGACTATAGGGTGTCAGTTATATGATGAGGGGGAAAACGGATAATGATTAGCGAAATTAACGAAACAAGAAATGCCTTATTTTTCTGCTATTCGACTGTGCGCGAAAGCCCGCGTGGAAAATCACCCGCTACTGTAAAATTGAAACTAACGCGCGTGCCGACGCTCGGTTTTTGGTGGGGAGACGTGTGAGATGTGTGGAGAATTGGCATTTCATATATTGTCTTCAGGCGTAACATATTGAAAACGGCTATTAAGTCAGTCATTCGAACTACGTCCATCTTCGACTCCCTGTGACTAACACTTGGTGCTGTTTTTATTGCGAGATAACCGATAATTATAAGTGAATTTAACGAAACAAGGAATGCTCCACCATTATTTTTCAGTATTATATTTCCATCCAGTGTACCTGCTCACTTACTTTTACATACATACTTTTGTTATATTGTTTACATATGTTAAGTATGTGTTATGTTTTTATTATAATATACGCATGTCACCACTACCAAAACAGTTTTAACTGAATGTAGTCTGTGTATAAATATCTTGTATCTTGCCATAGTTTTCAAAACACCATCCGTTGAAAAAAAAAAACGACGCTACTGGAGATGTGTCTGTAGGGGTGAAATATTGCATGCGTGAAATATTGAAAACGGGTATTAAACCAATCATTCGAAGTACGCGCATATTCGTCTCGCTGTGAGTAACACTATAGTGTAATTGTTATTGCGAAAAAAATGAAAATTAAATTAATTTTTCTGAAACTAGATCCAGCGAAAAAAGTGACATGCAGGTTTTTTTTGTAGCGTCTTCGGCTGACGGGCGTAAGCAAGCCCCGGTCATGGAGAAACAAGGAGACATTTGGAAAATTGTGAGATATATAATCTCACAATTGATCAGGTTTTGATCGAACAATCAGGTATGAAATTTATAATTCGAAGTACGTGGATGATCGCCTCATGGTGTAATTTAATGCGAAAAAAACGATAATTATAAGCGAATTTAATGAAACAAGAAATGCGTTATTTTTCAACCGACGCAATCCGAGAGCGGGTCTGGACTGGTTGATTTTTCTGCCGAACTGCGCTTGCGCGCTACCGTCGCGCGTTCCTATAAGAACTGTCTGGATTAATTCTCAGCCAGTATATTTTTGATAACCATACGTACTTCACGATTCTGGGTCCGTCCGTGGCTAAGGTGAGGAGCTCTGGTCCACTCCTCTACGTTGTCAAACCAACATTTTCTCTGCTGTCCGCAGCCGCGTCTGCCCTCCACGGTGCACTGAAGAATCGTTTTCGGGAGGCTGGCATGTCTTGTTATATACCCGAACGATGCCAGTTTTCTTTTCATGACAGTTGCCAGTAGAGGGTCTTGTGGGCCCACCAGGGATTTGATCTTGCTCAGCACATATTCGTTGATCATATGCTCCATGTAGGAAATTTGGAGCAGCTTCCTTAAGCACTTGATTTCGAAGGCTTTAATCGTTTTCTTTGTGTGAGCATGGAGTGTCTATGTCTGAAAGATGAATAGTACAAATGATCTGAACAAACTGTACTTGGTTGTGAAGCTTACGTTACTACTTCTTCAGATACTCTCCAACCTTGCTGTTGCTGCAGTTGCTGGCTGAGGCGATCCTGATATGTATTTCCGTGGTGCATTTTTGTACGGTGTATCTATGACTTGAATCAGTCCTTCCTGAAAGAAAGTTTATTCAACAACAACAACAACAACAACAACAAAATACATGCGAAGTATGGTTTGCTGCTGCTGCTGCTGCTGCAAATACAATATTCTAAATGAGGCCTAACTATTGTTTTGTACAGCGGTATTATTAGCTCTTTTTCCTTGTACGTTATGTTTCGCCTAATTAATCCAAGGATTTGATTTCCCTTTGAAGCTGCAATTCCGCACTGCTCTGAAACCTTCATATCAGTACTAATGGTTAACCCTAAGTCCTTTTCTTTTACAGTAGTACTTAGTACAGTACCCCCATTGTATATTCTACCTCTTCGTTCCCATGTCCTGTGTGGAGGCATTTACATTTCCCAAAATTGAACAGCATTTGCCACTTTTCAGACCATTTGATCAACCTGTCAAGATCGTCTTGTAAATGCTGTCTATCTCCATCACTTTTAATCCTTCTAAACACTTTTGTATCATCCGCAAATTTCAACACCTTGCTTGTTATTTCATCATCCAAATCGTTGATATATATTAAGAATAATATAGGTCCTAATACTGATCCCTGTGGTACCCCACTCAATACCGATTTCCAGTTTGAAGCCTCCCCATCAACTACTATACGTTGTCTTCTGTCAATCAGCCATTGTTCTATCCAGTTTATTATACCATTTCCTATGCCATGGGCCTTTAGTTTCAGCAGTAATCTTTGATGTGGTACTTTGTCGAAAGCTTTTTGAAAATCTAAGTAGACGATATCTGCTGGTGATCCCTCATCTACCCACTTAGTATATGCTGATCTTTCGATAGTTCTTGCACTGTTTGAGGTTCCCTTTCTTGGGCAAAATTATGAGCAACTCCTGTAGCCACTCTTTGGTCTCCAAAAACGTCTGGCACAAGATTGTGAGGAGGTGCACACCGCTCTGCTGTCAATAGCAGGAGACCAGTGTCCTGTCTAACCTGGCCACTCCACCTCTTTCGTGGCCTTCATCGTGTTCTGTGTCCTTTAAAGTATTCCTTTAAAGTTGTCTTTATGAGGTTTTCGTTTGGCATACAGCAGACAAGTCCAACCACAGGAGTCTTCTATGTCTGACGATATCTGAGATGGATTCATGGGTGAATGTCTCCTTTCTGGTCAGGCTATTTCGTAGTCTGTCTGCCCTAGTAACGACGCATCTAAAAAACTTCAAGAGATTGCGTCTCTTGCGATCGCAGTGTCCAGATTTCTGCACCATAGATTGCTACAGGCAGTATAAGTGCCCCATATAGTCTGGCTTTCATTCTTATTGTGATGCCTATGTTTTTGTGATGACGCGCCTACCATCTCAGGCGGTCCCTCACAAAAGCCGAATGCTGTTTCTTTCCATCTTCATGGGCGCACACGATACTTTGGGCGACCGCCTTTGACATGACCTCTTTGGTATCGAAATGATGACCTCGTCGCTGTCTTGATCAAAGTGGTTCCCCGTCTCATGGGTGCTGCGACGAGTGTCTGCTGCAAACCTCTTCTGGACGTTTGGAATATGATAATGATACTTGGGAACAGAGCCCTTGCTTAGAGGCATGCCAACCTCAAACTCCACGATGACCCGTGCAACTTCCGGCACTGCCACAGACCACTCTGTGAAGACGCACTCATTTTTTAGATTAACACTAACTCCCAACTAACACCATAATAATATATGACATTGTTTCATTTCGTATCTGATGTTGTGTTACGCCTGATATGATTGTTTTATCTATAGACATGATTGAATTTGCCCATCTCCAATTCAATGGCCGTTCCATTTTAAAACAAGATAGTTCCTGATATTGTTTCCGTTATTTCGGGTTGCACTACCTTTAATACAATTGTGGTTAATCTCGAAATGTGCGCCATTGAATGCTAATGTTGATAGACTCGGCATTCATGATTTTGACTTGATCGGTTTGAAATATGGTAACAATATACACATTGTGCAGCACTTAGAGATCATCATCTTGACCTTCTGGACTTGACCTTGACATCATGGAGACAGAAGAGACATTTATTTTAGAATAGTATGATCTGATCTATCACGCAATATATCTGACACAAGATAAATAGCTCTAAGGTCAGTTTTATTGGCAAAGTATAGCTATGTTGACCTTGGATAATGATGAAAACCTCTTCAATCGATCGGACATTTCCAAAACTATCATAATACATACCAAACTCATCGGAATCGGCCTGTTATTTGTTGAGATTTAACCATATTGGGTTTTACCCTATATCGGCGGCGGCCATTTTGTATTTATACTAATTAGGGGTGTTAACGAATCCCAAAATGTGTCCTACACCAGGATTTGATTAATACCTATCAAAGGTCGTCTGTGCCAAATTTAGTGATTTATTCCAAAAGTGAACACTGTGAAGTGAAAACTGACCATAAGACAGCAAACTGTGTGTGTGCGTGTGTGTGTGGGGGGTGAGTATGTGTGTGTGTTTGTGTATATGTCTGTGTGTGTCTCTGTGCGTGCGTGTTCTGGTACTGTCCATTTCTCCCAGTCTATGACTTTGTCTTTCATGTTGAAGTCTCCAGTTATTAGGATGTGTATCACACCTCGACTGAAAGTCTAACCCGAGGATAACGTCTACGGATAGCTCGGGAAGTATGTACAATCGAACGTTTTTGTAGTCACATCCCTTTACTGTTAGGTCAACTTCACAAAACCCAAGCGCTTTAGCTGAAAGAGACGCCGAAGCCATGGAAACAACATTGTCCGAAGGGTAAGTCGTTATAGACTTTTGTCTGATAAGCTTTGGATGAATGAAGCTCTCAGTACTACCACTGTCAATCAGGCATTCAACTTCCAGCCCGTATAAGCCAATCTTACACATTGCTTTAGATAGCGCTGATGGGCCAGTTACAGACGTCACAGATGCAATAGTTGGACGATTCAGCGGATTCATCCCAGTTGATGCAACCTTGGAAACAGGTTCCGAGCGACATACTTTCGCGAAATGTCCCTTCTTTTGACATTTATTGCATATGGCTTCGCGTGCAGTACATTTTGCGCGTGGATGTCTAGCATTACCACAGAGTGGATGTCTAGCATTACCACAGAGTGGATGTCTAGCATTACCACAGAAGAAACATTTATTGTTAGCAGCGGCAGACGCAAAAGAACGATCAGTTGAATCCTCCTCAACAGCAGATTTTTGTTCACCGGCAGCGGCACTGAATGAGGGTACAGGTGGAGCACAGTACAGCTCCGAATTCTTCTGCGCCAAGTCTAATGACCTAGCCTGATCAAACATGGCCGCTAAGTCTAACGTCTTATTTTTCAAGAGTCGTTGACGGATCAATGATGATTGTAGACCGCTGATGAATGCGTCTGTGATGGATTCCTCTCGGTGTAGAGCAGCAGTAACACTTTTGAAGTTACAGTCTATGCTTAACGTTTTTAGAGCCTGTAGATATTCGTCTAAAGTTTCACCGGCTTGTTGGCGACGTGTAGCCAGGAGGTGTCGAGCGAAAATCTAATTCGTAGGTTTTATGTACAAAGCTTCCAAAGTATCAATAGGGTTTTCGTAGGTGGCACATTCCGCGATGCTCTCATAGATCTTCGGCGTAACGTAGTTAGTTAACACGCAAAGTTTATCCAGTCCTTCGGCAGGAAGAACAAACAAAAAGTTTAGGAATGTTTTCAACCAGTGCGTCCACTCTTTAGATGCTGATGATGAGTTTGGATCAGTATCAAGACGTTCTGGTCTGAGTAGCCTATCCATAGTAGCAGTGAACCACAAATAGCAATGGGCTGAAATTGTCGCAGTTTGTTTCGCCCGATTATCGCTCAGTAGAATGATTGCCGGAGGCCAGCAAGTCCACGATTGGAGTTGCTCAAGTACATATTATTTTTAGCAACTTTTATGTTGATTAAATTGATGTAATAACACAAATTCACTAATACAGCTGCAGAACTGCCAAACGCATAAACAAATTAAAAAACATTACTATGTCAAAAACCAAACGTAACACACTTGGCGGAATTCTGATCAACACCAACAGCGTCAAAGGCATCGCAAAGACAACCTAATTAAAAACAACTATTCAGTCAAATAATCCTGACATCACATTCCTAGTCGAAACCAAAATAGACGAAAACTACCCTACCTATTCGTTCCTACCACCTAACTATAACGCCATTCGAAAGGACAGAAACGCCTATGGTGGTGGAGTTCTCATAGCCTTCCACGATGACGTTGTAGCAGAACCACTTGTAAATCTAAACTCAAGCTGTGAAATAGTATGGAAACAAAATTATTTCACACGAAACTTTGCATTCTACTACAGACCCCCAGTGACCACCTCCAATCCCTTGAATCTCTCCATGAATCACTGACAAAACCGTACAGATCACAAAAACATACCCCTAATGTAGTTATAGCAGATGACTTCAACCTTCCTGGTATTGACTGGGCAAGCAGCAAACAACTGACAACAGAACTGCCAGCAAGCA
The DNA here is from genome assembly GCA_020002185.1 of Paraescarpia echinospica. Taxonomy (NCBI): domain Eukaryota; kingdom Metazoa; phylum Annelida; class Polychaeta; order Sabellida; family Siboglinidae; genus Paraescarpia; species Paraescarpia echinospica. The sequence goes on from CM034532.1 coordinate 32,454,511, forward strand.
TAGCAAACTGCTAGAAATAATGAGATAATTTGGATTACAAACATTGTCAACGATCCCACACGAGTTGATTCCGACAATATCCTTGACCTCATACTTACTTCAAATCCATCGATAATTGCTAACATTCACACCACTCCCGGCATGAGTGATCATGAAGCTGTGACCTTTAACGTAAACCTAAATCCAGTCCGTAACAGTAAACCACCACACAAAGTGTTCCAATATAAATCTGCAAACTGGGATAAAGACGACACAAAACAACTAACAACAACATACTTTGACACGAATCCAAACTCAAGAGATATCAACACAAATTTGAACTTTTTCCGGAATAATCTTATTTCATTAGTCAACAATAACATTCCCAGCCGTAACACCAAAGCAAAAACCCATCTCCCCTGGATAACACGTTAAATAATAAGATTGCAAAGAAAACGTAACAAAAGCCATAAAATGCGAAACAAACTGGACGTAACAGCGACTGGGAAAGGTTTAGGCAACTCCGAAAACAAGCCACTAAAGTTGCAACCAAATCCTACTCAGACTACCTAAACAATCACATTGGAGACAGTCAAAAAACAAACCCAAAACAATTCAAACAAACGAGAATACATTTGCATCCCTACATTGCAAGCAAAGGACTAACCAATCACAAACGATCACAACAAAGCAAATACACTTAACAACCAATTTAGTTCCGTATTTACTCAAGAAATCTACCCCATCCCCCAACTAGTTCCATCCATCTATCCCGATATCCCCTCCCTCGAAATCGGGATAGACGGAGTAATTAAGCAACTGAAAAACCTAAACCAAAATAAAGCTACAGGTCCCGACAAACTCCCACCCGGAGTCCTTAAAGAGACTGCAGTGGAAATTGCCCCCATCAGCACACACATTTTCCAGCAGTCATACAACACTTGCAAACTCCCAGATGACTGGCTCCAAGCATTAGTAACACCAATACACAAAGAAGCCACTAATCAGTCCCCGCTAATTAGAGACAAATTTCGCTAACATGCATCCGCTACAAAATTATGGAGCACATCGTTCTAAGCAATATGTGGAAACACTTACACAAACACAACATCATCCTCCACTTTCAACATGGATTTCAGCCAGGTCTGCCATCCTACTTGATTACGCCAAAGCCTTCGACAAAGTTCCCCATAAACGCCTCCTATCCAAATTAGCTTTCTGTGGAATAACTGGAAACACACAAAACTGGATCAAATCATTTCTATCCAATCGCAAACAGAGAGTCTCGGTCAGTGGATCCTGTCGGACAGAACAGATGTTGTATCTGGTGTACCACAAGGGCTCTTTCCTAGGATCTGTCCTATTTTTACTCTACATAAACGATATAAACGAAAATGTCCAATCTCCAGTACGTCTCTTTGCAGATGACATCATTATTTATCGCAAAATCACATACGAAGCCGACCACGAAATTCTCCAATCTGACCTGATCAAGCTCCAAACATGGTCTGACAAATGGCAAATGGAATTTAACATATCTAAATGTGCATCTCCCAATAACAAACCAAACCAAACCCAGACTACATTCATATTCTCTCTTTGGCATGTCACTCTCTACCGTCTCTAGCCGCCCATACGTTGGAGTAAAATTAGATTCTATACTAACCTGTGCAAACCATATCACTGACATAGCTTCCAAATCTTCAAAAATCCTAGGCATGATTAAACGAACCCTCGGACCATGCAAACCCGAGGTAAAAGAAACAGCCTATAACATGCTAATCCGACCAAAACTCGAGTATTCCTCTCCTATATGGAATCCACACATTGCCACCCAAATTAAACACCTTGAAAGAGTGCAACACTGTGCTGCCAGATTTGTCAAAAATGATCATAGACGCGAAACAAACTCAGCAGACCTAATAGCCGCCTTTGGATGGCCAACTCTTGAATGACGACGCATTATCAAACAAGCCATGACAGTTTACCAAATATTAAGTAACATAATCAACATCACACCCCACCAGGTCTACTAACACAGTAACAAAACCGTGGCCACTACGTAGCACATAGGTGATGCTTCAATGCAGCAGTGTCCTCTTTCTACCCCCGAGCAGTTCGAATCTGGAATATGATCCCGTCACAATTTATTGAACTAGAAAATTGAACTAGCATTTCAAACAGCAATCATGAACCTCCTTTTCATCACACCCAATCACATAAAGTGCCTATAAAAAAACTACCCACAACGCATGCGCATACACAAGTACCATAAAACTCCTGCGTTATTTCATGTTTGGAGTAAATCGTCTAAGATCTAAGCAACAGCAGAACGATTGTAAGCCTCGAGAACGACGAAAACACCAGCAGATCATACACCAACCATCTGTGTCTCTTCCTCTGCCTTGCCTTCAGTCGAGGGTGCGACAATGTCGATCTAAAATTAGTTTTAGAAAAACGTTGACGACCCTTTTATATAGTAGATTGGTGGCTCATGGACACAATCTTTACGTTGCGGCTTAATATTATTAATGCATAATATTTATTTATTGTATTTACAATTTTTACATATATAATATTGTTTTAAATCGTACTTTTGTATATACTATTATTACTTATTCACTATGTTTTGAGGACCACATTGGGAATAAGTATACTATGTGCACTTTTATGTGCTAACCTCGGAATTATTATATATATTATGTCATATTTCTTCTAATTATGTAATGCATGTATATAACTTTACTGAATAAACTCACACAAGAAGAGATTCACAGTACAACGATGTCGCTGTCGTTTGCAATGCTCAGTATGCGCGGGTAGCCTTGTGATACTGCATTTGTCGCATGCAATATAACTCTCGTATCGAACTCTTCGTGGCTGCATGGACTGAGAGAATTCTTCGTTCGAATCACAGGGTCGTCATCGCATGGTGCAGGATTCGATCTGGAGGACGTTCTTATCGCAAGTTGTAGTAACGACCATCCCCTCGTAGAAGACGGACTGGGCGATCAGTCCTGATAGATACTGGAACAGTTCCACCTTACTGGTTTCGTTGCGCAGATAGCTTTTCCAGTTCTTCGGAATTTTTCCAATCCCATAACTTTGTAATCGCTGTCGGACTCTTGCTCCTCTTTTCTCTGGCCGGCACGTTCAGGTTGTCTGAAAGATACTGCTCTCATATGACACCAACATGTTTAGTCGAGACCAGTGAAGGGAATCACCTTTTCTCAGCATAATCGCGGAATATTTTGATGCTCCTCTCCCGTCTTATGAAATGCACCATATCAGCACCATCAATCAGATTCGTGTCAGCCTCATCCAAGTCGGATAGTAACTATGCTTCCAATTATGGCAACATATCGGACTTTTGGCCTCTTCGCAGACTGCCGTTTTGATAAGGACGGTGGGTCTTCAGCATTCTCGATTTCAAACACAGCGTGCAGCGCGATGTAGCAGTGTCCTACTAGGTGCAGTTCTTCTTTGGTGCTACCGACATGCTTGCTTTGGGTTTTTTGTATTGATTGCTGGGAAGGGGGATTTTCTTCTTCTTGATTGGCTCATGGAAGGCGACTGCTTGAGAATGCAGGCTTGACTTACTTAACTTTGCATGACTTAATTGCTTAGCCCAATGTGACCGCTCGCTATCCTCCTGGGTGTATTGGTCGTCTGGGGACATAAGCGACGCTGCAGCTGTGATGTTTCGCCATTCTTGTCCGTCCGTGGCTAAGGTGAGGAGCTCTGGTCCACTCCTCTACGTTGTCAAACCAACATTTTCTCTGTTGTCCGCAGCCGCGTCTGCCCTCCACGGTGCACTGAAGAATCGTTTTCGGGAGGCTGGCATGTCTTGTTATATACCCGAACGATGCCAGTTTTCTTTTCATGACAGTTGCCAGTAGAGGGTCTTGTGGGCCCACCAGGGATTTGATCTTGCTCAGCACATATTCGTTGATCATATGCTCCATGTAGGAAATGTGGAGCAGCTTCCTTAAGCACTTGATCTCGAAGGCTTTAATCGTTTTCTTTGTGTGAGCATGGAGTGTCTATGTCTGAAAGATGAATAGTACAAATGATCTGAACAAACTGTACTTGGTTGTGAAGCTTACGTTACTACTTCTTCAGATACTCTCCAACCTTGCTGTTGCTGCAGTTGCTGGCTGAGGCGATCCTGATATGTATTTCCGTGGTGCATTTTTGTACGGTGTATCTATGACTTGAATCAGTCCTTCCTGAAAGAAAGTTTATTCAACAACAACAACAACAACAACAACAACAACAACAAAATACATGCGAAGTATGGTTTGCTGCTGCTGCTGCTGCTGCTGCTGCTGCTGCTGCTGCTGATGCCATTCTCAAACTAAAAAAAACTGAATAAATACAACATGAATTATAAATAAATTACAAAATAATATTCACAACTCATATATAAACTTGTTACCATAGTGCTCGTGCTACTAATACATGAGTGTAACTAAACATCATCTTCAATTAACAATTCACAAATATGTAGTAATGACAATTTGAGTATGTTTTTAAATTGTGTTAAACTTGGAAGCTGAGTCAATTTATTTGGTAAATTGTTCCACGTTTTTATACCCTTGACGGTGAGTGCCAGCAGTCGGAGGGTGGTGTTTGTCTTTTTAACATAGAACAGTCTGGTATCATGTATGTGTATAGCTGCGGTTGGTTCAAATAATGCTTGAACACGACCATATAAAGAATGGTTGTTTGCTTTATAAAGAATAATGATAGTCTTGTATTTAACAAAATCATGAAATTTAAGCATGTTTGAGAGATTGAAAAATACAGATTATGATCATGGTAATTAAGGTTATAAATAATCCGTATAGTTTTTTTCTGTAACATAGATAGTTGTCTGAGTCCTTATTGATAAATATTTCCCCAGATCTCACAGCAATATGACATGTGGTTCAACAAGTGAATTAGATAATGTGTGTAACGTTTGACAATCAAGGATATGCCTAGTTTTATACAAAACTGCTACGCTTTTTGATTCAACCATTTTTATGTGTTCTCGCCATGTTAAGTTTTCGTCAATGGTTACTCCAAGGAATTTTTTATATGATACCTGCTCAATGTTTGTCCCATTAAAAACTATCTTCACATCTGTTCTAGGTTTTTTTTAATTGTTAAACGTTATAAAATGTGTTTTGTTCACATTAAGCGATAATTTGTTCGCTCGGAACCACAGGTCTAGTTTTCTTAGTTCTTTGTTAACAACAGTGCTTACATAATCTGTGTTACTAGCGGAATAATTTTTTTTGTATCATCAGCAAACAAAATAATATCAAGCAATTTTGAGACTTCACGCAAGTCATTTATGTACAGAATAAATAATAACGGGCCAAGGATTGAACCTTGCGGGACTCCACACTTGATTTCCTTTTGTTCTGAATTACTGTTGTTATAGCATACATCTTGTCTACGGTTGGCTAAGTAGCTTTTTATCCAGTGCAGAGCCAGACCCCTTACTCCATAGCATTGGAATTTACTTAGCAGTATGTCGTGGTCAACAGTGTCAAAGGCTTTTTTTAGGTCGGTAAAGACACCAATCGTGCTTTGCATTTATCCGTTGCGGAAGTAATCTTTTCGACAAATTCTGTTAAAGCAATTGAAGTTGAGTGATTGCCCATCTGTCAATATGCGTCGTGTTTCAAAGAAAGACGTTAGCCTTTTGTTGAATATGTTTCCAAGTATTTTTGAAAATTGGAATAAAAGAGATATAGGTCTATAATTACAAAATTAAAAACGATCTCCTGACTTAAATATAGGAATGACGTTTACTAATTTCATATCATTTGGAAATGATCCGCTGATCAAAGATCTGTTAAGAATGTGGGTTAGCGGTTGTACAATTTCCTTTATTACATGCTTAGCTGTTTTCATGCTGATTTCATTGTGTCCGTGTGAAGTTTTACGTTTGCACCCAGACACAATTTCGAGTACTTCTTGCTCAGTAACGGGGGACATATATATTGATTGTGATACAGTACGTTTTACAAAGTCGGTTGGCTATGAGGTTGAAAAATTTAGTACCTATGTCGACAAAGAAATTGTTAAAACGATTAGCTATTTCTTTATTTTCTAATACTACTAGGTTTTCACCAACATGACACTTGTTCAAAAATGTGGTATCAGATTTTATTTTATTTATTATGATGTTAAGAGTTTTCCAAGTTTCTCTTATATTAGTCTTACAATCGTCGAGTTTTTTTCTGTTATATTTTTTCTTTTCTAGACATATTAATTTTGTTAACTTATTTTTGTAGCGGCTTTCTGTTAATTCTGTCATATTTTTTAGAAACGCTAAGTACAGGTTATTCTTCTTTATGCAAGCGTCCTCTTGATAACCAAGGTTTATCACTATTTTTTGTTTTTCCTGAATACGTTGTCATTTTGACAGGACAGGCATCGTTATAAGTGTTACTTAGAATTTGCATAAAGCGCGAGAACGCTAAATCAGGGTTTGACTCGTTCATTACAGTGTCCCAGTTTGCATATTTGTGCTTAAATTTGTTTAATCAGTCCTCATCTAACGTTCTGTTATATTTATATGTTGGATCATTGTTAATAACCGCATAAGTATTGTTGTCACACAGGACGAAAATTGGCGTATGGTCTGTAGCACAATTTGTTTCTACACAGTTCAGAACAGAAAATGTTATCTATTATACTTGCAGTCGTGCTTGTTATTCGTGTGGGCCTGATGATCAAGGGATATAATCCAGAGTTGAATATTTGATCAATGAAGTATTTTGATTCAGCTTGCTCTTCGCAGTGCAATAGGTCAATATTGTAATCACCACATATATAAAAAAATTGCTGGTGAGATTTCCCAGTATGAATGAGAGTTTGTCATAACATTTGCTGATACTGGTATTCGGTGCTCTATACATATAACCGACATTGATTTTTTGTGTTTACTCATTTGTATCTCGATAAAGATGCTTTCAAAACAGTCATCAACAGCATACGATATGTTCCTTAAACAAATATCAGAAGACTGGCAAATATCCTCGATGTTGAATCCTCAGAGGACCTGCCATAGTCTATGTTGCCAGACTCTGTCAAATGCTTTCTTGAAGTCTATGAAGTTGTGAACGAGATCTCGCTGGTGTTGTATATGTTTCTCTGTGATGACTCTGATGTTGAAGATCTGCTCGACTATGCTCCTCCCCGCTCTGAATCCTGCTTGTTCTTCAGCTAGGAGTTCTTTGGCCATGGACGTTAACTGGTTGAAAATTACTCTGAACATGATCTTGCTGCGATGGCTGAATATTTAACAAGATTGCCACCCAGATAATTAACTCTAGGTGGCAGGTGGACAAGGAAGCCCCTTGGCTTATCGAGAGGCCGACCCTTTTATCTATGTGTATCCCGCCCATCTGCGGTATGTGTCGATTTTATTTTTAAACATATTCACGCTACTAGCACCCACACAATCAGCAGATAATCTGTTCCATTTATTTACAGTCCTTTGTGAAAATGAAAACTTTCTTATATCTAATCTACTCTGCTCCTTTGCTAATGTAACTTCATGTCCTCTAGTCCTTCTATCTTTCTTAATTGAAAAAAATATATTTCTATCAATATTTTCATAACCATTCAATATTTTAAACACTTATATCTGATCTCCTCTCAATCTCCTGGTCTCTAGTGTTGTTAAACCGCATTTTTTAGGCGTATTTCGTAACTAAGATCCCTCAGTTTTGGTATCATTTTAGTTGCTCTCCTCTGTACTCTTTCTAGCATATCTATGTCCTTCCTGCGATATGGCCTCCACGCTTGAATACAATATTCTAAATGAGGCCTAACTTTTGTTTTGTACAGCGGTATTATTAGCTCTTTTTCCTTGTACGTTATGTTTCGCCTAATTAATCCAAGGATTTGATTTCCCTTTGAAGCTGCAATTCCGCACTGCTCTGAAACCTTCATATCAGCACTAATGGTCCTTTTCTTTTACAGTAGTACTTAGTACAGTACCCCCATTGTCTATTCTACCTCTTCGTTCCCATGTCCTGTGTGGAGGCATTTACATTTCCCAAAATTGAACAGCATTTGCCACTTTTCAGACCATTTGATCAACCTGTCAAGATCGTCTTGTAAATGCTGTCTATCTTCATCACTTTTAATCCTTCTAAACACTTTTGTATCATCCGCAAATTTCAACACCTTGCTTGTTATTTCATCATCCAAATCGTTGATATATATTAAGAATAATATAGGTCCTAATACTGATCCCTGTGGTACCCCACTCAATACCGATTTCCAGTTTGAAGCCTCCCCATCAACTACTATACGTTGTCTTCTGTCAATCAGCCATTGTTTTATCCAGTTTATTATACCATTTCCTATGCCATGGGCCTTTAGTTTCAGCAGTAATCTTTGATGTGGTACTTTGTCGAAAGCTTTTTGAAAATCTAAGTAGACGATATCTACTGGTGATCCCTCATCTACCCACTTAGTATATGCTGATCTTTCGATAGTTCTTGCACTGTTTGAGGTTCCCTTTCTTGGGCAAAATTATGAGCAACTGTTTCCACTCCTGTAGCCACTCTTTGGTCTCCAAAAATGTCTGGCACAAGATTGTGAGGAGTTGCACACCGCTCTGCTGTCAATAGCAGGAGACCAGTGTCCTGTCTAACCTGGCCACTCCACCTCTTTCGTGGTCTTCATCGTGTTCTGTGTCTTTTAAAGTATTCCTTTAAAGCTGTCTTTATGAGGTTTTCGTTTGGCATACAGCAGACATGTCCAACCACCGGAGTCTTCTATGTCTGACGATATCTGAGATGGATTCATGGGTGAATGTCTCCTTTCTGGTCAGGCTATTTCGTAGTCTGTCTGCCCTAGTAACAACGCATCTCAAAAAACTTCAAGAGATTGCGTCTCTTGCGATCGCAGTGTCCAGATTTCTGCACCATAGATTGCTACAGGCAGTATAAGTGCCCCATATAGTCTGGCTTTCATTCTTATTGTGATGCCTATGTTTTTGTGATGACGCGCCTACCATCTCAGGCGGTCCCTCACAAAAGCCGAATGCTGTTTCTTTCCATCTTCATGGGCGCACACGATACGTTGGGCGACCGCCTTTGACATGACCTCTTTGGTATCGAAATGATGACCTCGTCGCTGTCTTGATCAAAGTGGTTCCCCGTCTCATGGGTGCTGCGACGAGTGTCTGCTGCAAACCTATTCTGGACGTTTGGAATATGATAATGATACTTGGGAATAGAGCCTTTGCTTAGAGGCATGCCAACCTCAAACTCCACGATGACCCGTGTAACTTCCGGCACTGCCACAGACCACTCTGTGAAGACGCACTCATTTTTTAGATTAACACTAACTCCCAACTAACACCATAATAATATATGACATTGGTTCATTTCGTATCTGATGTTGTGCTACGCCTGATATGATTGTTTTATCTATAAACATGATTGAATTTGCCCATCTCCAATTCAATGGCCGTTCCATTTTAAAACAAGATAGTTCCTGATATTGTTTCCGTTATTTCGGGTTGCACTAACTTTAATACAATTGTGGTTAATCTCGAAATGTGCGCCATTGAATGCTGATGTTGATAGACTCGGCATTCATGATTTTGACTTGATCGGTTTGAAATATGGTAACAATATACATATTGTGCAGCACTTAGAGATCATCATCTTGACCTTCTGGACTTGACCTTGACATCATGGAGACAGAAGAGACATTTATTTTAGAATAGTATGATCTGATCTATCACGCAATACATCTGACACAAGATAAATAGCTCTAAGGTCAGTTTTATTGGCAAAGTATAGCTATGTTGACCTTGGATAATGATGAAAACCTCTTCAATCGATCGGACATTTCCAAAACTATCATAATACATACCAAACTCATCGGAATTGGCCTGTTATTAGCTGAGATTTAACCATATTGGGTTTTACCCTATATCGGCGGCGGCCATTTTGTATTTATACTAATTAGGGGTGTTAACGAATCCCAAAATGTGTCCTACACCAGGATTTGATTAATACCTATCAAAGGTCGTCTGTGCCAAATTTAGTGATTTATTCCAAAAGTGAACACTGTGAAGTGAAAACTGACCATAAGACAGCAAACTGTGTGTGTGTGTGGGGGGGGGGGTGAGTATGTGTGTGTGTTTGTGTATATGTCTGTGTGTCTGTGTGTGTCTCTGTGCGTGCGTGTTCTGGTCCTGTCCACTTCTCCCAGTCTATGACTTTGTCTTTCATGTTGAAGTCTCCAGTTATTAGGATGTGTGTCACACCTCGACTGTTGTCAATATATAATTTGTTTTGTTTTTTAATTTGATTGTAAACGAGCGAACTGTTCGTTAAAATGTGAAGATGTGATGGGAAACATATGCATATCGCGTGAACACAAAGGAAAGGTGCTCTGTCCATGCGTGACCCCAACATATCTGCATGACCTAGATACTATGGCAATGACAGAAAAAAAATAGGAGAGAGTACATGTTTGCGAAAACAACTAGGTCAGAAGAATAGCGGTATTGAAAAAAAAGTGGTAAGCGAAGGATGGAGGAGCTGATGGAGGAGTAAAAGAAAGCTTTAAGAAGAAGCTGGTGAGGAGTCGACTGAAGTGGGCTGGCCATGTCCCAGCTAGCATGCCGTCCTCCGTCCGAGGACGGATCTGAGCGGCTGACAGGCGGCAGTCCTTGGCACACGACAGCCGCCTGCCAACCGCCCCCAGGCCGCTTTTTGCCCCAGGGCTCTAAAACACAACCTTTTTAATTTAAAACACAAATCTGCATCAAATTGCAATTTTAGTTTAGAATATATGTTTGCACATACAAAAGTGACACACAACAAAAGCCCTAACCGTCATATTCTATATTCATTATGGTGCTGTAAATAGGAGAGATGTTCCTGTGTCATAGTTGTGCGAAGCGTATTCTTGATGCTTGTAAATTTGAAAACGAAACTCCTCACTGTTGATGTTGTTGACCATCAACAGTACGTATATATCTATCTAGGCATATGCGAAATGCTATTTTAACATTAGGAAAAGCATCATTAACTCGTTTATCAACTATCAATATACTCATACAGGATGTGTTCTACGCCAAGCCCCGGTTCTGCTAACGTTTTAATTTATGCATGTATAATGTGTGTGTATATATATATATGCATATATATATATATGTGTGTGTGTGTGTGTGTGTATATATATATATATATATATGGGTAATATATAACTGATTAAATTAAAGTTTTTCGGTCTCCTAAGTGTTTTTCTTCAAATAAGTGAACACAAATTTAGCCAGTTTGTCATTGTATAATTTGTAGTAGGAACCTACATAAAATCGTCCATGTCCACGCGTTACGCCTATTAGAATAAAACATTTAGACATGTAGACTCTGGTGTCATTAGGGTCACATGCTTATCTTTTACACCTTTTGTATAGTTCATGCTATACAATCTTTGTTCAAATTGTTTGATTAACGAGATTTACTAACGAGTTTTACACTTTATTGCACATGTATAATTACACATTAGCAAAAAAACGGAATCCAGCATCATTAATTTAAAAAAACTATGAACTATTGCCGTGTTTGCTGGTTGACTGAAAATGCACCTTAGCTCCGTACAATGCATCATTCAAGCCATCTTAGCATTACCGACAATACTTCATTGGCAGCAACACATACAATGTTAATACGTTGAAAATAATACAATTTGTGTAACAACTCAGACCTATAGGCAAGTTGTGTAGGAGAAGGAAACGGTGAGCTAAACCACTGGTAGACGTATGTAACACAAACACTAGCTAGAACTACAGAAACACCTGATGGAGAGGGGAGAGAGAGGGGAGGGAGGGATAGAGGGAAGGAGGGAGCGACGGAGCGAGGGAGGGAAAGCGAGAGAGGGAGAGAGAGAGAGAGAGAGAGAGAAAGCGAGAGAGAGAGAGAGAGAGAGAAAGAGCGAGTGATTGGATAAGTGAGTGTGCACGAGAGTGGCGTATTGAAATTAGTAACATTTTAAAAACTACATGAATATAAATATATCATTTGAACTGGAAACTGTGGAAAACTTATATATTAAATTAACATGACAACAGCGTTATATCAGTGAAGACAATGTGCTAAATTATCAAGTTGGCATAGCATGAGAACAGTTAATGCTAAATGAAACAATAATTAACCGATTAACCAGTAGTAATCAGCAACATCCAAGGGTAGTCAGTTCAATGAACCAAACGTATCTAATTGGTTGGATCCATTTTGTCCTCCTCCAGCACATTGAGTAACTGTTTGGTGAGGACAGACAGAATGTAGTCAAGTGAATCCATGTATCCACGCTGAATCCATTTCGGGATTGTCAGACGGGCATGCTGGAACCCCAACTTCTGCAGAATGAAGTCAACTCCAACTGGTTCAATCTTCTTCCCACCCAGTGATATCAACCTGCAGGTATTGCATACCGATATAGGCCCGTACTGTATTGTTTGCAAGGAATACCGTATTGTTTGCAAAAAATTATCGACCAATAAATCAGACTTACTTCAGTCAAATTCAGTCATTAAATGAAAGAGTGCTTCTGTTAGAGCCATGAAGACTTGCACCATGATTTACACCATGCAAGTTGAAGATTGCCATAATCATTACTTACGGATTTATATTATATATTATACAAGTTACATTTAATGTACATGGTACATAGACTCTGTGTTGAAATAAAAGGAAACAAAATTATTTGTTTGCTCCTACGCATCAAAAGACGTTAATAAAAGCTAACCAGTACTAAACTACAATAATCAATACTATGTTTATTTACTAGAATAACTTTGTTGAAGACACGTAATTTACTACTGCTACTGCTGCTACTACTAGTACTGATACCAGTACTGATACTATTACTACGACTATTACTACTACTACTACTACTACTACTACTACTACTACTACTACTACTCCTACTACTACAACTACTACTACTACTACTACTACTACTACTACTACTCTCCTAGCTGCCTTATTTTTCTGTCCATATAGCTGCTGTATGGACAGAAAATATCTGATATCCTCTGCTGATCCAATGAAAACATCCTTAAAGTGCTTCCACTCTTCCTCCACAGTTCCTATTGTTGGCCGCAGTTTATCATACTCTGATGTCTATTCTAGTTATATTGTGAATATTGTGAATTACTGTGTACAAGTACCTATAAAAGGTTGATCAGGTAAACTATGTATAGTTTTATGATGTGTGTAGCCAAATCGGGCAATGCAGCATTACAGAGTATTATGAATAATTATATATTATACACATCACCTCTGTGCCATTATTGATAACATGTTTATATACCCAGTATTTAGTTTGTAGTCACAGTCCAATCAATATTTTATATATGGATCTAATATTCCAGAATAAAGTTATTGAATTTAATATGATGCATACAACCAACTTGCTGAAGTGATGGATACTACCTGGTAGATGGCAATTGATACCTTCTTTTTATATACACCAAGACATTGCATTATTCATGTTGTTTGAACTAAAAAAAATGTATTTTCTATTTCTAATCTGCATGATATCGTCAACGTTATTACTGCTTAAAATACCCGTACATATATGCCGTGTAGTACTAGACTAGACAGTACAACTAAGCAGAAGCGTGTAATAGTTTATTCTGTTGATAAAAGCAGACAGGTGCATAGTAATATAGAATCCTATAATAGGCTATAATTTCTTTTACATCACGCCAATGTCCTCGGAATCCTGAGGTTGCAATGAGTGATGCAATAACAAAACGAAAAAGGATTGGGCATTTTTAAGATCGGTACATTGTGAAACAGATATATACAGACTAACAGACTGGATAAGCAACATGAAAAAGATAGGTCGGCACTTGTGTAGAATCCGGACCCACCTCGATTTCGCCGTTATAACTTGAGTTTTGCCTAACTTTGATACCTCAGAGCGTTAGTTGTTCCATCATTCATATAACGGCGAAATCGAGGTAAGGCCGGATTCTACACAATGCCGATAGATTTTTAGATGACGTCCAAATTTAAATGTAATTATGTTATCGCTTTCGCCTGATACCAACTGGCTTCTGTCAAAGTTAACTCGTTCAGATTTCCGATATAAACAACGCAGCAATAAACATGGCCGCTGGTATTAAGTGATACAGCCAGAACTGATACAGCGCTTGAAAACTATGCTTTTTCTAAAACCACATGTTTTCGTAACTATTAAAAGTTAACCAGTATATTTCGAAGCTGTTTAAATAGCCAGGAAAATACACATTACAAATGAAATTAAGATGTCGCTCTATAGTCGCATTTAGTGATATAGACCATGTCGCCGTATGGTCGGTATTTTTCATACAATTTGACTGTAACTCTATAGCGACACTGGAAAGATACAAAAGTTGCATTAATGTCATCACAGGGACACAGATGAATTTTAAAATAGAAATATTGCTTATAGTTACAATATCACGTCTCTTGATGCAGTTATAATATACATATATATAAATGTAATTTCAAATTGTCTTCGGATAGCCGGATTTGCAGGATGGTCTTAATAATAATGTATGTACGTATGTATGTATGTATGTATGTAAGTACTGTATGTATGTATGTATGCATGTATGCATGCATGCATGTATATATATATATATATACATATACAGTATATATATATATATATATAACGTTAGAATGTCAGTTGGGGATATGAACACACCTGATTGTAGGTTCCAAATGCCAACTGTTGCAGCAGAAATCTCTGCGGTCAAGTGTCAACATCTCGGCAGGGCTAACAACTGTTGGTGTCCTGGTAGATTCTGGCTTCGTTGTCATTTCAGATTCTGGAAGAAGGCAGTCAGTCACATTCGCGGTTATTGTATGGTTAATACTACCAAACATGTCCTCGGTACGATTTAGAAATGAAAAAAAATTGAATTTAATATAATAAAAAATTGCATTTTGTTGCGAATGTAGATATGTTGAGGTTCTTGGAACAAACAAATATTATAATCCAATCCATCCATGGATTACCACAATAACCATAATGATTTTTACAAATTTTTGCAACGCGTCCTACGTTATCTGTCATCTTGTCTTATTAAACGTAACTTAACACACTTAAAAATAAACATTTTAAAATGAAAATGATGCCTAGTTCAAAGTGAGGCACTGGCCATGGCGTAGTGTCCAGTAAATGTAGGCATAACAAAAAGTATATAACATAACATAACAAAATAGCAACAAAAACCTACCAAACAATTATTGCTAAAACAAAGCAAATACATCTAATTTAGTTCGGTTAAAGGGGTCTTCACGTTGTATCATAGTTTTTTATGTGGCTCTTATTTCTAATTTGACACGACCTTCTAAATAATAACTAGTTCTTTTAATGCCGTGAATAAGAGTTCAGCAGGCGCTCCCATGTAATAGGAAGTCTGGGTTTTGGACCTGTATTGATAGTGGATATTGGAGGACCGCCTGGCGGTTATCTTGAAAATGGCACCCGTCTTGGATTTCCAATCATGACTAATAACATCAGTGATCAGTTTTTTTTAAATATGCTATTGACGGAAAATATTGAGTTGACCGGCCATTTTTTATTTATTCAAATTCAATATTCCTCCAATCTAGATTTTGTCCGATTTGTTTATATTTTGTTCGGTAGCTGTTTGGGGCATGTTTTTTGTTTTGAGTCCCACAAAATAACTAGTTCATGTAATGCCGTGAATGGGAGTTTACGTATACGAAGTTTAAAATAAATTTAAAATTCATTTTACTTAGTCTTTAAGCATATTCAGCCTTACCTGTTCCGTCCGCTTGCATATAGCTAGTGATAAGGTCGTGGATAAAGAAAATAATCTGTGCATCCATTGATATGAACAGGTGATCCATGAATTCAGTGTTGAAAGAGCAGTCTACCACTGGGCTAGGTTCTGTTCACGTATAAACAACGCACGCATCATATACCAACTTTACAATATATATATATACAAACTGTAAGTAACACAACTCTTGAGGCAGAGGATAAAACAATGGATCTTAATGGACCATAAAAATAAAAAGGTGGCAGAGGCTTCCATGATCGTTGTTTTAATGCGGCCAGGCGTCTGGTGTGTGTGTGTGTGTGTGTGTTTGTGTGCTTGTGTGTGCGCTGATGCGTGTGCGTGTGATAGTTCATTTTTAAAATTCGTTTTAGATTTAGAATGGCATGTTTTTTATTTTGTTTCCATGGAAAGCCACAAGGCAGCCGTCTGACGTCTAAGCTGACGGCTCTATTTAAGAGTGCATCTAGGTGTGAGAGCATTTCTTCATACATGCTAAAAAGTTAACTTATGGTCCTACAGTTAGAAAAACCAATATAAATGCCGAACATAGCAACGAAGTCAAAACATGTATTCTATTCCAATTATTGTATACAATTGTTTAGCTAACGTTTCCTAAATTACTCGAAACAACGGAATGCTCATCTTCAACCAATAGGCTATAAATGGTACGATTTACTACTGTAGGAATGGATACTGCGTTATATAAAAAATTACCTTTTTACATTTGACGTAGGCCAACTGCGAAGTGGCGGACCCATCAATTGCATTGTAACTATGCCCATAAATCGAGATTAACTAAACGTATGTACATAACGTAAACAAATAGCGTGACTACTGGCAATATTAATAGCAGTTACTAAACTTACCTAGTTGCATGCCTAAATTAAATTTACTAACTTACCAAGTCTCATGCCTAAATTCAATGTACTTGACTTATGGTCTTACCGGTTTCGGTTGGCTCATTTGGTCCCTGCTCGTGCACTGTTTTCACAAGTATTTTAAGTGCCGGCAGCATGAAGATGATCTCTTCATTGTGAGCGTACTGGCGTTTGATCTCACCGACATGAATGTTTGATCTAGCGCTCCTGACGATAACTGGCGAAACAGTTCCGCCATATTGCGTTTCAGGATATTTCAGGAGACCTGAAACAAAAAGACAGTTTCTTTTTTCAGTAATGGTAGATATGATAATGGCAAATAAGCATAAAAGGAGGTTACCTCCTTGATACTTCCATGCATACGAGAACCTAATTTTTGCTTATCTGCCATTATCATATCTATCATTACTGAAAAAAAGCAACTGCCCTTTTGTTTCAGGTCTTCTGAAATATATATATATATATTGGAAAAATTTATTCGACAATAAACAAACAAAAGCACACAATGCAACATAACTTTTACAATAGTTAGTTTATGTCGGGAGACTCTCACTAAGGCTCAAAAGCCACTAGCGTGAGAGCCACCCACGGAAAAAGAATATTTACTGCAATTAGTCATAGTAAATTATTATTCAGTAGACTAGTTTTATGTCATTCATGTCCGTATTCTCCCACTGTGGTGCATACCACAAAAATATGAAGCGATTCGGTAGAATTTACACAAGATCGCCATAATCCAGCACAATAATGATGAGCCTACATGTGATTTATCAATGGCTATTTCATAGGAAAACATTTCATTGGAGAACAGAATACCGTGCTCGATTTACACTAAAATAATAGTTTGCTTTTAGTCGCAATTCAAACATTATGAAAGACGAGACACGACACAGCTACTGATAGGTTAGTATAAACAGAGGCAGGTTAGATCTTCATAACCGAGGCTGCTCTGTTTCGGGAATACACAGGGAAATCGGCCTATTAGTAAATAAAGAGAGAGAAATAATTAAGAAATCTTAGTGGTTTCGAATCAATTTATACAAATACAAGTGTGTAGGCTCTTTATTATATAATACAAATATTCACTTTCAAAAATTACAGATTATTGCGTTGCCTACTTGTATAGCAATTAACAATTGCGCAAGTCTCTTGGTATTGATCCAAAACATATTTCTTCAGATATAAAGAGAAACCGTGACTTTTTTCGTAATTCTAGGTGGCATGTTTCTGAGTAGAGCTGACAGGTAGTATCTGATATACTTTCTGGCTCGGGGGTAGTATCTTGTATACCTTCTGGCTCGGGAGGTACGGCTGTACGGAATAGAGAGGTAATGAATGCCTAGTGTGATGGCCATGGTGTGTAGTATATTGTGAAAATATAGATTTACAGTAAGAAGGAACGCTACTATTCACAAATTTATGATAAAATATCAGACATTTTTGAGTGAAAATGTCGTCGACTTTCAATAAGTGTAGCGATTTCATTAGAGATTCTGTATGGGATTATACGAGATTATATTCGCTATGGGTTATAATTCTTATTGCCTTTTTCTGCAATTTCGAATTAATTGAAATGTGGCGCAATTAACGAATTATACATTATCTTTAGAGCACATGTAGGTAAGAAGTGCTTTAACTTATTTAATATACCAAGAGTTCGTGATATTTTGATGGCAATTGTATCAATGCGAGCTATCCAATCTAATGATTCATGGGTAGCTGTGCCTAAGAAGTTAAATTCTTGAACACGATCAATGTGTTGGACATCTATTTTTAGCGTTAATTCCAGTTGTGGAAAATGAAACAACATATATTTCACCTTGCTAGCATTAAGAGACAGTTTCTGTACTGATAACCATTCACTTATTTTTTCCAATTCCTTATATATGTTGATGCTTAAGGTGATGTTATCAAACACATCTGAAGTAGATGGGAAGGAACAGAGTGGACCTATTACGGTAGTGTCATCGGCGTATAATATCGCATTGAATTTAGGATAAATAACAATGAATATAGGATAAATAACAATGGTCCCAACATGGAACCCTGAGGGACACCTGTAGAGATGGGTAATTTATCGGATATTAGATCACCGAATTGTACAAATTGGAGCCTATTTGTAAGATAACTGATTAACCAGTGTAACGGTGCAAATTTATGGAGATTGAGTCATGTCCTGCACTATGTTTGGGTCAAATTACTTTACAACTGACAATATTTCTTTTTCTGTAACATGTCTGAATATAAAAGTGAACGGAGATTTGTCCTTTAGGTAGCTAATAAATGCCCTTGGTTGTCTATTAAAGGATATTTTTCTGCCAGTTTATTGCCGATATTTTCAAAGAATTCATTAATTTATTTTTTGCGCGATTTCCCTTTTGTCCGAGATATGGACTCCGTTTATATAAACAAAAATTAGGAAATTCAAATTATTTATGGCTTTTATTTAAGAGTTGTTTAATGGTATCCCAAGTTTTTCTTCTGTTAGATTTATATTGATCAAATAAGCTTGTGTAGTGAATACGAAGATTTATCAATGACTGATTGTAAGATATGTCATTTTGTGCAGTCTGTTTTAATTTGCGATACAGTTTGTCTTTATGTTTTATTGAGTTGATTATACCAGTAGTACATCCAGTTTGATTGTTTGTGTTTGTATTTTCTGTATCTAATAGTTTTTGCAGGAAAATGTTATTCATACTGTCGGGAGAGTATATCTTCAAGTAAATTATAATTAGTGTTTGGATCTGACACCTTACTTAGATTTTATTGATCCAGGATGATTGCCTTACATATTCATAATGTTGTTTTGTTACCTTTTCATTGTTTGTCCTGATTGTCACCCATTTGGGAGTTAGTTGTTTAGATAGCAGTGTATCGAGAATTATGAAATACGGTAAATGATCAGATATGTTGTTCATAATTATATCTGCTGTGGGAGCTGTGGTGGCATTTGAAATCTTACATAATATCTGGTCAATAAGTGTGCATCTATTTTGAGAGAAACGAGTCGGCAAGGTAATTTTATGATAAAGTCCATTTGTACAGAATAAATCAAAATAGTCGCCGACTTTTTGTTCGTTGTTCACTTTCAACAGTTCAATGTTAAAGTCGCCTGTTATTATAGTTTCTGCATTCTCCTTTCCCAATTTTTAAAGTATCGGTGCAAATTCTTCTATAAATGTGGATATATTTAGTTTCAGCGATCTGTATATGTATCCTATTGTGATGTGTTTATTTAGATTTGCATCAAATACATTAATAAAAAGCCCCTACCAAACATCGGATGAGTCATATAATTGTTTTACAATATATGAATAACGTACATGTAAATATATTAGGACCGGAGTATTTTTGCTTTGATGAATGATGTTGTAATTTTGGTAATTGATATTGAGATACGTCTACGTCATCAGAAAGCCAACTTTCTTGAAAACATATGGCACTGAAACCGGCGTCTTAATTGATTAGCTCTAGCAAGATTGAGTAAATGTAGTTAAATATTTAATTAAAGCTTTGAACATTTAAGATGAAAATAGTAAACGTATCTATGGTAGTAGCGAGAGGATCTTTTAAGTATGTAATGTCTATATAGGGTGAGTGAATAAGTACTATTAAGTCGTCTAATTTATCATCTGCATCACCGAGAATAGGGAGGTCGGAAGAAATCTCAGGCAAACTGCACCTGTGCTATTTAGTAAAGTATAAACGTAATATTAATGCAAATTTGGCGCAGATACACCTTTGCCCATTTTTGCACCAAGCTCGAACGTAGAGGTACCCCATGTTCGGTAACGATTTTTTTCTATTATCACTTACATATATATGTAAGTGATAATAGAAAAAATTCGTACACATTATTGCAATATTGTATTCTGAAGATGTGTTTTAGCCATGCATATGCACATACATGCTATCATATATTAAATGGTGGACGTTATATGAATATATTAAGTTTATTTTCATGTTATAATCATGCAAAAGTAAATGACAAATAACAGCAAATAAATGACAACACTGTCCATAAATCAAACATATGATGTACTTCTAATTACACTGCATTGGTCTTGCTGTAACTAACTGCATGTATAAACATTGGCTTGGTGGTGGTTTTTTGGGTTGTTTTTACTGTATCTTCCTAGAACTATTTGTACTTGTAAATGAATATATAACATGATTTGACATTTCCTGGTGGTGATGCATTGCAACATTTTGTTTCAGCTGTGATGGGTATGCATGCTTTTTCAACATTTTATTTTCGAATGCTGCAAGCATTCTTCCTAAGCAATGAAATGCGGTGCTTTCTCAAAAAAACAAGGTGCGTCAAACAGGTTGTTGAAATTTGTTCTAAACGAATTAGAAACGTCACAGTTTCTCGCTGGATGTAAAGCACTTGGACTCGTCAGCAAGCTGATCACCTGCCCCCTCTGATGCATGATCGAAGACAAGAGTGTTCACATCTTGGGCATGAACACTCACCACCAGCAACTCGTGTCATTCTGCCAGGAGTCAGGCAGAAACATCAATGAGTTCATGAGTGGGACGAGTACGCCTATCTTTGGAGACGCTATTCGCATCAAGAAGGACAAGGTATTTGAAATGCTGACAACATTTTCTGATGTAGATGCAGATGTGAAAGTGATTCTTCACATCCATCGCTGTTCTCTGCATGTATGCAACGTTAGTAAAGTGTGTATGAGAGTATAAGCATAGTAAGCAAATATTGCAAGCATTGGTGTAAACTTTCTGCTTTGAGCTTGCACCATATAATTATGTAAACATAAGTTATGTGTAGGTTTGTGTGTGTCTCCGGATGTGTGCGTATGTGGGAAATTAATGAGAAGGATAGGCAACTACTGCAAACAACAATAAGCATTCCGCTACACAGCAATGCATGTACAACATTATATATATATGATTGATATGATTTTGCTGGTATACCTGCCACATCTAAAACTTGTCAGATTTTTTTTATATGCACATAATGGAAACCATTAAAGCATATCCTCCAACCTGTGGGTAACACAGACTTCCCAAGCTGGTTCAATGTGGTGTATGACAACGAGCCAGATATATTGTGTACACGTATATACGCTGGATGTCGATTTGAAAGTGGGGGACCTGGAGATACTTATAAGTTTTTCCGAAAGGTTAGTTTATTAACATAATTTTATGTATAATTCCTTTCGTAAATATCATTTAAAGAAAATACATAAACTTTCAAGTTTTAGTTAAAATGTTTGTATTGTACAAGATTATATTTCACATTTCCTTGAGAAAAAAAAAACTGTCACACAAATTTATTCAATGGCCTTTACATAATTGTCCATAACTTCGCCAATTTCAGAGAGTTAAAACTGGTATGATTGTCTTTCTCTTAAATAGACTTTTTCAATGGTGTATCACATTTGCCAATCTGATGAATTATTGCATTTTTACCGACCTCCCTACCGAGAAGCCGTATTTGGTTATTTGCCATCGAACCTCCATAGTTTGACAGTATTCTGTTCTCCAAAGAATTATTATTTAAACAGTGCGCCATACACTGTAGTAAAATGATTTAGTATAGTGCTCCAGCGTGGGAGTGAGTCATACAGATGCTTGCCTATGTGGAGCAACTGTTCCAAACATATGAAGAATAAAGCAAAGAAAACGTTGAATATAAATGCTGGTGCAGTTTGCACTATTAAACTACAAAACACGAAGCTATGGAGCGTGTTTTCCAAAAGATTGACGTAGATTATCAAGGCAATTATGTAATATTATAAAGTAACAACGAATTAAATTAGAGGCTTGTAGTATATATGCCTATAGTTACGTGATCATGAATATTAACCAGTGCCTTAATGAATGTTGTTCAGGAATGTTTTATAATAATAATAATTCCGTTTTTTAATATAGCGCTTTTTAAGTAAGTAAATACAAATAAATACAAAGCGCTTCACATACTAAAATGACATGTTGACTAAATGTTAAAATATAAATTAATTAAATAAATAAGCTAAGATAAAAAATATATAATAATAAATAAAAATAAATAAATTAAAATACAATTTCAAAAATTAATTAATTAAATTACAATTTCAAACATAAATACATTAAAATACAATTTCAAACAATTAAATTAAAAACAAATCAATACTATAAAATAGAAACCAGTGTCATTTAGGTGTGGCAGCAGTGCTTGCATCAAGACATGTAGTGCATGCGAAATAGATGGGTTTTAAGTTGTTTCCGGAAAGCCGCCAATGTTCCAAATGATCGCACACACTTTGGCAAGCTATTCCACATATGTGAGCCTGTCACTGCAAAGCTGCCCCGTCCGATAGTTCTCTTAGACACAGTCACCGCGAGAAGCGTTGCGTCACTCGCCGATCGCAATGCACGTGTGGGTGCGTTGCGACCTATCGCACAGTTGAGGTAGTTCGGGGCTAAGCCATGCAGGATCTTAAATATGTAAGTACATATCTTGAAAGTAATTCTAATTCTGATCGGCAGCCAATGCAGTGATTGCAGAATTGGTGTGATGTGATCTCGCCGTCTGACGCGGTTGATGAGGCGAGCGGCTGAGTTCTGAGCTCGTTGAAGTCGGTTGGTCTGTCCATTGTTCAATCCACCGAGTAGAGCATTGCAGTAGTCGAGGCGACTTAGCACAAGACAGCGTACCGCAGCATGGCACGCGTCTCGCGTCAGCAGGTGACGAAATCTGCCGATCAGGCGTAGATGGTAGTAGGCCGAAGAGCAGTAGCTGGAGACGAGGCGGTCTAACTGCATGTGTCGGTCGAAGTAGCAGCCTAGATTTCTCGCTGCATCTGTTGATTGCAAGGTAAGTCCAGGTAGTTCCAAGCTAGGGCTGCCATAAACACGTAGATTGTGCGGTGACTGCAGCACGATAAACTCAGGTTTATCATTGTTGAGTTTAAGTTGATGAATCAGCATCCAGGCTCTAATCTCGGCGATGCACTGGATGAGCAGCTGTTTAGCGTTTTCCAGTTCGTCAGACACCATAGGGTTATAGCTGACATATAGCTGGATGTCATCAGCGAATCGATGGTAAAGCACATTATGTTTCTTGCAGATGTCAGCAATGGGTGTCGTATATGCGTTGAACATCACTGGTCCAAGTACTGAAGGTACACCGTGGTAGATGGGGATTGCGTTCGAAGAAGACGAACCAATCGTGACACACTGAGATCTGCCGGTCAAGTATGATCAGTCAAGCGCCATACCGCCGATGTTGAATCGTGAAACCAGAGTGTTCAACAATTCGTCAATGTTAATCGTGTCGAATGCTGCACTCGTGTCAAGAAGAACCAGCATGACACAACGTCCCGTGTCAAGGTTGCGCACGATGTCGTGTTGTACTTTCATCAGAGCTGTTTCTGTAGAATGATGTTGTCTGTAAGCCGATTGCATTTCATCATGCAACTTATTCGTTGCCATGTGCAGATTCAGGCGTTTGAAGACGACTTGCACGATCAACTTTCCTATGAAAGCGAGGTTGGAGATGGGACGATAATTCTCCAGTTCGATCTGGTCAAGTGAGGCTTTCTTCAGTAACGGTGTCACTAGAGCAGTTTTCAGTTCACCAGGAAACACTCCTGTGTTTAGTGACGCATTTACAATGTTGACGAGTGTGGGTAGCGTAACGGTTAATGTAGTTTTAAGTAACCATGTACGCAGCACATCAAGTGGACAGCATTTCGTTGGTCTGGACATGATGATCGTTTGCAGCTCTTCAGCGTCAGTTGAACAGAGATTGTTTAGACCTTGCAATACAGATGGAGCAGCAGGCAGGAGTGGCATCACGATAGATTCTGTTGTCACTTTCGCACGCGTAACATCGACGACTTTTTAAATCTTTTCTTCAAAGAATTCGGCAAAGGCATGACACATTGATTCATCGTTCTCGCGATCAGGTAATTTCCGGTCACTGCATTTGGTTAGTGAATTTTATGTTTTATGTCTTCTGCCACAACTTCACGGCCCTCCGCATACAACTTCCCATTTCGGAAAGTCGGCCTTTTGTTGCGCTTGAACAGATCCTCCATGTAGGGGCGAACTCGTTGTTTCTCTGTTAAGTCCACATTCGTTAAGTCATCCATGAGGCGGTACGGTGTATTCGCGAGCTTCGCTTGCGCTGCTCTCAACACCGATCCCCGAACATCTCTGCTATAAAAACGCGCAACGATATGTCGAGGTTTCCCTTTTGAGGTTTACCAGTTCGGTGTGCATATTCAGTAGCACCACCCTTCACCTCAAACGTGTCTTGAAGAATGTGATCTACGATGGAGATGCAGCTTTCCTCGCTTATCTCAGGCGCACCGAGCAGACGAACATTGAAACCGCGGGAGTGTCTTTCCGATACATTCAGTTTCAACTCGAGTTTGGCGATAGCTGTGGTGGCGAATTGCAGGTCGCGGTTTGCATTATCGACCACCTTGCCCATTTCCGCAACAAAGTTTTGCTGGTCTTTTATGTTTCGGGAATTAAATTCTACCGATTCGCTTAGGTCCGCAATCACAGTCGACTGGCCCGTGAGTCTGTCTTCGATGTATGACAGTTTTTTCCAAGCCAGCCTGGTGTGTGATGATACTATCAAGCTTGTCATTCAAACTAGTCAGGGCCGAGCGAACAAATGCCGCAAAGCCGTCTTCTTTTTGCGGAGAGCTTGTTGCCGGCCCGGTTGCCCGTTCATCCGTAACCGACCAAATCATTGACCGCGCCTCACTACGTGTTCGTTTGTCGCCCACAGACATGGTGGCCAACGAACGATTAAATAATCACAGGCAGGTGTGACGAGTATGGAATGAAGATAGTTACCAACAGCGTTAATGGGCGATAATGGGTTTGACGCAAATTAGTTCTTTAAAGAGCCTAATTTTTGACGCATGCTACTAATTCAGCTGAGGGTTTGCCTACATCTGTCCGTGCTCCATACCTTCAATGCAACGTCTTATCTCATTGCAAGATGCTGACTGCTCGAAGAATCGGAATTGAATGCAACTTTGTAGGAGCTTAAAAAAGGCACACCTCTTACCGCTTGAGGCACACGAGTCAGATATATATATATATATGTATATATATATATATATAATATATATATATATATCTGACTCGTGTGCCTCATATATATATATATATATACAGCCTGTATACAGTATCGGCATAAAGTCATGGGAACAGCAGCAACATATGACTTTTTTATGTTCTGACCAGCTTTTCAGATAACCATGTATATGTAGACACATTGTTTCTTTATGTGATGCTACAGCCATCCTATCTGACTATATTGATAAAATTTTATTGTTTCTGTTCATATTATAAAAACAATTCTTAAAAACCAAAAAAATGCACAATCTTGAAAAGGTACATATTAATTTATTTTAATAACCTTTATATATTAGAAAATATGTCACTCATGTAATACTAATAATATAAAATACACACTGCATTTGATGTTGATGATTTCATTATTATTTTCCATATTTCAAGGGGCAGCACACACGTTAGTAACATTATTTTGTATTTATTGTGTGATTTATTATGATATGCATTTTATTGTGTAACTATTCCCTAAGAATTGTCAACTATTTTTTACTGTTTTTCATAATTTCATGTGAAATATGGAAAATAATAATGAAATCATCAACATCAAATGCAGTGTGTATCTTATATTATTAGTACTACATGAGTGACATATTTTCTAATATATCAAGGTTATTAAAATAAATTAATATGTACCTTTTCAAGATCAACTTTGTGCATTTTTGTTTTGTTTTTGAAGAATTGTTTTTATAATATGAACAAAAATAATAATTTAATTTTATCAATATAGTCAGATAGGATGGGTGTAGCATCACATAAAGAAATAATGTGTCCACATATACATGGTTATCTGAAAAGCTGGTCAGAACACCAAAAAATTCATATTTTGCTGCTGTTCCATTGACTTTATACCGGTACTGCGGAGAATGGTGCTGAAGCTCGGGCAAAAATCTTCAAATAGCACCTACCCCGTCTTCCGATATCATGTCTGAGCGAATCGACAGCATCAACCCCCTCAATATTAATTTAGTTCCGACGCCAGTGCAACATTATAATTTCATCCAACATGGGAGTATAACTTGCGATATATATATATATATCGCAAGTTATACTCTCATGTTTTCTGCTACATTTGTACTGTATGTATGGATCTTCCAATGATTGGATGAAATCGGTCAACACATCGGAAGACGGGGGGGTTCCTGTTGAATATTTTGAAGCTTACCAACACCCTCGATTTGCACCCTCCCATGAGGCTCGCCAAAAGACCCAACATCAGGTTCTCTAAAAACCTAAGTCTGCATCTCCTTGCCTTGAGGCTCGCCAAAACACCTTCACGCTCGCCAAAAACATCCAGTTCCATCCAACATTGCACCCCCTTCCCTAAATATTGGGGCTACTCCTATATCCAGCCCCGCCACCAAAATTATTGGGGGGCCTCAGCCACAGCAAGTCCCCTCCGGTTACGACGCCTATACTGTTTTTAAGAAATTATCTAAAGTCCATTACTTCAGCTAAAACGATGTTCTTGTTATATGTCAACTCAAGGCGGTAGTTACAAACAATTAACCGAATGATACATAACATGTTGCACTCGAAAGCTAGGATTTAAATTGTACAGAAACGGTATGCGGACGCGGCATGCGGCAAAACAATGAATATAGTGCCAATTGGAAATTAATAGAAGTAGTCCCATATGCGGATGAGTTTTGTTATGCGGATACGTATGCGGCAACCTGAATCGCTCCATGTAGCGATTCGAATCGTATCTGCACATGAATCGAATTGGAAATTGGACATATATTAAAGCAGTTTTTTTTTTAAAGTGCATGGTGGGTCCGTGTATATGCCGTATTTTCTTTTTTCGTTTTGAAATTGGCGAATGAAAAAACAAAAGCAAACAATGTTCGTTTTTCGTTTTCATATTTGAAGTACAAAAAAATTAATACAATCTACTATTCCCGGTATTTATAATACATGTTAAAAAACGAAATAACGATTAAACAAACCGTTTATCGTTTTGAAACGAAAAATGAAATACGACTGCAGCGCCACTCGTTTTTCGTTTCTGCACGTAGGAAGCTTTGGCTGCCTTACCCCTTCAGCTAGGCGGCAAAAGGTGGTGGCTTCGGCGGGGCAATTCGGTCGCACTGGCGGCATTTTCAAAACAAATTCGCTGAAATTTCATCGTCGCCGAAGTGGTATCGTTGCCGACGCGACAAGTACGGGCGAATATTGGTCTTTTCGGCGCTGTTGTTTTATGAAAGGTTTCGACTACTAAATTAATTATACTCAAATTTCCGTGGTAAACTACATTATTAGTTATTATGTTTAGCAGAAATATCGGTGGGAGGTCTTGTACAGCGAAGGCTGTACAAAATCAGTATGAGAGACTGGAGACCCGAGAAGGGGAAAAGCCATATATAGACTGGCGAGATCTAGAGACCTGTGGCCGGTTGCAGGGGCACCCAACTTAGGCGGTCGAATTACACCCAACTCCCTAGGTGTCACCTAGCTGGGCGGATGCTTAGGAAGCGTTGCATGACAGGCACCCAGACGTCGCCCAACTACGTGCTAGTGGCACGATTAACCAATAAGCGGATTACCGCGTTTTCAGGGCAAATCTTCCCAGGGTTCATTTCATTTCATCATGGCGGACGCAAAACCACATATTAGAAATAGAAAAGATAATTTCGTTCACGACGAAATAATTGCCCTCATACAGGCGTATGGTAGGAGCAAAAACACACTCCAAGGGCGGTTCAAGTCGACGCTGTCCAACCGCGACAAGAAGGTGGCATGGGAAATGGTTGCATCGGAAGTTAACGCCATTTCCAAGTCGCCCTAATTTGCGCGCGAACTCAGCTGGGTGAGTGTCATGCAACCGCCCCTAATGGCTATGTGCCACCTAGGAGCTAATGACCCTAACTTGGGCGGAATTTGGACTTAGGTGTGTGTCATGCAACCGGCCCAGTCGACCAAAGATGACTACCAGGGTTACTTCGTTAAAGCAAAAGACGGTGCCGCACTTAAGACACCAGAGGGAAATATCAACAGATGGGCGGAGTATTTCAGGGACCTGCTCAACGATTCAAGACCATATATTAACCACAGAGACATACCACCGATCCAAGGTCCACAGTGTGAATGAAGTAACATATGGAGATGGAGAGGTAGATAGACAGCTGAGAAAAATGAAGAACGGTAAGAGCTGTGGACCAGACGGTATACCTATTGAGGCACTCAAACACCTTGACAGTTGGGACGTGTCTCAACTGACCAAAATCTTCAATAGTGTCATGCAAAGCGGCAGGATGCCTGATGTTTGGAGAGAGAGCATCCTCACACCTATCTACAAAGATATATATGTTTGTTTATTTGTGTGTGCGTGCGTGTGTGTTCCTTGTCTAACGTCCACACCATCAAAACTTAGATGTAGTGGTTTGGTATGTTCGTTTTATTTCTGTATCATTCCACATTATTGTAACCCAACCAGCTGGGTGACCATGTACTATTCCATCCGAGTAGCCAAATAAGATATAAATCAATTTTCTTGTAATATTTTACAATACACTGTACACGCAAATAAAAATCACATACACGCGCGCACATACCACACACACACAAACCTACAAAAACAAACAAACACACACGCACACAAACACACGCGCGCGTACACAGTGAATTTTTTTTACAACCAATTATACTTTAATCTTACCAATATTTTAGAGAAATAAGTACTTTTGAAAATAGCCAATGGTTAGAACGCAGATGTGTTTCTTAAATTTTGTAGAGAGGCAGTACTTTTGCTATTTTTAGGATACAAATATGAACGGGTAGCACATAAACAGAAAACGTTAACAAATTAGGAGTAACCTATTTCTTGCGAAACAGTAGATGGCTTTTTAAATAATACTACCAAACTAGAAATGAGCAACTGATTAGATATTGCGTGTCACTTCATTGCCAGTCAGATTTGTAAATTTAAAGTTGCATTGAGAGTTTATGTACGGTAATTATTGTTAACTATTTTTAGTGAAAGTGAATGTACAACATCAACTGTATTAACTTGCTAACGTATGTGTCATTTTGAATTTATATATTATTATTAAATTATATGTTTTTGCCAGAAGAACCCGTTGTATGTACAGCAGAATATGGCACGTGGATAACAAAAATTATTGTACATATTTGGCGCCGTTTTATATCAAAACATAATTTTACGTGAACATTTTTTACATAGAGTTGAGGAAACTCATATATATATATATGTATATATAGTGTATGAGGCATGTTGCTTCACTGTAAATGTTTATTTGATCACAGAATGCGGTGTCAAGTACGAATACATTTGTCAAAACACTAATAAATGCATTTAAGTACACGTTACTATTATTTAGATTTTCAAACACCTTCACTTAATAATACAATCTCAAATACTAGTTTTATATTATGTATTTTTGCTAAACATAATAACTAATAATGTAGTTTACCACGGAAATTTGAGTATAATTAATTTAGTAGTCGAAACCTTTCATAAACCAACAGAGCCGAAACGACCAATATTCGCCCGTACTTGTCGCGCCGGCAACTATACCACTTCGGCGACGATGCAATTTCAGCGAATTTGTTTTCAAAATGCCGCCAGTGCGACCGAATTGTCCCGCCGAAGCCACCACATTTTGCTACCTAGCTGAAGGGGTAAGGCAGCCAAAGCTTCCTACGCGCAGAAACCCCTTACAAAAAAATACCATTCAAATACCATTGGATGATATTTGGTAGTATTATGGCCAATGGTATCTGAATGGTACTTGTAATTAACCCTTTCTGTACTGTTCAATGATATTCTGAATGGTATTCAATGATATTAGGAGGTATTATGGCCAATGGTATTTGAATGGTATTTAATCCAATGGTATTGAACAGTCCTCAGTGGTATATCATTGAATGGTATACCACTGAGTACCATTCAGAATACCATTCAAAATATAATTCAATGGTATTCTGAATGGTCTTTGAATGGTATTTAATCCAATGGTACTGAACGGTCCTCAGTGGTATATCATTGAATGGTATACCACTGAGGACCATTCAATACCATTCGATTAAATACCATTCAAATACCATTGGCCATAATACACCCTAATATAATTGAAGACCATTCAGCATACAATTCAAAATATAATTCAATGGTATTCTGAATGGTCTTTAATCCAATTGTATTGAATAGTCCTCAGTGGTATATCATTGAATGGTATACCACTGAGAACCATTCAGAATACAAATCAAAATATCATTGAATGGGATTGTGAATGATCTTCAATGGTATTTGCCAGTATAATTTATTATACCGTTCTATGGTATACCATTCAGAATACTATTGGATTACCCCGAATGGTATACCACTGAAGCATATTGTTGAAAACCATTCAAAAAACCATTAAACAATGTATTTTAAATAACAAATTCAACCATATATAAACCTTTGAATACCATTGATTATCACTCAATGTAGTGCATGCACTACTTGGTACTTCATATATTGCAAACACACACCAGTAAAAGGGATATATATATGGGATATATACCACAAAATTATGCAATTAAAATACCATTGACATTAACATTTAGAACACATAAAGGTGTCAGTTTTGAGCACACATAGAACAGAAAACATAGTGAAGGTAAATTAACAACAGTTTAATGGTATGCCGGTCTTAATTTTTTTGCACCTGCATATGCAACCACTAAAACCCTAGAACAACCGTCAACATGCAACCGGTACTCAGCAGCATATGCAACCACTAAAACCCTAGAACAACCGTCAACATGCAACCGGTACTCAGCAGGATGGCTCTACTCTCCTGTCAGCCGAGCCACAATTAACCTGCATATAATATACAAAATACATATTACATGGGTGTCAATCAATTGACAAACAATAGAATTATTGATTATACTTTACTGATTATAAACAACATCTTAGTGTCTCACACATGCATTGTATCATGGAATAAACCAGCTAAAGTGCTATATACACATAATTATATACAAACAGATAATCTGAGATTAAGCAAGAATGATACAATATATACATCCAATCTACTGTGGATTACAACCACCAACAATATAGAACACTGGCCAAAATAATGGCATCGTCTAGCGATTAACAGCGAACATAATGTTTGCACCATCATTACCAACTAAATGTAATTCACATGAAAGCTACGTACCAGACAGGTTTCATACAAATATTGTTCTTACTATACACATCAAACACATACAACCAATTATTTTGGGTAAATGTGTGAAATGTCAAAAAGTACCTGTCTTGGTCCATGGAGCTAACTGCTACAAGTTGTTTAAATTGATCAATCAACACAATTAATTAAGTAATGTTATAATCTTATATATATAGTATGCATGTTTAACTCATATGACATGTACAAATTAAGAACATGCCATATAATTTAAATGTATACACATGTATATATGCAAAAGTATGTTTTTAGAAAGCACACAAAAACATCAATCAAATTATGATATATATGTGATGAAATTTCAGAAAAAAAATCACAAAGGAATATTTGAGTGTAGATTAAAAAATAAGAGGCAGTTTCAAATCTTGGTTGTCTATGAATACTAAGCCTATCACATTTTAAGCTAATTGTGATGATTATATTACAAATAAAACAATGGACTCTTATTTAAAGTTTTTGCTTTGTACAATACACATCTATACCAATACTTACAAATGTTCTAGCTATGATGGTTTCTGCAGCAGTTAATTGTTTTAATTAACTGCTGCAGAAACCATCACAAGAACCTATATAAAATGTTAGAATAGATTGATAGTTAATTTACAGTAAATAATATG
Organism: Paraescarpia echinospica; assembly: GCA_020002185.1. Classification (NCBI taxonomy): domain Eukaryota; kingdom Metazoa; phylum Annelida; class Polychaeta; order Sabellida; family Siboglinidae; genus Paraescarpia; species Paraescarpia echinospica. Next base: position 32,487,137 of record CM034532.1, read on the forward strand.
AATTTATTTATGAACTACCTTTTTAATAATCTATGTTTTCATAACAAGCCAGTTTGATCCAAAAATTCTCAAATTTCTGCATTTGGAAATGGGATATCTCTGGAAGTAATTATGCCATATACAAATAAGGTATTCAGTGTTGCATTCAGCAGACAAAGCTGTGTGAAATGATCAGACAATTTAAAAATCATCAATAGTTTGAAAGAGATAAGCATATTTGTTGCCAACATTTCTTTACCAAAAACTTCTTTGTAAAATAAAACATACAGAAAAATGATATGATCATCTCACAATAGAATGTATACAGAACATGGATATTAAAGAATCATAATTATATATATATGTGCTCCAAAAAGAATGGCAGTGTTTCCGAATGTGCTAATGTTGACTCAAAATGGTGGCCAATTTGTTTGTTACCATGGAAACAGGGGTTTGGCCTGAAAAAAGTTCAATATATTTTTACCCAGTATGATCCATTCCATACTTTGGGCAGACAAAATTGCACAATTTCCACAAATAAAAAAAATCCTGTCTACCTGTTGTGTCTGGCCTTATCATATGGCATGTCAATAAACATTGTAAAGATGGTCAATTTTAAGGGGAAGTGAGAAAGCATATGGTTTTACTATAAAACAAACAGTTTGGCTCTTGATATCAATCATCATGACTTTGTATTATTAAGACATTCCAATATTATATCAAAGTTTTCATTTACACTATAACGATGAAGCATATAATTGAGTTTCGATATATTGCGCTTTGCCCTGAAACCTTACATGTGTACAGTATACATTATATGATATAATAATATTAAATCATTCAGAATGCATACACACAAACACTATACCACTGTTACTAATTTCATTGTTGTGCAGCCTGGAGAAAGCTTGCTTTTGGCCATCATGCAGCGATGACATCAAGCTGAAATAAATGGAGAACACAATAAAGCTAGTAAATAGTAATATAATATTATAGTCAATAAAAAAAATTGAGCATTTGTATAATCGTTGATAGTCTGGATAATTACTCAGCAAAATCTAAGTATTTCTGTCTGGGTATTCCTTCCTTCCGAATAGTGATCAGTCATTAATCATTATTGACTTTTCTATCGCTGTATATTTTCTTATTTTTTTGGTCAAGTGACAGCATAATGGCCAAGGCCTCTTTTTATACCTGTATTTAAGTAGAAATAATGAAAACGGTAGGACATTATCTCGAACTCAAAGCATGCATATGTTAAAATGAGAAATTGCCTTCAGTTGGTTACACCCATAACTGACGTTCTGTCGGTATAATTCATTTCCATGTTGAAAATAAATAGATACAGTTGCGTCATTATATCCTTGTGTCTAATTAATAAAATTGTACGTTTCTACACCACATAGCAGGAAAGAAACATTGGGGTCATTGCATTTGAAAAAGTCAGTTTTAATTTTTCACAAGCCTGAACTGATGATCGCAGTGAAGGATGTCACACACCGACTGGTTTTCCAACTCGTGAACTTACCCATATATGTTGCAGCAACTACGTCTAGTAAACGTGACAGCAATCATCCTTTATATATTACTATTAGGCTTATTAAATCAAATTTTATATTATTTATATAGCACTTTAAATAGTCTACGTTGCGCACGTAACTGCACGTTGAACGATAATTGAAGCATATCGAAGCAGAGAACTAAAATTATTTCGTAACCTGCTGTTAAATATTATTACTGTGAGTCAAATTGTTATAAAACAACACACAACATTACTACCTTTTGTTTCTTGGCATGAATACGACCGCTGGCCCAACTTGTTCATTATAATGTTTCTTTCCTTGATCGCGACACAAAACAAAATCAGTTTAAAAGTTCGCGCGCGTCGAAATGACTCACGGGTAATTAAATGAGTGGCGCTGCTGCAGCTGCGGGCCTGCATCGCGGATTGCATGAGTGTATTCGCGGGTTTATTCAGTAGAGATATATAAAAACGTCTTAATTTAGACATACATATAATTATTATGTTTATTCTGACTCAAGCATTTACCACATGTGCACCTGACACAAAATACGTACGTTTCAAAAACACATGCAGATACCGCGTTTATGGTACCACTGAGTTTAAGGTACCATTCAGTTTACCACTGAAGGTTCATTGGTATATCTAGAGGTACGCTGTCAACGTATAGTTAATGATGTTTTCAAATATGGCTGATACTTGCCAGTGGTATATTCTATAACATTTCAAAGGTAATGAATGGTACTTTTCAAATACCAATAATTACCACTGCACTGTATTCAATGGTATACCATTGACTCTTTTTTTGTAAGGGACGAAAAACGAGTGGCCCTGCAGTCGTATTTCGTTTTTCGTTCTGGTGCAGTGAAAACGAAAACGGTTTGTTTTATCGTTATTTCGTTTTTTTAACATGCATTACAAAATACCGCGAATAGTAGATTGTATTCGTTTTTCGTTTTTTGTACTTCAAATATGAAAATGAAAAACGAACATTGTTAGCTTTTCCTTTTTCGTTCGCCAATTTCAAAATGAAAAAGGAAGAGACGGCATATACACGGATCATGGTGGCTGACTTCAAAACATTTCAAACGTTTCTCAGGAACTAATTATTAATACGGTAATGTTATACATGTTTCGTCTGTAAGCTCAAACACGTCTCTTTACTTACGACATCTTCACAACTAATATACTGCAATGTAATATAACAACTGGTAGACAGAAGTAATACGTATTATTTAAAGCACAACCTTTGATGTCACTGGTAGAGAAGGCATAATGAAACCAGTCCTCAACAGTGCTGATGTATGGTGTGACACGGTGACGACGGTGCACCTGGCTCACAGTTGCCATCGACTTGTTATTGTTTTTCTCTCCTGCTAGGTTGTGGCCAAGTTGGAATGTTAGTTTCTGAATAATGTCTGTAGATGCCTTATCTTCTGACCCTGAAACGTAATAATTTATATTAACAATTGTCAGCATTTTCTATATGCAAGCAGGATATGTTTTTCCTCCTTAATGATTAATAATAATGTACATATATTCCTATTAGAATCTATGAAAAACAGTATACACACTACGCACAGTACACACACACCATACACAACCCGAACCATCTCAATGGATTTAACACAAAACTATGCCTTTAATACCTCGAACAGACTGCCAAACTTTGGTCTCAAAGTGCACCATTGGTTCATCCAGTGTAAACAAGGCCCACATCTTCGAACGGAAGTTGATGCCATGAAAGCAAACAAGTCTGAATGTGTTGCTATGCAATTTCACAGTACCACCCAAGATGCTGCTGTGTGGAGGTATGATGAAGTCAAGCATAGCAAACTTGCAGCCTGACGCATGGCGGCATACAGTCTGCCAATGTCGGTGGTGTCGGATAGTTGACGTCCAAGCCTTCACTGTAGTTAATACAATTATGATTACTAATTGTTATATAAACTAACACAAAACAACCGATTAGGGATTTTTTATTTATTCCGTTAAATTACAAATTCACCACAATAATCGCAATATACACATTACAGCACTTAATGTAATTACCCACAATACGTAATGCCCATCGTGAATTAATGCTACTAGCTACAACCGATATATCTTATAGAAACTACTAGCTACAATCGACGTATCTTATGAAAAAGTTTATCCATGAGTTTTGTTAAAACTATTTTCATGAAGGACGGTGAAATTGGGAAGCACCAGTATACAGATCCAGATATTAGATACGTCAGTCAACTTCGCTGCACGCTAAAAGTCGCAGCATTAACACATTACATGACTTCGCGTGAGAGGCGGCACTTCCCTGTGCTTACATGCATTATAGGAACCGGCGGGCGGGGACGTCGTGGTACCAGATCAGAAACATGCTAACATGCCGTCACCTTTTGCTAACTGTCAATGACGACATCGTAGTCGAATGTAATATACGTGCTGCATATTTCTGGTAACTTTTCCCCGCGAGTTACCCGTTTGCCTGGTAGCCCGCTTACGGCATCGACGGCTTCGTGTACGCTTTTGTTTTATATATATAGTTACTACCTCCACGAAGTCGTCAAGGCATCTGGAGTAACATTATTTATATATAATCTATTTAGCTATTTTGTGAAACGTACACATATAATTTTCGGTAGACGGATATTTTATTTTCTTAATTCGCATCATACAGGAACAGTTTTCGTAATGCCGTAATCTGCGGTTAATTTGGGTAATGATTAAAAAAATGGTAGACTATCCTGCAAAACCATGTTTAATTGCAAACAGACCTGATAAAATTCCACATAATCGTATGCCATGACATGTGTAAACAACAACAACAAGGTCGTTGAAGGAACGCATGGCATCACGGCAAGTTCGCGGTAAACAAAATGCTACTCGTTTATTGTTCAAGCTTCCGCGTCATCAACAAGATTTCATCGTTTAAAATATCAGAGGTTTTAGTAGAACTTTTGCATTGTAGTTGCAAATGGTTAGTTTAACTCGTTTAGTTGCATAACACCAACAGGATATATACGCTAGCTCGATTATAGTTAGAGACATAACCCACCAGACCAGTCAAAAAAGCAACCTATCTTAGTCCCAACCCATCTTAGTATTTAATTTGGCAGTTGCTACATATATACTATGACACAAGATCGATTAGTATTGCTACGTACTAATGTAAGAACTTGCTGTTTTTGGCTTGGCATTTGCCACCTGTCCAAGAAATCGTGCTCCCTTTCGTGTGTGGATTTCACCAAATTCTTTCAGCTTAGCAGCTATGCGGATAAGGTCAGGTGTTGTAGAACGTGTTATCATCAGGTACAGTTGATCCCATGAGAGGTCCGCATGCACGAGGATAAGAAATGGTCTGGAAATATAACATAAATTTAAACTACTCACTCGTAGGACACGGTATTGTGATGATTTTGAATATATTACCACACAGTTGAGTATGTCAGCCCAAGTCAAGACAGTTTATATAAATCTCTCCTCTCCCTCCCTCCCCGCTCCCTCCCCGCTCCCTCCCCCTCTCTCTCCGCTCCATCACTCTCCCCTCCCTCCCTCCCACCCTTCCTCCTTCCCTTCCTCCCTCCATCCACCCTTCCTCAATCCCTCCCTCCACCATCCCACCCTCCCTCCCTCTCTCCCCTGCCTCCCAAAAGTTTTGTTTGCATTGGTAATCCTTGACTGACTACAATTTGGAGGAATCATGGCTATTTTGTGCTAGCCCTGATGTTTATTAGCAGGTGATATTGAAAAGTGTGATTGTTGCCTGCCCAAAGGGATTCAATGGTCCTTTGAAGCTTAGTCCTCAGTCAAAACTGCGCATGCGTCAGGTGTAGTCCAGTCCGATTTTCCCGCTCCGCTATTATCGATTTTTTCACGATTTCTAAACGTTTTTATTGCTGATAACTGTGCGAGGTATTATTTTAGATATACAAGAATATAATCCCATGGTTATATCTGCGATCAAATCAGCCTAAGACACGATTTTACAAAGGTTTAGCCTTAGCTTCCATAACAACCAGTTCAAAACATGATGGCGAATCTGTAAACAACTTACATAAAACGCGCAAAAACCAAATCGCCCCTAAAACAACCGAAAAATCAGTCCATTCACATAAAGCTTACGTATTATACTATTAAAAATCCAGATTGTAGGCTGTCAGTAACAAATAAGAAATCAACAGTAAACACAATATGCAATACAATAAACTGTCTACTAACTGGCAAATTTTACTACTGTCTTTTACATCTACTGTGATCTTACAACTACTGTGATTTTTATTAGCTGTGATATATAACTTAATCATAAAAACAAATACCCATATATATAGTGGAATATAATATAATGTTTTTGTACTGTATTAACATAACTGTACAAGAAAAGCAGCATGTGCAATACCTGCTCTTATGATGGTGCCACCCAAAATGGGCACACCAGTGGTAATTCTGATTAGTATCTTTATTGCATTCATACCCAAATTCCTCGTCCATACCCAATTCACGGGTGATTCAAATGGTCTGCTAACATATGACAGGACTTGTTGGACTGACACAAGTATTAGACTGGCACTAGCTTTCACCAGAGACTCCCGTAACAAGTACCACACAAAACTAGCTTATGCAATCCCTACATCGGGACACAAAGCATGTTATCTTGTCCTACTAATCCTCTGTGGGGACATCCAAATGAACCCCGGCCCAGTCAGACACCCCTGAGGATTTTATAAAAAGCCTGTTGCTTCAAACCACCGAGCATTCTGCTGCGACCGGTACAACCAATGGGCACACATCAAATGTTGTGACATAAGTCCAGATCAATATCATCTCCTCTGTAACAGTTCCTGTTACTGCACTACAGTCATTCTTTCTTCCAAGAACATTTATTGGAATATTCTTACAACCGATATAACAGCCTTAGTGACACAGACCAAAATAACAAAAACACTGACGCCCACACATATATCTCTAAAAAAAACACGAGTCGTACATACCAAACCTGGGATCCAACCTTTGGACCGAACCCTCAAAATGCATCAACCACTGAACGTCGTAAGAAAACCAAACATAACACACTTAACGGAATTCTGATCAACACCAATAGCGTCAAAAGCATCGCAAAAACAACCCAACAACTATTCAGTCAAATAGTCCAGACATCATATTCCTAGTCGAAACCAAAATAGACGAAAATTACCCTACATATTCGTTCCTACCACCTAACTATAACGCCATTCGAAAGGACAGAAACGCCCATGGTGGTGGAGTTCTCATAGCCTTCCACGATGACGTTGTAGCAGAACCACTTATAAATCTAAACTCAAGCTGTAAAATAGTTGTATGGACAAAAATCTATTTCACACGAAACAAATCCATATACTTTGCATCCTACTACCGACCCCCCAATGACCACCTCCAATCCCTTGAAGCTCTCCACGAATCCCTGACAAAACTGTACAGATCACACAAAAACTTCCCCTAATGTAGTTATAGCAGGTGACTTCAACCTTCCTGGAAGTAACTAGGGCAAGCAGCAAACCACTGACAACAGAACTGCCAGCAAGCATAACAAACTGCTAGAAATAATGAGAGAATTTGTATTACAAAACATGGTCAACGATCCCACACGAATTGATTCCGGTAATATCCTTGACCTCATACTCACTTCAAATCCATCTATAATTGCTAACATTCACACAACTCCCGGAATGAGTGATCATGAAGCTGTGACCTTTAACGTAAACCTAAATCCAGTTCGTAACAGTAAACCACCACACAAAGTGTTCTAATATAAATCTGCAAACTGGGATAAGCTTAAAGACGACACAAAACAATTAACAACAACATATTTTGACACGAACCCAAACTCAAGAGATCAACACAAATTGGAACTTTTTTGGAATAATCTTATTTCATTAGTTAACAATAACATTCCCAGCCACAACACCAATTCAAAAACCCATCTCCCCTGGATAACATGTTAAATAATAAGATTGCAAAGAAAACGTAACAAAAGCCATAAAAAGCGAAACAAACTGGACGTAATAGCGACTGGGAAAGGTTTAGGCAACTCCGAAAACAAGCCACTAAAGTTGCAACCAAATCCTACTCAGACTATCTAAACAATCACACACAGCCTAAAAACAAACCCAATACAATTCTGGTCATTCATTAAAGCAAACAAACGAGAATACTTTGGCATCCCTACATTGCAAGCAAACGACCAACCAATCACAAACGATCACGACAAAGCAAATACACTTAACAACCAATTTAGTTTCGTGTTTACTCAAGAAATCTACCCCATCCCCCGATTAGCTCCATCGATCTATCCCGATAACCCCTCCCACGAAATCGGGATAGACGGAGTAATTAAGCAACTGAAAAACCTAAACCAAAATAAAGCTACATGCCCCGACGAACTCCCACCCAGAGTCCTTAAAGAGACTGCAGTGGAAATTGCCCCCATCAGCACACACATTTTCCAGCAGTCATACAACACTTGCAAACTCCCAGATGACTGGCTCCAAGCATTAGTAACACCAATACACAAAGAAACCACTAATCAGTCCCCGCTAATTAGAGACAAATTGTACCATTGTACTTGATTTCGACAAAGTCCCCCATAAACGCCTCCTATCCAAATTAGCTTTCTAATAACTGGAAACACACGAAACTGGATCAAATCGTTTCAATACAATCGCAAACAGAGAGTCTCGGTTAATGGAGCCCTGTCGGACAGAACAGATGTTACATATGGTGTACCACAGGGCTCAGTTCTAGGACCTGTCCTATTTTTACTCTACATAAACGACATAACCGAAAATGTCAAATCTCCCGTACGTCTCTTTGCAGACGACAGCATTATATATCGCAAAATCACACCCGAAACCGACCACGCAATTCTCCAATCTTAGCTGTTCAAACTCCAAACATGGTCTACCAAATGCAAATGGAATTTAACATATCTAAATGTGTGCATCTATTTATTGTTTGATCCATTGATTATCGTAAGTAAATAATATTATTATTGTGTAGTAGTGGTGTCAGTATTTACCTAAAAAACTTTGCTTGGCGTATGTGTCTATTTTGGATAATGGACACATACTGGAATAATCTGACAGTCGGATATTTTTGTTCTTTTTATTTAAGTACTTTTTGATACAAGTACTTTTTTTACTTAAGTACTTTCTTGGGGGAGACTTTTACTTAAATAGTTTTTCTGGAAGTTACGTTTACTTTAGTTATTTTATTGCAGTACTTGTACCAGCACTGTTAAGGTTGTAGGAGTGTATGTTTCTGATGATCCATTGAAAACCACGCTCAAAACGCGACATGGTCATCGTCGTGAAATAATGCTTTCATTAGTACTACTATGTTACATCACATCTGCTTGATATATAATTGTCAAGGTCTTGTTCAATATGCTGAATGTGCTGCACATGTTAAAGGAATCGCCCCAACCGTTTTTATGTAGACATTAATGATGTGACTGCGCAAGAACAACCTTGGTGTAGACTTCAGTGGCAGCTTGTCTCCGCCACACACCTCCTCGTGCTCGTGGTCCTGTTTTCGACGCCATTCATCGTGCAACGCAACGTCTAAGTGACGCATACTTTCTATCAAGATATTACTGCCCATGTACTGAATGCTTGTCTCCAGAGATTCTAGCTGCATGCCCAATTTATGATATGGCTGCTTGCCTGGACATTCGTCAAACATCACTGCAACATAAGATGACAATATAGTCACGCGTCAATAGATTATTAATCAAACCATGATTTTATATTATAATAATACCAAGGTCTAACTAAAAGAAATGGAAAACAGGTAAGTCACAATGTAACACTATTGTGAGAAAGCAGTATTCACTATTGAAGCCAATCATCGGGTTGATTTGTTATTCATCTGATTAGTATTTAGTGCATGCATTGTGTTGCCAACAAACACTAAAAGTCAGATTCAGATACGCCTACTTATATCCTATTGTTGCTAGCAAATATAAAACTCAAATTACTGCCTGCTTTAACCACACTTAATAATGCGTGTTAAGATTGTTGGTGTGCGTGTGTGTGTGAGTGCGTTTGTGAGCGTGCGTGCGTGCGTGTGTGTGTGTGTGTGTGCGTCTTGTATGTGTATACATGTGTGTTTGTGCGAGTGTGTGTGTGCCTGTATGCACACAATTGTCAAGAACAACTAACAAATTAACTACTGGAAATATTTGAATGACAGAGTGGTGTATATATAAACAGAGAAATATAGCATTGATTAACAACAATATATTCACTAACACTGCATAAGCCACTATAATTTTCAACATAAAGTAATTGCTAAAGCTTGATTGTTACTAGTCAAACAAAGCAATTAAACCATACGAGGTAGTTAATGCTTGCTGACATCTGATGATCTGACTTTGCATGCCCCCATACAACTGATCAATCCTTACTATTCATCCAGAAGTTCCGCATTTCTATCTTGCAACCAGCGATTCCTCCACGAGCTACAAAGTTGGAGGCTTTAAAACCAGACACCATGGTCACGTTCTTGTATTTCTTGCTGTGAATTGACACATGACCCTGTGACTGAATGTTTGTTGTCACCCATCTATAAGTGAACGAAAATGTGTGTACCTGGTACTTTAAATATATTCGTTTGTTAACGCAGCATCAAGTGTAACAAAGCTATAAGAACAATCACTTTCCTGTTGACAGTTACTGGTACTTATTCATGAGTGCACTGATTGCTAGTGTAATGCAATGCAAGTCTAATTCCTTGAGATATGATTCTCAACCGTACACAAATGGATAAGCACTCTGTAACATCAACATGTTTGAATATATATGATAAGATATAATCTAGTCGTTATTAAAGATGTGACACAAATTATTTTGTTGAACCTGGTTAAATATAGACTGGTTTAACAAACAGTGTTGATAGCTCGCTGAACCTAGTTAAATATTAAACTGATAGTTACACACATGCACTCCACTCCAACTCCACTAAAATGCTGCCATCTGTGACTAACGGATACTTACTCTGTGTGTCCCATTATGTTACTCATGTCCACCGTCACATTTAATTTGGACAAGTTGACCACGTAGATAAAGAAGGTCTCCCAATGCATCCTTGTCACGGGTGTAGGCAATACGTCTACACTAGGGCTTGGTGATATCTTGATGTTTGTACGACTGTTCCCAATAGGGGACGCTTGGACAGCACTCTCTGTAAAGTACATTAGGGTATTTCATTGCCTATTCTATTATTAAAATGGGATGACGATGAACCACAAATTACCTCAATGTTAAACCCCTACAAGTTTCACGAAGTATTACAACATATAACAATACATTTGGTATGATGTGTGTGTGTGTGTGTGTGTGTGTGTGTGTGTGTGTGTGTGTGTGTGTGTGTGTGTGTGTGTGTGTGTGTGTGTGTGTGTGTGTGTGTGTGTGTGTGTGGCAGATGTACGCTACAAAAATAGGAATATCCGTTTCCTCTGTTTGTTTTGCCATGTGTGTCCACAAGATTATGATTTATTGTTGTATGACGAAACCAGCTCATTTATTAGTTTGTCTATATCCCATACAATTCTTTATTTGACAGCGTACTGTACCAATGGCCATCCACTCACTTCCTTAACATTCTGGTGTATTAATTTCGTTTGTGTTGAGTCAGGTATCACCTCCGTATAGCAATAAATGTTCAATGGTGGCATTGAAAAGTGCAAATTTGAGGGATTGAACCCAAGAACATTCAAAGCAAAATACAAGACAACTTTGATAAACAATTACTAAACCTGATTAATATATACTCCGTTATTGTATTATTGATCACACATGCGTCACCCTTTTCATTATTCTATATATTTGCAAAAATGCCAGTCCCGGCCAGGATAACTTGGCAGTTTGTAGCAGTCGTGATAGCAATATTTACCAAATGGAAACACACACCATCGGTACCTAAATACCATAACACACTCGCAAGCCCTTGGTTCAGCGCTCGTCAAACGTATAATCAGAAACAACCGCGTCACGTACGTGCTTCAAACTCGTTGTATGTTCAAATTGTCAAATAATATACGTATTGCTATGGTATTGGCATGTGTCAGCGTCAATTAGTCATGTTGCCAAACAACCTTGTTGATATAATGTGGCAGAGGGCGCTTTCCACACGCTGGCGACATCGATCGGTTTATTGCGGAGGGTCATAAAATAACCATATTCTTATTAGAGACACGCAAGGCAATATGCTAACAATATACAAAAACAAGACAAAAGATATGGGCGGAACATTTTGAAGAAATGCTAAACTTCGAAGACCCACCAGATCTGTCAGATATCTTAGAACTTAGAAGCGCCGGAAGACCGGTGTGTCAATGTTGAGCTTCCCACCAAGGAACAAAAAGTTGCTGCTATCAAGGCATTCAAGAACAGAAAGGCACCGGGTCATAACCAGTTAAATGCAGAGTTATTTAAAGCTGACCCACAACTAGCAGCCAGAAATGTCTACACTTATGTGTGAAGATATGGAAGGAGACAAAATTCCTGATGATTTGTGCAAAGGTACCATTGTTAAAATCACCAAGAAAAGTGACTTCACCTATTGTAAGGCAATACCTTGCTGTCAGCCTCCAGCAATATCTTCAGCAGAATTATTATTACACGTCCCTCAACAACATTAGGCAACGTGTTAACAAAGGAACGAGCTGGATTCAGAAGAAGCAGAGGATGTACAGACCATATTTTCACTCTTTGAAATATCATCGAGCAATGAACAGAGTGGCAAAGAGAAATATGTATAAACGTTGTAGACTTTGAAAAACTTTGATAGCACACATAAAACAGCCTCTGGAGGATACTACGGAAATACTGTGGACCTTTATTACGTGTTTATTTAATGAGAACCATGCATGCGCTATACGACAATCAGATATTACATTTAAGGCAAAGTAATGAGTCCGGCAAATATGCGTTATGTCAGCAGTTCTATTCAACCATGTTTAGACTGGTTTATGAAGAAAACAACATAAGAACCAACAAAATCAGTACGATGGACAATTGTTTCACTTCTCGAGATGTTGACATCAAGAATCGCATGAACAAGGCCAAGGTGTTTTCTACAGATTGAAACCTGTTTGGAGATCAACGATATGTTCTAGAAGTACAAAGCTGAGACTATGCAAAAGCTTTTCTATGGCTCAGAATGCTGGTGTATGACAGAACTACACTTCAGACAACTATCTACCCTCCACATAAAATGCATTCGAAATATCACGAGAATAGGCTGGCCATAACAATTAACTCTAGGTGGCAGGTGGACAAGGAAGCCCTTTGGCTTATCGAGAGTCCGACCCTTTTATCTATGTGTATCCCGCCCTTCTGAGGTATGTGTCGATTTTATTTTAAAACATATTCACGCTACTAACACCCACACAATCAGCAGATAATCTGTTCCATTCATTTACAGTCCTTTGTAAAAATGAGAATTTTCTTATATCTAATCTGCACTGCTCCTTTGCTAATGTAACTTCATGTCCTCTAGTCCTTCTATCTTTCTTAACTGAGAAAAAATTATTTCTATCAATATTTTCATAATCATTCATTATTTTAAACGCTTCTATCTGTTCTCCTCTCAATTTCCTGGTCTCTAGTGTTGTTAAGCCGCATTTTTTAGGCGTATTTCGTAACTAAGATCGCTCAGTTTTGGTTTCATTTCAGTTGCTCTCCTCTACACTCTTTGTAGCATATCTATGTCTTTCCTGCGATATGGCCTCCACGCTTCAATACAATATTCTAAATGAGGCCTAATTATTGTTTTGTACAGCGGTATTATTAGCTCTTTTTCCTTATTCGTTATGTTTCGCCTAATTAATCTAAGGATTTGATTTCCCTTTGAAGCTGCAATTCTGCACTGCTCTGAAACCTTCATATCAGCTCTAATGGTTAACCCTAAGTCCTTTTCTTGTACAGTAGTACTTATTACAGTAACCCCATTGTATATTCTACCTCTTCGTTCCCATGTCCTGCGTGGAGGCATTTACATTTCTCAGAATTGAACAGCATTTGCCACTTTTCAGACAAGTTGGTCAACTTGTCAAGATCATCTTATAAATGTTGTCTATCTCCATCACTTTTAATCCTTCTAAACACTTTTGTATCATTCGCAAATTTCAACACCTTGCTTGTTATTTCATCATCCAAATCGTTGATATATATTAAGAATAATAGTACTGATCCCTGTGGTACTCCCCTCAATACCGATTTCCAGTTTGAAGCCTCCTCGTCAACTACTACACGTTGTCTTCTGTCAATCAGCCATTTTTCTATCCAGTTTATTATACCATTTCCTAAGCCATGTGCCTTTAGTTTAAGCAGTAATCTTTGATGTGGTACTTTGTCGAAAGCTTTTTGAGAATCTAAGTAGACGATATCTACTGGTGATCCCTCATCTACCCACTTAGTGATGTCTTCCAAAAAACATAACATATTTGTTAAGCATGACCTCGCTTTTAAAAATCCATGTTGAGATGGGTTTATCAAGTTACGTTTAACAAGAAAATCCACCATGTGATCTTTAATTAGTTAATAATTTGCAAATCACTGATGTTAAACTCACTGGTCTATAGTTCTCCGACTTATTTCTCGAACCTTTTTTAAATAACGGTATAATGTTTGCCTATTTCCATTAGCCACTCCCTCTTCTAATGACAAATTGAAAACTGTTGCAAGCGGTACGTTGATTTGTTCTACAATTTCCAATAGTAGTTTGGGCGGGATCCCATCCACTCCAGGTGATTTATTATCCTTCATAGCCTTTATTTTCTTGCTACCATTTCCGGGGTTACAATTAATTGTCCTAAATAGTCTGAATCTGCCCCTTGAACTTAGCCTCTGGTACTGGCAGTGAACTAATATCTTATCTGGTAAACACTGAACTAAAGTACTCATTCAGGTCTTCTGCCATTAAGAATCCCTCTGATATTATATTTCCAGCACTATATTCTAGAGGACCGACCTTATCTTGAACTTTCTGTTTGCTTCGAACATACGCATAACAACTCTTGCTGTCATGTTTTATATTACTAGCTAATTGTTGTTCATAGCTTCTCTTTGAATTTCTAATTTCAGCTGTAGCATGGTTAAGTGCTTCTTTATAACTGTTGTAGTCTTCATCATTTCCAGTAGATCTATATGACTTCCACATCATTTGTTTATACTTAATTTTTCTAATGGCTTCTTTCGATAAGTGTTTCTTTTTGGACCGTTTCCCTTGTTTTTGAAGGGTACAAATTGATCGACTATGCACTTAATTTCACTCTTTAATATATTCCAGCATTCTGTTGCTGTCTTATTTTTCAGTGTGTTATACCAGTCTATCTTTGCTAAATATTTCCTCATGTCCTTATACCTTCCTTTGTGGAAATTTCTCCTATACTGCTTTTTACTATTCCTTTCTGATTTTACTTTGATGGTAAAATGTAACTGGTTGTGATCACTACTCCCCAGTGGCTCAAATATCTTGACATTGTCAACTAATTCATTCTGTGAGGACAAAACTATGTCTAACACATTCTCACCCATGTTGAGAAAGGAAAGTATCTTGAACTAAAACTAAAAACTTGTGTCCTCACTCCCCATACTCTGTAGATATTTCCATTGTATATGACCGTGGTTAAAATCCCCCATCATAATACAGTCCCGTTTGCTTACTTCCCTTATAGCGTTTTGTATTTTTTTATTCTCTTCTATGCTTATGTTTAGATTTCGATAAACTAACCCAACTGTTAACGCTGAGTTTCCTGTAACTATGTTACACCAAACAGCTTCTTCGCAATCTGCTTCTCTTTTTAATTTTATTTCATAAGCCTGGATAGATTCTTTAATATATAAAATAACTCCACCTCCCTTTCTTCCTATTCCATCTTTCCTAAACATTACATATCCTGTCAGTCCCAATTTGGCATCTGATATATCGGTGGTGGTCCAGGATTCGCTTATATCTATTATGTGAGGGTCAATATCTTCTACCATAATGTTTAGTTCATTTATTTTTTACTATACTCCTTGCATTTAAACAAACACATTTGTATCCAGCTTCCGAAGAGTTTTCCAGACTGTTCTTTGCTGATTTATTTGTGCTGTCTTTATCTATGCCTCCAGTTTCAGGCTTTTCTGTGAGTCCCCCCTGCGAATCTAGTTTAAATAGATGCAACCTGTCCCACTGTCAACAGATCGCAGCAGGTTATTTGAGAAAACTGCTGCCCCCTTTCCACTAAGATGGAGGCCATCTGTCATGTACATATCTTCCCTCCCAACAAAGTATCCCCATAACTCTGTAAATCCCACCCCCCTCTTCTTCACACATCTGCTCAACTAGTGCGTTGATCGCCATCCTCTTGCAGTTTCTATACGTTGCTCCCCTTCCTCCCATTACTGACAAAATTCCTGACAGAATTATCTGTTCAACTCTTGTCTTCTTTAGTTTCCTCACTAACTGTCTATACTTCTGTATTATCTCAGTTGTTCCCTCCCTGTCTGCATTATTTGTTCCTACATGTCCCAGTATAGACCCTCCCTTGCCATGTCCCAATACCTTCTCTACCCTGTCAGTCACATGTTTAATCCTAGCCCCCGGTAGACTAACAACGACGTCCTTCCCCTCGCTCAGTGTCTTGTCCGTTTTTCTCATAATGGAGTCGCCAATAAATACCCTCTCTTTCCTCATTGTCCCCTCAATCACTGCCTTAGAGTAGCTCTTTCTTCGGTTTGCATATGTCTGGTTGTTGTCTTTTCCCTCTGTCGTCTTCTCCCCTGTCACATTCTCTTCCGATCCATTCTTTCCTGTCGCTTTTTCTCTTGTCACCTTTCCTCCTGTCAGCGTCCCTTTTATTGACTTCTCTTCTATCACATTTGCTCTCACTTCCTTTCGTCCCTTCATCTTTCCTCCCATCTCATTTTCTTCTCTCCTCTCCAGTCCCATCTTCCCTCCCTCCTTCTCTACGGTCACTTTCTCCCCGTCACCTTCACGCTTGTCACGTTTCCTGTCGTCGATTTTCCAATTTCTCCCCTCCAATCACCTTTCCTCCTCTCAATCTCCTTTCCTCAGTTTGCTTGCCACTGCTACTCTCCATCAGTCTTGCAGTATTCTCACCTTGACTTGCCGCTTGCAAGGCGCCATATCCCGATCAGAATTTATTTAATAACTTAACTAACTTAGTCTTTATAAAGACTGTTTCCTGTGTACTACAGTAAACTTTATGTTACAGATTTCAAATACACAGCCGACTATTTATCCTATCACGAACGCTAACATTACCGGTAATGACCTAATTTAAATACAATCAATTACGTTACTTAGGCTGCTGTATTTATTTAGGTTACGCCGCCCGACTATCGCCCTTGCTTAATTTTTATAACAATGCTACCTATTCAAAATATCTAGCAAGTACTGGCTTACACATATATTATCTTACGTAAGTAGTTTGAAGATTGTTACTTTATCTCCTATATATTCTACCACATAATCAGGTTTGTTAAATCTTGTTTACAACTTATCGAAAGCTAAGTTACCCTATTGTCACTCACTATACTAAGGTGTTCTAAAATACTTTAACTAACTAATTTTAAGCACAACTGCTACTCAATATACGTTTACTGCAACTTTATGAATTATATTAAGGCAAGAATAATACTTATCAATCAGTAATTCCACTTGTTTATTAAATGTTCTGCACCACCAATTTCTACGATCTATCTCCGCCAAATATAGCCTCGAACAAAGCAATATACATAAATTACGCATCACAGGAAGATGGAGATGGCCGGCCATGTCCTGAGAAAAGATAACAACAACGTCTCAGAGGTACCACTAAGATGGTCACACGATATAAAAAGAAAACAAGGACAGCACAAACAAACCTAGAGGAAGACTACGGATGAAAAACTCAAATAAATACGCCTATGCTGGGGACAGGCTGCAAAACAGGCTGCAGACCGAAACAGGTGGAGGTCCCATGAATTTACCCTATGTGCCAATGGACATTAAGATTTCTAAAGCAAGTAGTCATATATTTCATGCGTACCTTTTCAAATATGAAGTAGTAATTGCAAAAGGTAATTTGTATGTATTAATTATATACAATTGCTACGCATGTTTTCTACTATACCTAAGGTTACAATGGATGAAACTGGCAGTTTGAATTTCAGTCAATATATCATCAACACATTTTCTGTTCTATCATAACACACTTTTAATTGACACTGGCATAGCTAATTATGATTCCAGTTATTAGGTTATTTACTATATATATATATATATATGTATTATCTATTAAAGTCACTAGCAAAGCAATATATAAAATATATCTAATGTTCACAATATGTCTGTCTTGACAGGACATAATTAGGATGTTTACTATTAGTTATGCCCATCTCAGTTTGCAGCGTTCAGTTGTATATCAATAGTTTATAGCAATCTGATTTCATGATAGAGAACACTGGATCATATTAATGTTAGATTTGTTATTCTTGTGTGCGAGCATGTATGCGTACATGCACGAGTGCATGTAGGATAATTCAGTTCTGCTGCAGAGTGTTATGAGATACAACTCAAACGACCAACAAAGAAAACAACCATATCTAAACAAACTGAACTATCATGATAACTAAAACTCACCGGCAACAGCAGTTTTCATATTTTCATATCCTGTGAATACATGTCGCATGAGAGTTGGGCTATACCATGCCTTGGGAAAAGCAAGGATCTCAGACAGTCGTCGCATGTCATAAGTGAAGGAAGTTAAGCCAATATCACACACCGCTTCAACATAGAAGAAATGATTCTTCAGTAACGGAAACATAACCAGAAAATAAGTTGTTGGTGTTATGCAACTAAAATAGTTAATACGAACTAACCATTCTTTTGCAACTACAATCAAAATTTTTTACTCAGAATATGGTCTCAAAGTTGAAGATTCTATTGACACCTCCAATATCCTGGAGTCTGACATCTTGTTCTTGATGCTTAGAGCAATAAGCGAGCATCAAGCGAAGTCTCCGGCTCGTCATATATTCCTTCAAAGGCATGAGTTTGTTGTCAACATATACGGTTCGGTTGCATCTTACAAGGTCGGTGTGCAATACAACATGATTTTGCGTGCTGTAGTAGTAATAATACAGTGGCGAATAAAGAGCTGTGTTTTTTCGATTCCTGTGAATAGACCAGAAGTGAAACGGCTGCTCCGGCAAGGCCTGCCCTTTCTTGTGCTTTCAATATCACTGGCCAGAAAAAGTACACATAATCAATCACGTCATATTCTGCCAACAGTGGGACGGTTCGTGAAATTTGGTAGCTGCATGTTCAACAGTGTTTTCCTAATAAAGTACTGACATTAAAAATGTGATTGCAGTTGCAAATGGCTGGTTTGTATTAACTCTTTTACGTGCATAAACTGGGAGAGTTGACGCATCAGTTATTAAACACAAATTATCCTCGTATTTTCTGGACAGTTATTACATCAATGTTTGTATTTTGGGTTGCTTAATTATCTCTATATCAGCAATATATCTAAAGGCATATCTTAGTATTCATGTGTTGGGTGTCATAGATTAATTGGTAAGTAATTGAAAATAGCATTTGATATTATTTGGTAAACATTTTATGTACAACTTTATGTACAGCTGCATTTGGAAATGTTTTATTAATTAAAAGTGTTAAAATCAAAATACAATACTGTACATATTGTGATATATTTGTAAATGGATGGTGTTCCATATTTATTGATATGTGTCTTGGTTTAACAAACCAACCACATACCAGCCGCAAATTACTTAT
Organism: Paraescarpia echinospica; assembly: GCA_020002185.1. Lineage (NCBI taxonomy): Eukaryota > Metazoa > Annelida > Polychaeta > Sabellida > Siboglinidae > Paraescarpia > Paraescarpia echinospica. Next base: position 32,506,461 of record CM034532.1, read on the forward strand.
AAATGGGTTTCAACATTTTCATTTGTTTCTGAACGCGGTAGCTAACTATTTAGAGATTCCGGGTTCGAATGCTCTTGTTGCCGTTTTTAATCTTGGGTTCGTTCACTGCACCTCACTCTAGATCATTAAGCTGAATGAACCTGACTATAGACATTGGTGGATATTTTGTGTAGTCATTGCATCATGACTAAATGTTTCCCAGAGAAGTCGAGATAGTGTTCGATGGAACAGATCTGTAAAGTACTTTGAGCAACGCTAAGGAATGGGTATTGCGCGTTGGTGAATATCGACTAGTATTACAGAGTAAAGAAATAGCTAATAACAAATAATTTCAATAATTTCTTTGTTCATGTACGTTCCAACTTATCCAACCTTACAGAACCTTGTCCAGGAAAAAAGGCAATTAAATTCGTAAAGATTAGCGTATTATAGCCAATGCATATAAACCCAGTTATTGAGCAAGACGTACCTGGAAGTGTGTTAGGGTGCAAGCATAAAACTGCATACGGACAAAATGAGATCAGTGTGAAAACAAATATGCATGTAATAAAGTAAACTGTAGAACTGCTAATCCAAATTTTCAACAGACCAGTGGTCTGCGGCTCATTTCTAAATTATATGTAATTGGCAAAAGGCATGCCTATATTTTAGTATTGTCATCGTTTACAATTATCTAATGATTTACAAAAAAACAATTGTATTTTTGACACCGTTGACCACAGCAAAGTAAATGGCAATGCTATGGAATAATGGGCTCAATTGGCTGTATAACAAGTAATTTAACCAACAGTAGACAATAATTATGTGTGCTACATTATCAAACATAAATGAAATAATAAATGAGAAATCCCGCAATGATCAATCATTAATCCAATTGCTCGAATACTGTGCATCTCGCATGCCACTATGAATGAGTAACTGCATGGACAGAAAGTTGGCAGCAAGAACATTAATGTGTTATTTAAGATCGACTGCGTATAACTGCATTGTAGTAGTTAATAAGGAGAGGGTTAGTATTTCTTCTGTCAAAACACCAAGCATGTGTGTAAATTGAGTTGGCAAATGCTGCACGTAAATATAATAACAAGGATCTAATGAGCTGACCAGAGAATTGCACAAAGTTGCCGGATTCCTCGGTTTTTAAACGGTTCTCCCTTCTCGAGTCATAATGTCTGTTGTGACTGCTATCCACATCTGAGTGGGAACGAAGCATATTCAGTTTGACGAACTCCACATTCATGCTCAATGCATTATTCCTTTGCAGATCATCGTTTTCTTCGTGTTCAACTGATCTGTTGCCGGCCACTGTACAACATATTTATAGCATAGCAAATCAGGTCAAACCTAGATGTGCTTATTATAGTTCTCACAACAGTCAGCACATTGTTGTCATATATGTTCAATAAAAACAACATATAATACTCATAATACGGTAATTTTGTTTGCGCCAAACTCCTTGGAAACTGTGCTTAGAGGCGCATCAGAATAGAGTTGGACGATTTAAAAACTGATAAGCACTTCAAATATGTCAACAGATTGATATACACGACAGAAAGCTAACATGGATAAGTAAGGTTATAAAGGTAAGTTTTAAAATGTCTGCCGAATTGTGTTATATTTTCAACTGATCTAACACTAAGAGAACAAAACATTCCAAAGAATCGGTGTTAGCATTGACACTAGGAACAAAGAACAAAGGGTAAACCAGACCTACACGATCAAAGCTGAATAGGTTTTCTCGCATGACTAAGATATAAATGAAAATGATTGGTAAGTAACAGAACAGATCTTTAAAACCATACGATATCATACAGGGAGCCATTGCAGAAACCCAATAAGTGGTATTGAGTTAGAAAACCGAGGATACTTCTTTCTAAGCAATTTGACACACGTTCTCATTTTGTGATAATATCCTTAAGGTATCCTTATTGGATATGTTATAATGCTGTCCTTAAGACATGTTATTGGTGCTATGCACTTAAAGGCATTGAGACCTACAAACAAACCCTACAATAAAATATTACTCAGAATGTGGCCTCAAAGTGGAAGATTCAAATAAAATCTGCGACGGCTAACAAACTGTTCACGACGCGGAGGCATTAACCGAGCATTACACGAACAGCTTTTTTATACCGCGAAGATGCTATATCGCCATTAATTCCTTTCAACTAATTGAACTAATTGTTAACACATGTCAAGGCATACAGTTCGGTCACATTTTACAAGGTGTGCTATAAAATGCGATTTTGCACATCTACATTACGTGACCTGTTGCCTAGCAAAAAGCTTCGTCAGAGCGTTCGGACATTCCACTGTCTGTTGCTGATTTTTCGAGCAAGCTAACATAACTGCTTGACGTAATAATAATTATTATTATTCAATTAAATGTCAATTTCCATATATGCGTGCATGGCTTATTATATAAAACTGCATAGTGCCTTGTTTATGCAAAACAAACTGAAGCAAGATGATCATGAAACCCACCTTTTCAATGACGACTTTAACGACACGGAACTGAGACACTCGCTAATAAAACTCAAAAAAGGACGCTGGACTTGATGAAATCCTGACTGAGGAGATCAAGCACTTCGAACCCATAACAATGCGTTGGGTTTTGAACTTGTTCAACTCATGCGCAAGAACACACCGCATCCCAAGGTTCTGGAGACAATCACGTGTTGTTGTCATCCCGAAGCAAGGAAAGGACCAATCTCGCTCCTCTGCCACCTCTACAAACGAGCGGCCGATACTGAATCTCCCCGATTGTAGAACAATACCTCATCTCGGAGAAGCCAGGTTCCCCCCCGGCAATATGAAAGTGTCCTCGCACTGCTACTCTTCAATATATACACGAATAATCAGCCCATTCAACCGAACACGCGCAGCTTTGCTTATGCGGACGATCTTGCTGTCATTACCTAGGATACATACTTTACCCTGATCGAGGAAATATTATGATCAGCACTCGTGGGGCTGGCGGAGTATTATGACTTCAACCAACTCGAGCAAACCCAATAAAGACACAAGTGAGCCTTTTCCACCTACGCATCCGCGAATGCGCCAGACAGCTGAACATCAATGTGATTGGTGTCAGGCTAGCCCATTGTGCCTACCCGGTGTATCTTGGTGTCACACTAGACCGAACACTATCGTTCAAAGCGCACATAGAAAACACCAAAGCGAAAGTTGGACCCATAAATAATATCATCCGTAAGCTAGGAAATTCAAAGTGCGGCGCAGATCCAACGAAAATCAGAGCAGCTGCTCTAACGCTATGCTAGTCACCTGCACAGTAAGAATGCCCTGTATGGGAGCGCTCAGAACACGCGAATAAATTGAACTTGACACTGAATGACACCTGCAACGAACACCAACATCCTGCGCGCACGTGCCGGAATCGTCCCACCAGACACCAGGAGAGCGGTGGCAAGTCGAACAGAGCGAACACGGCCGAACACTGACGCAAGACGCCCTCTTCACGGACACATTGGAGTTGCAACCCGCCTGAAATCTCGGAGGAGCTCTATAGAATCGACGGAGCCCATCGAAACCACTGCATCAACAACAACAACATGGGGGTTATCCTCAAAACACATCTCAATTGTTTACATCGTTCCACAGGCACACTTTTTGGACCAGCGTTAGCTATGGCCATGACATTTAATTTTTCTGTGGGAGCCAAGTTGGGCATCCGCTGTGGCGGCCATATTAGATAAATCGAAGATGGCCGCCGTCCGGAATAAAGCTGTGCAATAACTTTAGAACTAAAAGTAGTACGGATTTTCGGGTATGGATAGAGTCCATTTCCGCTGTTATTTTGCGAATTATAGGTAAATGTCACGTGGTCAGGTCAAAGTCAAGGTCATTGTGGTCAAAAATGTGGATATTTCGAGGCAAAAATGTATTGTAGCGTATATATTCACCATCTTAATGTCAGGTTCCATCTACAAAATTATTGTGGACTTTAGATGAACTTGGAATGAATTTGGGGTAAAGGTTACTCCAGTCAAGGTAAAATGTGTCAATAAATGCGTAAAAACCCATGTATATGTTGACTATTCAATTATTGATCTTACAACGTGAACTGGTTTTTTATTGTAATGTTGGAACCGATACCGAAAGGCAAAGGACGAGGTCATATAAAGAGGATCGAGGTCAACTTCAATATAATCGTTTATTATAGAACCTTCTCATTATGTACAACTGGTAATATAACCAAATCCAAAAGCAGGAACGATATTATTATTCTATAAATAAAAACCGACAATCACATTTTATCCCTCTGACACGTTAAAATGTAATTTGCCTGATAGCTACGTTATTGTTCCTCCTGTCGGAATAAAAAAAACAACGACCTTTTCCTGCTCAAGCGCGGCGAAGGCATTCAATTGAAAAACCGTTATTGTTCAAAGAATGGTTTACATAGTATGGATTGTTTTCCTTTGGCTCACACTGTGTTAGGACATATACACATATAAACATTATATACACATTAGATATGTTTGGAAGTATAGTGCATTAAGTTTCAATCTCCCCATGCATATACGAACATACACACAATTGCACATTAGACAATGACATGGCATGCAAGCGCAGGTTCAGGCTTAGAATTCAGTATGTTTGTGGCTGAAAGAACAACAGCTTTCTTGTAACAGTTTTTGTGTGCATTGGGCATTCTGAGCCGTCGCCCAGACGTTTCAAAAGAAGAACTGAGTGTGTGACTGGTATCATGGTGAATCTGGACAGTTTTCCTTCTTAAAACCTGCAAATATATATCACATAGTTGCAGTTGATTCATGCCAAACATTCTTCGCGCCCGGTTGACCACCCGAGCCAACTTTGCTTTGTTCCTGGCAGTTAAATTTCCAAGGTTCGTCCCCGGTGCTTGTAAAAGTTAAGTTCTTATATAGCGCAGTATCCAGTCCTCAGGACTGTTCAAAGCGCTTTACAATTCACTCCCTGACAGATCAGCCAATTAATGCGCGAAGACTATTTGTACACAAAGTTCCATCACTGTCTACAGCCAGGTACTCATTCATACAGCTGAGTGAACTGGAGCAGCGTAGAGTGAACGAACATGCCCAAGGTTCGATACCGTAGTGCAGGATTCGAACTCGGGTTCTCTCGGTCGAGAATCCGAATCTCTAGCCACTGCACCACTGCGCTCCACAAAGAATAAGGAATCAAAACATGGCACATGGGTAACGCATGTTGTCAGGCACTTCACGAGGAATACGTATAGACACGGCTAGACAAGATAAAGGTTCATCTGTCAGACACGACAAATATGTTCACTTTCGCCAGCCGTCCCGACTTCCGAAAGAAAGGAAACAAAGTTGACATACGGAAACAAAATACCGTGCTCGTCATCCAACTCTTCATTTCTCTTCAGTCACGTCCGGACGTGGATATGGCCGAATTCTTGCAATTCGAAAACCAGCGAGAGCCTCCTCCATCAGACCGAAGTTCGCTCAAGTCGGACATTCTCGCGTGCGTCAATGCGCCAACCAGCCGCGCCAATCCAGCCAGACAAGCGACCGTTCAAGTGCTCGACATGGCTGCAGTCATCCACAAGGTGCATCCGACCAGACTGACAACATTCGCTGAATATGAACACCTACACATTGTGCCTTTCATGAAAGCTCAGATGACCGCCACGGTTGAACGCGTCAGTCCAGGACAACTACCCTGAACAAAGCCTGAAATTACTGACGCAGCAGCGTCGTGGGACAGGTGCGCGTACTGTAGTCGAACTAGGTGGCGACGACAGCACGCCCATGCCCAAAAGGGACTGGCAATCGTACTTGAAAAATGTGGAACACAAAAGGAGCTATTTTCTTTGTTAGTAAACAGCAGGCTAACACTGACACGGTTAGAAGACTCCTCCTCAGCACCGAGTCTGAGACGGTGCTCTCCAACAAGCCGTTCCATGTGTTAGAACTCCAGTTCTGCAACCATCTAGAGGCAGACACGCGTATCATCCTGCATTTAGCTCATGCCTCATCTCGGACTCATGAGAAAGCATTCATGCGCATTGTGGATAGCGACATCGTTGTTCTAACTGTCGCTTTCTTTGGACAGCTTGTCTTGAGCTTCGGATTGGCTTTGGTAGCGGTAAAAAAACTACCAAGATATCCTGGTGCACAACTCGGTCCATCAAAGTCATTGGCTCGTCTCCTCGTTCATGCTTTGACGGGCTGCGATACGACCTCTTAATCTCTCAGTTGCGGCAAGAAGACAGCGTGGACAGTTTGGAACAGTACACCAGGTCTTAGAGAGATGATGATCTCGCTGATTGCAGATCCGTAGTCCTTCTTCACTAAGTTCCCATGCAGTGCATCGAGCGTTTTGTTATGCTCATTAGCAGGACGTGTGGTTCTGCAACTGTCAACGATGCTAGGCATCATCTCTTCTCCAATGGCAGTCGATCGCTCGACAATATGTCGCCGACCCAGGCCGCTCTCTTCGAGCATGTCAAGAGGTTCTTGTTCCAAGCCTGTTTCATCTGGAAGCAGTCAACCGCTTGCCACCAGGCAATCCCTGTCTTTGGTGAATAGGGATGGGAACAGAATGAGCTCAGCAAGCAATGGCTCCCTTTCTGCACCACTCTCGCCGACTCAGGTATAGCTTATGCCCTCCTCCTACATTGTGGCTGCACGATACATGTAATTGGAATTGCAAGTGCTGCAGGGCTGGTCTTCGTTGCACGGCATTATGCAAAGGCGAGGGTGGCTACCTAAACAATGGTGGCAAAGATGCTAACCATTGAACCACTACTAATGGATGGATAGATGGATGGATGGATGAATGGATGGATGGATGGATAGATGGATGGACGGATGATGGATGATATTGTTTAAGTGCATTCAATGTAGGTTTCGTTTGGACCCATTGAAGCAACGATTCAAAACTATTTTAACATTATGTGTACATAATAACGATTGAAACATAATATCTTTGAATTTGTGTATATAATTGACATAACATTACTATTTCTAGAATAATAGTATCGTTACTATCGACTGGGTTACATTCCCAGTTGTACATAATAAGAAGTTTCTATAATAAATGATGCTATTGATCTTGACCTTGACCTTCATTATATGACCTCTATTTCACCTTTCAGTATCGGTTCCAACATTATGATAACAATATACCCCTGTTCACACAGTAAGATCAATTGAATCATTAACAAATACGTAGGTTTTTATGCATTTATGGGCAAAGTTTACTTTGACCTTGATTGAAGTGACCTTTACCCGAAATATTCATTCCAAATGCATCTATAGGCTAAGGCAATATTTTAGATGGAATATGACACCAAGATGGTGAACATACGCTATAGTACGTTATTGGCTCGAAATATCTATATTTCGGGACAATATGACCTTGAATGCGACCTTAGCACGTGACCTCGACCGTAGAATAGGCAAATCAACACCAGAAATGGATTCCCCATACCCGTAAACCTCTAAAAAAGTGGCCTCATTTATGGTTCTACTACTTTTGGTTCTCGAGTTATTGCACAACCTTACTCCGGACGGCCGCCATCTTGGATTTGTCCAATATTGCCGCCACATAGGAAGTCCAGCTTGGCTCCCGCGAAAAAATGAAATGTCATTGCCATATCTTGCCTGTGGAGCGATGTGAACAATTATATGATTAAGCCCTCTGACTACATAGGCAAGAACGATTCGACTCTTTTGACGCCAGCGTGCACATAAACATCCACGCCGAGCAACACTTCCCTGTTGGTGCGGTGAACGACTGGGTCACATGGAAAGTCGTAAACCGACTACGCACATAGGTTGGCCGGTCGAGAATCAATATGTTCAAATGGGGCTATTCCAACGACCCTGAGAACTGTGACTGTGCCTCTAGGCAGACCATGCAACACCTTCTGGTCTGCGAGACGATGGAGAGCCCATGCTCTGCCCAATACCTGACGATGGCCAACGGCATCGCCATCAAATGCGCTAAACATTGGGAGCACGTCATGTGACAGTCTGGCGGATGGACACGAATGTTGACAAAGATTGTTTATGTTAAATACTCATCAAAATTTAAGATCATATTAAGCACTACAGGCATACAAAATGTCAAATGTCATACAAATAGCATGTTATATGCTTACATTGGTATCTTGAACTCACGTTTATATGGTTGGTCTAGAAAGCCTACTGATGAGGAGAGCGACATCTTACGAATCATACCACCATATGGGTGGAAGATGGACATGGAGAAATTAGTAAGATAAGCAGTTATGGTGACGCCACCTATGTTGTCATGACTGATTTGAGAATGTTCAGAGCCGTCTGTTTTGGACCTGGCTCCTCCACTTGTTCCTATAAAGGACAATAACGTAGTCTTAATGTCTTCGTACACACACACACACACACACACACACACACACACACACACACACACACACACACACACACACACACACACACACACACACACACTCACACACACACACAACACACACACACACACACACACACACACACATCGATGTAAAATTGTCTTAGGGTGAATCTTAATTATTTGAACATGCTGTTATATTGAACATTTTGCGAAACGTGTATTATTTGATTTCTTATGACATAATCTAGCTAGTTCTGGTGACAAATAACATAAGTAGTATATTGTTTAGAAGAAACCGGATGTCGTAATAAACATTTGTTAAAAAGGTCGCAACACTTCTTTGATTTCAAACAAATCTGATGATTTTATGGTTGGAAGTGGTATATAAATAATTGTTTTCTTATAAATACATATATATTATGCTTTTTTGTAAATGTATATATATATATATGTATACAGACTGTTCTATCACGTACCAGGTACTGGTGTTGCGTTCTCTCCTGGGGTGTTGCGGGAATTCTCTGTCGAGAAGACAAGATTAAGTGAAGGCAGATTTAGCAGACATTGAACTCGTGACACCGGTAGACATGTAAAGCGAATTGCAATGGTCTCCACTTGTATATAGAAGATGATCTCAACAGGAAATGACCCATAGACGTCGCCAACGGAGCTCGAAACTCTGACCAGGCCTGTTTCGTTTTGCCCAGCTAGAATACAAATGAATATGTTATGATGTTGTTAACCATAACAGATGAACCATTATTTTTTTTTAATAATGAGCTAGTCATGCAGCCTTGGCTACATGAGAGTCAGTGATTACATTTTCTTGTAAACGTCATACAGCTTTTTGATACTGCGATATGATGTTACTGTTCTTGGATTGTTAAAGCCACAATATTTATATAATTGTTTCTTTCAGTTCAAATGCTATTTACGCATCATTGCAGAACGTCGATGTCCGATAACAGACGAAATTTCTCCCCAAAACGAAGGTAATTTCGTCTGATATCGGCCATCGACGTTCTGAGATGATCCCTAAATAATTGAAAATGCAATAAATGGTGTGATGTTTTGTAACGCTGTCTTGTACGTATACCATATACCATATTACGTTCTTGTTATAGTGGGGCGACATAGCAAACCAATTGTGCATTTTGTAATAAAAGCACCAAATTTGGCACACATTTGCTGTCGCAGCCATTTTCAAAAATGGCCAACCGCGGTCATTTACATACCTTCTCTACTAGGAGGACAGCAGGTTGACAGAGGAGGTTAATTCACTTATAAAAGTCCAAGAGTGATTATGCAAGAATTATTTGATTTGATGACTGGCTTGGCACATACTAATGCTACTACTGGTAGTATTAGTAATAATAGTACTAGTGGTGGTGGTGGTATTAGTACTAGTATTAGTAACACCTGAGTAGTAAAGGAGGTTAATCAGCGGGGATGCGTCCGTTTTTCCGTCTGAGCAAGAGCAAAAGTAGTTCCGGTCCCATGTTAAAAGATACGGGAGTACCCGGATGTTGTTCCTTGCTCCAGCCAACGGAAAACGGAGAGATTATGCAAATGAGTTGAACGGATTTTGTTCCCTAACCCTAATTGACCAATCACGAGTGAGCTGGGCATTGTGGGCGTGGCTAATTATGCAAATGAGCTTGGAAAAGTATTTCCCATGTTAAAGCATAGGGAATTTTTATCCCATGTTAAAGCATAGGGAATTTTATCGCAAAGGTATCCGACCACTTTTTTGGGTTTTTATCCCATGTTAAAGGATAGGGAATTTTCACCATGTTAAAGGATAGGAAATTTTCATCCCATGTTAAAGCATAGGGCATTTTTACCCCATGTTAAAGGATAGGGAATTTTCACCATGTTAAAGGATAGGGAATTTTCATCCCATGTTAAATCATAGGGAATTTTTATCCCATGTTAAAGCATAGGGAATTTTATTGCAAAGGTATGCGACCACTTTTTTGGGTTTTTATCCCATGTTAAAGGATAGGGAATTTTCACCATGTTAAAGGATAGGAAATTTTCATCCCATGTTAAAGCATAGGGAATTTTTACCCCATGTTAAAGGATAGGGAATTTTCACCATGTTAAAGGATAGGGAATTTTATTGCAAAGGTATGCGACCACTTTTCGAATTTTCTCCATGTTAAAGGATACGGAATTTTCACCCCATGTTAAAGCATAGGCAATTTTATCGCAAAGGTATCCGACCACTTTTTGAATAAAATAACATACCGAATATCATTTGAATATGCCACACACGAGATTGCTTGACCCGGAGGCCGAAGCTCCGCCAAGGGATCGAACCCTTATTTGGTTGACTATGACATGTCGAAAATGTGGTGTTATAATAAGGGGTAATGTGTAATAAAAGGGTTATAAATTCAGCGGAGACCGTTTTGTCTGAAGTAACGAATACGAAATGTAGACTACATATAGGACTATGTTATAACAGCACCTATAGCCTCGTTTTTTCGAACAGAGCGGCCATCTTGGAATTTATAGGGAATTTTCCCCATGTTAAAGGATAGGACATTTTTCCCATGATAAAGCATAGGGAGTTCGAGACGTGTTTGGTTAGTCAAAATGTTGAACTTGCGTGCATGTAATATAATCCCCCATCGTGTGACGTCATGGTCAGTGACGTCATGATACGCGCAGTAATTGTGTACACGAGGTGAGTTGGTCAAGCAGATAGTGCTTTGGTTAGATCTTGTTTTGAACTTGCGCGTGTGTAATGTAATCCCTTCATGTGACGTCATGGTCAGTGACGTCATCAAACTGCTACGCGCAGTAATTGTGTACACGAGGTGAGTTGGTCAAGCAGATAGTGCTTTGGTTAGATCTTGTTTTGAACTTGCACGTGTGTAATGTAATCCCTTCATGTGACGTCATTGTGACGTCATGGTCAGTGACGTCATCAAACTGCTACGTGCAGTAATTTTGTACGCGAGGTGAGTTGATCAAGCAGATAGTGCTTTGGTTAGATCTTGTTTTGAACTTGCGCGTGTGTAATGTAATCCCTTCATGTGACGTCATGATCAGTGACGTCATTAAACTGCTATGCGCAGTAATGTTGTACCCGAGGTTGACTTAGTTAAACAGGTAGTGCTTTGGTTAGATCTTGTATTGAACTTGCACGTATGTAATATAATCCCTTCATGTGTTAGATAGGGAATTTTCTCCATGTTAAAGCATAGAGAATTTTCTCCATGTTAAAGCATAGGGATTTTCTCCATGTTAAAGCATAGGGAATTTTCACCATGTTAAAGCATAGGGAATTTTCACCATGTTAAAGGATAGGAGCTATCGGTAAACTGTTACGCACAGTAATATTATACCCGAGGTTGACTTGGTTAATCAGATAGTGCTTTGGTTAGCCATTGTTTTGAGCTTTCGTGCTTGAATATAATCCCATCATTTGATGTTATGGTCATTGTCGTTATAGCAAGTGAAAAATTACTCTGTTAACTGGTATGAACCGGTATGAACTCGTAATGGCTGCTCTGTGACTGTGTGTTGGAAGAACATCTCGATATTCGGCCCGTGATAAAACATACGAGATACCAGTATTTGTTATACGAGATTTGTACTTACCAACCGTCGATATCCTGTTTGTAAACTGTTTTGATGATGTATTCCCTGTTCAAGTCTCATCTATTTAAATAAACACGCTATGTGCGATGCGCTGTAGCGAAACATTTCGTCGTTGAAATATCTGGTCGGCGCAGAAGTCGTATGCGCACGAGCGGAAATAGATAACCGAATATTTCATTACTTAAGCGAAACATTTGGTCGCTGAAATATTTGGTAGATTTTGACCTATGACCTTTACGTATTGTGTAGTGTTAAAAAGCACGAGAGGAAACAAATAGACCAAATATTTCATTAGGCTACATACACGAAACGTTTGGTCTGAAATATTTGACTGTTACGTTGTCAGTTGTCGCTGCGAATGCAAGCTTGCCTTTGATAATATCATCATACATGAACTGTGTTATTAATGCATGAATAATTAATCGGGGCCAGTGTCACTGCAATTACTGAATTAGCCTACATTTAAGAATATGTGAACGACTGTTTTTTGCTGTTTTATAGTTCGTGTTCATTATAAGTTGATAACTGTAATTATGCACATGATTGTGCATAGTTATGTTCAATAATTTTGATAATAAAAACGAATAATGAATTTACTAAGGATATTATTAGGATATATATTATAATTACTATACCGGACAAAATCTATAGATTCACCGTCTGATGGTGTTTGTTTTGTACTGACAATTGAATTGGGAGAGAATATGTTTGTATGTATTAGTCATGAATGAATGTGTACAATTTATAAAAAAGGCTTTCATAAATCTAATCTACTTGTAATCATAATAATTTTATTATTATGCTTAATGATACATGTTTAGCTTTGATCATATTTAGCCTAAATTGTGAGTGCATTAATTGAATAGATGTAAACGTCAAATCAATTGTCACACAATTTATTCATGCACACCATCTTGATTATAATAGTATAACTGGTTTGCTAAACAAATATGACTCAGTGTCCTTATACTGTTATAACTCAATGTCCCTGGAGTTCTCTAAAGCAATGTTCGTGGAGTTCTAGTACTCAACAAGAATAATGATTAACTAAAAGCATATCTATACCAAACGTTCAGTTCTAACTAAAGTTATTCAACATGCCACTACCAACGTTCACAATTTCTTTTCCAATCACTTTCCTACGAGTGATCGTGAATGTCACTTCATAAATTAAGTTTCTCACGTGCTCTATGGATTCTCCCTGATCTACGAAGATATTGCACTGGTTGTACAGTTCTGTTCACATGTGTGAGGAGATTCCATCTCTGGCTGAGTTACGTCATGCGGTACGTCACGTGGTACGTCATGTGGTATGTCAGGCGGTGCGTCACGTGGTACGACAAGCGGTACGTCAGGCAGTTCTGCATGAACAGGTTCCTCCGGAGGCAGTTTGGGAGACAGTTCAAGAGACAGTTCAGAAGATGGTGTCTTCTCCGGCACCGAACTATCACCAATCACACAACGACTCCTCACATGGTCAATGTGTATATGTACTACTCTCCCATCCTCGAGGCGAACGTGGACTGAATGACACGGGGCCAGTCCGTTCCACGATAACGTCACTGAGCCATTTTGTTTTGCCACTGAAATTTATAACTTGTTCTACAACAACACCGGGCGCAACCTGCTGGAGATCGGAAGCGAGGCTCTGTGTAATGGACTTCCAGCGAGGCCGGACCCCAATGTCTTGTGGGCCAACACCACGTTGAAGATTCCTTGACGGTGTCGCACCTGCCTAACCTACAATTGCATTGGCTTGTTCTTCGTTCAGGCCGAGGGCTTCAAGGGTTCGCCCAAACAGAAACGGCTCTATAACAAGCCTCTTGTACGATGCACTGCAATGGAATGAATAACATATCTAAAGAGAAATCATGTACAGCCTGATACAGAAGATATATACAATTAACACATAAAATAACTGCACTATTTCCCATTTGCATTATTTAAATCGAACAAGTAGTATCCAAGGAATCAGTGTTAGAATAACACATCCCTTACAAATGTGCTGCTTAATGAATGTGTTACTTGAAGTTAGTGATGTGTCAATGAAATGCAGATGTTTGCATCCGCTCGTGCACCTTCATTATTCTGACTATGACATTCAAATAGGCTATTCAAATAGTACAGAGTTCGGCACAAAAGAACGTTAGATTTGACGAGCCATTGCATAGAGACAGCACTTTTAAAAGATTGTAGCGATATGACATCTAGTAAGCATATATCGTTAGATTATACCTACTTTCACCTTAAAAGCTTCACAATCCAGATGCCAGTAAGACGTAATGTACTGAATTAAACAAAGTAACGACTGCCATAACTTGGACATACATATATCCATGTATAATTAGATCAATTATCCTTATTCTTGTAACTTACAGAGATGACAATTTTCTCAAATTGTCTGGCACCAGATGTCGCGTTTCGGTGGAATATATCGCTGTTTGTGTCGTGGTCTCGCATGCCTGCTTTGCCTGCATAAGCAGTGTTGCCGCAACCTAAAACATGTGAAATGTGTCTGCAATAAATTAATAAATAAATACTCTTGTCTATGAGCAATGCATCAAAACCGAAAGGTTATTAAAAAAGAAAGGAAGGTATAGAACAAATAGAGCACAATGAATATGTGTTAACGAAACATTTCGTCGTTGAAATATCTGGTCGGCGCAGAAGTCATATGCGCACAAGCGGAAATAGATAACCGAATGTTTCAGTACTTAGACGAAATATTCAATCGTGATTTAAATCAGCTTGATTTAAATCGCCAACCCTACACATGGGTATGCCATGTCATGGGCAACATTGCAAATAGTAATTACTACAAGCTATAGTATACTATTACCATATTCCGGCTCAATAGTTGTGTGTACAGTACAGTAACTTATAGCATTTTAGTTTCTGGACCGACTATTCACACTGTCACGGTCAATGTTAAATTGGCGGAGGGAAAGTGTAGGGTTAGGTTTAGCCTTTCTAAAGGTTATTCGGAAATAATTAAAGTAGCACTATGTTTGTATATACACTTGCATTCTATATAAAGCTATCTGTTCGTGCTGATCGTCAGGTGTAAATAGCCTAGACTGCCTATAGAATAACCATGTCCATGCCTATACACATGCCATGGCCAATGGCTATGCCTTGGGCTTGGCTATGGCAGCTATGACTATGTCTATGTAGGGCGCAGTGGCTCAGAAGTAGAGTCTTGGGCTGCCGTGTCGATCAGTTCACTCAGATGTATGAATGAGTACCTGGCTATAGACAGTGGTGGATATTTGTGTACGATTAGTCTTCGCACATCAATTGCAACATGGCTGGATGCTTCCCACAGAAGTTGAGATGGTTTTCAATTGAACAGGTCTGCCAGGGGAGTAAAGTGTAAAGCGCCTTGAGCAGTCCTGAGGACTGGTCCGGACACTGTACTATATAAGAACTTACCTTTACTTTGATGTCGTGTATGCTAAACTTTATAGGCTTAGGCCTTAATTGCATAATTATGGCTATGTCCCTATGCCCACGACATAGCCATAGGGACATAGCCATGGCATAGGCATAGCCATGGCATAGGCCATAGCTGTAGCCATGGCATAGGCCATAGCTGTAGCCATGACATAGCCATAGGTTATAGGCATTGCGGGCATAACAGGCAGTCTTAGTATCAGATTAAGACTAGTCTCAAACTCAGCCTAATCCTAAGGCTAAACCTAAACAAAGTGGAAGAAGTGTTGCAGCTGGGGGGGGGCATGGGTATCATGCAAGTGTCAGTCAGTGACACTGACAGTGTCGGTGAACACTCTAGAGCCTAGGCTCTAGCCCTAGGCTATCCGTGTGTAGGCCACAGAATGACAGATCAGATGGGTACAGCGACCACGTCCAACCGTAACTCTAACCCTGCAGGTGGACATGTAAAAAATACATTAGTCCAATGCAAATAAATGGTAATTCCAATATAATTCGGAACTTATAGTCACTTGGGCACACTGCAACATCCAACGACCGAATATTTCAGTAAGCTTGCCGGGAAATTTGCACATGACTCAATATGATCCATATAGGGCACCGCGCATGCGCACAATTGAAAATCTACCATATATTTCAAGACGAAATGTTTCAGTACAGCGCAATGTCGACTCGGCGGCCTTGACACCAAAGATCCTATATCAATGCAACACGGCACAGTGCTCGCTATATACTTTGTTCGAGGAAAGTGAAGCGTCATGTTAGAACAATAGACTAGTGTATTAGCTATTGTTTGTAAGAACTATATCGAACACCAGTATCAATCAATCAGTATAATTCAAACAAAACTGATAACGAATGCTCTGCATGTTCGAAGAACAGTAGACTAGTGTTGTTATTATTATATTAGATAGTGATTAAATTCGTGTCTCTTATAAAATCCGTACTCGAAACGTGTCTGGACATGTTGTAGCTGATAAAGCATAGGGGGTAAAGGCTATCTAGTTGGACAAACGAAACACTATGCTTTGACCAACACGCTGAACACGAGACTATGATACATCATGAACCACAAACAGCATCCCCTAGTGGACAAGTGAGTGAACCCCATGTTAAAGCATACGGATTTTCCCCATGTTATGAGATAGGGAATTTTCCCCATGTTAAAGCATAGGGAATTTTCCCCGTGTTAAAGGATAGGGAATTTTCCCATGCTAAAGCATAGGGAGTTTTTCCCGTGTTAAAGGATAGGGAATTTTCCCCATGTTAAAGCATAGGGATTTTCCCCATGTTAAGAGATAGGGAATTTTTACCATGTTAAAGCATACGGATTTTCCCCATGTTATGAGATAGGGAATTTTCCCCATGTTAAAGCATAGGGAATTTTCCCCGTATTAAAGGATAGGGAATTTTCCCATGTTAAAGCATAGGGAATTTTCCCCATGTTAAAGGATAGGTAATTTTCCCCATGTTAAAGCATAGGGAGTTTTTCCCGTGTTAAATGATAGGGAATTTTCCCCATGTTAAAGCATAGGGATTTTCCCCATGTTAAGAGATAGGGAATTTTTACCATACTTCGGATGACACGTCATACGAGAGTACCGACGAGACAAGAGACGAGACTATGACCAAGATATGTCACGAGACTATGGATGACACATCACACGAGACTACGGATGACACATCACACGAGAGTACCGTCGAGACAAGAGACGAGACTATGACCGAGATATGTCACGAGATTACGGATGATACATCACACGAGACTATCTATGCTTTAACATGGGGAAAATTCCCTATCCTTTAACACGGGAAAAACTCCCTATCCTTTAACATGGGGAAAATTCCCTATGCTTTAACATGGGAAAATTCCCTATCCTTTAACACGGGGAAAATTCCCTATGCTTTAACATGGGGAAAATTCCCTATCTCATAACATTGGGAAAATCCGTATGCTTTACATGGTAAAAAATCCCTATCTCTTAACATGGGGAAAATCCCTATGCTTTAACATGGGGAAAATTCCCTATCTCATAACATGGGGAAAATCCGTATGCTTTAACATGGTAAAATTCCCTATCTCTTAACATGGGGAAAATCCCTATGCTTTAACATGGGGAAAATTCCCTATCCTTTAACACGGGAAAAACTCCCTATGCTTTAACATGGGAAAATTCCCTATCCTTTAACACGGGGAAAATTCCCTATGCTTTAACATGGGGAAAATTCCCTATCTCGTAACATGGGGAAAATCCGTATGCTTTAACATGGGGTTCACTCACTTGTCCACTAGGGGATGCTGTTTGTGGTTCATGATGTATCATAGTCTCGTGTTCAGCGTGTTGATCAAAGCATAGTGTTTCGTTTGTCCAACTAGATAGCCTTTACCCCCTAAGCTTTATCAGCTACAGCATGTCCAGACACGTTTCGAGTACGGATTTTATAAGAGACACGAATTTAATCACTATCTAATATAATAATAACAACACTAGTCTACTGTTCTTCGAACATGCAGAGCATTCGTTATCAGTTTTGTTTGAATTATACTGATTGATTGATACTGGTGTTCGATATAGTTCTTACAAACAATAGCTAATACACTAGTCTATTGTTCTAACATGACGCTTCACTTTCCTCGAACAATGTAGATAGCGAGCACTGTGCCGTCTTGCATTGATATAGGATCTTTGGTGTCAAGGCCGCCGAGTCGACATTGCGCATCGCTCATAGCGTGTTTATTTAAATAGATGAGACTTGAACAGGGAATAACATCATCAAAACAGTTTACAAACAGGATATCGACGGTTGGTAAGTACAAATCTCGTATAACAAATACTGGCATCTCGTACGTTTTATCACGGGCCGAATATCGAGATGTTCTTCCAACACACAGTCACAGAGCAGCCATTACGAGTTCATACCGGTTCATACCAGTTAACAGAGTAATTTTTCACTCGCTATAACGACAATGACCATAACATCAAATGATGGGATTATATTCAAGCACGAAAGCTCAAAACAATGGCTAACCAAAGCACTATCTGATTAACCAAGTCAACCTCGGGTATAATATTACTGTGCGTAACAGTTTACCGATAGCTCCTATCCTTTAACATGGTGAAAATTCCCTATGCTTTAACATGGTAACAATTCCCTATGCTTTAACATGGAGAAAATCCCTATGCTTTAACATGGAGAAAATTCTCTATGCTTTAACATGGAGAAAATTCCCTATCTAACACATGAAGGGATTATATTACATACGTGCAAGTTCAATACAAGATCTAACCAAAGCACTACCTGTTTAACTAAGTCAACCTCGGGTACAACATTACTGCGCATAGCAGTTTAATGACGTCACTGATCATGACGTCACATGAAGGGATTACATTACACACGCGCAAGTTCAAAACAAGATCTAACCAAAGCACTATCTGCTTGATCAACTCACCTCGCGTACAAAATTACTGCACGTAGCAGTTTGATGACGTCACTGACCATGACGTCACAATGACGTCACATGAAGGGATTACATTACACACGTGCAAGTTCAAAACAAGATCTAACCAAAGCACTATCTGCTTGACCAACTCACCTCGTGTACACAATTACTGCGCGTAGCAGTTTGATGACGTCACTGACCATGACGTCACAATGACGTCACATGAAGGGATTACATTACACACGCGCAAGTTCAAAACAAGATCTAACCAAAGCACTATCTGCTTGACCAACTCACCTCGTGTACACAATTACTGCGCGTATCATGACGTCACTGACCATGACGTCACACGATGAGGGATTATATTACATGCACGCAAGTTCAAAATTTTGACTAACCAAACACGTCTCGAACTCCCTATGCTTTATCATGGGGAAAATGTCCTATCCTTTAACATGGGGAAAATTCCCAATAAATTCCAAGATGGCCGCTCTGTTCGAAAAAACGAGGCTATAGGTTCTGTTATAACACAGTCCTATATGTAGTCTACATTTCGTATACGTTACTTCACACAAAACGGTCTCCGCTGAATTTATACCCTTTTATTACACATTACCCCTTATTATAACACCACATTTTCGACATGTCATAGTCAATCAAATAAGGGTTCGATCCCTTGGCGGAGGCTCGGCCTCCGGGTCAAGCAATCTCGTGTGTGGCATATTCAAATGATATTCGGTATGTTATTTTATTCAAAAAGTGGTCGGATACCTTTGCGATAAAATTGCCTATACTTTAACATGGGATGAAAATTCCCTATCCTTTAACATGGGATAAAAACCCAAAAAAGTGGTCGCATACCTTTGCAATAAAATTCCCTATGCTTTAACATGGGATAAAAATTCCCTATGCTTTAACATGGGATGAAAATTCCCTATCCTTTAACATGGGATAAAAACCCAAAAAAGTGGTCGGATACCTTTGCGATAAAATTCCCTATGCTTTAACATGGGATAAAAATTCCCTATGCTTTAACCTGGGAAATACTTTTCCAAGCTCATTTGCATAATTAGCCACGCCCACAATGCCCAGCTCGCTCGTGATTGGTCAATTAGGGTTAGGGAGCAAAATCCGTTCAACTCATTTGCATAATCTCTCCGTTTTCCGTTGGCTGGAGCAAGGAGCAACATCCGGGTACTTCCGTATCTTTTAACATGGGACCGGAACTACTTTTGCTCTTGCTCAGACGGAAAAACGGACGCATCCCCGCTGATTAACCTCCTTTACTACTCACCTGTAGTTGTAGCAGTAGTTGTTGTAGTAGAAGTGAAATATGAAAAATGGCGGACATTTTACAAAAGGGCGTTCAGACAATTGAATCGGAATTAACTGGTGTCTTCTAGTGGGGACAATTGACATTATAAGTTTCTACAACACTGTGTCAAATTATTAACAAGGATTATGGTGCTCTTTTAATAGTTAATGAAAAGCAGAACGTATTTCCAGATTGAGTCTCATTTTTATTTATACATTTTATGCTTTCTGAAATTGCAAGCCAGACTGTTGTATAGCTGAACATCGACCTTATTTACGCATGAAACCATTATGAACATGTAAAATGAATATGTTTGAAAACTAAAGTCACAAAAACTACAAATTATTCGAGAACATAGTTGAAATTGAAAGGACCATTTAGATATATTTAACACCAATATATGTTGAACATTTTTACGGAGAATAGAACAGTTCATATCAAATGTCCATTGTTCTCTTCTGCTCCTGTGTCACCATGATTGTTGTCACAGTTCCCTTCAGTGGTCATTAATTAAATTTTCTGTGCACCCCCTTCACACACCTGCACGCATGGATCTGCATGCACCCACACACGCACGCACATACACACATAGCTGAATATTCAAGTGCAGCCTTTTTGCACTAGCAACGCTTCACACAACCCTTCTTGAACGTGCATGAGATTATCTTACACCAGGTGTGGGCTGTCTTGAGTTGTCTTGTCCAGTGCGGCTCGTACATGCCGTTCTCATTCTTGGCCCAGCCGCAGCTGGTTGGTGGAAGTAACTCTGGTCTCTCCGTCGTTGGCCGCCCTCTTGACATGCACCCCAGAGCTGCCTTGGTTGGCGGGATCAGTTGCACATCGTTCTTCTTTGCGAAAAGTTCCTTGCATGATTTTGCAATGTCCTTGCATGTGCTGGTTCTGTCACACAACAGGATAATACAATAACGAACCTTTTGTTATCCATGCATCTTCTGGTATGTCACTTGGTGTTGAGGTTAGTTTCAGCGGTGTGTTTGTGAGTTCTGGTAGCACGGTCCAGATTGCTCAAATAGTCTCCTTGATGCTGTGCGAAACTGTACACAGTATCACACCAAGTCAAAGCGTGGAACAATGGCAACGCCCATGCCTTCTCCGGTCCCAGGCCAGCTGCTGGTTTGTGGGCTGTTAGAAACTTGAAACACTTGCCAGTTTCGAAATGTTAATCTTGGGTCATCATCTGGTTGGAACCTCTGAGTCACTGACACGGGTAATACCATGGTGTCAACACCACGGATCATTACCTCGTGGTGGCCATGCTAAGCTGCAAGGGTTGTATGCAGCATCATGTCAGTTTCAACTTCTTTGTGGCTGCATGGGGCGAGTGAAGCCAGATCTGACAGCGGTGGCTCGCTGACGATTATACCTCCCTCAGTGATGACAAGCTGTTTCTCCTCCACTTGAGGAGAGCTGACAGGAATGTGAACAGGTATGTATTGTTGCTTCCTCCACTCTGCGGAAATTCTGTCCGTTTCCCGGTATGGCTGCTGAAACCACCACACATTTTCGCACTAATTTCCCTGCTTTTCTCTTGAACTGTCTTTGAGTGAATCTACATTGTAGCTGTCCCACACCAAGATCAGGCGTGACGCAGTTTGAAGTTTTGTGAACAGGTATGGAATCAAGATCTTTCTGGCATACTCATCAAAGTTCTTGAATGCAGCTGGTTTCAGCATCTGGATGATGACATCTCCATCAAAGATTACAATGGTGGCGGCAGGAGCTTCAGGACATCGGAAACGCATTTCAAGCATGTTAGAAGGTCACTCTTCCTTGCCTACAGGGAGGCTTCCTCCATCAGAGTGACTACACCCGGGTGCTTTGTTCAGCCATGTCCTCTGGTGAACAGGTGCCCACATGACATAGTTTGTGTGATTTGAGGCTTGGAAGCAGGGGCCAATTCTGTCTGGGGGTCCAAAGTACATCGGGAATGATGCATGCCGCAGAGAATGCAGACCAGTACCAACACCTCAAGTTCCAGTTCCACTGCTATCTGCCTAGGATTCAGCTGTTCCACGGCATTCTTCAAGAGACATCCATTGAATGCCGGATCATGGTTACTCAGTGAGCACTGTCCAGGAACAGCGGAAGTAGGGTGGTGGGGGCCGATTATTCAGGCTTCTGGTGGTTGGCAGCTGGCATGAAATGTGGCCCAAGATGTGTTATCTTCAGTCCCAGTTTTGTTTTTAGGACCTGGTTTGCCTGGACTATCAACAAAATTAATAGTCTTCATCATTCAGCTGAATGAAGTCAGGCTAGCAGCTGGGACAGGTGACTATTTGATGTAGTTGGTGACAGGATGTACATCAGTGCAGTAGTGTGACAAGTGGCTGATGATCTCGGAGCTTGTAACCACAGATCCTCCAAAGATGACAATGCTTCTATCCACTCCTTCAGCAGCAACTACTTCATTACTACTACTATTGCCACCACTACCAGTAGTAGTAATAATAATAGTAGTGGTAGTACTAATGTTGTAGTAATAATCGTAGTAGCCAAACTGAGTTATCTTTAATTTATTATTGACTTCCATTCGGAACCCAACCCGCATCATGTGCCTAATTAGACAAATTAGTCTAAATTGACTTATTTGTTTTGGTAAAAATCAAATAATTAACTCTTCCATAACCACTTTTATAAGTGAATTAACCTCCATTGTCGACCTGCTGTCTTCCCCAGGTATGTAAAATAAGAGTGACCACTGGCTACCATTTTGGAAAATGGCTGCTACAGCCGCCAGAGGCCAAATCTGCGATGCCTCAATATCAAGATCTGTTCATAATATAAGAGTCTACACGTGTGCCAAATTTGGTGCTTTTATCACAAAATGCACAATTCGTCTTGATGTGTTGGCTATGCCATCCCACTAGTGGCAAAGACAAGCATCATGGTATCAGATAACATTTATTTCAAATTACGTAAACAGTACTGTCATGTCAAATCTTGTAACCATACATAACATTTGTTCATGTTTATATCTGCAGATCACTCGCAGGAATGATGTCTAGTGACAGTTTCAATGATGACGTATACATATGTGCATGACAATATTAAGATAATAATAAAAAGGTAGCACTTTCTTCCTTTTAACAAACATCACACTCACACTCACTCACTCACTCATGTCGGCCACTGGGGTCGAACATCAGTGGCTTCAATCATCCTTCTCCAGATCCCTCTGTCTGCCATTGCCGTCTTCAGCTCCTCCGACTCTAGATCAACAGCTTCCTTTCATTAAGCAGTCGATGTAAGTTGTTGCTGGTCTTCCTGCCTTGGTTCTTTCATGTGTCGGTTGCCACACGGTGGTATTATATGCCATTTCATCCTTTAATATGTCTGTAGCAGTGTCCGGAAAATCTCAATCGTCTTCTTCTTATTTTATCAGTGACTGTAGACATTCCACTGTATAGTTCTATGTTTATCAAATGCTGCTGTCAGTGAATGCTAAATGCGGCTCGAAGCATACTTGTATAACATCTGTCTAGTTGTTTGTCAAGTTTTTTCGTTATTGTCCATGTTTCGCATCCATAGAGTAGCACAGACTCTACTGTTGCAATAAACAGTCGCTGCTTGATTTTTGCGTGGGAGTGTAGATTTCCATATTAGGTTTAGTTGGTTGAGTGCTCTCCACGCCATTGCCTTCCAGGTTTTGATATCTTTGTTTATTGTGCAGACCCAGGAGTCTAGGTATGTGTAGTCTATTTACTCTATTTAACTACAATATTATGAAACATAAAATAAAATAGATTGCAATATTACAAAAATGCATTCGCTGATTAAACAGGGCCATTACAGTTGTACTCACTATGCATATTGGTTGTGGGGATGGGCTCCAGAGCTTGCACCAGAAATTCCACGAGAACAGGCCCCACCAGCATCTCCTGGTAAATTACATGCAAACATATTATAGGCAAATGACATGTACAATCTCTAAGCTTCAATTTTAATAGTAATTATTTGCTACGTCAAACGTTAGTGTCACCTGAAGTTGCAGAATGTAAACAATGTACACAACAATGCTACATATTTTGATTGCGATTTGACTTCAACTTTAATAATTACAGCACCAACGTGACGTTTTCATTTACCTACACTAGTCACCTCAAACATTCCAACCTACTTGCTGTTCTCATCCTAAAAGTAAACACACGTTCTTTGTCTGGGCTATTAGAGTCTGGAGTTATGTGTTCGCATGCATCTAGGACAAGCTGGCTGAAGAATGACTGAAGTGTACTTTAACAATTGAAACAAAATCAACTCAGGCTTGCCTTTTCGTACAGTAACGTTCAAAATGCTTTTGTGTATTTATATTACAGGAGTCATGGTTTACCTCAGATACACGTTGCAGTGTTAGCCAGGTGTAGAGACGACATTTCTTCATGTCTGTGTCATTAGAATCAACATCATTCTTAGGCTTTGAGTCATAGCGTACCTAGACAAAGGTTAATGTTATTGTCCAGGACTGTGCACGTAGACCAATCTTCAGATAAGAAACCAGGAAATAGTAGGTACAATTATAACTATCGGAAAGTATGTATTCTCCCGGAAGACCACATTTATGTGAAAACAATAATCCTATAATCCATGTATAAAAACATGTCATAATTCTTGTGAAAACAATGCACACATATTTGTATTTCCAATTATATATTATTATTATTAAATGTTGCTAAAATGCATTTTAAAATAGTTATGATGTGTACAGATTTGATAAGTGTTGCAAATAATAAATACAAGTGTTGGGGTTAATACCATTGACACGTGCTACTTACTTGTACATGCAGTTCAGGGAGAATAAATACTGTTGTCGTAGGAGTGTCTGTGAAACCCGTTTTCAGTTGTTCATTTCTACACAATTACAAAGTATCTGTTTAGTATGGTCTTTCTGAAGTAACACGTACAAACTGAAATATGTACATGAATGTATACACCTGGTGATATTATAACTTGTTATTCAAAAGAGTTACTATGTGCGTATTGAATTGGTAATATATACGCCGGTATTTAAAAATCAGGATGTAGAGTGGTCAGGAAACCAATACATGTCCGTTGCTTTTTATGAGAACAATGTTACACATTGAGACAGCAGTAGTTGGGTATTCAATGACAAGATGCATTTGTTGTATTGAATTAATATTTTATATTTTTTATCATACATTATATACGTACCACTTTTGTTATGATGTTGACTCGATTACAATATATTGTATGTTTTTTGTAACAATTTATTCTGTTGCAATTTGTATTTTGGTATTAATACATATTTCCTGTTCCTGAATTAATTAATATCATTCTACTGTGTATGACATTAAATAAAGTATGTAATGAAGGTAATCGTATTTCTGTTTCGTTTGCAAAATAGTACCTTGTGGTCTTAGTGCCATGTTCCTTTGTGTACAAAATACATTTGCCACGCTCCACGTTAACTGTGACATCGATTTCAAGATAAACATTCGGTTCAGCAGGCAAGGTCGCCATTCGGACAATGGGATGAACAGGTACAGACAAACTAAAAGGAAATAACAGAAAGAGTGTAATAAATCAGACAGCTTACTTGGGAAACTAATATTGTCATTGCATAGGATGTGCATGCAAAGTCAGCGTGTAAGATGAATGTAAGGGGTTGTTTACAATTGATGACATTTACCTATTCGTACAGAGTGTATTAATTTTCATATCCCTCTCCCCCGAATTAGTATTTTAAAATGTCGATCAATTTCCAGATTTAACGTCATGTGAAGGTACGTAACAGTGCTATGATATGATACATGCAAATGGAATATGATCACAACCATCATTGTAATGTTAACATACTGTTGTGTTTAATTACTATGGTTACGCAATTCATAGTGGACCAACAGTTGTATAATTATATAATTAGTGCGAGGTCCTTGACCTCCCTCCTGTTTCGTATGCTCTGAACAAACATATATAAATGTCGTCAATTGTGAACGACTCCGGACATAAACTGCTCACATAGGTTTAAAAGGAAACACCGTGAGATGTCATAAAATAATTAATTGTTTGGAGATGTTATACAGTCTGTCAACTCTACCACCAGAAGTATAGCTTAAATGTATGCTATGATTCTCCATAACATTTATTCATCTTTAATGTCTATGTAATCTCCGAAATTGTCATGAAATGTACATTGCCTGATGTTTGCTATTGTGCTTTGTATTCCGAGCCAAATGGAAGTCTTACCTGTCCTCAAACACATCTGTTTCGTCTAGACTTTGAGTCATACGTAGTGTTGTCGTCTTCTCATCCTGGATCCTATCATGGTCTACTTGTCCATGATCAGCTTCATCGTTATTCTTCCTGTCCAACATCTGCAGCTTTTGTGATTTGTATTTAGTGACAAAATATGATACATTTTTGGCACTTTCATCCGTGTCGGTGATCAGTGAGGGGTGCATCAAACCTTTACGGTCGCTCTGACCCACATTGATGACATCCAGTGAGGACCGTCCACGTAATGCATGACTCGGAGCGGATTGTTCAGCATTGCTCAGCAGTAACGAAGGTTCTCCTGCCCAGCAAGTGTCGTCTGATTTTGACCGATAATAATCATTGATACGCCCAGTTTTCTCACTTTGTGATGTTTTCTGTATAATCTGCCGATTGAGTTTCTTAGCAATATCACTGCAGAAATCTTTGAAAAGAGCCAACTCTAGTGTTGTCAACCAGCGCTGCTCGGCATGAATAGCTCCCTTTGACGCTCCATTCAATTTCATATCCTCTAATTTCTCCGACTGCTTGTTCATAGCATCCACAATGGCGTGTGTGTTCATACCGGACATGTGTTGTCTGTCCCTCACGTCTAATGTATCGACAGTAGGTAGCAACAGGTTCGGTTTGATGACGTTAATTAGCGTGTATGACGCTGTTTCATTTGTCTGGTCTTTCTTCTCTTCGGGCATGATTGATGTAAGTGTGCTTCCTAGTGCACTCACTTGCTTGCCTATGTTTGTGTCGATGTGGATATTAAGCCCCTGCATTTGCCAGTTAATATTCAGCACCCATATGATGTTCTCGTCTGTTGGCATACCCACAGTGCGTGAGCATATCTCGTAGGTCCCATTTGGCACAATCATTGAATTCATAACTTCCGCCTCATTTCTGTCAGGTCTCCAATCGTTCTTCGACATTTCGAAATCATCGGCAAATCGCAACGACAACCCTACTAGCAAAGCACATGCCTTAATACTCGAAAGGTAGCAGCAGTAGCAACATAAATACTCAAGCTGAAGATAATGCAGAACATGTAAAAATTGATTGGCAAATTTCGTTAAGTTCCGTGTTTTCATTAAGTTTGTTTATATCATTGTAGCAGATCAGCCATTGAGGTGTGGTCTGTTGTATATGATGTCCTGTCCAGATACACTTCTAGATACCTTGCACAAGTGTGACTCAAGTGTGTTATGCAGAAGACAAAAGATACCGATAGGTCAAAAACTATTTTGCTCTCTGCGAGTACAAATGATAAATTAATCAAGACGTCACTGACTTTCAAATTTGCCCTTGTTGACAACGGAACCACTCGAGCAGACCAAAATCTGTGTACTCTCAAGTGTCATGACCGCCGCAGTTGTAGGCTCATTCTTAGACGTTGGCAGACCCTACAATGTCCAAATTAGTGATTCATACCCTCCACGTACATAAACAAGTAATAATGTAATGGTAATTCTTGTATAGTGCGGTACCCAGTCCTTAGAACTGCTCAAAGCGCTTTACTATTTACTTCCTGGCAACCCTGTTCAATCGACCATCACCTTGATATCACCGGGAAGCATTCAGCCACGCTGCAATCAATACGCGAGAAGTATACGTCTCTCTCACACACACACCCCGCACAACATAGGTAACATACCACTATGGCAATCTGTCACGTCATGTCAGCTGTTTAGTGGCATGCCTGTCACACTCACATCCTACGCACAATCATGAAATATGATGTTATACGCATGAGCATGTATGGCGGCAGACCACTCCCCATACTCACGGAAGAAGATATGAGTGGTAGACATATGCCCATGTCAGTAGCTTTGATTTCCAGAAACATTGTAGCATTCACAGGTGTGGCGATGTGGCTGCCGTATTGCATGCCTTGCACCTGCTCGCTCCAGTATTCATAGGCACTCTTGTAGTTGAACCACATCAGAATGGCTGTAATTGGTGACATGAAAAACAAATTGTGGCAAAATCGTCTTACAGATATCTTGAGGAGTCACCAAAGTTATTTATTTAATGTGCTGGCATTGTTTGTCTAAGGACTTCGACGTGTCAAAGAGGAAAATGAAAACATAACATAGTAGTAACATGTGAGTTGTAATTATACACATGCAATAAAATAGATTATACTTTATCAACCTCTTCCTACCACACTACTGTGACATATCCTTACTTACAGTGTCATAAACACCATGCATTATCCTAATTGCTTTTCATTCTATACGATGCATTGCTAATAGCTGGTAGGTGCAATAAAATGATGGAATTGTGGCCCTTTTGATAAAAGATGACATTTGGTATATCTATTCTATATACCAAGGTAATCATTTTGAAGATTGGGGACACTTCAGATTTTGCTGCATTCAGAAATGGCGGCAATTTTACAAATGGTCGCCAAATCCAATTTCGTAATAACTGCGCAACTTTGGGCGTTAAAACACAGGTATTAGGATTTCAAATATTTTGCTTTTGAATTTCTCAGATATATAGCCATAATTTGCATGCCATAGTGATGGAGTTTGTAGATCAACTTGCTGTGACTGACCTTATGAAATGCTTTTGAAAATTCCATCACTATGACATCCTTTTGCGTTCCAGACTGCATGTAGGTAAATAGATCGTGAATAAACTGTATTGTATATATATATGTGCTGTCTGGAACGCAAAAGGATGTCATAGTGATGGACTTTTCAAAAGCATTTCATAAGGTCAGTCACAGCAAGTTGATCTACAATCTCCATCACTATGGCATCCAAGGTAAAATAAATTAATGGATTACATCATTCTTAACAAACAAAACCCATAGAGTTGTGATAGAAGGCGAGGCCTCGTCTGAGGTCGCCGTTACATCAGGTGTTCAATACGGCTCAGTGCTTGAGCTTATTTATTCCTATTTTACACAAATTACATTAAGAAAATATTACATCTACTGAGTTGAATCTGCAAAAGTGCCAGGTCGTACCAATAACTAGAAACAAAACTATCGTAAACAACCAATACATGCCCCATGGTCAAACACTAGAAACTGTCCCACAGGTAAAATATATAGATGTCATCTTAACCTCAGATCTTCGGTGGTTTGCCTGCAAAAATAAAATTTCTTCAAAAGCAAATATATCATTAGGCTTCCTTCGCAGAAATCTCAAAGTTCCATCTATCCAAATAAAAACTCAGGCCTACTTCACCTTTGTTAGACCAATTTTGTTGTACCGTCTGGAATATGTATACGCAGACAAAAATAAACAAAACAGAAATGATTCAACACCGTGCAGCCCGATATATTCTACATCGCCACCAATAACACCTCCAGCGTTACAAGCATGCTACACATATTAGGAGGTAGACGACTAATAGACAGACGAACCGATGCTAAACTTTGCATGATGTACAAGATAATTAATGACCTAGTTAGAATACCAACAAATCAATACCTGAATCCTATAAATGTTAATCCTATAAATGTTATCACTAAATAACAACATTCACTATCATACCAAATGCCTCACTCCAGATACAATTACCATTTATATTCTTTTTCCCCGTACCAGTCGCCTTTGGAATTCCCTCCCTCAACACAGTATTAGTATAAACAGTTTGTATGCATTCAAATAGTATATCCAGACATTGACATACCCAAAAATCTAGACACCAAGCTCTTCTGCACGTATTCCTGTTATTTGTATGCTATTTGTGTTATAGCTCACTCTCATGAAAACTGGTCAGTAGTGTGACATGAGGAGTAAAAAAAAAAAAATTAAATGTTTTTTAAACAGTTTTGTTGTGTCAACTGAAAGCTTAGCATCTCCGGGCTTCAGATTTGTAAAAAGAAAATCAAGAACTAGCCTGGATGTTGTGTAATGGTAGGTCAAGTTTCGCAACTACAGTTGCGTCTCGCGTGTAACATGAACACTGAAATATGATGTTTTTGCAGTTTAAATAAGTTCTTGTGGCATTTTAGTGTACTGAAGCATGTGATGTGGACTGGAATAAGAGTGGGTGTAAAATATATCATCTTTCTCTGCATTTTGGGACTATGCACATTATTATTACATGAAGTGCTGGCCGTGGTTCACGGTTTTCAACTGTTGAACATCATTATGACTAAAAAGCAAGCCAAGTCCTCTCTGGTTGTTCTTTTCATTACAGTCTTCTCAGTATTGTCACACACACACACACACACACACACACACACACACACACACACACACACACACACACACACACACACACACACACACACACACACACACACACACACAACACGCACGCACGCACGCACGCACGCACACACACACTAACAGTGATCGATACAAAGTCAGTACAGGCCAGTTCACAGACTTGGGTATTGGTTTAGTTCGTATGCGAAGTGGTAGTTCATCAGGCTGTGGCGGCTGCTCAGGCTGTGGTGGTTGATCACGCTGGGGCGGCTGGTTAGGGATTTGTGTGACAGGAGCTGGCTAGGGCATGGGGAATCGATTCTTGGAAAATAAGAGTCCGCTCCATCCATGATCCTATGATGTCTGCTTCCAGACAGTCCCCTCTGTTTGTAAGGCAGTTCTGGCAAAGGCAAATCAGATGCCTGGTGATGATTGCTCCTGTACTAGCTCCATACTTTACATGGTGGAATCCCTTGTGCCAGGAACAGTCTTAACCAATCGATTGGGCCTGTGTCTGTCAGTGCTGTCCCCTGGCACCCAGAAGAACGTTTTGAGAAAATGGCAGCATTCTTCATCTGCTAGTAGCTGTTTCCGAAGATTTGACTGCTGTTGAGACATGGCTTTTCACAACAGCCGCCTCTCCAATACACTGCCCTTTGCCGTGCCTCGAGCCGAAGTAGCATTAGTGGACCTGGATAACTGGGAAGCTGTCACTGCTTGCAGCGAGGTCTGCAAATGGGACCTTGCTTTTGTGTTGCGAAGGACCACTGCACTAGCTTGTTAAACGCCAGGCTTTTTGTTCCCTGGAGATGGGCAAGGCCAGCGAAAACGAAACGCTTTCACTTGATCAACTGGTCACATTTTTTTTATAAAATCTAATTTGTAGATATTTTATTAGAAAGATCACCTATTGTACGATGTATTTTACTAAAAACAAGGTTCCAAACTTGAATATTTGTATTTTTCTGTTAACTTTAATAAGAGTACACTAAACGCCCATCGATTTACGTTACACAATGGCGCTTAGTGAATTACCTGCCCTTACTATTTTAAAGATTTACTTCCCCGATTTGATACACATGTATATTGAGCAAAAGGACCTGATAGTATTGGGAAAATGTAATTTATATGTTCATCATAATTCAGTGTTTGTTTATCTGTCCATCTTTCATGCAAGAATTTTGTGCATTCCATAATTTTTTAGGAATTTTTCAGGTTGTTCCGAAGTCCATCACACGAAGAAGAATGCAGCTGTATTTGCACAAACCATTGTTATGCCTTATGTAGATGTTCTCAATATCTCAGACACCATTGTATTGACACATTGGAATGTACTAAAATGTGTTGCTCCTTCAAACATGCGACATGTTTTCGTAACGTAAATTGGAAGAAAGTGGAAAATAATAAAAACGTCAAAAACAAAACATGTGTTACGAAATAATCAAAGTTACTGTATATTATTTATTCACTGTGGGATACAAAGGTGAACAGGTTGTACTGCATGTGCCATCATCCTAATAAGTTATTTAATAATGTAACCATGAACATTGATATTAAAAACTTGATTTTCTTTCCTCGCACCCTTTCATATGAAGCGCGGGGACAATTGCTTTCTTCTGCGAACTGTTGAGTGTTTTCTCCACCTCGTTAAGAGGGGCATGATGTTGCACGAGAATTTCCTTGATTTTCGTTACTTTCGTCGGAGTGAAGCCAAAATTCCTTGTGTCCTCATTTGCCAGATTTTTCGGACTCGATTCTTCAGCAGTTTCTCCTTCTGTCGCTACTATTTACACCAGCATGTTTGGTGTTCTTTAGTCTCTGGACAGTTTTCTGTGAAATTTTCAGCTTCTTTTCCACCAGCTTGTTTCTTTGCTCGAGTTCATCAAGTTTCACCTCTTGTTGGTGTATTTTCTTGTTTGTTTGTTGTAGTGCTGTCGCATCCCCTTCCATTTTCGTCTGCCACCTCTCGAACTTCTGGCTGTGTAGCAGCACTTGCTAATGCTACATTGTCTATAGGCACTGTCCTTTCCGCCTTTCTCGCGTGTGGAGAGAGCTACGGCGTGGTAATTATGGCGGATTCTGGCTTCTGGTGCTGCTCCTTGGTTGACGACCTTTACCAGAGTGACATTTGTGCAATATTCATAAAGGCACTGGTTCGACCGCGCGTCTGCCATCTTCCTGACATGGCGAGGCCTGCATTTTGCAAACTGTGCCAGTGATGTCTTCCCTGCCTGGGCCTTGTAGTTCTCAAAGTAGTCTGCCACAGAATTCTGCAGGTCTGCAGGGGCAAGCCCCATCTTCTTGGATACGAGCTTCTTCTCCGGTAAGGGGACTGTCTGTTGTTCAAAGAAGCTAGCAACATCCTCCTTCATCTTTTTGCTTTTCTGAAGCCGCTTGTTTGTTGGTGAATTCTCGTGGCTTCTGATGGTCTTCCTGTGCGATTTTCAACATGCAGCTTCGTTTCGATATCGTTCCATATTTCTCACAGACAGCGAGAAGAACTTTTCTTGTCTGCCTGCTGGTTGTATCCTTCTTGTTTCGTAGTTGCTCAAAAGCAGTAGCCAGCATAGCCCCCATTTTGAAATGCTTTGATGACAGTTCTCTCTTCTCCAGGGCATGGTTTTTCCTGGTAGATGATTTGTACAATTTGGACTTGCTGCGAACTGTTCAGGATGGCGTGGCAGTGCTCTGCGGGCCCTGCAAAGTGCCTGTCGTGTGGCATCTCAATAATGAGAACCAGCAGGCAGTGGTGGTGAGACAGACGAGCTGCTTGCTCTTTGCCTGCTGGATGTGGACAGTGTAGCAGTTTTCTTTGCTGCCTCCTTTGCGGCCTTTTCCGCAGCCCTTTCCTTTTTCCTGTTCATGTAACTCTTGTTTCGCACGCAACCAGACACCAGCTCCACTGGTGTCCGTGTTACACATATGAGACACGGGGTAGCACGATTCCATCAAAATGTGTCTTATCTTATGTAATATACACATATTCCCTGTACAACTTGACTGAAAATTTTCTTATGTAACTTACAATATTTATATTTCGTACGAAGTTTCGGTTAAACCGTAACATGGGAAAATATGTCGTGCACGCAACTTGGACATCTGCAATAGTGGTGTCGGATTACGTCCGAGACAGACAGCGTGAGAATACACAGGGAAAAAAACAAAATTTTACAATATGAAGCAGTGAGCTGATAATGTTGTCTGTCGTCAATATTTTCACACCAGCTTGGGTTTTTACTGAATGGTAAATACCATTTACTGAAAATTATCTGCGCCTTTGTTACATACGCAACTCCAACAACGCGTGCGTGGCGTCTTGCTTACGTACGAGATAACGCTCCGAAAGTTGCTTCAAATAAACAAACTAAGAGAACTTAGAGTCATCTACACCTGTTTCGTACAATACCATGCAAAAATGTACGCACTGCGAGCAAAAATTTAAACATTAAAAAGTATGCTGCTGCTTGGCCTAAATGGCAGCGCGGACCTTCGCTTCAAATTCACTTCACAATGACACAAATCGGTTCGAAACGTTCCAATATCATAACACATCATTGCATCAATATCAACACTTGTTATTCATTCTCCATAGCGTATTGAAATTTCACCCATAAGCCTGAAAACTTACATGAAATTGCTTCAAAACTGGTGATGGTGTCGGTCGGACGCCTAAAGTTAGAACCTTTCGTAACATCCCAACTAAAGCTTGTTACACAGCTATAGGGACTGACCACGTAGGGATGACATAGAAAACTCTGTATTCATGCGCCGTGTCCATTCAAAGCAGAACGTACACAAAAAATAGGTCACTACATTTGCTCGCACGTAAGTAACACATTTTTCGGACGCCACCTCTTCGCTGCGCACAAAAT
Organism: Paraescarpia echinospica; assembly: GCA_020002185.1. Lineage (NCBI taxonomy): Eukaryota > Metazoa > Annelida > Polychaeta > Sabellida > Siboglinidae > Paraescarpia > Paraescarpia echinospica. The sequence goes on from CM034532.1 coordinate 32,540,931, forward strand.
GTTGCGAGAAACGGCCTTAATTTTTCTTTTCATGACCGCTTGTTCCAGAACTTAAAAATGTGATACTTGTTTACATTTAGCAAAAAAGTAGTGCCCACGTGCACGGTTCAACGCTGTGCGAAGCACAAAAGTTGTCTGTGTTTCAGGACACCACGTGTTACGTATGAGACGCAGTTTTTTTGTTCGATTTTTGAAAAACGAAAACATTATTAGTGTCATTGAACATGATTACATTTTATGACAACTATGCTTCTTGCATGCTGGCTACTTATAACCACATTGTTTGCGTAATTTAATTAGTAGTAGCGACTTCCAGTGCTGACGTGACTGCATGTCACAAATGGCCGACGAAAACAACAATCATTTTACAACTAAATTCATTCGAAGCACAAAACAAACGCCACATCCGCTCACATAAACTGATTTCACCGATTCTGCAACCAATTTTATGTTTAAACATGTGTAAGCTACACAAATATCTTTCTCCAATCTCTCTTTTTCCCATTCCAATGCACCCACTGATGCTAAGAGAGTTTTCATGAGAGTGAGCCTTATATAAATAACAAAAATCACATCTGTACATAAATGCACTGTTCCTGTTTTGCCACCGCCTATATATCCAGGACGTTGAGGGTAGGCGGGAGCATGAAAGAAGATAAGGCATTTAATTAGCTCGGAACAATCGTAGAGAGCACGCATAACGTTGCGAACAATCGTTCAAAGGTGCGTAATATTCGTCAAGCATTCACGTGTATGTGGTCCTTGACAGTTGCGACGAACGTTTTGTTGTGCTACAAGAACTGCTTGTTTACAGAGATAATAAGTATAATTGTACCTTCTAAATTTAAACATTTAATTTGCTGGTATCTAACAAAAATAACACATGATGTATTAGCGCAGGATATAACCCCTTGAACACTCACCTTTATCTACGGCAGCGGGCTGCACATAGATGATGGGATGACGAAAAGTAAGTATTAACGTCTTCTTTTCTCCAATGTTTTCCGTGGCGTTGGGCACATCCTGCGGTCAAACAACACTTTCGCTTAAATCACAAGCTAACTTGTTTGTCACCACAATGCACTTGCTTGCGAGTGTGTATGCGCATAAATTTGGGCGTGGGTGTGCGTGCGAGCATATATATATATATGTACATAATGATATTATATACATGCGTGCGCGTATGTGAATGCGTGTAGGCATGGAACGTGTTGCGCTTGCACACCTGCCAAGTAGTCATGTACACACAAACAGTGACTAGTATTCAATACGTGCAGTAGCAAACAGACAACTCGGCAGCAAGTTTTAATGTCGGGTTGATAGTCATATACAACATAATGAATTTGGTACGAATATGCATAAGATAAGGACTAACTGGTTCTCCGTGCCACAGAGTGGCCTGTGTGTCGAATGAAGCAAGGTGCTGCAAGTCACACTCCTCGTCGGCTACTGTTTCTTTAAGCAGTGTGCCAAGAACAAGACTAGCATCAAGCTGCACACTGACATTAAGACGCTTGCTGCTGTGGTGATCATCACCTTGTACTGTTGTTGGTGGTCTGGATGCCTCGCCATAGCTGTTGCAACTTCTGTTGCAGTTTGTCAGGGTTATATTGATGGCATTCGTTTTTAGTTGAAATGCGATATATGTTGGTGTCGTTGCTGTGATCTGAATTCCCTGTACGGTCATATAACATGTTGCAGTTACACAAGTGTTTAACGTTTGAGCGGCGGTTATCGTGTCAGTTGATTTCTTTACTTTTTCTTCATAGAACATTAGTAGGTGTTGGTATAAACATAAGTACTTTAACAAGAAAGTATGGCATTAATGCCATATGTCACCAGTCCGTCCTTGATAAACTACAACTTTGTGTGTGTCAGTGGAATTCCCCTTCAAATTCTTGGAAATTATAACGACGTTTTCGTAGAAACGATGGCGTCAGAAACTGAATTATTTTTGGACTATAGAATTGCTTGATGTTTTAGGCAGTGTCTGAGCAATTTGTTTAGTCTATCTTCAAAACTGTCATTAGAAATGATTGCGGGCTCGTGTCGAATAATCTGGTTAGAATATAGCAGTCGGCCAGAGGAGTCTCATTGTGCAAGCGCTATGGCGTCACATTCTGGTTTGCCCTCTGTTTATGGAATGCCCCCTAGTAAAATATATACTAATAATTTAAACAAATATTTTCCCTCCAATAATATTGCCATCAGATACCTTTCGTCCCAAAACATTTCCCAGATCAGACTGCGTCAAAAGTGGCTCCCGGGAAGCATTGCGCCAACAAATGTCCGCTCAAACATTGCCTGCAAAAGATATCGGACGCAAATCCGTGGTGGTTTCAGAGACGACTTGAGGGTCAGTTATTATTATGGGTTTGCTCAATGCTTTCTGGTTGCCATTTTTGATATAGAGGAAAGGCATTTAGTTGGATTAAAGTTGTATGGATATGGATTTTCAACCAAGGGGCATACTGTAATATCCAAACGCTCAGCTAGGGTCCTCTTTCGTTCATCGGCTTTCCGCCGGGGAGAAACATCGGGTGTCATAGCGCATGCTGCATTCTACATACTAATTAAAAGTATATATGCATATTTGAAGTTTAGGCATTTTTTTTATTATAGCCATTATCCTAAACTGTTAACCATTTGTTGTTGTATACGACACATGTAACATAAGGTAATTACAGCCATGCAATTTTATATGCAACCAATCCAAGACATTATTTGTTTTGCCGAAGAGCTAACATGCAGCTCTACTACACAAACTGGGCCAACTAACCGTGAATTTCAGTTCAACTAAGTATGACAGAAACTTGGCTTCAGGGTAGGCTGTGTTCAAATTCTTTTTCCGAGACCATTCACTAAACAATGATTTCGGCTGAGGAGCCACCCATATCTTCTGTACTACTTCATTTATCTCCTGAAATGTAATTGCTTATGTCACATTATATATATATATATATTTATATATATATAAATATATATATATATACATATATGTACACACACACACACACACACACACACACACACACACACACACACACACACACACACACACACACACTCACACTCACACACACTTGCATCTTGCTCTCATTGCTTTCTGTTTCATTGGCCCATTAAATATTACTTTAACCGGATTGTACACATTGTAATACGAATAAATATATTATTATTATTATATACAAGGGTTGGATCGCAGCACATTGTTTTTTCAACCGCACCTAACCGTAAACTGTCGTACAATCGATGTTGCAACGTTAGTAGCTACCACTTACTCAACGTCTTTTATAGGCTCTACAACACTAGTTGTGAATAAAAACTATTTGTCAAATATGTAATGGTTTTGCCAATATATTTTGTTTTGCTTAGGTAAAGAGACAATTTGTTAAGTTTTAGCCAGTCAGTAATTTTTTCCAGTTTCATTCATAGGAAATTCTACATTTCCATTTTATTCGCACAGATGATATCTACGGCATACATTATGAAATTAAACTTTTGGCTGGGCTTGGCAAAGTCATTAATATCTCTAAAACAGTTCATTCTCTGTTTGTGTGTGCACCCACATCTCCGTCAGTTTTCAATGTATCTGGCTGAAATTTTGCACGTGATCTAGCGGGTCCATCGAGATGGTTCGTAGATTTAAACATTTTCGAAATTCGTTATGGGTGGATAACTTCCGCGGAATTTAATGTATTTCTATATCATCGTAAAGATAATTATGCCATCTACAAATATGTCGCTGTATGTATGCAGAAATGTTGAATAGTTTTTAAGTTATTGACGTTTGAAAATCCTCAACGTTTAACATGCACCAGGTCTACCTGTCGTTGGTCACGACCGCACGCTTACAAGAAGCGCCTTCTTTCGCATTTCATGTATTTCCTACTGATGGAGCCATGTATCGTTTTGTCATTTAGCGTCGAAAAATTATCATAACTGACCTTCATGAAGACTTTCTGTATAATAATGAGATGATTGAGCAGAGTAGTCGTGAGGCTGTTCTTGAAGATACCAATGACTGCAGTGGCATGCAGGTTCTGACCACTGCTGGTGTCATTTGGGCGGTAGTTTCCAGTAATGTGAACTGATGGCAGATCTATGCTTGCTGAACTCTGCAGGTTGTGTGGCATAGCCATCTACAACATATCAATATGTGTATGTTCATATATGTTTTATCTGCCAGCGCATCTTCTAAATTTTTAATATAAATAAATATGTAATATTACTCAAACTACAATACAGAGTTAGTCATATGGTTTGGGCGTGAGCGAAGTTTCTTGCCGAACCCTATTGCGCGATAACAAGAATCAGTCGTGTCAACAACCGCGTAGAAGCAATTAACAAGATTTAACAAGATTGCCATCCAGAAAATTAACTCTAGATGGCAGGTGGACAAGGATGCCTTTTGGCTTATAGAGAGGCCACTACTTTTTTATCCACGTGTATCCCGTCCTTTTAAGGTATGTGTCAATTTATTTTTAAACATATTCACGCTACCAGCACCAATACAATCAGGAGATAATCTGTTCCATTCATTAACAGTCCTTTGTGAGAATGAGAACTTTCTTATATCGAATCTACACTCCTTCTCTACTAATGTAACGTCATGTCCTCTGGTCCTTCTATCTTTCTTAACTGAGAATAATATATTTCTATCAATATTTTCATAACCATTCAATATGTTAAACACTTCTATCTGATTAGTAATGCAAAGGTCATTATTTTGTAACGATTGTGTTCGGAAGAATTGGGTGTGATTCCGATCTCACAAATGATCCAGATTTTGAAGCTCTAACCAATCAGCGACTGGCGCAGGTGCACTCGTGACTTTTTATGAGTGGGACATGAAATCAGCAAAGATCTCACGTAACATTGCACAGAAAACGATAGATTTACCGCTTTTCACTAAGTGGTGGTGGTAGTTGAGGACTGGCGCTGTAACAATATCACTTAATGACGTCTCCCCAAAAGTAGAATAACGGGCCGTTCCCTGGTTGCGGCAGCCACGTTTAATAAAGTTTGGTTTAGTTGAACTATCGTTTATATTCTGCCTGTATATTCTAAAGTCCATATACGCCCGAGTAAATATCGTAACATTGTGGCGTCGGAGAGATATCGAAGGTAACTGAATATGGCAAGGCAGTCCTGTCGCAAGTAACATTTGTGTTAAAACATGAACTATGTCTGTCTTAGCTGTAACGGACGGCGTGGCCGCAGTCGGAGCACCTACTGTAGCTGCTCCAAATGTCGATGACCCTCGGTCTCAGAATCACATATGTGTGAACTTGCCCAGCGGCTTGCCTTCACCTGTATTGGAACTGTAAACCAATCAGGTCGATAACTGAAAGTTGTGGAAACAAATGTGGGAAAACAATCTAATTGTGTCTAGATTAGACACCAAACCCGACATATATGTGACGGTACTTCATCTATACTGTATTGGGAAAGATGCACTACGCGTCTTCAACGGTATGGAGTTGAGTCTTGACGGAAGAAGAACGCGCCAAGCCTGCTGAAATCATCAGCAAATTTGATGAACGTAGCATGGGCAAAGTAAAAGAATTCTTTGAAAGGTGTAAGTTTAACACCCGGAATCAGGAAAACGAGATGTTTGAACAATATTATTCAGTGTTGAAAAATCTAGCAAAAACATGTGGGTTTTGCAACTGTATGCTAGACAAGTTGATTGTCGACAGGATAATCCTCGGTGTAAGGAATGACAAGATCCGCAACAAACTCATTTCACAATCGAAAGTTGATCTACCCAGAGCAGTAGACATCTGCCGGTGCATGTAAGAGGCTGAAGAACAATGCAAAATTATCAATAAAATAAAAGCAATGGACCCAGTCGACACCAGATACAGACGCTACACTACCAAGTCGACATTCGGTGGAAGACAATCTGCTAATCAGCGAAAATGCAAATTCTGCTGTAAAACGCACCCTACGAAGAAAGAACTCTGCCCTGCATGGGGCAAGACGTGTGATGCATGTAGGGGCCAAAACCATTCCAGAGGCTCCGCACAATGCCCTAAGACTGTTCACAGTACAATATGGGTCAGACTCGGATATATCCGGTGCTAGCTTTGGTGATATCAGCCGCGCCAGTGCCGATGTGCACGGACTCTCCTCACAACATGGTCCTATTTTGTGCAACAAGCTGGTCGAAAAGCAGTCAGTGAAGATGCAGTTTGACTGTGGTTCAGCTGTCAGCCTACTGCCTAAGAAGTATGTGAAGGAGAAAGATATCGGTCCAGAACCAATCACACTGAAGATGTGGAACAATTTGAAGACTGACGCTCTCGGCAAATGCCGAGCTAAACCCGTAAATCCTGCTACAGGAGACACGTTTAAAATGGACTATGTCATAGTGGATCATGACGAACTGACACCACTAGTCAGCCGTAAAGCTGCTGAATGCATGAAGCTCATCACGGTGAACTACGAGAACTTTGAAACTGTATCTTCATTCTCCAGCTCGTAGGGTTGCTCAAACCCCATGCACTGAAGACTATCCTGTAGTGTTCGACGGAAGGCGTGGCTCGCTTCCTGGTGGGAAAATTCGTCTCTCTGTGGCACAAAATGCTGAACCGGTTGTGAAACCACCTAGTACCCTACCATAATCACTGAACGGTTCCGTGAAAGATGAGGTAGACCAACTAGAGCACACAGGTGTCATAGTCAAAGTGGACCAACCCACTGATTGGGTGATCCAAATGTATGTGGCCAAGAAACGTTCTGGAGCTATCAGGATGGATCTGCATTGATCCTAGACCTCTCAACCGTGAACACTACAAGCTTCCTAAAGGTAAGTTCTTGTATATAGCGCAGGATCCAGTCCTCAGGACTGCTCAAAAAGCGCTTTATACTCTACTTCCTGGCAGACCTGTTCAATCGAACACCATCTCGACTTCTCTGGGAAGCAGTCAGCCATGTTGCAATTAATGCGAGAAGACTATTTGTATATATATATCCACCACTGTCTATGGCCAGGTACTCATTCATACAGCACAGGATTCTAACCTGCGTTCTCTCAGTCGAGAGTCCGGAGCTCTTACCGCTGTGCTACTGCGCTCCTGCGCTCCTTTGCTGGACGACATTCTACTGAAGCTTGTGAACTCCAAGAAATTTGCTGTTTGTGACTTGCTACAAGGATATCTACACTGCGAACTTGATGAAGAATCTAGCCTACTGACTACTTTCGCAACACCGTTTGGGTGGTATCGTTGGCGACGACTATCTTTCGGCTTGAAAGTCAGCAGTGACATTTTCCTAAAGAGTCTGCAACAGGCACTGGAAGGGCTGGAGAATGTTCACTGTGTTGCTGATGATATTATCATCCATGGATCTGACGACTCTGATCTCTGTGTCAAGATCCAGAAGCTGCTCCAAAGATGCAAGGAACATGGTATAGTGTTCTATTACATAGACAAACACCGAATTGAATCAAACAGCCACGCTATTTATTATGTCGCATCAAAGTTCAGATGGATTCCAGTAATTACCGTAAGTGACACTACATCCCTTTTTCTTTTCACTCACTACAAAACTACAAAGCACGGAACAATGTGCATATCAACCACAGGTAGGAATACAAAGCGCAGCAGTCCGTCTACACTATGGTATTGAAATTAACATGATTACACATTAATATCTGGAAAGCAGCGATCCGCCTATACTCTCTGAGATCATACAGCATTACAATCAGTTGACCACGAAATCGTCCTGCCAGGCAGGAGCCTTGCGGTCACGAGTCGATTTGCGCGGTGACGGTTGTGCCGATGCTCGACTGTGCCCTTGATCGTCGCACTGCGGATCAAGCTCCACAGCAATCGGTTCAGCTGCGTCCGATAATTCTTCAGATGCGATGCATTCCGCTTGTAGGCAGCGCCATCACGTTCGATTACAACTTCGCTGCCGTTTCTTCCAATTACGTCATACAGCTCGCTTTCAAAGTTTGTTGTCAGCTTGTTTTGTCTCGCCTGTTTCAACAAGACTTTTCCTCCGATCTATATGTCCCTTGGCGATGCTCTGCGTTGCCGATCAGCATAGCGTTTCCCCTTCATCTTAAGCACGCTGTCGTGTCTTCGCACGTGTTTGTCAACCAGAGTTCGTTCAGGATCACTCATTTCAGGTAGTTTGGTGCGCAATGCTCGGCCAAACATGAGCTCTGCGGGTGCCACCCCCGTAGTCGTGTGTGTGGTTACCCAGTACGCCAGAAGGAATTTGTTCAGTTCCCGTCTCCAATTCCCTCCTGTGGCATGCGCAGTTCTGATAGCCTTCAGGATCGTTCGATTTTGTCGTTCCACCTCACCATTGGCTTGGGGCCATAGTGGAGTCGAGTGAAGCTGTTCGATTCCATTCTCCTGCAGATAGCATCTGTATGCATCAGACACAAACTGTGGCCCGTTGTCACTTTTAATTTTTAGCGGAACTCCATGTCTCGCGAACAAGTCATCGAGCCGGTCAATGATCACACTTGTTGTTGTCGATTTCATTATTGCAATTTCGAAAAATCTACTGTAGTAATCAACGACTACTAGCACACTTTCTCCTGTTGGGAACGGACCCATGAGATCGACAGCCAAATATTCCCAAGGCTTGTTCGGTAGCGGTGTTGTTATCAACGGTTCTGGACGCGCAGCCGCACCAACCAGTTGGCACTCATGGCATGTTTTGCATATTGCTTCGGCGCTTTTGTCCATTCCCGGCCACCATACTTTTGATCTGAGCCTCTGTTTTGTTTTCACTATCCCTTGATGTCCTTCGTGAGCTAGCATCACCGTCTGCTTCCTCAAGCTGCTGGGCATCACCAACCTCGTACCACGCAGTACGATATTTCCCACGCACGACAGCTCACTTTGTACAGTAATATACTGCTTGTCAATCGGCTGGTTGTTCCAATTTCCAGTCTGAATGCACTTTCGCACAGTAGCCAGTTCCTTGTCTGTCATTGATGCAGTTTCTACATCTCTTGGAAGGAGCGCATTCGGTACAGCATGTCTTGCAACGAAACACACGTACTCTTCTGCAAAGTTTCTTCTCGCCTCTTCGATTTCAACACACGACAATCTTGATAGCGAATCAGCTGCATTTGTCGCGCCTGGTCGATATTTCACAGTAAAGTTGTATGGCTGCAGACGCAATACCCATCTCTCTATCCTCGCACTCGGCGGCTTTGATTTCCGCGAGTAGATTACTTCCAACGGACGATGATCAGTTTCCAGTTCAAACTCCACGCCGTACAGGTACATGTGGTACTTCTCACACGCCCATACGATTCCAAGCGCCTCTTTCTCGATCTGTGAGTATCTCCTTTCGACATCAGTTAACGATCGACTGGCATAACACACTACTCTGAATGTGTCGTCGTGACATTTCTGGGCCAATATTGCCCCAAGACCGACTGGACTCGCGTCGACAATAAGTTTGGTTGTCGCGTTCTGGTCAAAGTGGGCCAAGACTTTAGCATCTGACATCAGTGCTTTCAGTTTGTTGAACGCTTGTTGTTGCTCTTCATTCCAGATGAATTCTGCACTCTTACGTGTCAACTTCCGCATCGGTTCTGCCACTGTGGAATGAAGCGACTACAAAAGTTCACGAGTCCTAAGAAGCTGCTAACTTCTGCGGCTGTTTGCGGAGTCTTCGTGTTCTTCACCGCTTTGACGCGCTCCGCCGTTGGCGCGATACCTCTGTTTGATAACAGGTGCCCCATGAATGTGATCTCGCTGACTCCAATCTGACACTTTGTTTTGTTGAGAGTCAGTCCATTCTCTTTCAGGGCTTCCATGACGTTCAGAAGACGTTTGTTATGCTCATCGATAGTTGTCCCATATACGAGTATGTCATCGGATTTGTTGTGCACCCCCTCACAGTTCTTCAACACTTGCTGAATCGCATGTTGGTACATCTCGGGTGCTGAACTAATGCCGAACATCAGTCTCTTGTAACGGTAAATGCCTTTGTGTGTCACGAAGGTCGTTATTTCACGCGATTTGGGGTCGAGTTCGATTTGATGATAACCCCATCGCAAGTCGAGTTTGCTGTACATAACTGCGTTATTGACATCGTGCAAGATTTCATCTACCGTCGGAATTGGATGTCGTTCTCTGATGACCGCTCCATTTGCCATGCGCATGTCAACGCAAAGCCTGATTTCGCCACATGACTTAGGCACAACAACCACCGGGCTGACCCACTTCGTCGGACCGGTGACCTTCTCAATGATGTCCATTTCCTCGAGTTGATCTAATTTCGACTCAACTTTAGCTCGCATTGAGTAAGGAATTCGTCTCAATGGATGTGCGACTGGGCGAATGCTGTCATCAATATGCAGACTCAGTTGATAGTCGTTCAACTTTCCAAATCTGTCGTAGCATTCCGGATACATCTGAATGACATCATCCGCGACTAGCGGTCCCTGTCTACAGTCTGCGTTACAGTGATCGAAGTTCAAGATCCCCCTATCTATTGATGTTTTACACCCCAGGAGTGGTCTACCACTTCCACTGACAACGACGTATTCTTCGACTCCATTCGTATTGTTCATTTTTGTTTCAGCTGTGAACGTCCCTATGACATTCAGAGGAATGTTTCCATACGCAAATACCTCCTTGCCGAATTTGTTACAAGTGCATTTTATTTTGCATTCTTTCAGTGTCTCCCACAGTTCTTGCGAAATAATTTTCACACTGGATCCCGAGTCAATGAGCATGTTGATTGATATACCCCCAACATCGACATCGATTGTAGCTTTGCGATTGTCTGTGGACGTGTGGATTGAGAACGTAAACTCATCAGACTCATTTGTTTCTACGCAGCGCACATTCTGGTTTGGTTTACTGTGTTGTGTTGATTTGGTTTTACACATCACAGCAAAGTGTCCCTGCATCCCGCATTTATTACAAGTTTTTCCACAAGTATCATCACAGTTCTTCGCAAAGTGATCAAGTCGACCACATCGATAACATTGCCTTTGTTTATCATCTTTGTTGGGTAGACTGCGTTTTGCGTTCCTTCTACCGTAATGTGCATGTTGTTTCGACTTTACTGAGCACACATCATGGTTTACAGTAGTAGCAGTGCTGGGCTATATCTGTTCTGCCTGCGAATCGGCTGCCTCCATCGCTCTAGCAATAGACAGCACATCTGACAGCTGAAGATCGTCTTCACGCAACAGGCGTTTCCTCAATTGATGTGATCGACACTTTTCAACAACCTGATCGCGGATGTTATCTTTCTTAGTGTCCCCAAATTCACACGTGTCTGCTAATTTACGTAGCCTGGTCACAAACTGGGTCACGGTTTCATCCACATTCTGATTGGCTTGCCTAATCAGATGTCTCTCAAAGGGAATGTTCTTTTTTGGCGTGAAGTACTCATCAAACTTTTCTAGTGCCCCTTCGAAATCGTCACCCGTATCTGTGAATGTGCTAAATATTTCTTGACACTCAGGGCCAATCAAATGCAGAAACAATGCACGCTTTTTGGCAATGTCAGTTACGCCGCAGGCGATAATATAGTACTCGAGTTGTTTTTTCCAGATTTGCCAACGTTGGCCAACATTTGTAGGTTCGCTGTTTACGCTGAACGATGCTATCGCCGGTAAACAATTGATCAGCGAAGCCATCCCGTCCTCGTCGCCAAATATAGTGTACATAGACAAACACCGAATTGAATCAAACAGCCACGCTATTTATTATGTCGCATCAAAGTGCCGCCAGATGGATTCCAGTAATTACCGTAAGTGACTGTATGTACGACATTACACATGGGATCAAACTGAGCCGTGAGAAATGTCGCTTCAATGAGAATGAAATCCAGTTCTTAGGCCATGTTGTTATAGCTGATGGTCTGAAACCTGACCCATCCAAGGTCGAAGCTGTTCTGAAGATGAAGAGTCCGTGTTACAGGGAAGCAATGGAGAGGCTAAGAGGTACAGTAACTTACCTGGCGAGATACGTACCCAAGTTGACTGATGTATTCCGTCCCATTGCTGCTCTTGTACAACGAGATGTTGCCTGGATGTGGGGAGATGCTCAGAAGAAAGCTTTCATAACATTGAAACAACCTTTGGCTGAGGCACCCACTCTGGCTTACTTTGACCCGAGTAAGCAACTGGTCATTCAGTGTGATGCTAGCAACTATGGCCTGGGATGTGCACTATTTCAGGATGGAAAACCAATTGCTTATGCTAGTCGTGCTTTGACTGACACTTAGACCAGATATGTCATTATAGAGAAAGAGATGCTGGCCGTCGTCTTTGCTCTTGAGAAGTCGCATCAGTTCACCTATGATCGCCCTATCCTTGTCTACAGTGACCACAAGCCACTTGAGGCAATAACAAAGAAACCTCTGGACAGAGCACCCAAGCATCTACAGGGCATGCTTTATACTTGCACTTGCGGATGACATTGATGTCAAGTACCTGGAAGGCAAGATGATGTATATCGCTGACACCCTGTCACGTGCGTTCCTGCCAGCTAGACAGGAACAACCAACCACTGAGTTCGAAGCTATCCTCGCTGTGAACTATCTATCCATGAGAGAAAATGTTGTCCAGGACATTCGTAATGCCACGGAGCAAGATGCAACTGTAAAAATGCTGACACCTGCCCTGCAACAAGGCTGGCCCGAGAAACCAGATGTGCCGCCGCCTGCTGTGCCTTACTACCACTACAAAGATGAATTGACCGTCACTGATGGGTTGGTGTTCCGCGGCGAAAGATTTGTGATTCCACAATCCATGAGATCACAAATTAAGAAGGATGTTCACCTAGGCCATGTTGGCATTGAAGGATGCCTAAGAAGAGCAAGGGAGTTGGTGTTCTGGCCTCGCATGAATGCAGAAATCAAAGAGTACATCCAAACGTATGAAGCCGGTCGTGAGTTCGAACGTTCTCAGACTAAGGAAACACTGATGTGCCATGATGTGCCGGACCGTCCATGGCAGAAGGTCGGTATCGACCTGTTCTCTAACCAAGGAAAGGACTACTTAGTCACCACTGACTACAGATCAAACTTCTGGGAAATAGACTACCTACCAACCACTGGCTCCAAGGCAGTAATCACAAAGCTCAAAGCTCACTTTGCTAGGATGGGAATCCCGGACACTGAAATTACTGACAATGGTCTACAGCTGGTGTCAGACTAGTTCGCTCATTTCAGTAAGAAATGGGGATTCGAACATATGACGACATCTCCACACCACAGTCGCTCAAACGGCAAGGTGGAATCATCAGTGAAAGCTGCTAAGAAAATGATAAAGAAAGCACAATGCGCTGGTGATGGCCAATATATCAATATATAAATATACCTATATATATGCTGAATATCCGCAACACCCCAACTCAAGGAATGGATAGTAGTCCTGCACAGAGGCTACTAGGTAGGCGGACGAAAACAATTCTTCCAATAGTTCAAACACTTCTGGAGTCGCGGTCGTCTGAGCAGCAATACGAAACAGATATGCTAAAAAGGACACAATGCCGTCAAGCCAAGTATTATGACAAATCTGCAACAGGTCTCCCACATCTGCACCAAGGCGATACCGTCCGAATGAACCCGTTCAAACTTGGAGTCAAGTCAAGGAAGAAAGCAAAGGTGGTGAGACGACTGGATGAAATGTCCTATGAAGTTGAAGATAGTGAGGGAACAGTGTACAGGCGCAACCGTGTACACCTAAGAAGAACACACGAAACACCACCTCATGTGTTGGTTGAGGAGTCCATGGATATCCCATCCTAAGATGATCCTCTAATCACTCCAGTTGTAGGGACACTGATTTTCCACGATCGCGGAAAACGGGAAGAATTCACGGAATTGGCGTTTTGAAACGGAATTTACTTTTTTAAATGGAAATTCCGCGATCGCAAAAAACAGACGAAATCGCGGAATTTGCGTTTTTTAAAGGATCTTCCGTGATCGCGGAAAAGGAGCTGAAGCACCGCCTGTTTCATCGATAATGTCTTAACTGGATATATTTTGAAATAAACGGTTTAATATGCAACGATGTTTATTTATTTTGACGGATTTATGACGCAAGATGTTAAAAACGCGCAAGGCATATCGTTGCGAAATGTCATGGCGCCTGTACTACCTCGTGTCAACCGACGTAAATACCCAGGGACACGCGCAGAAGGCGCTAACATAAACCGTTTCACGATCGTTGTCTGGTTGTCCGCTAAGCGCACGGAAGACATGTTGCTAATTAAATGTAGTTGTCACATCATTAGTACACGCATATGTGTACACATTCCGGTTTCGAACACAAAACGCGAAAGGGTAACAACAACCTAGGGTAAACTGGCTCAAGGTGAGATAGTCCGCGTTTCGTAGTTCTAACAAAATTGGATGGCGTCATATATAGCGCTAGCTAAAATTTAATGGTTGAACAAAATTATTAGTGAAACAACAAACAGTGATTTGAACATTCATAATTGTTAATATGATTTCGTGTATAATTTAAATTTTATAACATATAAAGCACTGCTGAAACAACCAGTCATTTATATGTAATTGTGTGACATAATTATGTTATCTAAATGTATTATATACGGTTGTTACAACTACTGCACAAATTGATGTTGTTAGCCATCAAACGGTATTAATTAGATTAAGAAATCATAACATTGTGATATTTTAGATATTTCACAGAAAGTATTATTTTTCAAAGTTAACTTTGAAATAAAATATTTCTTTTCTGAACAGAAATGGTCTTCTTTAGCTTAGACCCCTATGCCATTTTTTAACGGAACACGCATTATTTAACATAAAAAAAGCGTAATTTGAAATGGAATTTGTTTTTTCCTGAAACGGAAGCTACATCGTTTGAAACGGAATTTGCCTTTTTCTTAAACGAAAAATAATCGTTTGAAACGGAATTTGCCTTTTTCTGAAACGGAATTTTGAAATGGAATTGAAACAGAATTTGCCTTTTTTTAAACGGAAAATCAGTGTCCCTACAGTTGACCCAATTCGGGCCAACACACCGGTTGAAATTCAGCCAAACACACCGGTTGAACGACAACAACAGAGTGACCAGACACACTCTCCGGTAGGTCCAACGACACCCAGGAAGTCCGAGAGAATCAACAAGTCCAAGCTACCCAGCAAATACAAGGACAATGTTCTGTCTAAATGAACAGCTGATGATACTTACATGAACATTTATGAGTACAGACTTGATTGATGCAGACACGCAAATGTGTTGACTTTTGGATGTTCCATCCTATTCCATATGTTCATGTTTGCCATGTTCGTAGGAGTGTGACATATTGTCTGGTGTTATTCTCATAATTAAGATGTTTGCATGTTGACCATGCCATTTTGGCTTTAGCATCAGGAGTGTTGCTGCTGTAGTGAAATAGTATGTTATGTAGTGTTTAGTGTTAACGGAAACGTTTTATGATTCAGTTATTTTGCATTCAGGTTTTGGCAAGTTTATTTTATTTATATCACTACGAAGCACTGATGCTGATCCATATACGTAATGAGTTGGTTACTTTAATACGTTAGACGTTTTGGTTGAGTACATGTTGCTTGTAAAACGGAGGGGATGTAACACTATTACTTAATGACATCTCCCCAGAAAGTAGAATAACAGGCCGCTCCCTGGTCGCGGCAGCCACGTTTAATAAAGTTTGGTTTAGCTGAACTATCGTCTCTATTCTGCCCACGAGCCTCGCGCTGCTGTCACGAGGAGAGATCATGCAGAAAAAGGAACCGCTCCATTGCCGGATACGTTTTTTCCATTATATGGTATATTTACTTATGTTTTATGCAGTTTGTTTGTGAGGTATTGTTTAGGCAATACAGTTGAATTAAAATAAAATACTATAAATAGGTAGGCCCTGAGGACACCAAACATACAGTGAAAAAGAACGAGTTCTACCACCAAAGCGGCCCTTGGTGCATCAAGGCGAAAATTACCAATTTTGTAAACCGTTCGTGTAAACCAGGGTGGCGCGAGAAACGATCTAGGTGGCAGTGTGTAGACATGCTATTTATTTGCCCGTTATTGTGCAACCCGTAATGCCTCACACTGAAACAAAAGTCGCCTATTTATTCACGTTTTCGAAGCATATCTTTTTCGTAATGGCAGTATATCAATGCATTGTGCCATAGCATGTACAGCATACATGTAGGGTATATACCTTTTTTTTTAAACGCTGTAAAATATATTGTGACTGACCGTAGAAGTGAAACTGAGTGAGTGTCGCTCCAAATAAATCTCGACTGATGGTTTGGAGCCTGTGTTTCCTGAACTTCGCACCTCCTCCATCTTGTAGCGTGATTTAAGAGAAGGAAGCAGTGATGCTTGGATGTTGATGCCATTCAGGATCACAGTGAAGTTTACATCAGTGTTTGCCAATCTACTATCATCCTGCAGTTGTGGAGGCATTATGAGGTGAACACTAGGTCTAGACATTATGCCGACATGGCGCATTAACTCTCCAGAGCTTGATAAACTTGTTTCATCAAAGGCCCTTCAACAGACATAACACTGTATAAGTAGTTTACATACTGTATTTCTTATATAGTTATCTCCAATAGCCATATCTGTACTGTGATATATCCTTGGATAAAATGTCCACGGACAATGTTTTAATATATCAGACAAAACGCGTGGTACAGTATACACAGCACGTAATCCATGGTTGCACAGGAAATGTTTGACATATGGCTAAAATGTGAAGAGCCAAGCGGGCTTGTAGTTGTAACCTAATATTCCTAGCGATCATATACAGGGGCTTACGTGGATATGTTTGTGTTCAAGGGTCCTCGGGACCCCCACCCTTCTTTTGAGTGGGTCCCAAGCATGTAGCGAGGGTCTCACTCATTGCTCATTTTTAATTGTAAGTTTTGTTTTCGAAATATCACACCTTATACAACCCACGTAAACCAGGTTATTATTATTATTCGTTTGATACTAACAAGAACTTAACAAAATAACGTGCCTTGTTACAATACATTATTTTATTTGTTGATATGTTTAATTGAAAATCGATGTAGTTTTGGAAGTTAGAGCAGCCTTCCTCACTTATGAGAGGGCGTGCTAGTCTGCTAGATGCCTTGGCTTGCGTGTAAATATCACATTGGGAGATCTCCTTAGGCAACGCTAAGGATGTCGAGGATGCCACAGGTCACTTTGGAAGGCGCCTGAATTTGTTTCGGTGGCGGGAAACCTGACCGTGGTAATGACAGTAGCATTGGAATAGCCAATAGGCAGTAGGTGGAACTGCGCATTACTTGGTGGACACTTAATTGTACGTGACGTCGTGTAGAATCCGGGCCCACCCCGATGTCAGCATTATGACAGTTGTGCCTAAATATTATACCTCAGTGCGTTTATTCCGTCATTCCACATCGTTACAGGAATATAATGTCCCAAATAGCGCTCGCTCCGGTTTGAATCAGCGTGCGTCGCTGCGGTCACGGGTTACTGCACGGTTAAATCACATGTTGACGCAAACCGGTGCGCTATTTGGGCCTCAAAAGTGCCCTCAAATCAATATTTTATAACAATGTACTGTATATCCGAAATGTGGAATGATGGCATAAACACACTGAGGTATCAAATCTGTTCGATTGTTGGACGATGGGAGCCGGAATCGGAGTGCTTGCACTCTCTATTGTCGCCGTACGATCCGTCATTTGTTTGGTGATAACAAGCGGTTAGTTATATAAAAGAATGTTCGTATGTCGCTTTGTTTTTCATTGCTACAGCTCTGATAAATTAGGAAGGCTTAAAACGCACAGCGAATGCCCTCAAACATTGAAGCCTGAACGGACATGCGCAGGGAATGGAATGGTATTCTGGTTTGCGAATTAGTCCCTAGAGGCGCTTCGCAAAACTCCGCGCAGGGCGACGCCATACGGAGGATTAGGCACCCGTCGGAATTCACTTATATGAAAAACTACCAGGCGCTTTTAAGCCACAGCCAGCTCGCTCGTGATTGTGATTAATTTGTTATAGTACATAATAGCAATACTAGTACTACAGTAGTGGGATAAAATCTGAACATAGTTAAAAACTCCGTGGACACATTCATTGTACTAATTAATATTTATAAAGTTGTTTTGATGGTGGACTTGTAATGTAATTTAAGGGCGACTTAAGTGATTTATTGAGAATTAATTGATGTAGCACCACATAATTCGTATGTTTAGCTATCTTGTACATAAATAATTATTAACTGATATACATCAGGTTGTAATGCTTTATCTGTCTGTCCAAGTTGGCGAGTATGCATTGTACTAATATACTGGTAGTTATTTGTCAGAATGAAGCCTGGCGACTAGAGTATACGACATTGTCATGGAAGTAGTGTTTTGTCCGTGAACAAAAAAAAGAAAACAATCACAGTATTAATTGCCAATAAAACAGGTAAATATTTAAATGTGAAATGGAAATGTGAATGTTTCCAACAAAAAATGGAATTTCAAGTGTTATTAGTTATTTAGACTTATATTCAATTGACTTATTTAATTTCAGACCAAAATACACATGGCGATACACACTCATATGTATATATAAATATATGTGTGTGTGTGTGTGTGTGTGTAACTGTTAACAAGGTGATATTAATATTATAAAGCATATTATATAATTAAAGAAAAAACTGGAACATATAATATGACCTAGGTATTTGATACTACTAATGTATTTAATTTCCTCTCCGTTTAGTTTAGATGCAAGAGGGCATAAATATGTTTACCTTCCTCTACTTATCAGTGTCATGCTTCTCTCATAGATCAATTTAATTTAACGACCATAACAGTTTCACAAAAATTTTGAGTCATTTTTTCTGATGCATTGCATATTTAACAAGATTGAACTTGATTGCCACCCAGAGAATTAACTGTAGATGGCAGGTGGACAAGGAAACCTGCTTGTTGAGAGTCCAACCCGTTTTAGCTATGTGTATCCCGCCCTTCTGAGATACGTGTCAATTTTAGTTTTAATATTCACGCTACTAGCAATCACACAATCACCAGATAATCTGTTCCAATCATTTACAGTCCTTTGTAAAAATGAGAACTTTCTTTTATCTAATCTACACTGCTCCTTTACTAATGTAACTTCACATCCCCTAGTCCTTCTATGTTTATTAACTGAGAAAAAAATATTTCTTTCAATATTTTCATAACGTTTCAATATTTTAAACACTGATCTCCTCTCAATCTCCTGGTCTCTGGTGTTGTCAAACCACACTCTTTTAGGCGTATTTCGTCACTAAGATCTCTGAGTTTGTGTATAATTTTAGTCGCTCTCTTCTGTACTCTTTCTAGCATATCTATGTATTTCTTGCGATATGGCCTCCACGCTTGTATACAATATTCTAAATGAGGCCTAACTATTGTTTTGTACATTAGTTATTTTTCCTTATACGCTATAGTTCGCCTAATTAATCCAAGGATTTGATTTCCCTTTGAAACTGCAATTCCGCACTGCTTCCGCACTGCTGTAAAACCTTCATATCAGCACTAAAGGTTAACCCTAAGTCCTTTTCTTTTACAGTAGTACTTAGTACAGTATCCCCATTGTATACTGTATATATTCGTTCCCATGTCCTGTGTGGAGTCATTTACATTTCCCAAATTGAACATCTGCCATTTTTCAGACCATTTGATCAACCTGTCAATATCATCTTGTAAACACTGTCTATCTCCATCACGTTTAATCCTTCTAAACACGTTTGTATCATCCGCACATTTCAACACCTTACTTGTTATATCATCTTCCAAATCGTTGATATATATTAAAAAATAATGTAGGTCCCACTGCTGATCCCTGTGGTACCCACTAAAAACCGATTTCCAATTTGAAGCCTCCCCATCAACTACTAACCGTTGTCTTCTGTCAATCAGCCATTTTGTATCCAGTTAATTATATCATCCCCTATGTCATGGGCCTTTAGTTTAAGCAGTAATCTTTGATGTGGCACTTTGTGAAAATCTAAGTAGATAATATTTACTGGTGATCCATCGTCTACCTTTAGTGATATCTTCAAAAAACATAACATATTTGTTAAGCATTTAACTTTTAGAAACCCATGTTGAGAGGGGTTTATTAAGATATGTTTAACAAGAAAGTCCACCATGTGATCTTTAATTAGTCTTTCTAATAATTTGCAAATCGCCGATGTTAAACTCACTAGTCTGCAGTTCTCGGAGTTGTTCTTTCTTTTTAAATAACGGTATAATGATTGCTTCTTTCCATTCTAAAGGAACCACTCACTATTCTATAGACAAGTTGAAAACTGTTGCAAGCGGTATGCTAATTTTATTCTACAATTTCCAATAGTAATTTGGGTGGAATCCCATCCACTCCAGGTGATTTATTATCCTCTATTGCACTTATTTTCTTAGCTACCATTTCCTGGGTTACAATTAACTGTCCTAAATAGTCTGATTCCGCCCCTTGGACTCTGCCAGTACCAGAGAACTAATATTTTACATTGTAAACACCGAACTAAAGTACTCATTCAGGTCTTCTGCCATTAAGAATCCCTCTGATATTATATTCCCATAATTATCTTCTAGAGGACCTACCTTATCCTGAACTTTCTGTTTGCTCCGAACATACGCATAAAACTCTTTGTTTTTGTTCATAGCTTCTCTTTGAATTTCTAATTTCAGTTGTAGCTTGGTTAAGTGCTTCTTTATAAATGTTGTAGTCTTGATCATTTCCAGTGCGTCTATATAACTTCCACATCATTTGTTTGTACTTAATTTTTCTAATGGCTTCTTTTGGTAAGTGTTTCTTTTTGGACCGTTTCTCTTGTTTTTCAATGGAATAAACTTATCGACGATGCACTCAATTTCACTCCTTAAGATATTCCAGCATTCTGTCGTTGTCTTATCCTTAAGTGTGTTATTCCAGTCTATCTTTATTAAATATTTCCTCATGTCCTTATATCTTCCTTTGTGGAAGTTTCCCCTGTACTGCTTTTTATTATTCCTTTCTGATTTTACGTTGATGGTAAAATGTATCTGGTTGTGATCACTACACCCAAGTGGCTCACATATCTTGACATTGTCAACTAATCCATGCCATGCTGTGATGACAAAACTATATTTAACACATTTTCTCCTCTGGTTGGTTCTAGCACGTGTTGAGAAAGTAAACTACGTTGTACTAAACATATGTGGTGTTCACTTCCTGTACTCTGTACATATTTCCATTGTATATGTCCATGGTTAAAATCACCGATAATAAGACAATCCCGTTTGCTCACTACCCTTATAACGTTTTTTATTTTTCATTTTGTTCTACGCTTATGTTTGGACTTCGATAAACTAACCCAACAGTTAAAGTCGACTATGTTACACCAAACAGCTTCTTCGCAATATGCTTCTCTTTCTAATTTTATTTCATAAGCCTGGATATATTATTTAATATTTAAAATAACTCCACCTCCCTTTCTTCCTATTCTATCTTTTCTAAACATTACATAGCCTGTCACTCCCAATTCGGCATCTGATATATCGGTGATGGCCCATGATTCGGTTATACCTATTATATGAGGGTCAATATCTTCTACCATAATGTTTAGTTCATTTCTTTTGTTTTCTATGCTCCTTGCATTTAAACAGTTGTATTTATATCCAGCTTTAGAACAGTTTTCCAGGCTGTTCTTTGCTGATTTATTTGTGCTGTCTTTATCTATGCCTCCAGTTCCAGGTTTCTCTGTGAATCCCCCCCCGCGCATCTAGTTAAAATAAATGCAACAGATCGCAGCAGGTTCTCTGAGAAAACGGCTGCCCCTTTCCATTTACACGGAGGCCATCTCTCATGTAGATAACTTCCCTCCCAACAAAGTATCCCCATACATCTATGAATCCCACCTCCTCTTCTTCACACATCTGCTCAACTAGTGCATTGATTGCCATCGTCTTGCAGTTTCTATATGTTTGCCCCGTCTCACATTACTGGCAACATTCCTGAGAAAACAATCCTACCCTTGTCTGCTTTAGGGGATCAGTATACTGTTGGTTTTCCCATAGGCGACCATGTTAACGTTTTGTCTGATTATAAGAAAATGTGACCTATAAAATGTCTTAAACTTCTCACCTGCTGTTATCATCATCTCATCAACATGCTGATAAATTTAAAAAAAATTGTTTACTTCTAGCTCTCGTAAAATGCCTGTATGTGTGACACCCGTCCATATTTACAAATGCCGGCAAGCATTACTCCGCAAACAGGTCAAAGCAGGCAAATTGCTGCCAAATATCCTTCCGCTTATTCATATCATCTAGAAATCCACCATTTTACAGTCAACACCTTCTACAATCACACATGAAAATCTGCCTACTCAAATGCACATATGTCACAGCATGTGAATTTTGTAAAAAAAATCATTTCTCAAAAATACACTGCATTTTTTCTTCGTGCAACGGAACAGGAAGTCTAACTAGAACATGACCCCACCCTACTTTACATGGCACCGTGTGAATAAGCATTTCACTGTCGGAACATTTCTAATCTAGCACAACATTCTCAGGTGGCACGTATGAACTCCTATAACAGTTTTCCAGAAAGTCCAATATGTGCTTTATAAGAATATTCAATACAGCCAGTTGTTATATGTTATATTCAAATTTATATTGATTTTATGACCTTGTGCCCTATTTACAAAGGTAAATATCAACAAAAAGTCACCTTAGGGTGTGAATTCTCAAAAGGCCAGACGTCTTATGCAGTTCAATTACATAATATTACACAGCCTAATTAGCAGACATTCAGAAAACAATGCCACTTGCTTGATTGGCCAGAAGGTCCGGTCAGTAGACAGTATCTAACAACAGGCTCGGGCTACAGCCGACTCCAGTGCAACGGAACAGGAAGTCTAACTAGAACATGACCCCTTTAACTTCCTGACTAACTGTCTGTATTTCTGGACTATTCCGGTTGTCCCCTCCCTCTCTGCATTATCTGTCCTTACATATACTAGAATGGCCCCTCCCTTCCCGGGACCCATAATTTTCTCTACCCTTTGTGTTATATGCTCTATCTTGGCCCATGGTAAGCAAACTACTATGTATTATCCTTCACTAAACGTCGTGTCTTTCTTTCTTTCTCATTAAAGAGTCACCCATGTATATCCTCGCTTTGCTCCTCACCCCTTCTATCACTGCCTCAGAGTAGCTCCTTGTCTCTGTTCTCACTGATCTCTCTAGTCTCACCAACTGGGTGGACCTTGTCCAAGTCACCCTTTGCTGTCATCATCACAATTAACGTCTTCAGATCGTCTACTTCAGCCAGTAAACACTGCAACCTCTTACAACTTCGATACTCAAAGTGAAAACCCTCCATCTGCACCTCCTTCCATGAATGTCCTCACGCTGATTTATTACCACTAAGGCTACACAAGTATTAAAACGTCAGAGTTTTTTTAAAGGGTGTAGGATGTAGTGTAGCGCATACTAAAATTGTCAATGCACATAATAAGTCATAGATTTACACAATGTATAGCGATACAAAGGCGTTGCCTACATTAGACAAATTACTCTAAAAACTTCGCCCCAATTCATAATTCGCTATCCGACAATGTTCTTAAAGGGAATAAAAACATATATGGCGTGAAAAATTCCACATTTTATGCTGTGCATCCGAACATTTTCGAATATGCAGATTTTTGGCGCGCTTTTCGGGATGCCGAGATGTGACGTCACATATGACTCATAGTCGCACCAGGCCGACCCTTTCCATGCATTCAGTGCATGTTTACAAGGATAGCTTTCGGGTCGAAACGAGCGTCAAAATGAGTTATTATGCGATATTCCAATGTAATACAAACACTGGTCATCATAGAGGAACAAGCAGTTATCTTATGGTTCCACATGAATCCAATTTTATTCAAAACAATGAATGCGAATGGGCCTACATGTCGACTAGATTTCGCCGAGCTTGTGCTCGTTTTTAGAATAATTATATCGGATGCAACCAATGGGAGATAATCTACACCAATAAACATACATAACACACATATTGTATCCAGCTACAGAAAGTAACGTATATAAGTGTATAATCTTATAATATCACTAAAATATCGATGTATGAAGGAGGAGTTGTACAATTTATCATAACAACTTAAATCAGTCAGCGAATTTCTGTCGGTCCTGCTACTTCAGTTGGTAAAGGCGTTGGTTCCTTGTCATTAATTTTGTAATCGGGCGACGCCGGTTCAATCCCAACACCAAACCATTGATTTTCTTTACACTTTTTTGTGTTTATGTTTTCACCAAGTAATATAAACCAGATCATTTTTATACTATGATGCACTGTTTGTAAATATTTTTGTAGTAATTATTTATTCGCTACAAAAATGAAAATATGGTTATTATATATAACGATGTTTCTAAATTTTATTTATCCAGACATATCACCATTTGTTTTCACATATATAATTACAATATATTACCGTACAATATATACATACAGTTAATAAATTATGTATCCATTACATTATATTTGTTTGGATAAATAACATTTAGAAACATCGTTATATAATTCCCATGTTTTAATTGTTGTGGCGAATATGATGGTGTGCACATCCGGCACAGCCGATTTGCATACTGGACTTTGTGCAAGACAACAGCACACGGAGGCCTCCCATTAGAGGAGGCTAATTTATGCAAGGACATGTTAATTACTCCCGTGGGGAGAATCAAATCAACCAATCAGCGCGCACTGGCGCGCGTCCCTCGTGAGAATCCTAAGCTGATCCCGCACTCCGTTTGCGAAAGCATAAAGGGGCAGACGTTTGTCTAATTTGATACGAGGTTGTATTGGTTCTTATTTTTTGCACGATCATCTGTTTCTTCTCGTCCGTTGGTTCAGCTACGATTCGTCGCTGCATCTAGGTGATTTGGACGTCTCTCAGCTGGATTGAGCTGAGTATTTTCGTTTTATATTTGATTTGCGTTTAATTATCACGATTCGGGTTCCGCCATTTTGTCATCTCGTAGTTTGAATTCGTCGTCGGCCCTATCATGTCGTCGGCGTGTTCCCCGATTTCTGTTCTGCGTATCGGTCATAGTCATGTTTCATGGCTGCGTACGTTCGTAGAATCGGCAGATCTGTTTGCCGGATTCGAAGTTTAGGGCCGCCCGTGCGATGTCCAGTTTCTCAGTCATCGTGGGGCGACCCTGGAGACGTTCCTGGCGCCGGCCATGATGGCGCGGATAGTTTCGTGTCGGGCGGATGTCATCGTGATCCACTTGGGTGGTAATGATCTCGATGGGAGATCTTACCCGAACCCAATCATGATTGCGATTGACATCCAACGTCTCGCTGTGAGATTGCTCGGTACGGGCGTACGCCGCGTTGTTGTGTGTCAGGTTTGTCGTCGGCAAAGATGGCGGAACTCGAGTTACGCGGTAGGAGCGGAGCGGGTTGTCCAGATCAATCAGTACCTTGATGCGTTTTGTTCCGACACTGACGGAATTTCTTTCTGGCGGCATAAACGCCTGTGGAACAGTATTCGGCCTGTTTTCCGCAGGGACGGAGTCCATTTCTCAGACATTGGGAATTATAGGTTTTACCGTAGTATGCGGGGTGCCATTATTCACGCAGTGGGAGCAATATTTGGTTAATTTCACGGGGCGCGTCATCGAGTAAATATTTTAATGTCCAACATCGAGGATGGCGTGGTGCATTGTCATGGCATTCGGATGCACATTTTCGTTTGAGTTTTTACGCAATGAGTACTTATAGATCTGGTATAACCGCGGGGATACATTCTGTTGTTTTTGAGCGATAATATGTCAACATTGAATGCAGTATTGGTGGATTCAGCGTTTTTGTCATATTATTGACTGCGTTTAGCCGCATGTTGGTTTACGTTGTTTAACAGTGGTCGTATTTATACACGTTTCGTGGGAGGGCCACGGACTCCTAGTCTAATTTGCGTAGCCTCTTACAGGCACGGATGGAATTTTATAGTTATGCCCGGTAGATTTTATGCTATACAGTTGTCGTGTTTATGCACGTTTATGTGGGAGGGCCACAGGCAACTATTCTAAATTGTGTGTAGACTCTTACAGGCATGACTTGGAAGGAATTGGTTATTTATGCCGGTAAACTTGATGCGATACAGTTGTCGTGTTTATATACGTTTGTTGGAGGGCCACAGGCAACTATTCTAAAGTGTGTGTTGACTCTTACAGGCATTACATGGCAGGACTTTTGTTCGCTGTTCAACTTTATGCTATACAGTTGTCGTGTTTATACACGTTTATGTGGGAGGGCCACAGGCAACTATTCTAAATTTGTGTGTTGACTCTTACAGGCATGACATGGCAGGGATTTTGTTAGCCGGTCAACTTTATGCTATACAGTTGTCGTGTTTAGGCACGTTTTTGTGGAAGGGCCACAGGCAACTATTGTAAATTGTGTGTAGACTCTGGCTGACATATCCTGGAAGGATATCTGTTTGTTAGGCCGGTAAACTTTATGCTATACAGTTGTCGTATTTATATACGTTTTGGTGGGAGGGCCACAGGCAACTATTTTAAATTGTGTGTAGACTTACATACCAAGAGTGGACGGATTTTTGTTAGTTATGACGGCCACAAGCAACTATTCTACATTGTGTTTAGACTTTTACGGATGAGACATGACAGTTTTGTTGGTTATGCCAGTAGACTTTATGCTATACAGTTGTCGTGTTTATGCACGTTTTTGTGGGAAGGCCACAGGCAACTATTCTAACTTCTATGTAGACTCTTACAGACAAGACATGGACGAGGTTTTGTCAGTTATGCCGGTAAATTTTATGCTAGACAGTTGTCATGTTTATACATGTGGGAGGGCCACAGGCGATTATTATATTGTGTATGAACCATTGTGGCATAATGTTTTCAACAAGTATACCCATCTACTTATGCAGTGTATGTATACTGGCAGTTTGTCTGACAATTTACATTGGTTGGTGGCACAGGTAACTTCGTGGTATATTGAAAATGCTCCGGTTTGGGGTGGATAGCGTTGTTGCGGACAGTGTTTGTCTACATTAATCAGATTCACTATATCTAACGTTTCTTGTTCTATCTACTGTGAGATTGTCTGCGGTGTTATTTGATTTGTAGAATGCCTCGAGCTCCACGTGGACGTGGTCGACCGGCGCGTCGGGCATCGCTGACTCGGCAGACACGTTCGCGAACGGCTGCCGCAGCTGTCCCGTTGGCCGCCCCGCCACCGCCTGTTTCGGGGGGCATGCCGCCACCGCCCGTCTTGCTCGCCTACCCGCCACCACCCGTTGCGTTGGGCACGCCTCCATTGCAGTGTTCGGTCCATGAGAACTTCGAGGACGCTGCCGATCTGCAGGCAGTGGTAAATGGCACACTCGGGCCAGTCGGACCACAATCTGCGTGGGAGCGGGACATGGAACGGCGGATGGCGGCATCGGAAAAGATGCTTCATGAGATACACTCGATGGTGCAGGCTTTGCGTCCGGCCCCAACAGTGCTGCGCCCAGATCCGGCTTTGGCGTCTGTGTCAGCCGCCTTTGGCAGCGCCGCCCAGCTGGCAGCCGCTTCCGGCCACGGTCCTATCCCAGAAGTGACACGTCCCTTGGCCGCGAACGAAACTGTGCCACCCATGTCGGCTTGCCAGGGCAACGCAAGGGCGACCCCATGGCCAAACACTAACACCGTACCAGGTACAGAGTTATTCGAGTTGTTGCCTGGCCCCGCTCGGGCAATGATAGAGTCATGTGCATCCGCCTCCCTTCCTCTGGATGCCCGGATCCCCGATGGGCTCCGGGCAAAGATTTGGGCAGACGAATACATTGACCTGTCAATAATGTTGAAGCCAACACTCCTCCAGCACCAGGAGTATAGCCAGGCTATGTATGGGGGTACTGCACACCCAACTTCTGGTGTGTCCACAAGCCCATCCCCCAACAGGGCTAGCCATGCAATCATTACCTACGAGCGGTGGCTGCAGGCATTTACTTTGTATATGTCTGTATACCTCTTGCTCCCAACCAATACGTCGCTCGCAGTTAAAATGCTTAAGTACGCAGAGATAATCCGGGGACTGGCTGAGGAAGGGGGTGACTGGCAGACCTATGATGAAGCATTTAGGTCCCTGCGTTATCTCAGGGGGTGGTCCTGGGACTCCATCAACTGGGAGTTATGGTTGAAAGCGTCCCAGACAGTTAGACGCCCGGCAAGTTATCCCTTTCCAAGCAAGGGTAGGGCCCGGTCCACATATGTCGGTCCCTGCTTTGTCTACAATCGGGGGGAGTGGTGTGACAAAGCCTCTTGCTACTTTGCACACAAGTGCCAGTCGTGTGGCGGCAGTGGCCATCCCGCTGTGCGGTGCTTTCAAACCAAGGGGAAACGCCCACAGTCCAGTAGCCCACCGGTTACAAGCCCACCAACTCGACCAAACCCCTCAGTTAAACCAAACCCCGCAGTTAGACCAGGCCCCCCACGTAGACCAGGCCCCCCACAACGACCAAGGCCCTCAAGTAACACACTTTTCCCAGGTAGACAACCAGCTGCCAGTGGTTCACCCCCCTGGGTCAGGAGGTAAGTTGCCCTCCCCGGTTTCTCCTGCAGTTTTGCATGAAAGTTTGACTGGTTATGACAGCGACCTACGTAAGTATCTTGTACATGGGTTTTCACATGGTTTTAAAATAGGTTGTTTTGACTTGCCAACCCAGTTTGATGTCAATGTATGCAATTTAAAATCTGCTGATGAATATTCACAAGTTATAGATAATAAGATAGCGAAAGAGCTGTCATTAGGCAGGGTGCTGGGGCCTTATGACGTTCCTCCTTCCTGTCATAACTACAGAATCTCCCCACTAGGTGTTGTCCTTAAGAAGAACCCAGGTGAATTTAGAATGATTCACCATTTGTCACACCCAGAAGGTTCATCTGTTAATGATTACATTCCAAAGGATATATCATCTGTCACTTATGCCACAATTCAGGATGCCATTGATGTTATTAAGGATTCGCCAAAACCTGTGTACATGGCTAAAGTAGATGTCGAATCGGCTTTCCGTATCATACCAGTCTCGCCAGCAGATATGCCAATGTTGGGATTTAGGTGGAGGGGACAGTATTTTATGGATGCTGTTTTGCCTATGGGCTGCTCTAGTTCATGCGCCATTTTTGAGTGTTTCAGTACGGCTCTAGAGTGGGTGGCAAAGGTCAAACTGGGTGTGACAGCAATGATTCACGTGATCGATGATTTCCTAATTGTGTCTGATTCAGCAGATAAGTGTAATTAGGATCTGATGGCATTTGTTAACCTTTGCAAGGAAATTGGGGTACCGCTAGCACCTGATAAAACAGTTGGCCCGTCCACCTCGATCCCTTTTCTAGGAATTATTCTAGATACAGTCAACCAAGAGGCTAGGCTTCCAGAGGATAAGTTGGATAAAGCCAGGGCATTACTAGTGACTTTTCTTGACAGACAGAAGGTGACACTGAAGGAGTTACAACAGCTACTCGGGTTTTTGGGATTCACATGTTCTGTAATCAAACCCGGCAGACCATTTTTACGCCGTTTAATCGATTTGACAATCGGCGTACGTAAGCCACATTATCATATCCGCTTGACGAGGCAGGCAAAACTTGATCTAGAAGTGTGGCTAGAATTTTTGCAACATTTCAATGGCAAATCTTTCTTGGATGATGACTTCATAACAGGTGACTATCTTCAGCTGTACACTGATGCTGCGGGGGGAATAGGTTATGGGGCTTTGTGTGGAGTAGAATGGTTTTGGGGCCTGTGGCCAGAGGCGTGGCGTTCACTCAATGTCGCTGTTTTAGAATTATATCCAATCATGGCAGCCGTACACGTTTGGGGTAATGCTTGGGCAAACAAGAGTGTCTGCTTTTTTACGGATAATGAAGCACTTGTTCCGGTAATTAATAACCAGACGTCACGCGAACCCCACATCATGGCTTTACTTCGCCCACTGGTATTGGCTTGCCTACATTATAATATCAATTTTGCAGCGCGCCACATTCCAGGGCGAATTAACACTCTCACTGATAAGTTATCCCGTTCACAGGTGGACAGGTTCCGGGAATTGGCGCCATGGGCAGAAGTCAACCCAGTGAGGGTGCCTTACCGGGTGTCCCCGGCCGGCTTAGGGACTCTTTGAACCAGCTACTGCAGGCTTCTATAGCGCCGTCGTCACGTGCTCATTATGAACGGTCTTGGAACAAGTTTGTTTTGTTTAATGCTTCGCTTGGTTTATCTTCGCAGCTGCCGGCTTCAGTGTCGACAATGTTTCTCTTTATAGCACATCTGCATTCTAGTGGAGCTGCCCCAGCATCCATTGTGTCAATTGTGTCAGCCGTTGCTTATTTTCACAAGATTCATGGTTTTGATGACCCATCTAAGTGTTTTATTGTAGCCAAGGCCTTGGCAGGTGCTTGTAATCTTGGATCTGTCCCTGATGTCCGCCTGCCTGTCACTCTGCCTGTTCTCACTCGTCTTGTGCTTGCATTGCCCACCGTGTTTACATCACGTTATAAATGTATAATGCTCCGTGCCATGATGGTGCTAGCTTTCAAGGCTTATTTGCGAGTGGGAGAAATGGTACCGCGATCAAGGAGTCAGGTAGGGGGATGTTTGCAGTTGGGTGACGTGTTAATGTCAGGAGATCTAATATCAATTTCCTTCCGTCGCTTCAAACATAGCACGCGGCAGGGTCCGCAGTCCCTCCAGGTGAGAGGTGAGTGCATCCCTGGTTCTTGCTTCCTTTATGAGAGAGTTTCAGTTAGGTAGAGGTCAGATACAATCATCTTTATTTGCCTATGCGGATGGCTCCCCAATGCTACGCAGTGAATTTGATGTGTCTTTAAAGCGATTGCTGGGTTTCTGTGGATATAAAACTAGTGCCTTTAAGGGCCACAGCTTCCGCATTGGGGCAGCTACCGCGGCAGCATTGCGGGGTGAATCTGTCGCGCAGGTAAGAGCGGCAGGCAGATGGACATCAGATGCTTTTAAGAAGTACATCAGAATAGCTTAAAAGGATAATATGGTTTCGGTTAGGCCTGGTTTGTTTATGTGGGGGGGTCACATGTTCGGTGCGAAATACCCCCACATTTGGTATTAGTATAATTGTAGATTTAGTGTTTTTGACAGCAGATAGCGTGGTATTCAGAAAGGCACTTTTTAGTTAATCATGTTGGCTTAGTTAACCATGTTGGCTTTAAAATTAACTCTACACATAACAAGCTCTGCTGTGATTACATGTCATTCCTTTCAATTGTTCTAGGAATACCGCTGCTGCTTTATATGTTGAAATGTGGGCTCTAACAGCCTGATGTTCAGGAGACTAGTATGGGCTCAGTCACAGGCCTGGCATTGGGTTGTAGAGTCCACATTTCTTTCATTTAAATATTACAGTGTGCCAAAAAGGCTTATACACTGGTTACCCATAATAAACAAACGTCATCCATTTGGCCTTTTTCATATCTATATTTGTCTCCGTGTTGTTGCTTGCATAAATGATGGTGTGCACATCCGGCACAGCCGATTTGCATACTGGACTTTGTGCAAGACAACAGCACACGGAGGCCTCCCATTAGAGGAGGCTAATTTATGCAAGGACATGTTAATTACTCCCGTGGGGAGAATCAAATTAACCAATCAGCGCGCACTGGCGCGCGTCCCTCAGGAGAATCCTAAGCTGATCCCGCACTCCGTTTGCGAAAGCATAAAGGGGCAGACGTTTGTCTAATTTGACCCACCCGCCTCCCTACTTTTCGTCCAGGAATGTTTGATGTATAGTCATGATTTGTGCATCGTTATTGGAAAGGGGTTGCTGGTCTCGATGCTTTCCCCACATTTATAGTTGATTGTGAGCATAGGGTTTGCACCGGATGTGTTCACGGGGTTTTATTGCAAGAGATGTCGCATGCCTTTTTCCACTTTCGATTTAGGAATAGTATGGAATTGTATATATCGGGCCGAAATACCCCCACATTTGGTATTAGTATAATTGTAGATTTATTGTTTTGGCAGCAGATAGCGTGATATTCAGAAAGGCACTTTTTAGTTAATCATGTTGGCTTAGTTAATCATGTTGGCTTTAAAATTAACTCTACACATAACAAGCTCTGCTGTGATTACATGTCATTCCTTTCAATTGTTCTAGGAATACCGCTGCTGCTTTATATGTTGAAATGTGGGCTCTAACAGCCTGATGTTCAGGAGACTAGTATGGGCTCAGTCACAGGCCTGGCATTGGGTTGTAGAGTCCACATTTCTTTCATTTAAATATTACAGTGTGCCAAAAAGGCTTATACACTGGTTACCCATAATAAACAAACGTCATCCATTTGGCCTTTTTCATATCTATATGTGTCTCCGTGTTGTTGCTTGCATAAAAATAATTACTACAAAAATTAATAAAAATATTTACAAACAGTGCATCATAGTATAACAATTATTTGGTTTATATTCCTTGGTGAAAACATAAACAAAAAAAGTGTAAAGAAAATCAATGGTTTGGTGTCGGGATTGAACCGGCGTCGCCCGATTACAAAATTAATGACAAGGAACCAACGCCTTTACCAACTGAGCTAGCAGGACCGACAGAAATCCGATGACTGATTTAAGTTGTTCTGATAAATTGTATAACTCCTCCTTCATACATCGATATTCTAGTGATATTATGAGATTATACACGTTACTTTCTGTAGCTGGATACGATATATGTTTGCTATATATTGGTGTACATTATCTCCCGTTGGTTGCATTCGATATCATTATTCTGAAAACGAGCCCAGTTCGGCGATACCTAGTTGACTTGTAGGCTCATTCGCATTCATTGTTTTGAATAAAATTGAATTCATGTGAAACCGTAAGATAACTGATTGTTCTTCTATGATGACCAGTGTTTGTATTACATCGGAATATTGCACAATAACTCATTCTGACGCTCGTTTCGACCCCAAAACTATCCTTGTAAACATGCTCTGAATGCATAGAAAGGGTCGGCCTGCTGCGAATGTGAGTCGTATGTGACGTTACGATACCTCGTGATCGCTTAGCTCATTATTTTTTATTTTCCGCGGGAATTGCTACACAGACCGGTTTAAAATCGAATTTATGCTACAAATGTATTTTTCTGTATTTTTTAATGTTCTCGAATGTTACATACAATGTTAAACTTTGTGTACACATGGAAAACGGATTTTAGCTAATGCCTTGTTTTTATTTCCTTTAATATAGGCTAATTATTCAACGTTCGACTTCGCAAATGGGCGCCCAACCAAAAACAAACGTACATACGCGCGCATCTGTGTTCATTTTTAGACTGACCAATGATCAGCAAATGGGGCGTGGCTTAAAAGCGCCTGTTAGTTTTTCATAAGTGAATCGCAAAGACGCCTACGGGACAGATTATTTGGAAGGATTCGTGAAAAGAAATACCAAACGGACTGATTTGGTAATAAACTACCAAGTTAAAGGCATTCAAATTCAGTATATATTTGGTTATATGTCATTGATACGCATGCGTCTCATGGGACGCAACGATTATGTTGCACGCGTCCATGTACTGTTTCTATG
This sequence comes from Paraescarpia echinospica, assembly GCA_020002185.1. Lineage (NCBI taxonomy): Eukaryota > Metazoa > Annelida > Polychaeta > Sabellida > Siboglinidae > Paraescarpia > Paraescarpia echinospica. Next base: position 32,574,499 of record CM034532.1, read on the forward strand.
CGTATCGGACGCAGGATCTTGCGTCCCGTAAACTCCTGTATATATATATATACATAGCAGTAGGCATCCTTCTATCTATTCAGACAATGGTTCGCGCTGTAATTGTCAATTTTGTATATATATATATACAAAATTGACAATTTTGTATATATATATATATATATACAAAATTGACAATTACAGCGCGAACCATTGTCTGAATAGACAGAAGGATGCCTACTGCTATGTATTACTACTATATATATATATATTATATGTCAGACGCAAAAGCAAAACCATGTATAATATAATAGAGCTCTATATGTATATGAGCTCTATGTATAATATTTATTTATAACTATAGACTATACAATTTTTAGGGAAAATATTACATTATTAATATTATAATATTACATATGTATAATATTGATTACTTATAAAGCGCAATTTCCATAACATTCTCAAAGCGCTGTATAATATCAGTTCGATCAAATGATTCATTGTATATAAAAAAAACTACAAAAAAAGAAAATACTGATAAAATGCAGAACGAATTAAAGGTATTCAACCAATTCGATTGTTGTGCTCCTCGCGTTTCTGAGTAATTTCACACAAAAACAGAGGAATCAAGTACTCCCCAATGATATCCTAGTTCGTTTATGCATACGTATTAGTCGTTTTTTTTAAATTAATATAAAAACTGCGAACTCTCGTTTTTACTAAAAACCGGATCCGGTTTTTTGCTTCGATTTTAGCTGAGTATGGACATTGAACTTTGCGTGGAATCGCGTTCTTGTCTTCTCGTGATCGCGAATTATGGGCGATATTGACCTTTGACCCCACCCTTTGTCGCTGTTGATGTTATGGAATTCCGAGTTTAGGCAATGAGTGGACGTCCACGAACATATATGCCACCGACACGACAAAATGGGCTAAATTAGACAGACAAAGACAGTATCCACGCATAAACGTGTATTTCTATTTGGGAACGACAATGGAACGAAACAAAGTAAACAGAAGGAGTTGGCGACAGTGCCAGTAGCCTGTGGCCGTGGGCTAACAGTACGACGCTATGGCATATACATATGTCAATAATAGTGACTATATTATGTCTATGTCGTATATGGTAGTAGGCTAGTAACCTTGGGATAATAGTAATAGTGTAAATGCATTATAAATGATCCGTAACGATTATAATTATGGAACCAATTAATAGATTGAACAAAAACAATATGTACATAAGTAGTTTCACCAGGTTTTTTGATTGCCCCTTTTGTGAGTTTTTGTTATGTTCAGAAAACCACGGCCCCTCAATACCGTGAAAATTAATGCCCACAACATGTATATATATATATAGATATAGATAGATAGATAGCTTTTGACCGTTGGCATTGGTTGCATTTGGCAGGTGGTCGTTCATTGCATTGCAACTTTTGCAAGTACATTAAATGATTATTGTTAGAAACAATCAGTGCTGACTATTAATACATGTACTATATTTTCAGAACTCGAGGTGTGTCAACACCACATGCAGATGTTTGCGTCAAAGCTCTTCACCTTCAGGTAAACGAGTGTTGTCAAATGTGGTTATTCTATCACCAAACCTGTTATTAAAATTATAAATGCAAGCAATAAACAAGTATGTCATAGGCGGATCCAGGCGGGCCTGGGGGCAGGTGCCCCATTGACCTTAAGAATTTGGCTTGTCTGCAGATATTTTATAATGGGCCCACGCGAATGTGTCCTCCCAGACCGTTTGGAATGTGCCCCAGTTTAGGTGATAATAATAAGCTGAAGTTATGGCGTCTTCCGATATCACCATTCCAGTGGAGCGGGTGAAGTTATGACAGTGGTAGCGACAAAATTTAGACTACACTATTTAGTTCGGCCGCCAGTGGAGGTTTTTGTGCCCCCCAGACTACATTTCTGGATCCATCCCGTATGTGATAGTTTTGTTTGTCTGCATGAGGATTTTGCAGTAATGTGTGTCCTCGTTAAATTGCACATTGTTGTTAGAAATGCATGTGAATTAAAGTAAAGACAACGTAAAGTAAAAACATGTTATTGAAACTATTTGATGAGATTGACTACAAAATAATGAAAAGCGCAATACAACTACAGGTACAGTCACTGCACTTGATGTGTATAATGTAATATTTTTAATATCACATACACATCACATGCACATAAAATGCAAAACAACAATAGAAACAAAAATTAGGAAGAGGTTGAAAAAAATGTTAGGTACATATAAAAAACAAACAGATACTTTTATCAAGATTCTTTGTTACAAAAAAACAACACTAGTACACGTGATGTCAAATGCGAGTTGTAGTTTATGCATGCCTTGTGTGTTTACAACTCACAAAATTAGTTAATAAACAGTTATGTGTATTTAACAACAATTTTTAATATCGCATGCCCATAAAATGTAAAGCAATGAGAAAACATTCATCAATATGATATAAAATTAGAACATATTTTAGTTTTTGCAATGCTTTGTATGTATGTTTACAACTCGCAAATAATAGTGACTAGACTAGTCAGGGTCATCGCCATGTGACTGAGAATTACATGTACAATCACTACATGCTACGTTGCTCGGGTTTACTCAGCTGTATGAAGACTAACGGCTACAGACTGCAATATTTTTGTACGAATAGTCTTCGCATATTAATTTCAGTGTGGCTGAATGTTTCCCATTTAAGTCGAGATGGTGTTCGATTTAACAGGTCTGCCAGGGAGTAAAGTGTGAAGCGCTTTGAGCAATCCTGAGGACTATACTACACCATATCAAAACTAACTTTGCTCAAGTGTTGTTTATAACATAATTAGTACAATGTGTACGGGTGTATAATCATCATGCGAAGTGTACATGTAATGTAAATTATTTGTGAAAATATAAACCAGTGATAAAAAAGAATAATTTTGAAATATGAAACGTGGCATGAAAAGTAGAATAACAGTCCTCATGATACATAGAGAACTAAAACAAGTAAAATGCTGCTGTCAGTGTATCAACAGATTGTTGTTCAAAAACGTGAAAAGGCTTTCAATACCATTACTTCACCACAAACTTGTGTTGTACATAACAAGTACCCGGTGTACGTTGTAAGAACTCAGCTGGCTGCCACTAACTATCAGCAACACAAAGACAATGAAACCCTACCATTGTAACAATTCTGGATAATTGATGTATTTGCTTTCATGGACACTGCTAAAAGTTAAAGTTTAATTGAATACAAATACCGTGCATTATTGACTTTTGATAAATGTGTCATCACATATAAAATATAATGCATAATCAAATAATATAATACATGTCAGAGCCATGCTAATTGTCACTTTGTCTCCGGCATAGGTAGATGCTGATGTACAGCAAAATGTCAGGAAGCTGGTATGCAGTACCATCGAAGACAGCGAACACATACAGTGATGTCATCGATATCAAAACCGATGTAGTTTTCCGAACACTGAACCTGTCTCACAGCATCAAGAGTTGTTGCCTGGTGAATGTCCGTAGATTTGCGTTAGCGTTACACCAGGGGTAGCCTATACCGTTACCATCCCGTTTGATTGAATGGTTTTGGTAACAGAACAGTCTGGTGTGATCCGTCTGACTTCCTCCTGCATTCGCTCTCTCTTGTATATATTCTACGTCGATCACAGATAACCATTCTGCCAGTGTACACAAAGCCACCGGCATATTTTGTTTTCTTCACCTCCAACATGATGTTCAACCCCTCTTTCTGGTGTTCAATCACACCATTTCTGTCTTATCGATACAAATCTTCAACCCATGCTTCTAGAACATATCATTCCATTTTGCAGCGCGTCTTGTAATTCATGTTTGTTCTCCACTAATCAAGCTAGATCGGCGTATATATCCATATACCGCGCGGGTCAACCTGGTCTGGAACTTGCGGCAGTTACGGACCCGACACAAGATTCACGGGCCCCGGGCCCGCAGCTATGTCAAACGCTGGATATAAGTACTGCTATTAAGCAGCTAGTAAAACACATCAAAACTGCCCCATATCAATTAGGGTCGGGTCAAGAACTTGTGTTTTGACTTGTATTAAACTATAATTTGTCAGTACTTTGTTTAGATTTCTTAAATAACAAGTTCTTGTATTCGGTCTATTGTATTTGCCAAAATATCAAATTTAAGTGCATAATTTTAGTAACGTATATAATATAGAAGATAATATTTAGCTACCGTTTTGTCTGTATGATGCACATAATGGAATGCGTATCCATATTATGTACAATGACTATGGTGTTTTCAAAAAGTTAATAACTGGCACCTCAATGACATCATTATTATTTCAGCATCTAAGTTGCTTTCTGATTCAGTTACAGTCATATTGATTTTGAAGTGCAGTTACCGGTCTGAATCCTGTTATTGTTCTCCGAGCTTTTGACACGATTGCGGTGTCCTCGTGAGCGTTGTCGTAGGCGGATCGGGGGGGGGGGCTGTGCCCCCTAGACATTTGGAATATGCCCTCGTTGTGGTGACAATAATATGAAGTTACGGCGATGTAGTGGCGAAATATACGAACTGAAGATACAGCGGCGCGATGGCGAACAATTTTCAACAGGTTCCCCCAGCGACCACGACCCCGCTAGCGGCGAGCCAGCCGAGATATCGGAAAAGCTGAAGTAGAGCTGAAAATACGGCGGCGAAAAATTGTCAACAGCAAGAAAACGTGTATTTCTTACAGGAAGCGTTATCATAAACGATTTGGCTGCTTTTTATATTTCGCCGCTTTGGGATTAATTGCCTATTATTACCTCTCGTCGCTGGTTTGACTTCCACTCCTAGGCGCTTCCTTAAAGTGCTCTTTGTAGTTAGGCATGTTCCTGAAATCACGGGACAAGAACAACAGTATAATACACACGTATGCACGCACGCGCACGCACGCGCACGCGCACGCACACAAACTCACACACACACAAACACACACACACTGTGAGGGGGACGAGCAAAAGATGCCCCGACACACGGCCGATTGTATTCTGAGAAGATATTAAGGAAAATAGAAGTGACTATTGCACACTGAGGAGAAATCTTTCCTTGTTAATATAATATTGAGCTATTGTGACAAAAACTAAGACATTTTGCTTTAGAAATAAAAATTAAATATAGAAACACTAAAATATCAATGTAATAATGGTATGTAACCATTGAACAACTTCGTACAATGCAGTGTGATGAGTATGTAACATGAGATGCGTGTGCAGTATTTTTGGTGCTGTGATTGTTGCTATAGTGTAAGTGTTTACGCAGTTTTCATAATCTTACCATGTTGCAACGCTATTGTTGTTCGCCCATAGCTTTGCAACATGGTAAGATTATGAAAACTGCGTAAACACTTACGCTATAGCAACAATCACAGCACCAAATATACTGCACACGCATCTCATGTTACATACTCATCACACTGCATTGTACGAAGTTGTTCAATGGTTACATACCATTATTACATTGATATTTTAGTGTTTCTATATTTAATTTTTATTTCTAAAGCAAAATGTCTTAGTTTTTGTCACAATAGCTCAACATTATATTAACAGCTCAAAATAATAGAACGATTAGTTTAAATAGTTTCACAACAATAATTAGATAAATGGCATGATTTTTGTTTAATATAATAATTAATAATTTCAAATTTTCCCTAAGAATTTCCCCAAAACATACTTCAAAAATGGCAACAGTCGTTTTCGTGTTCATAACCCTGATTAGCTAATTTCCTTAGCACTGTTGCCAATATTCTATCCACAACTGTGGGTATGTTACACAAGCTGGTGGTCTAGTGGACAATAACATGTGAACCATTTCACTGCAAAGTGGAAATATATACTTTAAAGTACATCAAAACACGAATTCATAAGGTAATCAATGTCATTATGTTTACTTAAATATTGACCATATAAATTTGTAAATTAACTACATCGGAATTATATTGCCAGTTCAATGCAGTGCGTGCATATCTTTTTATCGAGATGTGCTAACAGTAGTCTACTAGGATACACTAATTATGACTGCCAATAACTTAATCTCACATGTCAGGTACTACAGATGAAGTATCGGGTCGGGTGAACTCGGATAGTGTCACTGAGAGTTTGCGACTGCTCCGGTAGACAACACTCTTCAGTGCAACTGGGTGCTGCGGAATGTCGATATCAACGACACCAATAGTCAATACAACCGAGTTGTGCATTTTGTCTTGTCTACTAGACACTGAGTAAAACCCTTGAGACCGGTTCACTTTCAATGTCACAATTTTCCTGTGTGAAGAGCATTACTGTTATACACATTAGTCACGCGGGCGATTCAGGATGTGGGGATGTTTCGAAATATTAATTTATTAAGTTCCTTTTAAAAAGTACACTAAGTGTTTGTTTGGGATTTTAAACATGTTGCATCACCACCATAAATGTAATATAAATATACTGGTGTGGGCAATAATCGTGGGTCAAATCGTGTTTTGCCATTTTTATTAAAACCTGATAAAATTATTCCGTAAGATATTTATGTGCGAAATCTCTAACACATATTCCTTCCAATTTCTGCAAACAAACTGTTATAAAACTTGTTTTGAGTGAAGTACTTACGAAAATATATCGGCGAAATCCAAATCTCGTTGAAGATGCCTGCGTCAAAAATCGTGGGTCCTATCTACGCTGTGTAAATTGTTCGCTTGCCACGTTAATCAGTGCGAGACCACGCAGTGTATTAAAATGGGCAAAGAGCGTTAGAACATTAATTTTGACATGCCCCAAACATTCCTGTTGAGAGTATATTGTGTATCAAAAATACAATCTGCAGTGGGCACACAATTGGTGATAACTACATACTAAAGTAGCTGGATACCACTTAATTAAATACAGTAGCGCAGATACATCCTAATTACTTATATAATGATATGTCATACCTATGAACTTACATTATGTCTGACTTGTTCTTCTCCAGACATTCAATCTTTGTGAAACCCACATTGGCATGAACAGATGGCTCTTTGATTGTTTTCTTTTTGTATCCTTGAAACAGAATGTAGGTAGGGCTTATATACACATGTCAGCATATATGCGTGCGTGTGTGTGCGCCCGCGCGCGCAACGACTATAATATATTAATTATTCAGATGTGACGGGTCTTAGGGGACCCGCGCGGTAGATTGAAGTGCTAGGCGTTGCTGAATGCCGTTAGGTGTGAATGGTAAAATGGGGGTAGGGGTAAATAATGGGGTCAGGACACTCTTAGACTTCCTGCTTGGTTACAGACGAAAAAAAGTGCAGTATATTTTTGAGAAATGATTTTTTTACAATATTCACTTGCCCTGACATAAGTGCATTTGAGTAGTCAGATTTCTAGATGTGATTGTAGAAGCTGTTGAGAGTAAAATGGTGTCTTTTTAGCTGATTTTACTAAGCGGAAGGGTATTTGGCAGCAATTTGGCTAGTTGACACTTTAGCCGGATTACTGCCTGCATCCATTTATAAATATTGACGGGTGTCATACATACAGGCATTTTGTAAGAGCTAGAAATATTAGATTTTGACTAAACTCGACCACCATGTCAATGAGATGATGATAACGGCAGATGAGAAGTTTAATACAGTTTCTTGGTCACGTTTTCTTACAATCAGACAAAACGTTAACATGGTCGCCAATGGGAAAACTATCAGTGTGCTGACCCCAATTAGAGAGCCTGGCAACGGAAGCACGCTATAGTCATTGCACAATCACGGAGGACGCATTTTACTTCAAATATCTTGAAACAATTACTGAAAATACGTGTATGGCAAAACTACAGTTGAATGGAACAAACCGTTTTTGGATATTACAGACTTCTCATCAGTGTGCAAGTCCAAATCACAGCGACGGAACACATGTCTTACAAGGGGGGTAGGGTGCGTATGCCAGTAGTTAAGCCTCAATTTGAAAATATGTATGAAAATGAACCAATAACATTGCAGCAGGGTGATTCATCAATCGTTTTTTGTTTACTTCAGCTGACTAAACACACGTGAAGATGTTGTCAGTGACCTTAATGAAGTCTGAGGACTGTGATTAGCTGGAGTCAGCCATAGCCGGAGCCTGTTATCAGATTTGTCTACTGACCGGACCTTCTGGCCAATCAAGCAAGTGGCATTGTTTTCTGAATGTCTGCTAATTAGGCTGTGTAATATTATGTAATTGAACTGCTGGAGACGTCTGGCCTTTGAGGAATTCACACCCTAAGGTGACTTTTTGTTGATGTTTACCTTTGTAAATAGGGCACAAGGTAAAAAAATAAATACAAATTTAAATGTAACATAACAACTGGCTGTATTGAATTTTCTTATAAAACACATATTGGACTTTCTGGAAAACTGTATCAGGAGTTCATAGTGCCACCTGATAACATTGTGCTGGATTACAAATTGTCCAACAGCGAAGTGCTGATTTTTCTGGTGCCTTGCCAAGTTTGGTGGCACCTTTGAAATGTGCATAAAACACAAACACCTGGAGGGATTACAAAAAAAAAAAAAATTGCAGAGTGCTTATAACACTGGTGCCTATAAAGTGTGTTGTTTTCAACAAAAATTCCAAAATCACTATGCCTATTTGGGGTCAGGACACTGTTAGACTTCCAGCTTGGTAACAGACGAAAAAAAGTGCAGTATATTTTTGAGAAATGATTTTTTACAATATTCGCTTGCTCTGACATAAGTGCATTTGAGTAGTCAGATTTCTAGATGTGATTGTAGAAGCTGTTGAGAGTAAAATGGTGTCTTTCTAGCTGATTTTACTAAGCGGAAGGGTATTTGGCAGCAATTTGGCTAGTTGACACTTTAGCCGGATTACTGCCTGCATCCATTTATAAATATTGACGGGTGTCATACATACAGGCATTTTGTAAGAGCTAGAAATATTAGATTTTGACTAAACTCGACCAGCATGTCAATGAGATGATGACAACGGCAGGTGAGAAGTTTAATACAGTTTCTAGGTCACGTTTTCTTACATTCAGACAAAACGTTAACATGGTCGCCAATGGGAAAACTATCTAATGGTCCATTTCATCAAAATAAATCTTGCATACTGTAGCAAATGAGGTGTCATTGGAACGATATTTGAACACACTTTCCCGTTATATACAAACTAACATGAAATGATGGTTAGTGACATCATACGTGAACTATGTTAAAATTACTATACATTTTACTCCATAGTTCAGATAGGTGACACCCTCACACATAGCGAATTTCCGCCATAATGTTTTTCAATAAATTAATAACATACAAATGTCAAATCCAGTTGTTTGCGCCTCCTGGGTGGAAACGGCAACCATCGTGTAGTTGTTGGTCATTTATTACAACTGGCGTGCTTAGTGAAAGATGGGGTAGGGCTAGAAATAAGTCGTTTTCATCAACACATAGCAGCCAAATTATACCAAATTATATATCATTGGTCAGATATTTCACACCTGAACTATGTATAAATTGCACTACAATTTATTTAGTCCGTAGTTCAGGTATATGACACCCTCCCACCATGGGAATTTTCATTATTTTTCAGGGAGTTCGTAAGATACAAATATGAAATCTAGTTGTTTTCTACCTATGAATAACAGTAATAATTTTTAGGTTTCGAAGATTCAGTACAGTTAATGAGAAATATAGGGGTAGGATAAAAATCAGTATATTTCACCAACATAAACCATCACTGCTGATGTCATCATTTTAATAGAAGTATGTTCGTTCGAAGTCCGTTTGTGCACCGTATGGTGTTTCCAAAGTTAAGTACGTGAATGAAGCAAGGTTCCGCGTATTCAACAAACTCCATGCACCACGTGATCACCACAATTGCAAGTTAATTATAAAACCTTAAATATGTCCAATGATACCTCATTAGTTATAGTTTGCAAGATTTGTGTTAATAAAATGGACTACTGTTGACCCCTATCTCCATCTTTAGTTAGTTACATCAAACAGCATTCAGCAGCGCCTAACACTTCAGTACACTGCTCGTGAACCTTAAGACGCGGTGTTTTGAATAGCCCGAATGTTGTTCTATTCAGAAATACTAACCAGACACCTGGTCATTTCAAGGAAAAATAAATTACTCCTGGCTCTTGGACTTAGTTCAAGTATTAGAAAAAAACAGACAATACCTCTGTTTATCTCCTTGTGGGTGACACTGGTTGTTATATTCTCTAGATCACCGATCAATTTGGTACCTCCCAAAATGGCCGAAACTTGAACCAGTCTCACCTTCATGATCGCGATCATGGTGAATGCAACATGCTCACCAACTAGCGTTCCTGTCATCACAGATAACTGATAGAATTATATATATATATATACATATATATGCACACATACACACACACACACACTCATATATATATGGGAATCTATATAATTAATTATGCAAAATGTACTCATTATAGTCACTGCACTATACAGTGCACTGCATAACATTTATACAAATGCAATTATCTAAGAATCTATATGTATATATATATATATATTGCTAACGGCAGCACAGGGGGCTCAATATGAGAAATAGGATATACAACCTCAAAAACAATGCTCTCAGTCATCAAAATATTTTTTTATTAATTTCATATGTCGAGTTATACTACGTATACTAACAGTTCGAATTAAAAAAAAATAAAACACGGGAAGCCAGGGCTAGTCCACCCCCGGATTAAATCCGCCAACAAGGTTTTATTCCGATTCCGAGCATTTACGAAATTTAGACCAATTTGGTTATATGATAACCAAATTGCCTGCAACGGGAAACTAGCGTCTATATGTTGCTGACTGCAAAGTTGAGAGCCAGAAAACTTATTTTGGTGAGTGAAAGTAAATTTTATAAAATGTTGTATTGTTCAAATGTCAATACTCGTAATTAATGCTGGTTAGACATTCCGAACGCTAAGTAAAGCCCATAATGCCAGAGCTTTTGTGTGGATCTTACGTGGTTGCTCTTTCAGATGTCAGTGATATTTTGTTCCCCTCTAAAAAGATGTATGTGCCGGGGCACTTCCGCGTATTTGGCGTCGGGCAAGTACGCCCACCAGGCAAACATCCCGCGTGGGGTAGACAAACATGCCCTGAGGGGTAGGCTTACGTACCCCACATGGAAACGTACCTGTTTTACCTTGATAATAAAATGATTTATCCAACTGATGATATTTTACGAAAATAGTATTGTTATAGAATGGTGAAGCGAGCGAGACAACACAACCACATGCCTAATTGTAGACATAATTGATTACCACACATCATTATACAAGAAGTAGCACAACACAATAAATCGTAAACTCGTTTCACAAGAGGTTGTTGCGACTAACGAACAACTCCTCTGTCCAGCTGATGTGACAGACAACCAGGGCTTGCCAACCGATGATCCTACCCAAACCTCCCAGCGTGATTCAAGATAATCAGTTCCCACATGATGGCATTGAAGACCAACTGACAGATTATCAAACAGTAATAGCACTCCCTGGCAAGATCGTCAGTGTGAGAGGCGACGGCCATTCAAGCTGTTAGTCTTTGTTTCCAAGACGCAGTGAAGAGTAATACACAACCAGCTGCATGATGCACTCGTCGTCTTTCACAGGACTATTACGAAAACCTTTCAACCAACGAACAAAGATATTGTCAAAGGAATTTGCAATTTATTCTTTGACAGGACTATATACGATATACACATGTGACCTTGTTTTTGTCTGCACTGTCAAACGCGTTTGATACAAAGAAGAAACCGGACGATACATTGAGATAAAGCTGACACGAGTACGATCAAAGGTGGCATCAAAATACACCATCCACATGATGGACTTTATGTCCATTATTCAGCTCCGATACCTTCAGAGTAAACACGATACCATGCAGAGCTTCCTGTTACGGTAACACCCGAAATCGTGCAACCACTCCCGCAGGCCCTTCTAAGAGTCCAAACCACGAGGGGAAGAAGAAAGAGAAAGTCGGCAATATTTATAGACACACCAGTGAAAAACTCATTTCTAAAGAAACAATGAGGCCTTAAAAAAAGAAAACCCTGTCACAAAATCTACATCGAATGGCCAGTCTGGGAAAGCAAAATGAGTTAAAGATGGAAAGAAGACAAATAAGTCACCAGCCTACTAATCATTGGATGACAACGAGGAGGACGATGTTTGCATCGTTTGTTTCTTTCCTTGAGCAGGTAGTTAAAGAGGGGAAGAATAGGTCGAGTGTACAGAATGTAAGAGATGCACTGATGTGGAGTGCATGTCTTGGGAAATAGTCTGACCTACATCTGCCAGTTTTTTTATTCTGACGCGGACTTTATTTACATCCGTTCATGACTCTTGTTTGATCGGATCTCTACTATGAAATGCTCGGGATCAGTTGGGAATTTTAGTGTTACATTCTGGTCAAAACAGTGATGAAAACATGTACGTTTACTTATTGTTTCCTTTCTGATTTGTTTGTTTACTTGCTTGCGTTATTTCGTAGTGAAAACGTTTTGAGGGTAACGGAATGTTTATCACAAGAGAGAGAGAGAGAGAGAGAGAGAGAGAGAGAGAGAGAGAGAGAGAGAGAGAGAGAGAGAGAGAGAGAGAGAGAGAGAGAGAGAGAGAGAGAGAGAGAGCATATAGCTCTATCTTTGGTTATATACGTTCCAAGCTGCATATGGTCGATTCCCACGAAACGTTGACAAATGGTGTTCCTAGGGGGGGCAAAAATAAACATATGCGTATCATGTTGTGTTTTCTGTAGTACGAAAAGAACATATTGAGGTATTTGGAGAATAAGATTGGGCAAGTTAAATCCTCAAATTGAGCATTTGACAGCTAATAGAAATAGCAAGTGCTTAAATTCTGAAACCATACGTCTGCACACAGGTCCCTCTACTTGGAAATTGCTACAACTATTTCATCTCACATTTACCTATGAAATTTCATTTTCAATGTATGTAAAACATATTTGTGTTTTAAATTCAGTAAGAAATATGTTTCGGACTTCTTTTTTCATTTTAAGGGGGAGATTTGAAGTATGTTGCGCTCTCTCAGACTTGATGTTTTATAAAGGTGACTTTCTGTTACATATTACCACTACAAGGGAATGCATGTTTTATCTTTAAAATACATTCATGGCAAGGTATACACATTGAGCTTTTCAACAGGGTATACATTATTGGCACTGATTTATAACTATCAATTTGTAGACAGTTTAGAATTTGCAGGTGTACGTTTTCTTATAATATACTTTTCAGTACAATGGAGTAAATTACTGACGAGACCATTAGACAACTCTAACTTGTTTTAAGAACGTTTTGGTATATATCCGACAGTCTTAATTTATTATGTCCTATTCTTACTATTCTAATTAAGAAAACGCCGGAGACGTACGGTTTCATGTACCTCCTCTTATAATGTGTATTGTGTATTAACTGTCAAAAGGTCATGATGTAAGTATTTAAATTGGTTGTACAAAAGTTACAGATACCAAGCGCTGATGTTACTCAAAAATATTGAGGTGTGGGCTAAGAAACTGTCGGAGACGTACTGTTTTATGCCTATGTACGGTTTCAGTAGAATAGATATTTTTATTATTTGACCACTTTTTTACTTTGTCTACGTACATACCCAAGTGTAAAACCATTCCTGTGAGTGTTTCATATTTGTGTTTCTCAATCATTCTTATCATTTTAATAATATACTGAACAATAGAACATGAATACAATGTTTTCATAACGTTATTTATTTAAAGTCTAACTGACCACTTTTGTAATTTGTCGAAAGGTAATTTAAGAAAAATTAATGAAACTTGAACTGAATGTTCCAAAAGCACCACCGCTCTCTCATCCTTCTCTTGAACCACCTCTCTGTCGTCCCTCTCCCTCACCACCTGTCTCTCGACCCTTTCCACCACCACTTGTGTCTCCCCTCTCCTCCACCACCTGTCTCTCGACCGTTTCCACCACCACATGTCTGTCACCCCTCTCTTCCACCACCTGCCTCTGTACCCTTTCCACCACCACCTATATGTCATCCATCTCCTCCTCCCCCTTTCCAGCGCCAGTTGCGTGCTCTCCCAACCAGAACATGTTGGATGGAACACTCCACCCTTCGTGTAGAAGCAATCCTTGAAGCAGGAAGTACTGCAGATTTTCACGACTGGGCCCGGGACCACAACAGCACGGGCAGACATTATGCCACGGACTTCTGGAACATTCCATGTTTCGATCTCATCCTTGCAGTCCTGTATGACTTTGAGGGTTATCTCCAGGAGAGTCATGGTCGTGTCACTAGCACGAATTTGCGTGGCAGAACTCTTACCTCGTGGTGATTACTCTTCCAGCCTTTACCAGGTTGTCAGTCTTCCTTTTCATGCCACATTCCCCCCCCCCCATTCCATTCCGTCACAGGGGCCTTTCCTGTGGCCAGCCTTCAGCCAGGTGCACGAAGCTCTAACACCGAACAGTGATGGAAATTTTGCTATTAGGGCACATATTGCGCGGTTCCGGTACGGCGAAGTTGGTGAGTCTGTGGTGAAATGCAGAGTCGACAGTACCAGAATGATTTCATTGACTTCCTTCAACAGTGTGAGCAGTGACACTTGTAATCTACACGTAGCTCTTGGTACAAGGCTTGCCGTCCTGCTTGAAGTGTACCACCATTGGGTGAATGGTCACCTGGGACTTGACATAGTTCACTGCCGTTATTTCGTCCTGGTATATGTACACCCAATTTTCAGCATAGTCCATCTGGACCGTTGGATCCGTCTTTTCCGCCAAGGACTGCTTCAAGATGCGGATCTGGTGATATTGGATGGTCACCCGGTGACAGTAGTCACGGAACTCGGCCATGCCGGATATGAGTTGGTATGTGAACTCTCTTGTACTTTATACAACTTGGGTTAGTTTCACCTTCTTGAAGACTGCTCTTGTGTTCAACATATTGGGCTTGCCATGTTCGGTACCGAACTTCTGTTTTCGCTTGGAGTCATCCGATTCCCGAAAATAACGATAAATGGGGTGACTGGGCCGATGAACCAACTGGCAGTTAGAGCCGACGTACGGTTTCGGGAGACGTACGGTTGCAAAGACCCGTAAAGCAAAATAAATCGAAGGGAAATGTATCTAAAAATTACAAAAACCTTGTTATTTATGACCAATTAATATTTCTTACTAATCTACAAATCTCTACTTACAATGCGTATTCAAACTTGCGACGTATGGTTTCATGAAAAACTTTCCCAAATCGGTTTCGTCGCTCAACACAATTTATTAACCAACACTTTTGGTTTAAAACAGCACAGGACCAATGTATCCAGCTGCGGCATCTAGTTAAGTGAGAAATCTGTGTTATTTAATGAACTGTTGTACTGCATTTTCCTATATGAATGACTGCAGACGGACGGTTTCAGAAAAGTTCCCCAACATGAAAATAATCAGGAGAAATCAGGGTTTTGACCTGAAGTTTTAATTTTTTGATCAATGATGCCTGAGACATCGACCTATGTAGCCAAACATTAACTGTATACTGTGCATATATTGTTTGAATAATACAATGCGTTTTAAAGTACTGATGGCGTATATTTAACAAAAATAGAGCAGAAATTACCCATTTTTGGGGGACAGTACTCAGGGATTCCATGGTACATATACAAAAGTAGGGTTCCCCAGAAAGCCCCAGCGAAGACGCATGCGTACAGCATCATTCCAGCCTTCCAACTAGTATATTAAATGAGTTATAGCCCTGGAACCTGTTTGTCAACGTTTCGTGGGAATCGACCATATACGATTAGTATGGTTGCATTTGTTTATAAAAATGTTACACTGCTTTTGTCACTATTAATTCATTGGAATGTTTTGCATTCTAATTAATAACGTTTAATTAAACAGTAACGTTGACTCACTGTAGACTTCGCTGAATGAACTACTTGGTGATGACAAAATCACGATTGGTTGGCGCTCCAACGACTCAAGGAAATCTATCGAAGATCCCTCTGTTATCGCAGAATGCAATGATGCTGATTGCCGAGGCTTGTCTGCTGCCATAGAGTAGTGCTCTAACAGTTGATGCAGCCTGTCCCAGCATGACAGCCGTCTTGCTTCAGTATGTTCATCAAGTACAGCATCGCCATCTGCATGAATGTTTGTGCAAGACACAGACGTATAGATAGGAGATACATGTCGCGTCAGATTGCGTGCTGCATTCTCTGGCGATTCTGACCCTGAAGACAAGCTCGATGTGTATCTATTAAACATCTGAAAATTTAGTTTCGTTGGTTCGATATCCATGGACATTTTCTTCAACTCAAAACAGGATTTGTTGATTATCTGAATGGCTGAAAAGACACGATACACAAGTCGTAGCAGTGGCATGTTGATGTGTTGCGTAATTTGGTCGCAGTTCATGTCGATATAAAGTTTCACTGTGACTGGTGTTGCTGCCAGCATATGCACTGCGTGTTTGTCAGATGCTTCATGACCACAGTTACTCGGTGCTAAGTGTACTGTTTTCATTGCGTCGAGCATAGGCTTCATCGCAACCTTGACATTGATTTTTTCAAACATCAAGGCAGGGAGTGGCGTGATGCGGAAAACAGGTGTATTCTTCATATCCTTCATTCGGTCTCTTTTTCCTTATACAAAACATGAAATGTAGACAATATTAGTGACAATAATTTGTTTTTTATTCAATGGCCATTAAAGAACAATCGTACTTTGCAATAAACCTATAAAATCCATTGGGACCATTAGTTGTAGGTCATTGCCCTTATCTAGTATGCGGTCGTCAAGGTGATCTGCCATCTTGGCTATAAACAACTAAAAGCCGTGCAATGTGTACCATGGGACCAAAACGATGGCGCAGTATTTTGATGGATAATGCCACCTCTAAAGCCCAACAATAATTTACAAGTTCTTCAGAAATCGTCCAAAGATGTGCAGCTGAAAAAAAGTAGTGGACTGTTTCTCTCGTTTGATGGCAATAGACGCTGACGCGCATTTTGCAGTTGTTGTACATGTATAGTCCGTCAAGGGCCGTTACTAGGTTTCGAGACCGGATGTCACGTAATCGCTAATCGTCCCAATGGACCGTCAGCCGGAAACAAAACAGCGCGTTTACGTTAATAACTGTCGTTCATTGGTCAATAACCGACTGGCATATAGACGCTACAGGCTTAGCAGCCCGAATAAACAATAAACACTTGTCATTAGACATTCATATTATGAGCTGGGATGTCTTAATGTTCGGTTACCATCTAAATTGATAGCAGCCCAACATATCAAAAGGGAAACAAAAGGCAATAATTTGTTCGGGTTACATGCGTTTAAAAACTTAATACAAACTAACCATTTGCAAATCACATTTTTAACGTCAGTGGTTTATTAGGGAAACTGTTTGAACACACATCTACCGAATTTCATGAACCGCGCGAATGTTGGCAGAATGTGATGTACGTAATATGGCCTGTAAGTGTGTCACGATGCATGGCGAGATTCCGCGCTAGTGGAGCCGACTGGCCACATGCACAATTATTGCCCACTGATTTTAGCATTGCGGAAGCCAGGTAAAAGTTGTTGACGTTTAGTTTATCAGTTTAGTGTAGCTTTGTTAATTGTGTGACGGCGTTGCCACTTCAGTTTTATATGAATTCTACATCAGGAAATTTAAAATGCAGAGAAAGAGCCACGCAGCAGTCTACGGCGATCATATACTGACATTTTTTGTTTTTTCGTCTAAATGAAATATATATTTTTTAGTTTTTTAGTTAATGTAACAAGAACCAGTACATATTAAAGAAATGGGAATTAAAACGAGATACAGCGGATTATCGCTTGTCATAAAAACCGCGTATGTTAAAATGTTATAAGGTGTTATTTCAAAACATTTCGGTAACCATTTATATCTGAAGTTGCCTAAATGCACACAATCACCAAAACGAACGAATTCGTTAAATAGCATATCGTACTGGGCGAAAGAATGCATAGTTGTCATTGTCAACAAAAACAAAGTCAAAATCGCCACCATGGCTCGTCAAATCGTGGTAACAATTCGATTAAGGTGCACGATTACCATGAACATTCTTAATGGCAAAGTTTCCCCCTGCTTCAACTTGCGATCATCTGTCGGAAACCAAAAAAAGAACACGATTAGGAAAAACTCCGATGATTACAACCAAAAACAAAATATATCTACATTATTTAAACTGGCGTAAATGGTGTCGATGTAGCCAGATAACTCCAGATCGAAAATGAGGCACGAGACTTACGGGCCTATTGTGTGTACTTCATGTAGACACTACACATAATTTCTTACTAGTCCGGTAGATGGCGGTATGTTCTGGTTTAGGACTTGCTGGATACAGGTTCCAAAAAATATGCACGAAGGCCACTGACACTAACTGGCGGCTGCGAACTTATCAATTCAAATGTGCCATCTTGCGGATAGTTTATGGTTTACACATACGGACCGGCTTCGCAAACATTTCGTTTTTTTTATAGATTTTGATCGTTATAAAATATGTAATTTTGATAACGTAGTGTGTGTATATGTATCCTATATCGCGTTTATTTATATGGAGGTATATGGTAAGAAGTATGGCAGCTCGAGGTTGTCGTTTTCATAGGTAGATCGGAAAATAAGAGATCAGCCCGGCCCGCCCCGTCCCATCGTCGATATGACTCGATCCACCCAGTCCGCTATTTCTCTTGTAGTCTATTCATAGGGAAACTGAAAAAATACTGCTCTTTATTCTTCACTGAAGTATCATATTGCTACTACAGCATCGGAACAGTATGGTATGTTGCAAAATCACGTTTTATTGCAAACAGACCTTGTAAGATTCTACCGAACCATAGTCCACGACATATCGTTAAGTTTGAAAGAACTGATGACGCGCCAGGAATTTCGCTCGGTGCTCGTTTACAGGTTAATCCTCCGTGTCTCGTAGAAGTTGTCAACTTTCGGGATAGTGTAGGTTTCATGCTAGTTTCCACTTTGAGATCACATTCTGAGAAAACCACTAATGTTTAAATTTTTGTTTGTATTTGCAATTACATGGTGACGTTTTATTAGCTATTTTAGGTGCATAACACCGAAACTTTGCCTTTTGTTTCCCTTTAAATGTGCGTTTGACGAAACCACCAATGACGTAGCCACTTTGTCTTTCAATGACGCGTACTGTCTGCAATCGCCGTCGAAAGTCAGTCTCGAAGTCAACGTGATAGTCCGGCTGATATACTAATTTACAATCAATATCCGCAGTTTCCTCTAATCGTGTGCCCATATTTTCTACGTTCTTCACCTTGCACAGTAATTTGTGAAATGGGTAGTCATAATCCCTCATTTGACACGGCCCACAATACAATACAAAATCGTGATAGTCCAAGAAATCTACTCAACTTGGAAAAAATTGTAACATATTTTTTACCACATTGTTTTTTCTATAACAAGGGTCGGCAACCTGCGGCCCTCGAGCCAACTGCGGCCCGCGAAGCTATTTCATGCGGCCCGCGGACTAAACGCGAGACTGCACACAGTGCGGCCCACGAGATGACAATATAGGCTTATATAGGTTTGCGTGGTGCTTCCGTGGGAGGAAGAAAAAAAGAATTGTTTCGCTGATTAGAAAGGTTCGACACGATGCATGTGCCACTGCGAATCTCTCCAGGCCTCTGTATCATCTATCCCACACGAAATCCAATGTAGCAAATCAACGAAATTGCAAAAAGTACTGAGCTCGTCGCGAAGACCGTGAACTATATTTATGCAATAACCAACACAAGCTCAATGTAGCTTGAGAAATGAAATTGGCCAAAGAATGACGTTTTTATTGGAAAGTGGATTGCTTCTAATGCAGCCACTTTTGGGCATAAAGATAGTAGGAATGTGATGTCTAACATGCAAACCAGATGGGAAACTGAACCCTTGTACAGCCCCATCAAAGTTTCTCAGGCACACCTTCCTACAATATGACAACAATATACAGACATACATTATTTGTCGCTATAGAGGTATAAAACCACTATGAATAGAAACCTAAGCAAACAATACAAACATTCCACCATCCATAGACACATGCAATTACAAAAAGGTTGGGCAATTCCGCTCTGAAATTGGCCAAAGGATGACATTTTTATTGAAAAGTGGATTGCTTCTAATGCAGCCACTTTTGGGCATAAAGATAGTAGGAATGTGATGTCTAACATGCAAACCAGATGGGTAACTGAACCCTTGTACAGCCCCATCAAAGTTTCTCAGGCACACATTCCTACAACATGACAATATACAGACATACATTATTTGTCGCTATAGAGGTTATATAACCATTATGAATATAAACCTAAGCAAACAATACAAACATTCCACCACCAATAGACACATACAATTACAAAAAGGTGGGAGACATACATTATTTGTCGCTATAGAGGTATAAAACCACTATGAATATAAACCTAAGCAAACAATACAAACATTCCACCACCAATAGACACATGCAATTACAAAAATGTGGGGCCATTCCGCCTATCCTGTATAAAGATAAGGAAAAATAGATACCGCTTGTAAAACAAAAAAGCCTGTCGACGTACAACACCCAACACATTCAAGAATTGGGGATATGCCCCTGTGTTCTTTCCGAAATTTGGGAAAGCGTTGCGACATTTTTCAACTTCTTTTTCTACCAATGATGTACAATAGTTGTGTTTAACTATACGTGCCTAGGCAAAACGGTGGGGAGGAGGGCGGATTTTGAAGTATCAGGATATACACGACATGACACACATATACCTAACGCGGAAGTGGCGGCTTAACCGCTAATCCAAATCGTAGGCTGGGACCTAATCCTGACATGTCGTGATTGGCTGAAGGCGCTGGGCGGTTTTATTAAGCCAAACAGCTGGAAGTAATTATCGCCTCAGCCAGTTACCTCAATACCCGCACTAGGCCTGTCCTGGCCATTGCATAAAATACAGATTTATGCAATAACCAACACAAGCCCAATGTAGCTTGATAATTGAAATTGGCCAAAGGATGACGTTTTTATTGGAAAGTGGATTGCTTCTAATGCAGCCACTCTTGGGCATAAAGATAGTAGCAATGTGATGTCTAACTTGCAAACCAGATGGGAAACTGAACCCTTGTACAGCCCCATCAGAGTTTCTCAGGCACACATTCTTACAACATGACGACAATATACAGACATACATTATTTGTCGCTATAGAGGTATAAAACCACTATGAATAGAAACCTAAGCAAACAATGCAAACATTCCACCACCAATAGACACATGCAATTACAAAAAGGTGGGGCCATTTCGCCACAAGGTCACCAAGAGGAACCTGTGACCACCCCACCGTATGAAAACTATATTCGCGCTCGTGGCCTAAATCATCAGCAGTTCAAGCGTCTTCTGACAGAGACGAATGCGCAAACGTCAATATATATACTACTACGAAGGGCGCTGCCTGGTTTGCGTGCAAGAGCTGAAACATGGAATTAGCTTGTTCCTGGAGCAGAAGTTTTCAGACGTACCTGACATCGCTGACCCCCAGTTGCATCTGCGAGTTTTTTCATTTGTAGCCGACATAGTGACCCATCTCAATCTGCTAAATTTCCAACTTAAGGGACGAGAACATCTAAACAAACAACTCTTCTAGTTTGTTTCTTCCAGTTCGTTTCCGCTTTTGAGATCAAGTTACAATTCTGGGAGACAAGATACCGCTATTGACTCCGCCACTGTCAGAGTTCAGGCTGTACTATATAATATGTACTTAGCACAACTTATGACCGTAAAGATATAGCTATTGAACCCGCCACTGTCAGAGTCTAGGCTTTGTCATACAAGATCAACTTACGACCGTAAAGATGTAGCTGTAGTCTCCGCCCCTGTCAGAGTCTAGGCTGTATCATACAAGATATAGTCTAGGGTGTATCATACTATATGTATCTATACGACTTATGACCGTGAAGATGTAGCTGTTGTCTCAGCCCCTATAAGAGTCTAAGCTGCACCACACAAGATGTATCTACACAATATATAGCTGTTGTTTCCGCCCCTGATCCCGATCACTATCGCCATCCACCCATTACTACTCCGATGAGTGTCGGCTATCTACCCATTACCAATAACCCTGATGGTCATCAAACCAACACTATCCTGACCCCCGTCGGTTCCAATAACCATCTACCGAACCCCCTACCGAACCATGTCGGTTTCCACAACCATTTACCGAACCATGTCGGCTTCCACAACCATCTATAGAACCGTGACGGTTTCTTTAACCACAATACCGATCAGGGTCGTTCGACTCGTTTAATCCCGATCACTGCCTGTTCCAACCTTCCCAAATACCCCGTTAACTAAATTCTTGTTAACCACTCTAACGGACTTCAACAACACCCCTCCTTCTCAACAAGAAATCCGATCTGATCCACACGACAATCCATTCTTGGTTATACATTTTGTTACCTTGGAATACATTTCCATGGCCTCACAATTCTGGGAAAATTATTGTATTTGCAACTTACAATATGAGTAAGTGAGTGCGCTTCGAAGCGGCTACTCTTCAAGCAATATGCATACAAGCGCTCTGACACGGTCCTGCTCAGGATTTAGGTCAGCATTTCGGTTCCCCACTCCAGCGACAAACTGGCACATATTGTTTTCACAGATTATAACATTATGGAATAAATATTGTATACAATTGTTTAACTGGCCCAACCTAGCATTTCTATGTTGTATTTAATGCAGAATCCCCAGCACTACAATATACCTATCACATTATCCAGTACTAGTGTACACCAAACCCGTGCAGCAACACAACCAACACAGCAGCAGTTATGACCATTACATTGTTTTAATCTTAAACTCATTATTGCTGCCCGTTTACTTTTTGCTGGCTCCCGTTATGACGAGATTCGAACGAACAACCGTTACTATCCGTTCTGACAGCTGTCAGATAACATCAGTATTAATCGCACACTAACTTTTATCGCAATGGTTAACGAATCCCGTCATCGCCTAACATCCCCAAAATACCCATTTAGTGATACTAGTATGCATGAACCTGTTCGAACACAGGTTATTACGGTAACAGCACATCCAACACACCCGGCCAGCGTATAATACCTCTAATAATTCCACATTTACTTATATCAGTATGGACGACCATTCGCATTTGACATTTTACAATTACCTTTCACACTTACAGTTTCCCGCAAGGATGAACCTGATCGTACAGACCTATTCCACCGCATAACCCCCCTAATAATTACACTTACCGTTACCACAGTAAGGACGACCAGACGTTACTGAGTTTTACCCACTACCCCTCACTGACTTTTACCCACAACTCCTCACATCTCTGATTTTTGATGAGTCGCCATAGGTTCTTTGATTTGTCTTCATTGATGAATTCATGAACCTATTCCTGGTAAGCTTGCCGATTAGCTCTTCTTGTTTCTTTCTTGATTCTCTTGTACCTGTCCTTGTCTTTCTGTTTGTTTGTTTTCTTTGCATTGGCCCATGCTCTCTGTTTGCGTCTGGGTAGGCGCTTCAAGTTGTTCCTGATTCACGGCTGGTAATATTTGGTGGAACATATCTTTGCTGGGACATACTTCACCATCATGGTGTTCATGCAGATGGTTCTCGATGTTCTTCCAGATATCTCCAACAGTCATAGTACTAGCTTTGGTGATCAGGATTTCACCGAAGGCTTGTGTTTCTTTTCGGATGGAGATGAAGTCTGTTTTTTTCCAAACACTGACGGTTCTTGGTTTTCTGTGCTTCAGGTCTAGGACTGCGTTCCCTCTCGTTGGTGTTTTATTGATCTGGTGGAGTCCAAGGTCTGCAACTATGTCAAGGAAGGCAGTGTTTACCTAGACTTGATTGTTCCTCGCTGATGTTTGCTAATACTCTCAGTCAATATCTGGGAGGTTTAGGTCACCTCCAAACCACACGATGTTGTTGGGTGTGACAAGGTCCATTTTAGTCCGAAGGATTTTGTTCAGCTGTTCTTCACTCGTGTATGACGGTGATCTATATAAGAGGCACTGTTTTTTCTTTGGTCTGGGTCTGCACTAACACCGCTTCATCTGTTGTGTTATGATGTATTTCGTGGGCAACCAGGTCGTCCTTGGTAGCAATAAGGACTCTGCCATAAACAGCTTGTCTGGCTCGTCTGAAGATATTATAAGTGGGTGGGAATATGTCTGCATTGAAGACATCTGGGTTTAACCATGTTCCAGTGCCAATCAGAATGTCTGTATTTGCAATTTTAGCAGGTTCCACAGTTCAGTTTTTTTTAGCGTAGACTGAAAATTGATGAAAATATCCCGTCGATCATAAGTAAAACACACTTAAACAACTGCTTATTAAACCTTAGCAGTCCAAATAACAATCCAACAATTAACAATGAAATAACAAGCCAAAATCTCACAAGCAGTTCACATCCATCTGCAAACATTAACTTGGCTGTGCGCATCACGTGGCGCTAGGTATCACTCCGCGCATGGCAGTAACACGGTTATTCATACGCACATGCTAGTGCTGGCCTAATCCACCAGGGGATGCAGCAACCACGTTAAATTTCGCCCTATGTCACAATTCTCGGCATCCCTTTGTATCTCTTACGTTGTTACTGCCTCATAAAATATTGTTTGCGCCATTGCATGTCACAAACATACATCCGTTTATATTTCATAGTAGCAACACCAAAATGTGTAAATTCAACTTCGACGCATATGTACTAGAAGGCCACGAACATTGTTAGTGATAACCAATATTAAGAAATACAATGCGGCCAGTAGTAATATAGGTGGTCCAGCGGGGATGGAATGATTATGAGTAGAGCAAGAGCAATGACGTCATAATTAGGTTAAGTACCCGAATGTAGGTCAAGTGGCGCCCCTAGCGGATAGTTTTCTAACTAAAACAGCGCCCCATAGCGATTTTTTTCCGGAACTAAAATACAAGTAGCGCCCCTGGCGGATTTCGTGGAACTAAAAAACCCAGTATCGTCCCCCTATCGTTTTTTCGGACCTACAAACAACAGTGGTGCCACCTTACGGACAAGGTTTGGACTAATTGTAGGAGTACTGCCAAAATTGGTGCGTCTTATTTATGAAAATTGGCGCTCCTTGGTGGAAAGGTTACGAACTGAAAGAGAAGTACAAATAACTCCCCCTAGCGGATTTCAGTGAACCAAATATCGATACTGCTTAAGTTCGTGTCTCTTGATTCTTTTTACTATAAAAAATAGGTCAAAAACGTCATTAAATAGACCATTGCGCATGCGCAATGATGTCTTTTCTTATGCCCCTTAGGTTGTCGACCATTTGTTTAGGTGTAGGCCTCTCCTAGCCTATACATTTACAACTTTAACATAGGTCCAAACCTGACGAATAGATAGAGAGAACTAATAAAATAAGTCAAATTATGGCATATCTGATCACCATACAGATCTATGACCTTCCCCTCACCCTGTTTGTAAATGTTTCCCTATCAATGTCTCTTATTACTTGCATATTGCGTACCTATGTATGTTATTAATGGCAGACGTGAAGTGATTCCTGAACATGTAACATTCTTTGAGACATCTTTATCAACAAAATCGAGGTCTCGCAATGCTTTAACATTCGTCAGTGTTATAGTTTTTAAACAACGCTACAGTTTTACATAGGACATTTGCACTTACCACAGTTGATTACCCGGATGCAAGCTGGTATGAACTTGTATATAGCGGTGGTCTACCTGGGACGGTTGGATTCGGATTGGAGGAAGAGGAATGGAGCCCCCTGACGGATAGATCATGAACTACAAACATCATCCCTGACGGATATCAGTGAACCAAATATCGATACTGCTTAAGTTCGTGTCTCTTGTTTTTTTGTCAAGTGTTTACTCCTGGTAGATACATCATCATCAACTGAAAGCACCCCTGTTAGATAAGTGGTGAACTAAATAACTACTCTCCGGTCCGTGCTTTTGTACTTTCTACTCTGAGGTCCGTGCTTTTGAATTTTCTACTATTTTCGACCAGTGTATGGCTGTTCTCCTAGACGTGAATGCCGAGACATTTGCTGGTATGGACGAAACGATGCAGACTTACAAACTGAACTCACTGACGGGAACTCGTGTCTCTCACCATAAAGAAAACTCGACGAGATACTTACACAAACTTCAACGTCACTCGCGTGGAGGTGATACACTAGGCTCCGTACCCTGTTTCAGCCTCTCTCTGCTGCCATTCCTACCGATGTGACAACTTCCGCTCCTGACGATGTGACAATTTCTACTCACGCAACCAATGTTTCAACTGCCGCTCCTGTCGCCATCGGTCCGAACTTTACGCTTGAGTTTCCTGCGATCGAAATGAAGAAGACGATTGCACGTCACATAGCGTGTGCCGTCGTTGAACTCTCGAGACGACAGTGTCTCGCTTCCGAGATAGACGATCCTAGTCAATTTCATCACGATTGTATGTTACCCGATGACATTCAAATTTTTATGCACTTTGACGAGGCTGTGGAGGCTATTAATTCAACTGCAGTGATGAAAGACTGGTTGAGTGTTTTGTTAGACGCAGGTTTGAAGTTATCCGACCTGACGTCCGATCACTTGTATGCTATCGGGAGTTGGTTGCAAGAACCGTTTTCAGAGGAGTGGCGAAACAAATTAAAGCAAATTGTTCTGGCAGTAATGGAGGATGGTCTGTAAATAAATATGTCTTGTGATTTTATGAGACCTTTGGTGACATTAATTCAGCTGCAGTGAATGGAGTGTGACATGTAAATACGTGTGTTGTTCACGAATAAAATGTTCAAACCTTATATCGCACTATATGTATAAATGCACAGTACATGGTACTCTTCAAGAACCCTCGCGACAATACACAAGTGGTCAACTTTTCCAAACAGTTGTATCCGGGTAGAATAAAGTACATGCAAGAAGCTTTCAGAGACGCGACGTCCGTACCACACGGATATTTGTTCGTCGACCTCAAACAGGCCACACCGGAACGCTTGCGCCTGCGTACTAATATCGTTAAGGAACCAAACAAATGTCAGTACGCCTACCTTCCGAAGATATAAATAGAAACACGCCGTGACACTCGTCATTCATCATGTCGGCGCGAGTGAAGAGAAGCGCGTTGTGACTTTGTCTCCTCGCTAAAGCGGATCCTGCTTTAGCCGGAGCCATCATCGACAAGGGAAAACCCGATCTGGTACACAGTCTGTGCGAGTGTGCACAGAACATATTAAAAGGGAACGTACCACTAAAGAAAGGTCACAAGACTAAACTGCGTCGGTACAAGAAGGACCTCAGAACCTTGGTCATCAGGAAAACCGGTCTTCATAAGAAGAAACGTATTCTACAGAAAGGTGGTTTCCTTGCGGCCCTACTAGCTCCCTTGGCTACGTCCCTTCTAGTCCCGTTGGTGACGACGTTGTTGCAGTCGTAACTACACGACTATGGAGCACACAAAGAAGATGGCGCTGGTCGATCCACGTATTTTGGATAACGTTCAACTGCAACCTCCTTCGACCAATCCTATAGGGAGCGTTTTGCGGCGACTCGATGCCGAAATGCGTTACATATTAGAACAAAGCGATATGGACGAGAGGGAAAAGGTCGTGTTGTATAACCAGGTGTTGAGTCGATACAACGATCTTTCCGACAAGCGTATGCAGGAACCGCTGCGTGTAGCCATCGATAAATTTCCCACCAAAGTCGAAAACAAAATACAACCTGCTAACGAAAAGGAAGTCGTCGAAAAGGAGAGCATCGAAAACGAAATCATCGACAGCGTGCCGAAAGCTATGAAACAGAAAGCACGAAGACTCATCAATAAATTGAAAGATGCCGTAAGTTGGAACGATCGCGGCGAGATGATGTACAGAAACAAGGCGATTCCCGGAAGTAATATCGTGGACCTTGTGAATGACGTGTTGAGAAAACGGAAGTCGTTTTAAACGGTGGGATGGAAAACCTTTGCTCGTGGTCTCAAGGATTTGAACACGCCCATGGATTTAGTGGGTAACCCCAATCGTTGGACTTACATGCAGACAGTGTCAGAGGACGACGATATATCAAAGGAAAAAAGCAGTCCGTTTGACAGGGCTCGTCATCGGCATCGAAGACGTCCGGTGTCGCCACGGCGCGCAGCTCATTCGGCCACACCATTGCAACACTTGCGTTGGGAACCGTATTAAGTCTTGCACGACACGACACCAGCATTGTTACGACATGTCTCCTCGCGTAGGTAAGAAGACGAAGCGTTCACACGATGCATTGAAAAGTATTTACTACGACACGAAACTAACCGGAAGTTACGGAGGCATTGATGCCCTGCGTCGTGCTTCACGTGCATCGTCGAAAGACGTGAAACGGTGGTTGTCGGAACAAGACATTTACACACTACACAAACCAGTGACATATCGTTTCAGGCGTAGACGCGTCGTAGTGGGTGGTATAAATCAACAATGGCAGGCCGATCTGGTAGACATGTCACGTTTGAAAAGGTACAACGACGGTCACACTTTCATTTTGACCGTGATAGACGTGTTCTCCAAGAAAGCGTGGTCTGTTCCATTGAAGAACAAATCGGGGTCGTCACTCACGACGGCGTTTCGTCGGTTGTTAAAGGACAATGATGGCCCACTGTCATTGCAGACGGATAAAGGAAAAGAGTTTCTGAATAGGCAACTGCAAGAGTTTCTAAAAGAGAAAGGTATCCACCATTTTACGACACACAACGAAGAGACCAAGGCGTGTATCGTGGAACGTTTCAATCGTACTCTGAAGACCCGTATGTGGAGATATTTCACGAAAAACCAGACGTTAAAGTACCTGGACGTATTACACCACCTAGTCGATTCGTACAACGACAGTTATCATAGAAGTATTGGAATGGCGCCGTCTGAAGTGAACGTGATCAATCAAGAAGAGGTTTGGCAAAGGTTGTACGGAAATGAAGGACACGGAAAAGTCAAACCGGTTTTAAAAGTGGGCGATCACGTGCGATTCAGCAAAGTCAAGAGACAATTCAAAAAAGGTTACTTACCCAACTGGAGTGACGATATATTTACCGTCAAAACAGTCATCGTTCCGATCCGCCTGTTTATCGTTTGATCGATGATCAAGATTCGCCGATAAAGGGAACATTTTACGAACAAGAACTACAGAAAGTGGTTGTGGCCGAGGATAAACTCTATCGTATCGAGAAAGTGTTGCAGCAGTGCAAGCGAGGAAAAAAGACACAGGTCCTGATCAAGTGGATAGGGTATCCCGACTCGTTTAACAGCTGGTTGGATAAAGCGTCACTCCTTGCGTATAAAGGTTAGTACACACCGATCGAGCCGTCATTCGTGTCATGGAAGATACGACGAACGTTCGATTCAAAAACACAGAGCTCGAATATACCGGAAGTAACAGCAAACGTTGGGTGTTGTTTGGAAATACGTGCCCGAAATCGGAAATCGTCTGCTTCTGCCAAATCGTCATACTCTACACCGTTATATTGGTCAGTATCTACAACCTGACTAAAGCAGACGGAAACTCTAATCTGTGGACGGATTTGTTGAGCAGTTGCCTGGGATACCTGTTACCTAATCCGTCTATGAAACGCGGTGAACATGTCGTCTGATTTTTACCTGACATTGCCCAGCAACGCGTCTATCGAGTTAAATCCCGACAACACGTTGACCCACTATGTCACGACTTTGCCGCAACGCATCAGTTTAGTCGGTCATTGGGAGTGCGGACTGGTGGAAATTCAATACCCGCACAGTTGGTACAACGTTCGTGAGGCAGATAACAGGTTTCACCTCAATGAACTGGAGCACACAGGACTCTACAACACTGCCAAAATCGAGCATGGATATTACTACAGTCCGGTCATACTGATATACAACATGAACAAAGCTCTGGCGAGGATGTCAAAGGATGGAATGAAGGCGAAATTTAGCTACAGCAACATCTCTCAGCGGGTGACCTTGCAGATGACACCCCTCACTGTGTTCAACATACCTTTCCAGAACGCCATGCAGACCATACTAGGTTTTCACTCGTCCATCGTCACCAGTCCCAAAGCAGCGGACACACGCGAGTACAAACTAGGTGAAAAAGACATAGATCTCAAGCTGACGTCCATCGTGTATGATACGCCAAATAACGACGAGTACACATTCCACAAAGAAGCCGATTCCGTTGTAGACATGGCGCAGGGTTTTACTCGCTGTACGTCTACACCGACGTTGTTGAATCACGTGTGGTCGGAAACAGTGTCGTCCCTCTGTTGAGGATTGTACCGATAGAAGGGAATCACGGAAACGTGGTGTCAAAAAGTTTCGACCATGTACAATACGTTCCCATCTTGCACAAAGAATTTACGACCATCGAGATCGATATAAGAGACGACACGGGACGTCGCGTACCATTCGAGCGAGGTAGAGTGACGGCAACACTTCACTTTCGACGACGCAAACCATCATTTTTTGAAACATGAGTCGTAATCATTCCTACGAAGACCGTTATATTGGTCAGTATCTACAACCTGACTAAAGTAGACGGAAACTCTAATCTGTGGACGGCTTTGTTGAGCAGTTGCCTGGGATACCTGTTACCTAATCCGTCTATGAAACCCGGTGAACATGTCGTCTGATTTTTACTTGACATTGCCTAGCAACGCGTCTATGGAGTTAAATCCCGACAACACGTTGACCCACTATGTCACGGCTTTGCCGCAACGCATCAGTTTAGTCGGTCAGTGGGAGTGCGGACTGGTGGAAATTCAATACCCGCACAGTTGGTACAACGTGAGAGAAGAGGACACTTATTTTGCCGTGAATGTCGATGGTACGCATTATGTGGTGAATATCGAGGCAGGCCACTACGGTAGTCCCCAAGCGCTCATTCGTGCAATCAACAGAATCATAAAGTCACCGATAAAAGAAAAGCAAATAAAACTGAGCTACAGTGACATCACATAAAAAGTGACTATACACATGGTAGAAAACATCTCATTCTCAGTGTACTCGTTGAAACTTCAGCGTTTGCTAGGTTTTAGCCAGGCTGTTTACACCACACCCGATGAAGAAGGACCAGATTATTATTACGTTAAAAAAGCCGAATCTGTGGTAGATATGGCGCAGGGTTTTTACTCGCTGTACGTCTACACCGACGTTGTGGAACCACGTGTGGTCGGGGATACCGTCGTCCCTCTGTTGAGGGTTGTACCCATAGAAGGAAAACACGGAGACGTGGTGTCAAAAAGTTTCAACAATGTACAATACGTTCCCGTCTTGCACAAAGAATTTACGACCATCGAGATCGATATAAGAGACGACACGGGACGTCGCGTACCATTCGAGCGAGGTAGAGTGACGGCAACACTTCACTTTCGACGACGCAAACCATCATTTTTTTAAACATGAGTCGTAATCATTCCTACAAAGACTACTACGTCAGACAAGTCAGCGACGGATTGCCCGTGTTTGTTGGGGCAAGAGTGCAACGAGGTCACGGTCTAGGTAGTTTGTTCGGTGGCCTCATTCGAAGTGCTATGCCACTCATAAAAAGAGGCGCACTTGCTTTGGGAAAAGGAGCGTTAAAGACAGGTTTGGGTGTGGCCGGCGACGTGTTGTCTGGACAGAGCATTTAAGAATCTGCAGAGGCGTGTGAAAGAAACCGGAAAAGACATGATCGGTAGAGTTTTGGGAAGCAGTTGGCCTCCGGGCATACGCGACGTTCCTCGCACTATAAAACGCAAGCCGATGAGAACCCTAGCCAGTGTCGCCAAGAGACGCAGACGACAGAAGACGCGTCGAGACGACATATTCGGCTAGACATGGCTTTTGTCCACCAGTTGTCGTGTGAGGGAGTCAAAAGCGAAATGGACCTGTTTAGTTTACCGACGACACAAACAAGTATCGAACACGCACAATGGATCGAGCATCGACCTGTCGCCTCGATAGGTACGGGTGGTCCTATCGAATTCTTATTGTCTGGATCGGGAGACGATTACCTGGACGTGGCCAATACTTACCTGTTGGTGCGAGCACGTGTAGTCAAAGGAAACGGGGACGACATCCACCAAGCCGCACTTGTTGGACCAGTAAACAACTGGATGCATTCTCTTTTAGTCAAGTCGACGTGTCTTTGAACGGTACCCTCGTCACACCTTCAACGAATACCTATCCTTATCGTGCGTACATAGAAACGTTACTGAGTCACGGAGCAGAAGCGAAGAAGAGTCAACTGACTACTGCCTTGTGGTACAAAGACACGGCTGGACACATGGATGCCACCGACGACGCAAACAAGGGTCTGCAAAAAAGAAAGACCTATATTTCCCGTAGTCGAATCGTCGACATGATGGGTCGTCTACACGTCGACCTTTTCTTCCAAGACCGCTATCTATTGAACGGCGTCGACGTGAAAATTCGACTAGTACAGAGCAAGGATGCTTTTGCACTCATGGGTGATGGTGGTGACGATGCCGATTACAAGGTACGTAGTCGAAGCAATTTTGTTTGCAAGAAAAGCCAAACTGAATCCTGCAGTACAGATGGGTCACATCAAAGCGTTACAAAAGGAAACGGCCAAGTATCCGTTGCGAAGAGTCGATTGCAAGGTATTTTCCATACCGCGAGGTGCCATGTCGCATACTCACGAAAACGTTTATTTGGGTGTCTTACCCAAGAGAATAGTTTTGTGTTGTGTAGACAACGACGCTTACAATGGAACATTCGCCAAGAATCCGTTCCACGTAAAGCACAACTTGAACTTTCTTGCATTGTACGTCGACGGGCAACAGGTTCCGGCTAAACCACTCCAGCCTAATTTCAAACGATGGTGCCTACGTGAGAAGTTACAGTAATCTATTTGCTGGAACGGGAAAGATGTTTCAAAACGAGGGAAGCAACATCAGTCGGGACGAGTTTGGCAAAGGATACACCCTGTTTGCGTTTGACATCACACCAGATTGTTGTGACGGTCCCCATTTCAATTTGGTACATAAAGGCAACCTACGAGTCGAGATGCACTTTAACCAACCTCTCGATCAAACGATCAACGTCATCGTCTACGGAGAATTCGAGACGGTTTTGGAGATTGACCGTCGTCTACGATTACTGATGGATACGGCACAGATAGAAAGACTCCTCACGGCGGATGCTTACACTAGGACCGTTGTTCGAGGCGTACTACCTAAAGACGGGTTACCCACTACTCCCATGACGACCTATCCGGCAGCTTTCGTGTGCAACACTCATTCGAGCGATGAACCGGGTCAACATTGGATCTGCATGTTTATTGCAAAAGACGGACGTGGAGAATACTTCGACTCCTACGGATTGCCACCTCGACACGTCGAATTCGTGGATTTTCTACAGAGCAACTGCGTGACTTGGACATTCAACAAGAGAACGCTTCAGAGCCCGCTGTCTAACGTGTGTGGACAATACTGTGTCGTGTACTTGCTGCACTGAAGTCGAGGCGTACCCACGAAGACGTTTGTGAACACTTTCGGGAACGATTTAGTGAACAATGACTGTCGTGTTTTCGATTTTGTTAAGAGTGCCATGTAATGTTTGCATGTAACGTTGGCATGCACGTTCTTGTATTACCTTAATTAAGCAATAAAAAAGTCGACACCATCTGTGCGTTTGTGAAATTTTTATTCAGACACCCAATATTTCCCTATCCTTTAATACGAAGAAAATACCTTTTTTCCTTCCTTTTTACCTGTTTATTTGCTCAATTTCTCCCTTTTTAACTGTCTATTTGCTCCATTTTTACCTGTCTATTTGTTCCATTGCTCCCTTTTTACGTGTCTATTTGCTCCCTTTTTCTGTCTATTTGCTCCATTGCTCCCTTTTTAACTGTCTATTTGCTCAATTGCTCCCTTTTTACCTGTCTATTTGCTCCATTGCTCCCTTTTCAACTGTCTATTTGCTCCATTATTCCCTTTTTATGTGTCTATTTGCACCCTTTTGTAAGTTTAAACGTGTGTTGGTACGTTTGATTGGACGTTTGTCAGTGAAAGTTTACACTCGTCCATAGTATCATGTGATGTCGTCTCTGTAGTCTCGTGTAATATCTCGTCTCTTGTCTCGTCCGTACTCTCATGTGATGTCTCATTCGTAGTCTCGTGCGATATCTCGTCCGTTGTCACAGTATCCCGTCTATTCCGAGTTTCTTATCCCTTAAAGAGGTCGACTTTGCCTGTTTGTGTAATGCCAAGGTTCCCAACACATGCTTTGCATTACACTATGAAAAAGACACAAGATGAGGTTTGCACCTTTTATTCATGTACAACACAAACGTATTTACATGTCACGCTTCATAACTACAAGAACCAGAGACTGAACAATGTTTCGTCACTGCTATGACACAGAGTCTTGCAATGAAGTGTCGACATTACACAACGCCGTGTCTACAAGTAATTGTCGCGGACACGGCACAATACTTTTCCGAGAGTGTTTCGTCCATTTTTGTAGCCACGACCAAGTCCCCAAAAGCCCCCTTTCGATGATTCACGCTCCACCAGTTCAGCATTTCCGGTTGCCAACAATACGGCTCGCAAATCCTTTGACGCCTTGAACTTTGCGAGGAGCAAATGCTGCATCCAGTGAACACGGACATCGTTCCAACCAGATCTCGTCTCTCCAATCTGTTTGCTTTTTCGTTTTGCCAAGTGCGCATGCTTCGCAGCTTTGATGCGCTCTGCACATTCGACGTCGCCGTGATACAATGCCTTCCTGTATTGATAGGCAGGCTCGACCGAATTAAAGACCCGACCGAATGCTTCGACCCTGCATGGGTAAAGGTTTGACAAGGGTGAGTCGGCCCCTGAAAATTCAACTCGTTTCGGTTTCACAGCAACATCCGGTTCGGGTTGAGGTCCCGGTGCGCAGAAGCTTGATGGAACGACTGGTCGGTTGACATCCGGTGACTGTGGTCGGGTGACAGATGCTTCGAACGATCGGCAACACGGTTCGTCTACGTCGCTGAAGGCCGCAGGAGTGTGGTAGTTCGGTGTTTTCAACATTATGTTGACCATGGTGTCGTCGTGATACGAATGCCTTTCCGATTGGCAAAACGCCGCGCTTATATAGTTAATGAATGTGCCGAAAAGTAACGTGGGCGTGCCGAAAGATCACCGGCTGCAGAATAGAAAATTCAAAAGCACGGACCTCAGAGTAGAAAGTACAAAAGCACGGACCGAAGAATAGTTATTTAGTTCATCACTTATCTAACAGGGGTGCTTTCAGTTGATGATGATGTATCCACCAGGAGTAAACACTTGACAAAAAAACAAGAGACACGAACTTAAGCAGTATCGATATTTGGTTCACTGATATCCGTCAGGGATGATGTTTGTAGTTCATGATCTATCCGTCAGGGGGCTCCATTCCTCTTCCTCCAATCCGAATCCAACCGTCCCAGGTAGACCACCGCTATATACAAGTTCATACCAGCTTGCATCCGGGTAATCAACTGTGGTAAGTGCAAATGTCCTATGTAAAACTGTAGCGTTGTTTAAAAACTATAACACTGATGAATGTTAAAGCATTGCGAGACCTCGATTTTGTTGATAAAGATGTCTCAAAGAATGTTACATGTTCAGGAATCACTTCACGTCTGCCATTAATAACATACATAGGTACGCAATATGCAAGTAATAAGAGACATTGATAGGGAAACATTTACAAACAGGGTGAGGGGAAGGTCGTAGATCTGTATGGTGATCAGATATGCCATAATTTGACATATTTTATTAGTTCTCTCTATCTATTCGTCAGGTTTTGACCTATGTTAAAGTTGTAAATGTATAGGCTAGGAGAGGCCTACACCTAAACAAATGGTCGACAACCTAAGGGGCATAAGAAAAGAATGGTCTATTTAACGACGTCACTGACCTATTTAATGACGTCTTTGACCTATTTTTATAGTAAAAAGAGAAAAAAGAATCAAGAGACACGAACTTAAGCAGTATCGATATTTGGTTCACTGAAATCCGCTAGGGGGAGTTATTTGTACTTCTCTTTCACTTCGTAACCTTTCCACCAAGGGGCGCCAATTTTCATAAATAAGACGCACCAATTTTGGCAGTACTCCTACATTTAGTCCAAATCTTGTCCGTAAGGTGGCACCACTGTTGTTTGCCGTTTTGGAGAGAAAACCCGCTAGGGGACGCTACTTGTACTCTTTAGTTCCGAAAAATCCGCTAGGGTAGCTACTTATACTTTTTAAGTTCAGAAAAAAATCCGTTATGGACGCTGTTTTAGTTAGCTAACTATCCGCTAGGAGGCGCAACTTGACCTACATCCTGGTACTTGCCCTTTGACCTACATCCGGGTACTTGACCATGACCTAGTTATGACGTCATTGCTCTTGCTCTACTCATAATCATTCCATCCCCGCTGGACCACCTATATTACTACTGCGGCCTGATGACCTAACCCAAGTCACTTATTTGGCCCTCCATTCAAAAAGGTTGCCGACTCCTGTTCTGTAAGGTTTCCAGAACACCCTAAGAACACTAAAAGTCCAACGGAATTCCAGTAGGGGACATGTGCATAGTTAGCATCTTAGTTACTATAATCGAGATTAGTGTATAATAGATCTCACCTAGTGATGCATCACTATGTCCAAAACACTATGATAGAATTAAACATTATTAAACTATGTCAAACGACAGCAAAGATATAGCAATATTTTGAGGTGCGGTGACCATATTGGGGTTCTAGAAAGGAACTACTTACCCATTCACATTTATTCCAAAGGCATCATTGCTTCTACAACCCCATTCAAGGATTTTAAATTAGTTAAATATTTCATTTGACTGCCAAGATATTGCAACATGTGGCGGCCATTTTGGATGTATGCAATTGAGCTACTCAACCAATCACATTATAATTCTTTCTAAATGTATCCTAATGTCCAAAACAATTTATGCTAATTATGCACATTTCCCATACCGAGATTTCTTAGGACTGTTAGTGTTTATTACATAACTTGAAATGTGATAGAAACAGCAAAGATACGTTTAAGAAATTTATTTTATCAACCCAATATTGTTCTTGTTTTCGCAAGTAATTTTAACGTAATCTGATAAAATGAGGGTTGTTTCACCTAGCAGCAACAAATCGGCTCTTGTGTAGATTGTATTTACCCTTCTGCGTATAGTCACGTCCCCAGAGAAATTGCTCAGCCTTAACAATTTCAACACGGAGGACATCCAGTTGTCCGTTGATACTGATTGTGTTGTACAAATACTTCATGAGAGTAGAGATCTTCAGAGGTTCAATGTTCAAGCCAAGTGCAGCAAGTACTGGTTTGAATGCCACCTAGTAAATAAAACGCATTCTACAAATGTTGACTTATTAAAATTTTTATTTACATGCGCACAGCAATTTTACCCCTCCGTTGCTGACCAGGTTACTCACCTCCATCAACAGCACATAAGCAGAATAATTTCTGATCTGGTTATTTCACTTCATCAGTAGCCTTCTTCTTTTCCTATATCCTTTGAAACCTTAAACGGTTCTCTCTTGGCGTACGGCAAACGTACGCAAACCATTATAGTCTACTGTGACTGATGACATCTGTGAACGATTGGGGGCTGAGTGTGACCTCTCTGATCTAGCTATTTTACAATCTGCTGCTATGATAGAAGCGGTCGACGTTGTCCTTTATCCCGGTGAGCACAACCTTGCAGCTCACCTTACCTAAAGTAACTAGTTATTAAGGAACGTGTTCCATCAACGAAATATAACTTTTGATGATCTGACAACAATGCAGAATTCTCATTGGGTACAAGTTTGCAGTGTGAATAATATTGTTACGTTTAACAATTTAATCTGACATAAATGTTATCAAAGCGGGCTATAAAGTAATTCGAACTAATTTTACAAGGATCCTAATATCGTCATTGGAGTGTAAAGGATCCCATGTTATCGGATGAATCAATGGACGGTTTCGAATAGTTTGGGTTGGTTTACTCTCTTACATAGATAAATAATTACTATACTCTTGCGGATTCTGTGGTTTCCTTTTCTTTTTCCAATTTAAATTGTACTGCTTTGGATGGCAATTATGTTAAATATATTAATTTATAATACGAACATTTCAATACATGTTGTAATCATACACTTCACCAATAGAAACACAATTTATTTTGTATACAACTGAAAAATTAAGTCTTAAACAACCCTCTGAAATAATAAATACGAGACAGGCAAGAACTAAAAATGAACATCACCAATTACATTGATTCCCTACCTGAACAACATCAGTCAGGTATGATGAATTAGAGCTCGTGGATGTTATGTCATCTTGTTCAAATGTGTTAGATGAAGCTGTGTAGAAGCTCTGTCTGCGTTGTTGCTGCTGCTGCTGTTGCATCCAAAGGTACAGGTCGCTAAATGTCTGTTCTTGTTTGTCTGTGCCGAAACCTTTCAGGGTGTCATCGCTGACGCTGCTATTACTGAGCCAAGATGGCAAATTAACACCAAAGGTAGAGCCAACGAATAAGCCAACTGACGAAAGCCTATTTTGTCGGTGAACCCGCTGGGGTCGACGATCAGATGAGGTGGCTGGTCCATCTGCTGAAACCATCTTAACATAAACAAGCTGCTTTCTAATGCTCATTTTAAACCTATTACACACGTGTTTCAGGCAGCCCTTAGTTTAGTTATCCAGTCACAAGAACGAGCCGCTTTGCACATAAATTGTAGCGTGGCTGGATGTTTCAACAAAAATTTATATGGTGTTTTACGCGGGCAGGTATGCCGGGGGGCAAAGTGTAACAAGGGGGCTTGGCATAGCTTGAGCACTTCTCATTGCGTTAAAAAAAAAATTATATACGATATAGAACATGCCGTGAACTATTTGCGATGTTTTACCTTGGCCTTTGCGAAACAGACCACGCATTCGTGACAGCAGTGACCTCTTCTCATTGGTCACTATCGAGCTGCCGTATGTCATTTTGGGTACTGCCAAACTGTTCGCGCGAGATTTGTTGACTGAAACCCGTCGTTTAGATTGTCTGGTGCTCTTCGACTCCCTGATTTCAGGCAATATGCTACTCCACTTTTGCATCAGAGCCAGCAGACCTTTCTGTATAGTCACTAATGGAGGCAAATTGTTTGTTTTTACTTCTAATTCAATATCTTTGGTGTGAACGGCAGCAATATAGCGACGCAAAACAGCCATCAACCGACATGAACGGTCCTCCTGAAGAGCCTGTGCTACAGACGTCAGTTTGTTGAACTTGCCCTGCAAACAGTACTCGTAATGCATCATATCACTACCATGTATTTATGTCATAAGTGTCAATATATTATTTGATATCTAAAACTAATTTCATATATTGCAGATATATATATATCACAGAGATGACCTCTCATGTGAACTTTTCATAATTAATACAACTAAGGAGTACCCCCAGCGAAGAAGGCTCACTGCAGAAAAACCTACATGAGTTGCTTCTCGCAAGATTAATATGTTGGTTCGCTCTCCCAATAACAAACAACAAGGTCCGAGTTCGTGATGTTGTATTAACTAACGGTCAATCCATCATGAGTACTTAATCACTTTCAAGTGTCAACGTTTTTGAGTAAACGTGGGATTATTACGTGTGCACTTACGTCAAATGTGTGTTCTCTCAGTCACTAGTTATCTCACATCAAGTGTACTTACTTTAACTGGGCCATGTAAGTTAATCATCTCAACAGCTTTAGTCCCGATACATGCTATCACGGCAGTCAGTCGTAGTTTGTGCAATCTTTTGAGTTTCTTGATGGCATGCACTGCACGATAGGTAGGACTCAGCCATGCCTTGATGGCTGGTACAGCAGTGCTCATCATATTCCAGTCATGCCTGTTCAGAATAACGAATACAAACGAATACATATTATTCATAGCTCGGTTTTGAAATAATTGTGAAACACATTGTGAAATTGTTTTTTAACAACGGAAAATACACTGGTAGTGCCATTCAATAGTAATGGACATTCAGACATCCTATCACGAATTCTGTGTATCCTATGCCATTCAACATTAAGGGACATTCAGACATCCTATCACGAATTCTGTGTATACTTATTACTAGGGTCTCGTTAGCAAATGTGCATACCGAATGAATGTTTTTTTTATGTAATATCAAGTATCATCAAATATGTTAAAGCAAATTTCAGTATGCATGTCTTACCGCATGCTTTGTGAGAGTTGTGTTGCTGGTGGAGCTGCAAAACTGAACCAGAGTGTAATCACTCCAAGCAGACAGCTTGAGGCGTTTCTATGCAGTGGCAAGAATCCAACTGCCACGTCTGTGGAGCCGTTTGTAAAACTGGCTTCCTGGTTTGTTGATGCGATCCCAAGAGGTGTTGGTGTCTTCTTAAGGACAGGCTTAATCGTCTGAGCCGTGGCCGTCGTAGCACAAGTCTGTTTCGTGAGTTCGGTCTTCGTTGGTGAGTTGGCACATGCTGGAGACCGCCCAGCTTTCTCGTCGACTGTACCATGAGTGTCATAGCAATTAGTTAACTTTAGAGAGATGTGTTCCGAGCCACACTCAAACATTATGAACCGCTCGTCCACGACTGATGTGGGTAGGTTGTCAATAGACGAGACTTCCTTCAAAGTGAATGCAACGTTTGACTGATACGCAGGGATGGCATTCAGGATGCTGAGTTGCGTGGTGGTTGCCTGACGCTGCAGTCGCAGCAGCTGCACGTGCACACAGGCAACATGCAGATTACCCATCATCTCATTTCGCAGTAATGCGGTATTGGCAGTATCCTGTGCCTTTACAGATTTGTCTTTTTGTTGTTCAATCTTCTCTCTTTGTACGTTTGAGAACAATACACATTTAACAGAACTAATGCTTGTACACAACAAAGACGTGCACATGAATTCGTCCATGTGGTCTAGGTTCGTGAATAACACAACCTCTGCTGCTAATGATGCTTGCAGCATACACAGATTAACCTAAAACACAGTATTATGACGCATGGAAACAAGAGTATTACAATTAGCCACAGCGAACCTAATATTAAGCCGTACTGGCTTATTTTGCACGCGAGCCAAAATAGCTGTCTAAGAATGCTGTTGGCTGTGCATTTCAATGTCTTGTTTGTAACAAGTGTTTACTAGGCAAGAATGTAATTAATTACCAGAACCATGTACAAATTAAATCTAAGTCAAATTACGCATTCGTTACAGCCTAGATTGTTGTTGTATCATTTTAAAAACAGTTTATGAAAAGCTGCATTATATCATTTAACATTTACACCAGTCAGCATCTGATTATATATGGTACATGATTATCTAAAATTATTATTTATGCTTTTTCATCACAATGCATTCGTGGAGATCGTGTTTTCCTTATTGTGTACCATTCAATTCCTACCTTTGAGAGCATGAATATTACTTCAATGCTGTTGGCTGTGCATTTCAAAGTTTTGTTTGTAACATCCTCTTTGCTATCCTCCAGGCAAGTTTCATGCAGCAGTTTGTTCCGTGCAAGGATAGTGCTGTTGCATTGTCTGTGAATATTATCCACTATGGATGACACATGCACCATCACTAGGGTTGGTGTAACAGCATCGACGAAACTGCATGCAGGCAATCAGTAGGTTATGGAGTATTGTTGAAAACAGGTTTATTAAAATCGTTGTTAAACTTTGGCATTTTGTCCAGGGGATATATTCTCGGGGATAGTGTGTCAATGGATAACCTTCAAGAATGGGACATTGATTATTGGTAGTTTTGTTTAATAATTTTAAAAACAATCGATTGTCTTGCCAACATGCAATGAGTTTGCACATTTGAAATACATACATTGCCATTTTCGCAGTGTTTATAAAACAATACACACTATCGGTTAATGTTATATGACGCAGTATCCCCAGGTAATTAATCTGATAACATATGGTGACATACATCACGATTTTGGTGACATATTTTCAATTTGTATTAGTTACTCACACTACAACATAGCAGAACTAACATTTGGAAAAAAATTATAAATACACTGAGTAGGTAAAACACTTTTCTATTTCACTGGTTGTAACGCAAGTGCACTGACTATGATATAATATACACTCCAAGTAAAGCTCACCGATGCAAAGCCTCCAATAGCATGGGTGTCACTATTACATCGAAAGACCCCTTTAATGTAACTACTGCTCTTGTCTTTGAGATATGACCTTTCCCATCCACACCAATATCTGAAACAAGCATTCCAATTTCTTATAATAGACGACGTCATTTAACACAATGAAATTGTCTAAGTGTTCGTAGTTTGGTTGTAAGCCACAATATCTCATACAGTGTATATATATACCCAGGTATGTGTGTGTGTGCGTGCGTGTGCATGTTTATGCGTGTGTGTGTGTAT
Organism: Paraescarpia echinospica; assembly: GCA_020002185.1. Lineage (NCBI taxonomy): Eukaryota > Metazoa > Annelida > Polychaeta > Sabellida > Siboglinidae > Paraescarpia > Paraescarpia echinospica. Next base: position 32,616,884 of record CM034532.1, read on the forward strand.
GTATATTGGTTTACACAATTATTATGTAAAGCAATGTTTATTGTAACATACCTATTATAACCTCTGTGATCAGTATGTTATCACCATAGTATTACATATATCATATAAAAATGTACAAACCTTTGGTTTGTTGGTTGTCATTGTTTATCGTTACCGAGTTGTCCTTTGAGGATTGATCATGCTCAAGATTGATGTTGCTAGAATTTGTGTTAGTTGACGATTTTGGCAGATCCTTCGGGATCATCATAGCTGGGGAGAAACCTGGTCGGGCTACTGTGAACTGTGGAATTAGTGTCGACTTGCTTGCTGGCATCTCATAGTTGGGTAGATTATCCACACTGGAAGTCGGCGATGGTGAGCCACTGAGAAAATACTTATCAAAGTACCCAGTTGTCTTAGAAATGAGGTGCGGAACCGGTGCCAAGGCTGCCCAGTGTGAGCATGTCAGCTGTGTCAAGTGTTTCATGTAGGATGAGATCAGGATTGGAGATGTTGTGATTGGTTTATTTACCTGGTGGTGAAGATTCACACCGTCAAATGTACTCGACGTTTCGGAAACAGTCTGTTTCATTGACATTCTCTTCGATGCAGCTGTTGCAAAAGATATGTCCGAGACAACGGACCCTTCATCAGTACTGCGCTCACACAGTGGTTGTATATCATTCCTGTCTTGCTTCTGGCTAACAGTTCGCTCAGATTCATTCTCGTTGCAACTGATAAATTTGTCACTTTCTTCGGTCATAAATGAATCTCTTGGCAGGAGAGCTCTTGGAGACATGTCCGAATCCATCACTGGTTGAAATGAACCGATTGTCCCCTTTTGTTTATTTCTTAAAACTTCACTGTCTGAAAGACTAGATTCAGACCCCTGAGGTGAAATGGTCAGACTTCTTCCTTGCAACCATGACGACAAGCGTTCCCTCTGCAAATGTTTCTGCAAGGCTGGCCCCAAAACAATGCTGCTGTTGCTAGTATTGCTTTTGCTCCTATCTAACGCAGGTGTTTCCATCTGCGCACGACCCGTCATTGTCGTGAAGCTTATGTTAGAAAGAAGACTGTCACTTGTGTATGCTTGCGTTAATGTTTGCAATGATGATGAAACCGACATTAACACGGAGTTTTCATGATGACTACTGATTGTTTCACCGTAACCGTACATCATAAAGGTGACTTGAGACGTCAAAGTGTGCAGAAAGTTTTGCTCTTGTGGACTGAAAAGGCTAATTCCAATGCTTTTATTATCCAAGAAGGGGCAACCACCCATACAAGCACATTTAGCAATGGCAAACACGTGGAGCTTGGTGGAAGTGGAGTCTGCAGGCCAGAGGAAGTTCAGCCTGCGTGTACGACAGTCATGCTTTTTCAGGAACATATCTTGAATTATACGTAACCTCAGATAGGGCAGCCCGACTGCTGCATTGATGTTGATTGGACCTAGCATCATACTGCCTGCCTCTAACCACATGTCGGTCTTGCTGTTGTACTGTCGGGCTACAGGTATTGAGAGACTCAGTTGTTTGATACTTATTTGTGGAATTATGGCCGTAACTCCGGATTCGTTGTTCACACCGTGCAAGTTACACTTTGACAGTTGCACAGGGAACACCTGTAAATACAAATAATATAAATAAAATACTCTATTAAATGCAGTCGGAGACACAAATTAAAGCCATTTAAGAATGTGAAATTGTAACTGTGCTACCTATAATATTGCAAAGAAACAAAAGGTAATATGACTGTAGAACTACTGAAGTAAGAATAATCGTTGTCAAGACGTCCCTGGTCAAATCCATTTCATAATACACTAACAAGTTTTACAACTTTTGCAAGAAGCAACACAGACAGTTTAATTACATATTAGTTTTACGAAAACAGGGTGGTGTGTTTAGCTTTATGTGTTTGCTCGCTGATATTAAAATATCAACACGTATACAAATATTATGCATCAAACGTGATGCTTTTCATTGGGGCAGTTATCATTTTAGAATTCGATGGCAATTTCTCACGTGTTTTTTATCCCTTATCGGGGTCCCCAATGTTGGTCTTTTTGTCGGTTCACAATTAATGTTTTTCTAATGCCAACAAAACCATACCTGGAGATTGAGAGCACTGCCAGACTCGACTAATGAGATATTGACAAAGTCCGTTTTAACACGGGTCATGACGTAACAAATATCACTAGCGGTAGGGCACGGGAACGAATGTGAAGTGAAGGAGCACTCTGTTTGTGGCTTGTTATGATGGCACATCGCCCCATGCTGGTTTGGTGATTCAGCTGCGTTCTCAACATCCATTACAAGAAATAATACGTTCTGGAGGGCATCTACTATATTATGTAGCTGCAAGCACAAACACAGCACTATGTATTGTATATTAATTTTCATAACTTTAATGACTAAGTGAAATTAACTTTGTTTATTCCCAATCTGAAGTAAATATACCATCTACTCTACAGATACTGTCCTGCTAAACAAAATGTTCTAACCCTCTCGGTCACCTTTTGGTCACGCTTTTATGTACATAGTATGCAGTTTGAATTTAACAGTAGTGTTTTGAAAGTATGTTCAGCACACTACCTTAGCTTTTTCAGCGGTATAGTGTTTTGAGTGTCCTACACCAGCTATTTGATTGCCATGTGCAAATAGTTGATGATATAATGAAATGGCGATGTTCAAAAGGTAATAACTCAAAATAGTAAAGAAAAGTCCACATACATCCAGGACAGATTTGTAGGTATGTGTAAGATTATTATATTTACAGCGATATAAAAATATTAAATTCCGCGATTGCAATTTCATGTGCAGTCGGAAACAACAGACATGCTCAGCGGCACTTACTGTTACTCAAGTGACGTCAGCATCTTCTGACGTGCTCGTTTTTTGTGACACGCAAATGACCATGTTTGAGCGGGCTTACTGACATGAGTTTGTAATGACCATACTTCATATTTGACACATTACTTGACAAGGACATTATGTTTGCGTACACGAAGTTTCAAAGATATATAAAATGCAATTTCACTTAGTCTTTAAAATGTTCCACGGCATAACATATTGTCTGGTTATCACGTGTTCTGCAAGTTTTGAGTTATTCACAAGTATTAGAAAGAGTAAAACTCTCGTAAAGCTACATTCAGAACATTGTTACTACCCCAGTAAGAATAATAAATTAACTACATTCACAAGTCAAATGTTTAGAGACACTAAATATAAACTAGTTCAAACCAACAAACCATGCAACACAAACCTGTGGAGCAGTCAACCGTCCGGTGAGGTTGCCAATAACAATTTCAAGTAACCAGCCGTATGCCAGTGGAGGAACGGCTGGCTCAAGTCCTTCGTGGGAGAACATTGCGTGACTGCGCACCTGCAGGCCTGACAATTTCAAGTGACCATCGCACAGGTGTGAATGTGGCAGTGGACGCTGCAAAACAAACAAAATATGCCCAAAGTGCTTTTTTGTTCATTCATCAACGTACCGTGCTTATGACTGTGTATTATATTATCAGAGTCAAAACGCAAATATATTAACATATTTACATTTACTAGTATTAAATCATAATAACGTAAATATGAACCAGGGGACCGTTTCACTAAGATTATTAGCTCATACGAAAATCCACCAAATATGTTATTAAAGTACAGCCATCTTTCTAAGTACTGGTCAAATGCAGTACAATTATAAGTAGTCTACTCAATCTATTTCAACGGTCCAATAGTTTTAGAGATGTGGCCTCTCAAAAATGAGGATTACCCCAAAACACCTGTCTTTTTTACGTCTGCATCAGACAATACATGAAGGTGCCCTGCTTCTGCACAAATGTTGGAAATATTGTTTTGATGGATCAGTGTATATTTATTGTTTATTACGACATCCAAAATAAAATAAAATTATTTTCATGTCATAATTGCATACATTTTCTGAAACATAGACGCAAAAATAAGAATCATTCTAAAGACATGGATAATAGTTCAAATCAGTGGTATAAAAGGTCAAAAATCACAAGACACGCCTTTTTGGGGTACTCTAAATTTCTGATATGTAGAGCACATAAACGTCCAGACACACTTTGTTTGCCGTTTGCCAAACACACACGCACACACAGAAACTAATGTGAATTTTAAATTACATATGTTACCTTGACCTTGTCGGATGCGAGAAGAAAAGATGGTGAGAGTAACACCTGAACCTTTGAATCTGTAGAACACGTGTCTATTTCAATGGACACGTACTCTACGTATATCCATGGGCAAGGTGGGTCCGTTGGCTGGCAGTGCTATACGAATACAAAAAAGCTCTGTACCAACTGTACCATGCCGTTTATATCAGAGATGTTGACGTGGTAAGAACACACCTGGGCGGCAACCTTATCATTGATGCACATCAGTGAAGCAAGGGCACATTATATGTCAGCCAGATGCTCTTGGTCAAGTGTATGTGTATTGTGTGCGTGCGCGCGTGTATGGTGTGCATGTATGCGCGGACGCGCAATTAAACGAAGACAGTTTGCTGTAGATTATAAGCAATGTTGTCTTACATTTGTAGAACAAATGTAAGTAGGTAATCCATACCAACCTTAACCAAGTGAGCCTGTATGTCATGCAATTCTACCTCCATCTTAACTTCCATGATACGATATTGCCTAGGATCAAAGGGTTTCTTGTTGCTGCTCTCTGCACCAGTATTCTTAAATATGATCTTGTTGTCGTTATAGTCGGTGAATGATGCATCAACTCCTATGTAGTTTTCCTGTTGAACAACCGACAAAAGTGTGCATCTTTTAATGCCACATTGATGCAGATTGTTATTATCCAAATATGAATACTCTAACTTGGAATTATTGTAAGTGTACCTCCTCGCAGGTGCCAAGGCCCACGCACCTCTATCTATATTTATTCGCGTACGTGGACCATTTGTATGTGTCAAAAACACACAGGAGTTGTTTAGATATGTTTACTTCTTTCACTGAATTGAGTAGTCAGTCATTCTCTGTTTACGACCAAGATTCCCATCCCACCAAGGCACCCGGGTGACAATGTAAAAACTCTAAATCTACGAACCACCCTAATCGGGCGGCTAGGAAGCCTACAAATGTTCAGTTACATACACGCGAAACTGACAGAGATATGCTCGGATATACATACGTATATGCATACATACATACATACACACATATATAATACATACATATATACATACATACATACAAACATACATACATACGTACGTACATACGTACGTACGACACTCACACTCCGTTTTATAATATAGATCGTCCTTGCATTACATTTATACTTCATTTGCAATAATTTGGAAGATTTACACAAATGCTGCTATTCCCAGGTACTAAACATAATGTTCCTAAAAACACAGTGGCATAAATTATGTAGGGTAAGGATTACATCTATATGGCCCACATACTTCAAATCAGTGAGCCCTAACGATCAACCTGATAGATGGTTGGAGTCTTGAACGCAGAGATGAATAAAGCATTAGAAAAAAACTTGCTATTTGCAATTAAATAGCAAATCTGTATTCAAGAAGAATGTTTACTTGAGTAATACCAAAAATAGATAAGCAAGCGAAAAATGAACAACTCAGGACATATCCAAAATCACTAAATTCAGCGGTCGCTAGCAAACTTACGGTTCATCCGATCCCAAATATCTTGGTACCGTTTGAAAGATTACACCTTGTTATTCTAGCACATACGTGGTTTCCCGATAATAATTCCTACAAGAACCTTCATACATATCTGCAATCATGTTGTTTCCAGTCTTGTACACACCAGCGAACCAACTTGTTTCGTCGACAAAGTTCACCCGTCTACCGATAGGAGCGCAAATTCTAATTTGCATAGGTTTCAGACATGCGTATACTGGACCACTCGGTTTCTGCCTTACGCAAGCATAATATGCAGTTTTGACCAAAAATTTTTGAAATCGTTCAGCAATGTATCAATATTATTAATCAGCACTCGGTTTCTGCCTCATCGTGTTCAAAGTCATCGCTGTGCGACAAATCGCAATGCATTCACTGTATAAACTCCACGGGCTGTTCGTTAACTTTCCTGTGGTGATTAGGGTGAATAGTTGCTTACAATTTCGTCCGCTAAATTTTAATATTACGGTTGTTTACATCACCGTCACCGACATGGTGCACTGTAGTCACGTGGTCTGCGTTCGCTATCAAAATATATGTCAAAAACCTGTTTGCCTCGTTTTAATTTGAGACAAATAACTTTGTTGCAAGTTTGTAGACATCCTTTGCTCGTTGTGTTCGATATATCTGACTAAAGATGTAAATTAATATGAGATCCAGCTATATAATTGTAATGACGCAGAAACTCAGATAGGGCAGAAACCGAGTAGGTGATTATACTTCATAAGTTCTTGTTTTCATGCTATTTAGACTCCACCCACTTTGCAGACGACATAAACACAAGTAAACAAACTGTCTGTCAGCGTCCGGCGATCGCTAATGTAATGCCAACATTCGGTGAAACTTAATCTATCTTTTTTGACATGCAAAAATGGGTGGAGCTTAACATGTAAACATCAACTGCTGAGATCGTAATTACAAGATATTATCTCGTAATTACGAAATAAATGTTTTTTTCAGACGTTGTTAACTGGCTTACGTATTGCCTAAACTGGTCATCAGTCAAACTGTGTAATATGAGTGTCACATGTCCAGTCATTTGCAAATGACTAAGTTAAACAGTCATTTCGAGTAAGCCCTAATACCTATAATGTCAGTCACTATGCGTAACGACTGATTTCACAAACCCTGAAGGTGAGGAGAGCACCAATAAGAGATCCGTAGGCACAAAGAGTTAATGGAGCCGTTTCAATGTGTACGTTAACAACATCAGGTTCCATCTGTGTAGCATCAAAATCTTTGCCCTGTTTCTGCTTCGCACTTCTTATAGTAGGGCTTGCGTATTGAGCATCATCACTCAATTCAACATCTGGTATCACATGCATTGGATGTAACTTGGCCAATATGCTCACGCTGCATGATGGCGTCATGGCACAGTCAACCCAGCCATCGCTGGAAATGTCAACACAATGCAATTAGTCTGGAGATAATTTCCATGCCATAGAGGTTATTACGTTGCAAACCCACAATGTCGTAATTTTGCAATTACGAAAATAATTAAATAGTGGACGTATGCATCCTCGTAAGCCAAGTGCTATTGAGTGCATCAGTATCTCTGGTGCATCGACCTACAGAAACGTGTATTTGTTGGCGCACGCGCGTGTACATGTCACTAGCTATTGTGATAGTTATTCAAACAAAACAAACTATATATTCTGTTACACTAAATTTCGGAATGTGTAATAACAGAAAATTATATATATATATATATATGATACACTATGTATAATATGCTATTTGTAATTGGATTTTCTGTTATTACAAATTCAGATGAAATGCCAGGCTCTTTATTTGGACGCTGAAATTACCTTTTCTCCGTCTTCGCAACCCACTTGGCATGCGACATCTTGCCAAAAGGCTCTGTCTGCTCTTTCCCTCCTCTGTCAACAATCTTCGCAGAACTGGCGAGACACACAAGAATGTTTCGACTGGTGCTTTTCTCTGGCACGTAGAGTCGTAGCACTAGGTTCTCACCCTGTAATTGGTAGTTTATTGTTAACCAGCCATTCTCCATCCACTTGGCGCATCATCTAGCACAGATCATGTTTCATAGCCTGGGTGTTGCGTCCATATACATGACAATCAGACCTTACTAAACAAATAAGGTTGCATACATATTACAAACAAGCAGAGACATACACACTGTGTTCTATAATATTACACACATAAAAAGGGCAGAAACAAAACAAACAATATAACAACATATCCGTTTAATAAATGTTAAAATAAAACAAAGGGCAACTGTTTGGTTGCGATAATACAAACTAGCCATTTGCAACTACAATCAACACATTCATGTCATTTACATAAAGTTAACTGTTTGAAGGATCACCAAGCAATTCCAGGACCGGAATTTGGGTCGCAGCTAAAAAAAGGTTAACAATTGCTGTTCCACATAAATAAAACAATGAATGGCACTGATCTGGTGATTCTTCCCTGTTCAGCAGGAAATTGTAATACAAAGTGATGTTCTCATTAGTCATCTATTTATGTTATTGCTAGTTATATTATTAATATTGATTCTGTAATTTACAAACAATTAACTGTTTGAAGGCATTGGTTGCCAAGCAATTCCAAGACTGGAATTTGGGTCGCAGCTAAAAAAAGGTTAAGAATCGCTGCTTAATGGGATGTAGTTGGAGGTATTTTTGTTGGTGATTTTTTGCCGAGTCTCAAGGGTGCAGTTTGAGGGTTTTCATTGATGAGTGTTGGTAAATCTCAAGGAAGGGTTTTAGTTGGAGGGTTTTTTGTGGACGACTTTTGGCTAGTCTTAAGGGTTAGTGCTGTTTGAGGTTTTTTATTGATGAATGTTGGTAAGTCTAAAGTGGGGGTGCGCTTAGAGGCTTTGATGAGCTCAAACATTTGGAACGTCACCGTGAAACGTTTTCAACAGCACCCCTGCGTCTCCACCCCCGCGTCTCCACCCCCCTCCCTCCACCCATCGTCCGATGTCATGGTCCGAGAAGGCAGCAGAGACCGAGTGGTGCTGAAGCTCAGCTTAGTGATATATTTTGACAACACGGGATGACGTTACCAAAAGCACACGCGAAGCCGTCGCGACTGTTAATTCGGCAAAGAAAATAATGATTCACTTCAAACGTTGTGTCAATGTTTTGACGGTTTGGGAAGAAGTTACCAAAAATAATCAGCTCGTCCATTACGAAGTGAACATTGACAGTAAGCAAAAGCTGACGACATTCAAAGACGTTGGCAAGTTTTTATCGCTTTAGCAGTTGACACGTTGTGTCTGCTAGAGTCGGGATCAACAGCAGTTACAGCGATCGTATTATTTGACAAATGACAAATCAAATTAACTGTATAGCATAATAAAGAGTTTAGAAAGTTGAATTACAATATGTTATCGGCAAGCATATAACTGGAATGATCACAAATAGGTTTTCATCTCTTAAGCGAACATACATGACCATACATAACATGGGCGATTGTGTGAGGCTGTAAGTTCTGTAGCGCGCAAATGTGTAGCGCGCAGTCCATGAAATACAGTAGCTGTGTGTTCGAGAAACATTTCCTTATAAACTACTGGCGTGATCTTGTTAACCATAGTTGCAAATTATTAGTTTGTAGTTAATTCGTTTCGGGGCATAACAAAAAATGCCTTCTGTTTCACTTTAACGTGATCATTATCTCCAAAACACACGCAAGCACATATATGCCAACATTAAAACATTGCTTGGCTACGAGCATCATATACTACCTTTATGCAAACTGGGTAATTAGTGACAGGAGGCAGAAAGTCAATAAATTTCAGTTGGAAGTTCACCTCAAGTACATCTCCACAAATGGCAAGCTGAGCTGTTGTACAAAAAATGAAAGAATACAGTTTAGTGATAGTCGATAGTGATTGCTTGGTTTTATACTATTAATAAGCCTAAATCTCTGATGTGATATAGTTTGATAGGTATAACGCAGTTTATTAATTCAAGTATACAATGTGTGTGTGTGTGTGTGTGTTTGTGCGTGCCGTAGGTGTGTGTGGCACACACACAACGCACCCAACGCACGCATACACACGCACGCAGATACGCATTCCAACATATCAACACGCAATATTAACTGTTATTAGCTTAATTGGCATGTTTGCATGTGTTCTCTTTTAAAGTATTGATATAATAACAAGATATATACAATACGTGGTTTATTTGGAGCACAGAGAAACATGATTGTCTTTCCTTTAAAACAAAAAATGTGAATGGTACGTATAACCTGTGGTCAATCAAGTCAGTTAATTGTGGTGTCATAAAATGAACGTACGTGCTTCAACACAGGAAAACAAAAATAAAGAAAAATAAATGTAAGCGATATTTGGTAAATGTACATGTAAGTAGTTAAATATTAGCAATGTATTTATGTAGAGTAAAGATGGACCATGTTTATAAATAAATAAAACTTACAAAGCAAATGTAATACTCTAAAGGACATTTTAAACGGACACTCTAGATGAAATAAAATTAATACAAACATGTATTTTCACAACATTACTGTATATTTATGGTATTTTCTCGCAGTATTGTACTGCAGTGTTAATTAACTTACCATTCTCTGCTGTCGGTCCGGAACAATCAATCCAGTTGTACTCGTTTACGAGACAGATCAGTTCAAACTGTTTGAAATGCATACAAACACGCCACGTATATGGCACAAACTTATAGATGTCCTCATTTAATTTGCTTGTCCAGTCAGCCACCAGATCTAAACAGAAAGTCACACATTTTAAAATATTGAGCTCCCAAGATTCACAAGATTCAAGGTATTAGTAAAGTTTAAATCTAGGAACCACAACTAGCAAAACTGGCAGAGATATGCGGAACATACATACATATAAAAAACAAATAGAGACCCATACTATATTTTATAACATAGATAACTGATGTATAACACAATGCATTGTAATGTACTAATTTGCAAAGACAATAACTATTTACCGTCAAAAACGTATTTATGATCGTAGACCAGATACATTGATGCCTTGCAAGCAATCATGGAAAATGTCCACTTTTCGTAATCATTCCATTCCACTGGAAAGAGTGATTCAATTTCAAACTGCAACAAAATAGTCTGACACATTCAAATTTGTTTAGTTATTAAAAGCTAAACTATGTAATATTAATTTCAAAAAAGGCAATCTTGAAACCAATTAAAATTGTTTATAAATGAAAGTATTCTACCAAAAAAGTAATTCAAACTCCAACATGCCTGTATTGTCTCGGATTGAAAAAGAGGATGGAATTGCACACTGGTGGTGGTCTCAACATTCATCAGTTGACCACTTGTTTTTGTTGTGTAACCGTCCTGCTCAAGAATAAGTGGTACGCTGGACTCCAGATATGAACCAGCACTCGCATTTAAGTGAATGGCCCGAGTCTCCTGTGTTGGGCGAGAAAACTTAAAGTAAGAAATTCAAACATACATGGTACAACAGAAGTGTATTCAATGTGTTCCCATGTTAATTTACTGAGAAATCCCAGTACACGTCCCAGTGTTCTGCCTGAACATATCCTGCTCAGGCAGCGATATAACAGAACTAGATCTATAGTTGCATATCCCTCTCCCAAAGGAAATTAAATGTGTATTGTATTATAGTTAAACTTGTTTGGTTGTCTTGTATATATATTGTTATCAATCTTCTGAATAAACGTTCATTCATTCATAACACAATTGGCAGAAACAGAAATATATCATGACACTTCAGAAGTGACTTTAAGAAGTATAGAACATTACATGTAGGTGTAAGATATGTCAAAATTGTATTACAAAAAAATTTGAACTGACCGTCTCTTTACTAAACAGCATGTCAATTGAACAGTCACCCTTGAGACTCATCTTGAAGTCAAAGCATTTGTAGGTCCTCACTTCTCCAGGTTGCGGCAAAACAGTAGTTCTGTTATGCTCATAGGTCAAAGGGAACAAGAAGCGGTAAATGCTATCTCTGGAAATGCAAGATTATTTTGGCCGATTTATAGTTAGCATGGCATATCAGCATCCATAAAACGAGCTTCGTAGTTTTACTCACCTCTGTCTGTCTACCCAAGGTCCAAAACTGATATTTGTCATTCTCCCACATTTCACATTCATGCCCCAACATGGAAATGTACTTTTTGTTATGACATCTCCATCAGCCAGTATAAATGTTTCAGGCTGAGACGGAACCAGGCCTACGTGGTAGATAACAAAAATTATCAGCGAAAGCACATGTAAAATAGTTCAGTTTAATTTATGATTCTTATTAAATAATCAAGGTATAAACTCAAACATACCTGGTTCATCATAGTAATAATAAATATCAACATCATTACTGTGCAGAATCACGAAACCATCGCCCATGTAACGAGGAGGTCTGCAAGTGTCAAAACAAGCATACATGCAGCCAGTAGATATGATGAAATCTACTGTGGAACCATGAATGTGTTAATTATTTTGATGTAAGTCTTCGTGGATAGTGCAGGTAAAACGAACGGCTAATATAAACAGCTATTAAATTGGGAAGAGGTATTTCGACACATCCATATTCATGTTCTTTATTATTTGTAGATGAGCGGGTTCCTTGTCTTTCATAGACGGCAGGTTTGTCAGTTACACTGGAACTATTCATAACAATTTGCTGTCATACAATTAAAGTTTGACTTTAAAAAGATGATATCTTAAATTTACCTTAAACGTTAAGACATAAACAAAATTGGTACCAGTTTGTGTTCATTACACTATCAACTTATCATGTAACATGCATGTAGTTTGTTTCCTTTCATGTTTTAGAAGCTATGGTAATACAAGTTTCAATCATAGCGCGGCTAGAGCTTTGGACTCTCGACTGAGAGAACCTGGGTTCGAATGCTGTGCAGCGGTGTCGAACCTTGGACAAGTTTGTTTACTCTACATTGCTTCAGTTTACTCAGCTGTATGAATGGGTACCTGGCTATAGACAATGGTGGATATGTGTATGAATAATCTTCGTGCATTAATTGCAGCGTAGCCGAGTGCTTCCCAGCGAAGTCGAGATTGTGTTCAATTGAACAGGTATGCCAGTAAATAAAGTGTAAAGCGCTTTGAGCAGTCCTGAGGACTGGATACTGCACCATATAAGAACTTACCTTTTTTTAGACTGACATATGATCACATTTACTAGTGGCTAAGATACTATGAATAAAATTAACAAGTAGGCTGACAATTGCTTCATCTGTTTTCCCATTCCCTCAACAATGCCGATATGTTTGACAATTCAATACTACAATCACGATTATACAATTGTAAACAGTGCTGGCTATTTGCCCTGCACGTGTCTACTTACTCTTCTACCAAACCGCCGTCATAGCCAGGACTTGGCACCAGCATAACACGAAGATTGTCCACCTTAGCAGTCAGTGTATGCATGAACTGGTCAAATGGTGTAGATGCTGCCTTACTTGTGTACACCAAGACGGTATAGGAAAAATTCACAGACACTGTTGTTGGAAGGTGATAATTACCATACAGAATTCGACCCTGAAACAAGTGTAACTGCGTTGATGTAAGGCAGGAAGTGAGCATTACTATATAGCATATTAGTGACTGGATATCTAACAGTTACCTCCTTGTTGTGGTGATCACATTTGTTCCAATTCTATTCAGCTGTACAACGTAGCATTCGTTATATCTGTCAAACTAATATAAATACAGTCTATATTACAAAACGGTTACTATAGCAACAAGCACTTTCCTAATACAGTTTGTGGGTTGCAGCAGAATTAGTCTACAACTAATAATATGTTTATATTCTATCTAAACTTAAGGATCGATGATCATGGTATTTATCTTTGTATATTTGATTGTATTTTTAAGTGAATGAGTTTATTGTTTTCAAAACAAATTACTGGAAATCATACTAAAATTTCAAGGTAAAAATGGCAACAATCGTTTTTTCATGTTCACAACTATAATTAGATAAACTTAAGCACAGTTGTCAAGATTATACCTAATATGTTGACATACGTTATTTTCCACACGTAAGTGCTAGTCCATGACTAAATAGTATGTATCAGGCAGCAACATCAACATAATTAAGCACTTAGTTATAAAACTGCTATTATAATTATGAAATAAAGCCATTAGGGGTAGTTCTAACTAACTTACATCAGCCACATTAAATTTGATGACAGGAAGAAGATCTCGCCAAATCCACCTATCCTCAACTGCAGGCTCGTCTGGGCTTTTCGTCAAAGAGTTATCACTGAAGACAATCAAGTCTGACTTTATGTGAATGTACAGGCATGCGCGTGAGCGCGTACGCGCGCGCGCATATGTGTGTATGCGTGTATTTGCATAAACAACGACAACAATGAATAATAATGGTGTATGTGCACCGGCTCTGCAACTGTTGTTCTCCTCGTCGTTCCACGTCTTCAGGGATGAGGCTGGCTTGGATACGTCGACATTTTCTTTTCTTTCTCTTCCTCCTCATTGCGCTTGCACTACTCTCTCTACCACCCTTCTCCATGGTCTGTTGCTTGTTCCTCTATTCCCCTTTCTATCCCTCCAGGTCTCTCTTCACGCAATCCTCCTATCTCTGTCGCCGTCGTCTTCTTTTTCCCTCCACTCTCTCCGGGCATTTGTTTTCTTTGCCATCCGTTCTTCTCCCATTTGCTCCACATGTCCTGCTCTGTTCAACCGACTTCTCACCAACTTCTTCTTGAAACTTTCTTTCACACCAACATCCTCCCTCAGCTCTTCCACTCTTCGTTTATCTATTATCTTAACCCCCGTAATTCTCCTGACCCAGTTGTTTTCGCAAACTTGTACCCTCTCCTGTTGTTTCTCTGTCATTGCCATAGTTTCTAGGCCATACAGGTAGGCTGGTGTCACACATGCGCATAGTACCTTTCATTTGCATTCGTGCGAATTTCTGTCTCTGGGGAGCCATCCCCACATACTGCTTCGCCCAGGTATATAAAACTGTCTCTTTGTTTTAGTTCCTCCCCCTCCAGGTGTATTTCCAGTTCTTTGCTTTGTTGCCCAACCCACAGCACCTCTGTCTTCTGCAGATTCACTTTCAGTACGTGTTTGCTGAAAATATCCTTCCCCTCTATCAATTGTTCCTGTAAATCCGCTTCCCATTCCGCTACCACCGCTAGATCGTCTGCATACAGTAGTTTCTGGAGAATATATTTTGTACTGGTCTTTCTAATTATCAGTTCCATCACTGCGATACACAGTAGTGGGCTCAGGGCACTCCCCTGTCTCAAGCCAACGTTCACTTTGAATTCTTCTGAGATTCCAGGTCCACACACCACTCTGCCTTTCGTTTCTTCGTATGTCCCTTCTACCATCCTGACCTCTGCCTCCATGTCGTAAGCTTTCTCCAGGTCTACAAAACCCACAGCAATATACTCTCCTGTCCCTCTAACTTCTTTTCGATCAGCTGTCTCATCGCAAAATCCAATCACCTGTACCTCTTCTTCTTCTGAAGCCCTGTTGTTCTTCTCCGATTTCTCCTTCCACTATTGTTCTTATCCTTCCATCCAGGATTCTCTCCAGCATCCTCAGCATGTGGCTTAGCAACGTGATGCCTCTGTATTTCCCTAGGTCATGCACATCTCCCTTTCTTTTCCGTATCGGAACTATTATCCTTGTTTTCCACTCCTCTGAGATCTTTCCCTCTCTCTTGCAGGTATTCAACAATCTTTTTGTCCACCAGATTACCACGCGTTCTGTCACCACCAGCATTTCCACTCGCAGTCGATCTGCAACATTAGCAATATAATCATACCTTTTATATTTTGGTGCCAGCTCCCCTGGTTTGATAACGATCTGCTGTTCAAGTCCGAACAAAGACTCCATGTTGGCATATGTTGGTGATACGTTGTAAACATGCCATTCAAGCGTGTCTAGGTATACTATTAATGTTGGTTCCGAATGTGATAAATCTAAAATAGTAGAATTTATATGTTTCAGATATTGGATTACCACTAGGTATAGTGAGAGAGAGGGGTGGAGAGAGGGGTAGAGAGGGGGATAATGAGAGAGGAACCGAGAGAAAAGGAGAGAGAGAGAGAGAAGAGGAAAGGGGAGATAGTGAGGGAGAGACAGAGAGCAGAGAAATTGCAAGTTGTATAAGATGGTCCAAACGATTGCACTTTAACATGCATTAAAGTATTTTCTTTATGTAATTCATCAACGAGAATACCGATTCGCATGACTGTGTGCTACTAAAAAGTAAATATCCTGGTTGCGCTGCCTCAAATCGGAATACATATCAAATTAATAACATGTAGATATAACGGAATATTTATAAATCAAAGAATGCATGACAAACCTTTTGTTATCTTCTTGTTTGTGAGAGGCCTCCACCAGTGAAATGTAGCATAACCCAGCTGTGACCGGATAGAGAAGTCTGCCGTTATCCAGTGTACATCACGGAACATTATTTTTCCTGACAACACAGATATGTTGAAAGATCCTGCAACGTAATGTAAAATATAGTTACTGCATGCAACAGTACATTAAATGTGCATTTTTAGAATCACACTACTTGCAGGTCAATCGCTTAATATAGGTTTACAACCAGGTGTGTGGTCTGTAAACATAAACGCAATATGTCTAATGATAATCTATGTTATATGTTTTCTGGTTGGATAAAATCATATTATACATCTGCTTGGTGCCACAGGTCGATTATTTTGAAATGAATGTTAGTAAAAACGACAAGATATCCAAAGGACACATGCTATTATACAAGATATGTTGTGTTAACTGAAAGTAAGTGTTCTCAACAATGCCGTAATCAGAATTATAATGACTTACCAAATTTTACGTGGCCATTTCTGACGAAACGGTTGACAATAATGGTTATTATAGTACCAAGTACACGGGAGTTGTAGCAGACAAGATATGTAAACCAGATAATTGAGAAGCTAAGCGCGAGCAATAGCCAATATATTGCTGAGCCTGGGAACTCTTTTTGTATGGTGACCAACAAAGTATCGTTGCCCCAGAACAGTGGCATTTTTTCTATTTGTTATGGAGTCATTTAAGTTCCACTATACACTGACGAAGCAACCTGAAACAGAACAAATAATTATTATAATTATACATTTTTATTATGTCGTTTGAAGTGGATACAAACAGCAAGCCAACAAATTCACCATAATTAATTTAAATATTGCGATGTTAACAAGCGAAGTTGAAATATCGATTAATCCAATGTATGGTACGTATATGTGGATGTCGAACTTGGCCGTTTTCATGTGATAACGACAAAGTTGTTAGAACGTAGTTACCTTACTCGTTGTTCACAACCCTAGCCTTAGCATAAGCACCGACTACATATCTTTCGGAAGAGACGATATAAGTCGTTGGTCTGTGCAAGGGGAAATAAAAGCTCCCACGCAAGGAAATGGAAAAAAAGCTGTCGTAGACTCAGTGAGCATAGGTCTCATTCTCAAAAAACTACACGGCAGAATCATCAAAAAAATTATGATGTTGGTCGATTAAGAAAAAGGCCCCTTTTGAACACGTTTTTATGTACATTTTCTGCACAGTTTGTTGTGACACCTGCACTTTCATGTACAGTCTGAAACAACAAGCCGCACAGCCGCGTACCATGCTAAAGGCCTCGGCGATCAGCGGTACTTACTGACATGACGTCACCAACAGCAACATGCAAACGAAACTGTTTGAGATGGCTTACTGACGTCAGTTCGCAATCAACATACTTCATATTAGGCACACTACTTCATAAAAGCAATAAATTTACACATAAGCACCGAAACGAAATTAATATCAGGTGGACTGAGCCGGAGGTTCAGCACCACTCCGCTGTCGATCATGACATCGGAAGACTGGGAAGGGCAGGGGTGGATCATCATCGCGTACCAGAACCCTACATCATTCTCAGTACCCCTTGGCAGATCGCTTGCTAAAACTCAGAATATAAGCTCAGTTATAATATTATCGCTTGCCGGGAAATTCCAGTGGTCTTCTGGGTGGTTTTCATGGACTGTTTAGGCAGTAGACGTAATTAATTGAAAACACAATATCATTCCGCAGCTCGTGAGAATAGTCGAATGGGTAATTATATCGGGATTCCTGGAACTGGGGCGAGTCGGACAGGTGTCTGCACTGTTTCCACGGATGGTACGGCAAAATCAATCATGAGTTTAACTCAGCTAACTTGCATACAATGTGTAGGTGATTTGCCAGTGGTAGTGTACGTAGTCACATGCACCACTTGCTTGCGAGGATGGCGCGGATCGAGAGAGGGTAGGCTGGGGAAAAACCTCCAATTGCACCCCTTGAGGTTCGCAAAAAATGGTGCGGCTACATTCACAATTTTGGAAGCTCACCAGAAACCTCCAATTATACCCCCCCCGAGGTTCGCCAAAACACACCTTGATGCTCTCCAAAAACCTCGATTTGCACCCCCTCGGGTTTAGCAAAAAACACCATCAAACTCTAAAAAAAACAATTGTACACTCCCTGAGACTCATCAAAACACCTGCAGCAAGGCACACCAAAAACATCAAATTCCACCAAAAATGCATCCCTTCCTAAATATTGGGGGGGATAATCCTATGTCCAGCCTCCCCCAACAAAATATTTCTACCCGAAAAAACTTCCCAAAATATTGGGACGGGAGGCTAATCTTATTTCCAGTCTCCCTCCCCACCTACAATATTTGGGGCTTCCGGGATTTTGTAACGTTAATAACATAAAAACTAATACATTTGTTTGCACACACCCAGTTAGACATTTGTACATGAAATAATTATGTGTACAATGATATAGAAAAGCATTAAATTCCGTGTCTGGAACTCCACGAAATTGTTGCGGTGTGTTGTTTGCCGGAAGTAGCACGCGCTCATGGGGCTAACGCGGCGAAATGCTTACGTGACCAGCAACAAGTAGACCTGGTGCATGTTAAGCGCTGAGGATTTTCAAACGTCAATAACTTTAAAACTAGTCACAATTTCTGCATACATCCAGCGACATATTTGTAGATGACATCATTATCTTTACGATGATATAGTTAACATAAAATTCCGCGACTGGGACTCCACGTACAGCCTATTGAAATATTGATCCCCAAGTTATCCACCCCCGGACGGATTTCTAAAATGTCTAAATCTACGAACCATCTCAATGGGCCCGGTAGATCACAGGCAAAATTTCAGCCCGATACATGCAAAACTGACGGAGATGTATAGGTGCACATAGAAACAGAGAATGAACTGTTTTATAATATATATAGATGATTGAATGAAGGCATCGAGGTATTAAATGTAGAAGCCTATATGTCATATGACTATACATATAACTTGCCTGGATCTTCGGGTTTTAAAGTAAGGCTACAGCCTTGTGTACACCCACCTTTATGCATCGTATTTTGATATTGAGAACGTGGCTTGTCTTGTTATTTTGTGCTTTTATTAAAATTTAAAACCTGTCCATCTTCAATTCTTTGTCGAGTTTTGTTTTGAAGGAGAGGATGTTTTCAGCGTTCACTGTTTGCTGAGAAAGGTTGTTCCAGTAAGTATACAGACGATTATAATGCATAGTAACAACGACGGAATCGAGGTGGGCCCGTACACAATTCACGACTCAAATCAAGACAAGTGCCATTAATATATTTTCGGTTGCAGCCTATTGCCTATTTTATATATTTTATATATATTTTATTTCATGACATGAAAATTCGTGCCAAGTCAAAAATCGTGTCACTGACTAACGCTTTTAACCTAGTTTAATACACTGTCCGATCCCGCACTGATTCACGTAACACGCTCTGGTCATACAGCGACTTAATTACACAGGCTCACAGCGCAGATAGGACGCACGGTTTTTGACTCAGCCTCAGGCGTCTTTACGAGATTTTGGATTGTGCCGCAGTCTATTTTCATAAGTAATTAACACAAAACGACTTTTCTAACAGTGTTTGCAGAAATTTGACGGAATAGATGTTAGAGATTTTGCACATAGATATCTTACAGAATTTAATGGCAAAAACGATTGGACACACGATTTGTGCCCCCACTAGTATTATAATAGAAGAAAAAAAACAACTAACATTTACCCTATCATTGCTTCTATCTGTTGGAGTTTGCACTAGTCAAAACCCTGCACTTGCACCTATTCAGTTTAGTATAAAAGTTAATAAATAAGATTTTTTTTTTTTTCAATTAAGGAATTAAACTCTTTTTTTTTTTTAAAGTAGGTTAATGAAAAATGTATATGTATTAAGTATCTAACCAATATGGCAACTGGTGGTACACCAGTGTTATCTCAAACATCAAGATCTCTACGAGGTAGCTCGTCTAGCTCTAAGGCAACATCATCAAGACACAATTCAAAGAAAAATCATAAAACAAACAAGAAACTAGAGGCTGACAGAGATCAAGAAAAATGTGTCTGCCCTGACTGCAGCTTGGAAGTTAAAGATAATGAGGACGCCATTGAGTGTGACATCTGTAAGGGATGGTATCACAAAGTCTGTCAAAGTGTGTCTGATGCCTTGTATGCCATACTAACCAGCGATGAAAACCAACAAATCAGTTGGTACTGTAAATCATGCCAAAGAGGAGCAAAGGCAATCATGTCACACATCCTTATCATGAACGAGCGTCAAGACAAATTTGAAAAGAAACTGACTGCAATGGAAAATAAACAAAAAGCATTCCAAAACAGAGTCAAAGAACTTGAGGAGACAGTCTCAAAAGTATCCAATCTGCAATCTCAGACACCACATGAATCACTAGGAGCAACATACGTAGAACCAGTCATAAACAAAGATGAAATGGTCGCCACTGTGTGCACACAAATAAATGACCGAATGACCAGAAGGAAGAACATTGTGGTATACAATGTGCCAGAGGGGACCAGCACTCTGAAAGAAGACAACAATATTCATGACAGGAAAATAATGAGGGAAATGTCAGGATACACTACAGATGGTAAATACCAACCTGAAGACCTACAAGTAAGGAGATTAGGGAGCAAACAAAGAAAGGAAATGGAAACAGAGGGAACTAGAACTCGTCCGTTACTTGTAACATTCCCAGAAGAGGATAAAAAAGCTTCTGTCATGAAAAACCTATACAAACTGAAAAACAAAAGGGAACCATTCAGTGGAATGGTTATAAAGCATGACATGAGCAAAGATGACAGAGAGAAGGAGCGACTACTACAGAAGGAGGCAAGAGAAAAAACACAGCAGGAGCAGACAACAAATTTTGTCTACCTGGTAAGAGGGCGCCAAGGAGAAAGACAGATCATCAAAGTAAAAAAGAGGGGCGAAAATTCCAACCAAACTCTCGCACCACAAGTGCCAGTGCCAGAGAAATAATTGTATGGTACACAAATGCGGATGTGCTAACAACAGAAAAACTAACAGAACTAAAATGTAGAATAAAAAACCATTCAACTCCACCACAGGTTATAGCAGTGTCAGAAGTAAAACCTAAAAATTATAATAAAAGACAGCTTACCACACAAGAATATAACCTGGAAGGATATTCTATGGAAACTATAAACATTAGTGAGGACACAGGCAGAGGGATGATCTTGTTTCTTCACAATTCGTTGCCATTTGAAGTGCACAAGTTTAATGTTGAGTTCAATGAAGCACAATTTTGCACTTTAAAACTGAAAGGGAAAGACACTCTTCTCATAGGCTCCTTTTATAGAAGTCCAAACAGTACCACAGAGAACAATGACAACCTTAACAAACTACTTGATAAAATAAGTGAGACAAAATTTGCACGTATTCTACTACTTGGAGATTTTAACTATCCTAAAATTGATTGGGAAACAATGTCAACCACAGGAGCAAGTACAGAGGAGAAAGAATTTAAATTTATTGAGAAACTTCGAGATTGTTACTTTGTGCAACATATAACAGAGCCCACTAGAGGTAGAGGTACAACAGAACCATCACTCCTTGATCTTGTCCTCACTAGTGAACATACAGAGATCTCAACAATTGAAACAGCCTCAGCATTAGGAAGAAGTGACCATTCTATTATTAAGGTGGTTCTTAACTGCATGCCAGTCTATGAACCAATCAGCAAAACTGTTTATAAATACGACAAGGGGGATTACACCAAATTGAAAGACACTGATTGGGAGGATGAATTTTCTAATCACCAGGAGGATGTGCAAACTCAATGGGATATCCTTACTTCTAAGCTTAGATATGCAGAAGGAAAACGCATACCAAAGAAGGTGATAACTGAGAGAGCCAGAAAATACCCAGTTCCACTGGAGTTGAAAATCCGAACCAAAATCAAAAGAAAAAACAGGTTGTGGAAAAAATATCTTCTCTCCAAAGATGCCCAAACTTATCAGGAATTTTGTCGACTCCGAAATCAGGTCAGGAGACTGACAAGAAAGGCACAGAAACTATATGAAAAAGATATCATAAATCAAATAAAACAGAATCCCAAGAAGTTTTGGCAATATGCGCAGGCGAAAATGAACACAAGAATGGGAATACCGAACTTAATAAAAAGCAAAGACAAGGATGATCTGACAAAGACAGATTTGGAAAAAGCACAGGTATTGGCAAATCACTTCTCTTCCGTATTTACGAGAGAGCCAGAAGGAGACATTCCGGAGGAGCCAATAAGATGTCATAACAAAGTTGAATCTTGCACTATCACTCCATCGATAGTGGCTTTAAAGCTAAAGAAACTAAAAATATTCAAATCACCAGGACCTGACGGCCTACATCCTCGAGTACTAAAGGAATTGGCAGAGTATTAGCACTCCACTATCTACAATTTTTAACACGTCGCTTAAAACAGGCATACTACCCAAAGACTGGAAAATAGCAAACATATCTGCAATTCACAAGAAAGGAAACAAAAATCAAGCACATAACTACCGGCCAGTCAGCCTAACGAGCATAGTAGGAAAAATAATGGAAGGCATAGTCAGAGATACCATCACTAAACACTTGAAAGATAATGACCTGTTGAGTGACAAACAATTTGGTTTCATCAAAGGGCGGTCTACAGTTCTCCAATTACTTAAAGTACTCGATTTATGGACTGAGACACTAGATAACGGTGGATGTATTGATGTAGTATATTGTGATTTTATGAAAGCATTTGACAAAGTTCCACATCTACGACTTATAGAGAAACTCCAGAGCTATGGAATTCAAGGAAATATTCTAAGCTGGGTTGCAGCTCTGTTGGCCCACAGAAGACAACGTGTAAGGGTCAATAATTCTTTTTCAGACTGGCATGATGTCATCAGTGGCATACCACAAGGATCGGTGATTGGCCCCCTACTTTTTATTATATTTATTAATGACTTACCGGATGTTATAAAGAACTCCGAAGTATTCCTGTTTGTAGATGATATGAAACTTTTCCGTCCAATTTACACCAATGAAGATTGCACAAAGCTTCAACAAGCTCTTACCCATGCAGAACATTGGACATACGAATCACTCTTAAAGTTCCACCCAGACAAATGCAGCCATATGAGAGTAGGATCATCAACCATAAGAAATGACAGCTACACACTGGGACCTAATGATCATATAACGCTGGCAAGTACGGATAAGGTGAAGGATATTGGCGTCACTTTTGACTCATCACTAAACTTTGAGGCACATGTCGGAAAAAATTAATAAAGCCAATTCAATGATGGGGATAATTCGTCGCACTTTTGATTACATGGATGAACAGTGTTTTTCTATTGTTTTTAAATCTCTCGTCCGCCCACATATTGAATATGCAAATCAAGTATGGGCTCCCTACTTAATGAAACACATTACAGCTCTTGAAAATGTTCAGCGTAGAGCAACCAAATTAATTCCAGGTTTTAAAGATCTTGAATATAATGAACGTCTACAAAGACTAAAATTACCAACTCTGTCATATCGTCGCCTCAGAGGAGACATGATTGAATTATATAAGATTTTAATAGACAAATATGATACAGCTGTGACATCAAACTTTATAACTTTGAGGGATACTGAATCATGTACGCGAGGACATCACCTAAAAATATTCAAAGGACGTTGTCGGTTAAACATAAAAAAAAATTCATTTATACACCGATGCACGGACATATGGAACAGCCTCCCACAGTCTGTGGTAGAGGCTCCATCAGTCCAGTCCTTTGAGGGGAAATTAGACAAATTATGGAAAAACCACCCAATTAAACTCGATTACACAGCCCCACCCCTATTATGGAACAACTCGTCAGACGCATGCCCACCATATAGTTTGACGACAAACATCAGAGCTGGCATAAGAGGCACCTGTAAGAACCTGTAAGAATAATATTAAAGGGAATAAAAACATCTATTGCTTGAATTCATATTAAATTAGATCCTGCTATATATTTCCATGTCCACCAAGCCAAAAAAATCCCCAAAAATCGAAGAATTAAAAATTCCACATTTTATGCTGTACATCCGGACATTTTCGAATATGCATATTTTTGGCGCGCTTTTCGGGATGCCGAGATGTGACGTCAGAGTTGACTCTGCCGATACAGCGACCGCTTGTTTACATTCATTCTCAGCAATATGACAGCAGAGGTGGCTGTGTAATGCGAATATCATCATGGTTCATTGTGCGGCATTCGGTTGTAATGCAAACTCTTCTAAACATACAGCAACACACCATTTTTTTCGGTTCCCTACGGATCCAGTTTTATTGAAGAAACACAGCCGGCTTTGCTCCGCTCATTTTGAGAAAAGCTGTTTTGATCGCGATCCGGAGATGTTGGCAACCCTTGGATATCCTGGTGCTCGAATATCGTTGAAAAGCGATGCAGTCCCAACAATATTCCCGGCAGTAGAAGCTGCATTGATGCCGTCAATCCGCAGAAGACAGGCGTCGGCACGGGCAGGATCGACGGCCGCTTTGCCCGAGTCGAAGGCAAGCGGGTCTCGCAAGCGTTGTTCCAGTGCCGCAGTCGCCGCTGCAGGCTCCGCTGCCGCTGTCACTACAGCCGGCTCAGCAACTACACCCATGGCTTCTTTGGGGTACCAGGTTCCTTCGACGAGTGGTGAATTTACGAGGTCTGCTTACCGAAAGCGGCAACGAATCAAGGTAATTCTTACATGTTATATCTACTATTATTATTCTGTAGGTCTAGTATAATGCCTGGACTGGACGGTCTCGTGTGTGTCAAGTGTCAAAATAAGTTATTCAACTTATTATCATTGTATCCCATTGGTTCCAATCATATCACGGAACTCTTCCTAAGTATCTTATATTCTAAATGTTGTAGTTATGCACGATACTACTATAATAAATCTACATATACTCAGTTTTGTGGAAAATTTGATAGTGTAATCAAATCGATTCAGGTGACTGTTTTTATCATTATCATGGTTACAGGAATGTAAGGCAATAAAACAAAAACGTCAGCAAATTAATTGATGCTAATTTGTTAGTTATGCATTTAATTAATCTATTTACTTTTACATGCAAATAAGAAATAATTATTTTAATTATACTCGTTGCCGAGTCAGGTTAGTCTGTTATAATAAGTTTTTTAAACCGTAAGAAGCAATACTTGGATGTAGAACATTGCAATGTGAATTTGCAGATGGAAGAATAATTATATTTTCAAATGTATTTAACGTTGAATTTGCATAAATTAATTATTATTTTTCATACATAACATTTGTTGTTTTTTAAATGACAATACTTGGACTTTATGAAAGTGCCATGCATTTTGATCAACATCAAATGTATGTACACATAAAGTACCATGCATAAGTTAGATATTTAAAACAAAAATTATAAAATTAGGAAGTGGTCTGTCTCACTCTCATAGTTGGAACCAGTTGCTGGCAATCTCCTCCTCTGACACATGACTCACTAAAGTCTTATGTCATCAATGACTTGCTGAAGAATTATCCCCCATCAGTATTCTCTGTAGAAACAGTTTATTACAGTGTTTGGCACCTGTCTGCTAATCCAGCTAATTGGACTCCTTTGTTGTGACTCCTCCACTTGACTGAGGAACTAAGTGTAGTGTTTGCCCTAGTCAACTGATCAAAGATCAAATCTAATTAATTACCAGTTGACATTGCACTTTGTAGGTCTTTCCAGCTATGAATAACAAATACACCAGCCACCTCCAGCTGGCCCACTGCATTCTCCCTCCAGTTAAAATAGTTATCTGAACCTGATCTACTGGTAATTAAAGCATGCTAGGTGGAAATGGCAGGAACTGGGTAACATGGATGTGACATGTCGGATACTTATTATTACTATAATTAACCCATGCAATTAACCCATGCCTAACATCACCCTGATCACCATTGCAATTGGTAAACCTTGCAGGTAGATGTGATTAATTATTATTAATATTGAATGGTTACCACATTGAACACCCTGTAGATTACAGTATGTATTCATCGAGTTAATAATATATTATGTTTAAGTTTTCAAAAGTAATGTTTTCAATAAATATAATTCTTACAGTAGATGCAGCTTTCATAACACACACTATTGTAACACACAAATACTGTTACATTTGTTACTATAGAATTCTTACAGTAGATGCAGCTTTCATAACACACACTATTGTAACACACAAGTACTGTTACATAACACACACTATTGTAACACACAAGTACTGTTACATTTGTTACTATAGAATTCTTACAGTAGAGAGGTACTGTTACATTTGTTACTATAGAATTCTTACAGTAGAGAGCAGCTTTCATAACACACACTATTGTAACACAAGTACTGTTACATTTGTTACTATAGAATTTTTAATATTTCAATAGTAATTTATTGATTTGTATTTTCATAACTCCAGTGCACAGGCCTATGGTGAATTACATTACAGTGTCATATATTGCTATTGCCTAGTTTCCATTTTATTACAGTTGAATATCGAAGACAATGTACATCATGCAATATATACTATTACATTTGAAGGTATTATCATTACATTTTGAATTGGAACTACAGTATGTACCGAGATAAATATTTAGAACAAAAATATAACTATTGTATCTTGTATTATCTACTAACAACGTTTACGGATAGAACATATTTTTCATTTTATGTCTGTATAACATGAATGAATGGAAGACAAAAGAAATGTCACTGCAATTTAATAGATTGCAATCAGTGTAATTACACCTTACTGCTTGGTGCATTGCTAATTACTGGCACAAGTCATGATGTTTTTTTTAAACAGAAGCTCAGAAATGTATCAAGGACCATTATTCGGCTCCCACATTATTCATGGGATGGATGTTGGCAATCATAAAACCTGGATAAACTAGTTCAATAGGATACAGAAAGCATAATTAAATTTATATTTTGATGCGACATATATTAATATATATTGTATATATATTATATGCCAGTTACTATTACATTGTTTCTGTTATTATATTGTGCTTTGTTCAACTTATTGTTACTAATAGGTATTATTATTATTACACCACTCCTGGAGCAGGCTTCCTATAGTGACTATAAAATTGAGTATTGCAGGATTGTTCATGTCTGCAGTCACATATTGTTATGATAGTAACTATATCAATGGATAAGGATTCTACTAATGATGTTACAAAATGTCATTAATGAATTTATTTGATTTTTAACTTAATGTTATTAAAAAAATCAAGTAAATTTATCAAATAATAAATATGTTCACATTTGGATGTGGGTTGTTGCCCAGCTACCAAGTGTGAAAATGGTCATTTGTTGTGAAACAATAACAATAAATGCAATGCAAGTTGCAAACCTATCTATTGTATATTTAATAGATGATTAGTTATAACCAAAAATAAAATGTTCACAAGTAATATATTGTCACATTTTCCAGGTAATTGTTTGCATAAAAGTGTAACATAACAAAAGTAACTATGTCTCTGTGTAGATTCTGTAAGCGTGATATCAATTATTTATTATGTTTTTATCATAGAATAAACAATACATACCTTGCAACTTGAAATTAATTTATTAATTTGTATTTTTCACAGCTAGGCAGTCTGTTCACACTTGGAAGCTGGGCAAATGACTAGACAAATGGATGTACTCCTTTCTGACAAGATGGTAAGACAGGATTTTGTTTGCTTTTGTCAGAAACCTACAACAATTTATTTTTTTGCAAATTCTATAAGGGTCATTTGTTATTTCAGTTATTTGCTGACATTCTGGCAGCAGCTCGAGATAGTCCACCGTCGACCAAGAATGGGTCATCTGAAGATACAGCAACTGAATATGACAGCTCTCGTACGGATTCCTGTGATACAGAGGATTCCACACCTGAGTCAGTCACAGCTTCCACTCCAAAAAGGAGCAGCAAATGCTTTCAGGTTGACATCAGGCCATCAACTCGCACGAGAAGAGTGCAAGCAGTCTGTGCATCAGAGCAGGTTGCTGTGCAGGTGACATCAGCAGTGAGGTCAACGAGTGTGCAGTGCAGTTTGTTGACTGGTCCGATTAGTGACTCGAGTGACTAAAACGGGGAGGAAGTGACATCTGCTGCAGATCCAGAGTATGTTTGCTCTGACAATGAGTCGACTAGTCGTGACAGCAGCAACAGTGACAGCGATGACCATGTCGACCAGTACACTGACACAGAGGAGGGTGTTACAAACAAGACTCCCTTGAGGAAAGATTGCTGCCCTTCCAGGGAGAGGTACTTCTTGGTTGCAGAGTCTTCACTTCGTCATCTTTTCGCACGTTGCCGAAACTGCACTGGCCAAACCAATGTCGTAGTGCAGCAGTTTCTCGGCTCAATGGGAAGTTGCCCTGTAAAGATAATAATTGGTCTGTAGATGTGAAGCTATGCTATTTATTAGCATGTCATAGGTAAAGTGATCAACAAAATGGACTAGATAACTTGTTTATCAATGGGTATTTGCTGAAGCCATATTCTCATCTGCCTGCAGGGGAAGTATTCCCATGGGTGTTGTTTGGCTTATAACCATTGTCTGTGCACCGTGTGGTGATTCACATTGTGTTACCAGGTATACACAGCTACCAACATTTGGAATGATTCATCCCAGTAACACTGTGTTATGAAACTTGCTTGATGAATTTGTAATGATTCAACCCAGTAAAACTGTGTTCTGAAACTTGCTTGATGGATTTGTAATAAATATGTCACACAAAAAATGTGATTAAAAATGCTATGTCCTTATGATTTTTATGGACATAGTCGTAGGGCACATATATACCCACTGGTAGCATCTCACATATAAGACCCCTAAGGTTACACTAAACCCCTAGGTCTAGGACATAACCCTTCAGGCTATAACCCATTACCATAATTATTCAATTGTTCTTCATGTTGTTTTAATGTTTATTTTAGTTTATTTTGATTATATAGTAGCTATATTGTTATGTGTCAGACTCAGAGTAATAAAATTATTGTTCCACATAAATGACAATGATAATCTAGGACTAGAGCTGTCATTATATATGTCATGATATTATGGTCATCTCGCGAACAACTGTCCAACTAAAAAAGTGTGGGTTTTGTCCAGAGGGGTGATATCGTAACTTAAGTAGCTATAACGTCCTAAACTCGATCCGCATAAACCAGACAACCATGCTTACGACGTTCGACGGTTCGTAACTTTGTGAAGTTTGTCTTTGAGTCTGACAAGTCTGTTTACAATTACTTCGTCCGATGACCTACTTAGCTACAACCTCTAGCTAACTCTCTGTACAGCTTTGACACCGCATTTTATAATATAACGTCGTACTAAAACGATATAATTGTTGTTGTCGACAGTTTTCACACCATATGTGTCATTATAATGAAGTTGAACTTGAAGCTTACCAGTCGGTGTTGCATGAGCGAACATTGTGACTCCGGCTCCGCATCATCTTCTTCGCTACCGTCGCTGAAACGCTCGGAAAGAGCGGAATTAGACGAATCAACCGCTGTAACCGTTCCCGCTAGTGGCTCAAAATCGTATGATTTCACTTGAAACTCTGCGAAACTCCCACTAGCCATGATGTTACAAGAGAATGGAGAGAACAACAATGGCGATGCATAGATGTCAACAAAGCCGCGAGTCGGCATTGACGTCACGATACCACGTGATCGCCTAGCTCATTAAATTTCAACTTTCTGCGGGAATCTCTACACAGACGGGTTTAAAATAGAATTTTGTCTACAAACGTATTTTTCTGTATTTTTTTAATGTTGTCAAATGTTACATACAATGTTAATCTTTGTGTACACATGGAAAACGGATTTTAGCTAATGCCTTGTTGTTATTTCCTTTAATACCTCCAGTCCAGGCTCCAGTCCAGAGACAGAGTCCTAGATTTTACGAATATCAAATCAATATTTACCAGTACATGTCTTTAACAGCAGTCAAGTCACCCTCAGGTACAACCACGGCATACACATTATAGGTGGTAAGATTCGTGATTCTGATTCTGCCTCTGCCCTCGTTGACGTTGTGATGATTCGATATTTCACAGCGTCTCTCGCGACTATGAACACGAAGAGAAAATGGACCGGCATATGTCACGTGATTGACTAGCAGATGGTAATTAGTCTAAAGTTAAAATGACAGGTTTTTAACCATATTAAACAACAACTTGAATAATCTTCCATGAAACAATGCACTTAATTTCCTTACAAGAAATTAAGAAAGTAGTCGTTTTTGGCGATATGCGATAATTATTCGTTGTTCGCTAGATGGCAGGACATACGTTTATGTTCTCTGGGCAACCTCTAGATGTCGCCAATGTTCTTATCTTTACCTAATGTTCTCTGTTCCCGCGAACGGTTTGGTCATATTTATACATTACATAGTACAATAAATACCATAGGCATAATATGGTAAGCATCTAATCATGTGTTCAACGTTACATTAGGGGTACGGTACATCGCCATCAGCGAAATAAATACAATTGCAGAACTAAACTTAAGTTAAAGCGAAGATATACACTAAACTAAAGTCTAAACCTAGTCTCTAGACCGGAGTCGTAGACGGTAGACCTAGTCCTAGTCTACCCTCCTACTCGAGTCACACTGTGACTGTCAGTCGTGACACTGTGTCTGACTGAGTGAGTGTGAGTATGACTAGTGCCAAACAAAGTGGCAGTACCTGGTAGTGACGTTCCAATGCGCTCGTCCCCCTCTTATTTATCGTAAACACTAGTACTTCAAAATGATAATGTCTGCTTGACCCAGTTGCATAAATTCACCAGTGAACTTTTTTGTTTTTAGCATTACAAGCTATTAGTCTGGGTCTGTTGGAGATGTTTCACCGGAACTTCACCTGTTTGCTGTCACCAAGATTTGAAGATGGGGTGCTGTTGGAGATTTTTTGCTATAAATTCAGTGGTTCAGCACGTCTCCCGTGGTGTTGCATCTTGAAGATGGGAGGTGCTGTTGGAGATTTTCAAAGAAAATCCAGGAGATTTGTGTGTATTCTGGAAGACTGAGAGATACACCCAAAATCAGACTCCCAGATTTCACGGGAGAGTTGTTAGGTATATTACAGCATTTTCTGGGCTGTATTGAAAATATAAAGTTCTAAATCGTTTCTTTAAACTTTCTTATCATTTGAAACATAGGCAATTGTGTATAATTCAGGTGTGAAAGTATGCTTCTGTGACAATGGCTTCACTTCCATCAATATGCAGAAATTGTTTTCATTAAAATTTATAAAAATTATCTACCAGTAGTCATTCTAGATGCACAGGGTCGTAATAATTTAATACCAATATACTATCACTGCTTGTTGGCTTTTATGAATACAATTGGGTGTAAATTAGGCTTAATCAGGCAACAACAAAATTGGACCAATCTCCAGACCTCACACGAGTCCCACTTTGTCTGAAAACCCACTCCAAAACGACCTCGTTATGGGGATGCTACTGTGGTGTTTGTATATATACAAGATGAAAGAATACAAGACGAAACAACATGGTCTGCCAATCTCACACCCACTTCATTGTACTTCCAGTTAGAAATGTAACCTTCTCCATTATGAGCCCTCTGCATTGTGAAAAAATATAACCCCACATGAACGTGTAGCACCCCTTGGAGTCTGAATTGGTCAAATGTGAACCCCCCATTGTGAAAAGCTGGTTACGGGCTTGATTATAGATGTTTTAGTTTTGCAAACCAAAAAGCCGCACCTCTCTTTTAATGATAATGAATGTTTAATGAATTTTTTATATGGCTTAATTTATGTGCTCATAATTGTTAAATCATCGTCACCCCATTCATTCACCAGTATTTTGTCTGCATCTGTCACCTCTGAGTGACCAGAATTAGGACTCATAATTTTACGATTGATGTAAAACGGGCTTCTTCTGTATTTGTTCCCCATTCGTTTACATAACAGGAGACCCTGGGATAGTGTGAAGTCCTTCTGCATGGCTAATTGGTTGCAATGGTCCTTTGACACACATTCCTCTAGTGACTGCCCTTTTTACACATGACATTGGAGACAAACCTCAACCAGGCTCCCATACATTCAGTGATGATCATTTAATAGATAAGGGTTCTCCCTTTAACATATGTACAAATCAGGCTTTCTTGGCATTCCGTGTAATGCTTGAACACTATCCAACAGCTTTTAGGAGGGGGTTAATGCTTTTGAGAAACATGGAATACAATTAGTGGTTCACATTTTAAAGATGCAATTTTGAGGGGGGTTCACATTTTGGAGAAACGTGGGTTCAAACCCGCAGGCATATGAACCCCCCAGGCTGTAGGCCTCATAATTGTAGTTGAAAATTTAATTGTTATAACTGGTTCAGTTTGAATTGTTTTGAATTTGACTTGTAATTACTTGAAATTTTCAATGAAGAGTAATTGTAATTTGAGTTTTTCTAACTGGACCCAGCTCTGGTTAGATGACTAATGCGATATTTTTCTTGATTATTTACAGAGATCTTGGCTGTACAACAAATACAAAGAACCCTTGCTTATTTGATGAGTCTGGTGGGCTAGTAGGGATTTGAAACCGTCATGCAAGAAAAGAGGTGCAAAACGAGTGTTGAAGAAGATGTGGCCACGGTTGATACAACATCAACAAAAGAAACATCCATGCTTTCTTCACTCCAAAACATCTGCATTCATTTTATTGCAGCAAACATTGAACATGCAGATTCATTGGTTGGTTTTCCAGAGGTGGTTGGTAGAGCACTGTTTATAGAGGTTGAGAAATGTGGTCATCTGTGCTTGAGTAACCCCCACTGCAGTGTGATCATGCAGTTGTTCCTTGATGCATATTATGCAGCTGTACTTGAATGCTTGACGCTGCGATGTGCGCACATGTTGATCAACCAGCACTTTGACTTCTGGCAAAGGTTTAAATATCTACAAATACTGGACCTGGGTGGATGTCATTTGGGAGACGGACATGACATGTTAAGTTTTGTTGGACAGCTTGAGTGGTAAGTACTGTATGTAGACATGTTCTTTCATGTTGCAAAACCATGTGTGAAAACATTGATTTTATATGAAAGGTATTTATTAATGGTGCGTTTAGTCCAGTAGAAGCTTAGCTTGGTGGAATGTGAAATTGTTGTTTATGCTTGTTAATTTGTTTGCAGATTTCGCAAGACTACATACAGTGTACACTTTCAGAAACACGATGCTCAAAAACACTATTATTTGACCACTAATCCATTGAAAGGGTTTTAAAAAGTGTGGTTATTTTTCAAATTGTCCATGATGTGACCTTGATATTACCCTTAGTGTGAAGGTAATTATTTTGAAGAGTTTAAAATATAGGTTTCGCTACTCTATAAGGTCATGAGTGCATAGTTTGGCAAAAAAAGTTGGCAGGTATATTATACAATAACTACAGACCTATTACTCTTGCAACAATTGCTAGTAAATTATTTGAATCTTTAATATTATCAAGGGCTACCATTTTCTTCACAACGTGTGCCAACCAATTTGGATTTAAAAAGCATCACTCAACTGAGATGCTCATATTTCTATTAAAAGAACTTTTTCGACACTACATAGTGAATGGCTCTTCTGTGTATGTCACTATGCTGGATGACTCCAAGGCCTTCGACAAAGCTATTCACTAAACTAATTGACCGTGGCTGTCCTGCTTTCATTGTGCGCATTCTGTATCACTGGTACAGTACACGTACCCAGAAATTCACTGTCAGATGGTGTCAGACCTTTTCTATATTTTTTACTGTCTCAAATGGTGTTAAACAAGGTGGAATCCTTTCTCCCCACCTTTTTAATGTGTACATGGATGACTTAAGTGTAAATCTTAACAAATTACAAGTTGGATGTCTTTATACAGGCACCATAATGAACCATTTGATGTATGCAGATGATCTCTGTATTTTTTCACCTAGTGTTTCTGGTTTGAGAAAACTAACAGATTGTTGTGCCAAGTATGGCGAAATGTTTAACATAACACATAATCCCAACAAATCATATTGTATGGTTACTGACAACAAACCTCAGGACATGAAAAAGAGTCATCCTGTCACTCTCAATAATCGTCCATTATCTCACACTATTAAATGTAAATATCTGGGTCACATAATTAACAATAATCTTACTGACGATGACGACATTGCCAGACAGAAAAGACCCCTGCATGCTCAGGCCAACGTCTTTGCACGAAAATTTCGCCTTTGCAGCTCTACCATTAAAACTTCCCTAATTCTCTCTTACTGTGGTACTATGTACACCTGAAGTCTTTGGTATAAATTTAAAAAACAGAGTTTGAAAGATATTACTGTTGCCTATAACAACAGTTTTAGAATTTTACACAATTTGTCATCACGTTCAGTGCAAGTTTTATGTTTGCTACAAACTGTGTTCAATCTTTTAAGCTTATTATGTCGTCTTGAACGGTCTGAAAATCCACTTTTTGTTAATTATTTTTATACTGATATACATTTTAGAAGTCCTATGTTTAAATATTGGACTACCCAATTGTATACCTAAAGTTGAACGCTCATTTTATATATATCTCATTAATCATCTATATTTATTTCATGTGTATCTATATCTTTGTATTTTAGTTATTTATTACTTATTTTTGTATTTACTTGTATTGTATGTACATATGGACTTTTGTCTGAAATAAAACAGTATTATTATTACACTGTATAGCATACAGTATTGAAAATATAAAGTTCTGCATCGTTTCTTTAAACTTTCTCATCATTTGAAACGTAGGCATTTGTGTATAATTCAATTGTTTTCATTAAAATTTATAAAAATGATCTACCAGTAGTTATTCTAGAGGCACAGAGTCGTAATAATTTAATACACTTTTTGGTTTGTGTAACTAAAATATTTATAATCAAGCCCGTTGCCAGCTTTTCACAATTTTGTCAAAAAATATCCACACTAAAACAAAATTGAAAATTCTTTAGTCTAATTAGATTGTTTTTAATTGGTATCTATTAACAATGCTGGGTTACCATCTGATATCGATAAATTTGGCAATACACCCTAGAGTGATTCATCAACGGTACAACCTCATTTCAGTTACTATGTCCAAGTTTTTATGACAACTTGTTTGTTTCAGTTTGACTTGTCTCAGTTTTCAAGACAACTGCCTTAGTGATGCTGGTATACGTAAATTGACATGTCCTTCAAGGGTATTGGCACGCGGACCCTCAAATCTGCATATTCTTGATCTTTCAGGTACAGACTCCTAGATCAAAATTTAATAGTGTTAGAAATTGTTCAAATGTTTGTAAACAAGTATTGTGTGTGATTTCATATGGTTACGAACGTCAGAATTTATATAAGTGCAATTTAATCCATCAAACTTAACATTCAATAAAGCGAGGTTATCTATTTGTTGTTCTAGATGTTGTTTCTAGTTATTAGTTGTCTGAAGATATAGTAACGACACACTGCAGACTTGTGACTTGTGAAGGTCATACATTACAGTGCCTCTACATAAAAGTGTCATAGTTACAACGCAGAATAGCATCGACATGTGGTATACTTTGTATGGAATGTATACTAGCACAATTCAGAATAGTACTATTAGTATCCATGTGTAAATCCACACTAGAAAGTACAAAATAAACATGAAAATAAATGCAAACATGAAACTGTAGTGGCATTGATTACAGAACCCACATAATTATGCTGGTTCTGTCCAAAACTACAGCAGGTACTATCAGTATAGAAATAAATATTTGTTTCTCTGTTGTAGCCAATCCACTGTTAACAAATGATGCGGTGCGATATTTGCTTCATTTTAAGATGTTGGAAATATTAGATTTGTCTGGCACAAAGGTTTCGGTAAGTGTACATCATATAGACGATGATCTAGACTCTTCCCATCTCTAAGAAACTTGAAAAGTCTTTAGTGGCAGTTTTAAAATAGAAGAATAAGATATGTAAGAAAATGAAATTACTCAACCTGCTGTTAGAAATCGCAGCATGATATAATGTAATATCACTGGCTAATTATTCAACTCTAAAATATTCAGTATTCAATAAATCTTTACGCAGGTACATTATACTTATTCAGGTATGCGTAGCTTGGAACTGTTCAGATCTAGGACTCTTATTCTATGACAGATTCAGTCCCAAATAACAAAAAAATCTTGTTCAAACACTGTTGGATCCATTTCAAACTTTATTATTTTATTAGCCATAAAGCTATTCTCTGTTTGTGCCACCTTTGTTGATTATTATAACTTAAAACCATCACTCAATACACACCCTCTTATTGTATTAATTTATAAGTCCTTGTTTTGCTGCCATACCTTCAAGTTTCATTTGACGTGCTGCAATCTGTCTGTAATCTGTCATATGATTTTACATTTTTGTTTCAAAGAAGCGAGGTGTTAGTAAGCTGGAGAAGTCACTGTTGATGTTGGATGAAACCGCTGTGAGAGAGGTTGAGAAGACATTCTGTGGAGTGTGTGTGGGATGGGCAGCCGACACCATCACAAGGTGGACAAACAAGCTGCTGTGTGGGCCTTCAGAAGACTGTAACAACAAAACCGCAGTAGCCAAGTTCTGTAAGTAAACATACATAAAGGTAATTTACATTTGCTGTAAATTTCCACTACTAAGTGGTAGGTGGCACATTATAATTTTGTCAGGGTAGCTTCTCATAATTCACTGATTTTTGGGCCGAAGGTCCAACGGACTATTGCCATCACTCTGCGTCCGCTGTCCGCCGTTAGCTGCCTTATCTCAGAAACCGTTCAGCAACATTTTATTTTGCATAGACATCTTAAGGCACTGCCACTATGTACAAGAAATCTGTATTTGATTGAATCGTTCTAAGGGCCTCCAAGGGCCCCAAAACTGGTAAATTTGTACATTTTGCTCTTTTTTTTTAAACTGTTCAGTAACTTTTTCTCTAATTTTGCATAGACGTTACTTAGGTTAGTGGCACTGTACACAAGAAATTTGTATTTGATTGAATCATTCTAACGGCACCTAATGACCCCCCAAAAGGACCCCAAAACTCTTAAATTTTCACATTTTGCCTTTTTTAGTCCTTTGGGCCAAAGGTCCAAGGGAGTATTGCCATCACTCTGCGTCCGCCGTCCACCGTTAGCTGCTGTATCTCAGAAACTGTTCAGCAACTTTTTTTTCTAATTTTGCAGACTTATCTTAGGGTACTGCAACTATGCACGAGAAATCTGTATTTGATTGAATCATTCTGAGGACCCCGTAGGGCCACCAAGGGCCCAAAAAGCTGGTAATTTGTCACATTGCCTATTTTTTTTAAACTGTTCAGCAACTTTTTTTCTAATTTTGCATAGATGTATCTTAGGGTGCTGCCACTATACACAAGAAATCTGTATTTGATTGAATCATTCTAAGGGCACCTCAGGGGCCCCCAAAGTGCAAAAGTTTTACATTATCTAATGATGTGGTTTTGAGAAGGGCTCTTGAGACCACCCCCATCAGTAGATGTTGTGTATTGTGCCAGAAACTGTGCCCCCCCAGACTCACTCCACTCTGCATTGTTCCTTTGAGACCTTGACTAATCTTTACTTGGTCACAAGCAGAGCAGACACATTTGACCCCTGTTAAACTCAGTTGAAAATTAATACTCTGGATAAATATAGAGTGAAATATCCTACACTTTATTGGTATCAAATGCATTCTACTGTTCTGTTTACACTTGCCATGCCTTGTTTAGACATGGTACTATGTAAATCAGTTGTATCGATATAGACTAATAGTTACAGATTCACAATATAGTTGACATCTGAAACAACCAAATGTCAACCATTAGAAGAGCTGACAAAGTTCCGCTATACACAAGAAATCTGTATTTGATTGAATCATTCTAGTGTCATCAGCATATAGTAGAACATACATTTTCAAGAAAATGTCTACATCATTATTACTAAGGTTGTTGTAAATGTCACCAGCTGCCATGTCAAGTCCCTTATAATTATGACTAACAGTGTTCAAAATTCAGGTAAATAGCAAATAACAAAGGAGACAAGTTTTCGCTTTGCTGTACCTCTACATCACATGAGAAGAAGGCTGACACAGCCTGGCCCTGTTTTATACATGATTTAGCATTTTTGTACATGTTGTATACGCCTTTCAAAACATTACCATTACCAAGTATTCATTTATAACATTATCAATACCACATGCCTTTTTGTTTTTGAGTTTTTTTAATTTGCATTAGAACCTCATTTTGTGTGAATGGTCTGTTTATTTGTTCGTTTGACTGTGAAATCTTTCTTGGATCAAAAAGTATCTCACTAGCTGCAGTTTCACTTTCAGGTTTTTCACAGAGTTTTTCAAAGTGGTTCATAAACTTACTAGTGAAATATTTCCACATTTTTCACTGCTGTTACTTGCTTTATTAAGTATATCCCAGTATTCTGCAGGCTTGCTATGGTTTAGGTTGCGCAAGTTTTCATGTAACTGTTTATGGTAGCATTTTGATATTTGTTTTATAAAGCATTTATACCCACTAGCCAATTCTCTTAACTCTGCATTAGCTTCGTCATTTTAAATTTTCTTTAGTCTACCATTTGCTCTCAAATAATCTGTCCTCTTAGTTTTACACATAAAGACATAATCTGGCATAACTTGCTAAGTCTTTGTAGCAGCACATTTGTACTTCCAGTGTATTATTGCAACATACTGTGTGCCACATTTGAATGTCAAGCATGTAATATTTCCATGCAATCCATTTGCATATATAATATAAAACTTCAACAGCCGTTTTCTTCATTTTCACTTTTTGAACCCTACCATAACTTCGCCAATTTTTATAGCAGTCATAATTTTTGAAACCATGTAAAGCCCCCTACCCAACCTTTACAAGAATGTAAGAAAACAATGTTGCAATTTTCCGACTTATCACTCATTTGGTCAGCTGGGGTCACATATCGACGTATTAGTCCAAAGGACTTCAGGGTCTCTTGGCCCATTTTTTCAAAAACTATAATTTGTTCTCAAATATTGTATAGACATTTCATGTGGTAGTGCCATTACACACAAGAAATCGGTATTTGATTGAATCATTCTAAGAGCATCAAAGGTCCCCTAAAATGCTAAATTTACTAACTAAATTGTTCTCTACAGCAGCAGCTCTATTTATAACTTGACTAAACCCTTTTCCAACAACATCTGTCACATGCGGAGTCTGTGTCTTGCATGGATCAGAGGTTGTCTTTTCTGTTATTTCAAAAACTGTTCAGTAACTTTTTCTCTAATTTTGCATAGATGTCTCTTATGGTAGTGTCACTGTACACAAGACATTTTTATTTGATTGAATAATTCGAAGGGCACCTCAGGGCCTCCCAAAGAACTAAATGGTCACATTTTGTCTGTTTCTGCCTAGACTATGTTGGCAGAGTATTGTGTATTACACCCACCCCACTGCAGCTAAGATTCTCTGGCTGCTATTGTTTGATGGAAACTGTGACTAATCTGTAATTGGTGACTGGCAGAGGCTTGTGTCAACAGACGGCATGCACTAGACCCCTGTTAACCAATTAGCATACAGCATGTTATTTCTATACAGTATCTGTTTCCTCAGAAACTTGACCTAGATTTTTTTTAAATGATGCATGGTAGTTTTATCATGTTCTATAACTACAAGTAAGTGTTATTTGAAGAGCATTGAATTATCTACATGATGATACCTTTTAGTATGTTGTTGCAATGAAATATGTTGACCATACTGAGCTTGGTAAATGGTAATTTTTATAATGAATCACATTTTGAGAATGCATGTCATTGTTTGCGGTGTAACTTTTGTATGCTTAATTTTCTGCTGCTACAAGTTGCGTTCATCTGAAAGATTATTCAATTACCTATCCAATGATAATACATATGTTGTGGTGTTGGAAATATATAGCTTTGGTATATTGTACACGAGGGTTGTGATAGGAAACTATTGGACATTGCGACAGTCCAGAAAGACAGTATGAGATGTGTCACTATATGAAGTGTGACTTTCAGATACCTCATTTTGTAGTGCTATGGATTATGATGGGCCTCTTCATTAGCTCCCTATATATTTATGTGAAATATATCATTATGTTATTAAAATATTTCAGAACAGTAAAAGAACAGTTGCGGAACAGTAAAATTAGGAATGTTTAGTACTTATAACTAAAAATAGTGATATTCAATTCACATACATAAATTATATATTTTGATTTACACAGTAACAAGAATTACTAAGATATGGAAGGTGGTTGAGAAGGGAGATAAATGAGATCATTATAAAGTTGGAGCCTGGCCGCCCAGCCATGGGCTTAGCCAGCCCCCTAAGGCTAAGCTGCAACTGTCTTTGAGTTTGTTTACATTTTGACAAACTACTATTATATAGTACTAATTTTTGAATTGGCACGGCTAACCCTAATATATCCCACAAAATGACTTCTACAGGAAACATCGTTGGTGTAAATTACCATCCCATTATTCTTACCGACAAAGACCTGTAAGTTAGGTGAGTAATATCTTCGAAGTTCTGATAGCAGGACACCGCTTTTGGTGAAGTCGAAACAAAAGTTTGACAAAGGCTTCAAGTTCAAACAGACTATTACCGTCCAGCTGTCCCATTTTTGATATTCTTTAATCTACCTTTTGCTCTCAAATAATCTGTCCTCTTAATTTTATATATAAAGACATAATCTGGCATAACTTTATAAGCTTTTGTAGCAGCACATTTGTACTTCCAGTATAACAGTGCAACATAACATACATGTGTGCCACATTTGAATGTCATGCATGTAATATTTCCATGCAATCCATTTGCATATATAATGTAAAACTTCTGCAGCCGTTTTCTTCACTTTTTGACACCTACCATGTTCAATGCTCCACAACTTCGCCAATTTTTGTAGCAGTCATAATTTTTGAAACCGTGTAAAGCACCCTACCCAACCTTTACAAGAATGTAAGAAAACAATGTTACAATTTTTAACCCAGTTTAGCCCAAAATGGAGGTTTAGCCCAACCCGGGTTTAACTTGCCAACGTTGTTCACTATCCAGTTATCAATAGACATCAGTGGCAGAAGCAAATCTAATACACAAGCTTACAGCTGCCCATTGCAGTATGGAAATACTAGGAAAATTTAGCATTTTGGGCAGCCCTAAACAGCCCCCCAAAACTAATTATAGTTATTGTTAAGATGTTTAACCTAGTTCTATTATCTGGCATTGTGTCAACAGATTGGTGTATTGGGATCATTAAGCCTATATACAAAAAGAAGGGGTCAATAGATGACCCAGACAACTATCGTGGCATTACACTATACTGACCACATACCTAAAGCGAAGCGAATTTAATAGGTGAAGAACAGGCAGGGTTCAGATAGGGGTATTCCACTCTTGATCATATATTTGTTTTGCATTCGTTGGTTGAATTGTATTTGTCTCGACGCAAAAGGCTTTATTGTGCCTTCATCGATTATATGAAACTATTTGATTTAGTAGACCAGTCCTCACTGTGGTCTAAGATAATTTCATACGGTATTAATGGTAATGTGTTGAAAGGCGTATACAACATGTACAAAAATGCTAAATCATGTATAAAACAGGGCCAGGCTGTGTCAGCCTTCTTCTCATGTGATGTAGTGGTACGGCAAGGAGAAAACTTGTCTCCTTTGTTATTTGCTATTTAACTGAATAATTTTGAACACTGTTAGTCATAATTATAAGGGACTTGACATGGCAGCTGGTGACATTTACAACAACCTTAGTGATGATGACATTTTCTTGAAAATGTATGTTCTGCTATATGCTGATGACACTAGAATGATTCAATCAAATACAGATTTCTTGTGTATAGCAGAACTGTGTCAACTCTTCTAATGATTGTTTCAGGTGTCAACTATATTGTGAATCTGTAACTATTAGTCTATATTGATACAATTAATTTACATAGTACTATGCATGGCAAGTGTAAACAGAACAGTAGAATGCATTTGATATCAATAAAGTGTAGGATATTTCACTCTATAGTTGTCCAGAATATTAATTTTCTATGTTTGTCACCTACAGGTGACAATACATTTTTAACCAATAGACACCACAGTCACACCATTTTATAATAATTAAATGAACATCAAAATAAACACAACTTACAATTATAGAAAATAAATGGTTTTGAAGATACAGTTTAAAAGCTGCAGGCAACTGTACAGTTTAACAGGGATCAAATGGGTCTGCTCTGTGGAGTGAGGCTGGGCACAGTTTCTGGCACAATACACATCTACTATTGGGGGTGGTCTCAAGGGCCCTTCTCAAAACCACATCACTAGATAAAACTTTTGCATTTTGGGGGCCCCTTAGGTGCCCTTAGAATGATTAAATCAAATACAGATTTCTTGTGTATAGTGGCAGCACCCTAAGATACATCTATGCAAAATTAGAGAAAAAGTTACTGAATAGTTTTTGAAAAAATAGGCAAAATGTGACAAATTACCAGTTTTTTTAGCCCTTGGGGACCCTTAGAATGATTCAATCAAATACAGATTTCTCGTGCATAGTGCAGTACCCAAA
Source organism: Paraescarpia echinospica (assembly GCA_020002185.1). Taxonomy (NCBI): domain Eukaryota; kingdom Metazoa; phylum Annelida; class Polychaeta; order Sabellida; family Siboglinidae; genus Paraescarpia; species Paraescarpia echinospica. Next base: position 32,659,473 of record CM034532.1, read on the forward strand.
GATATGTCTATGCAAAATTAGAAGAAAAAAAACTGAACGGTTTCCGAGATACGGCAGCTAACAGCGGACGCAGAGTGATGGCAATAGTTCCTTTGGACCTTCAGTCCAAAGGACTAAAAATTACGAAGCTAATGCAGAGTTAAGAGAATTGGCTAGTGGGTATAAATGCTTTATAAAACAAATATCAAAATGCTACCATAAACAGTTACATGAAAACTTGCGCAATCTAAAACATAGCAACCCTGCAGAATACTGGGATATACTAAATAAAGCAAGTAACAGCAGTGAAAAATGTGGAAATATTTCACTGGATAAGTTTATGAACCACTTTGAAAAACTCGGTGAAAAACCTGAAAGTGAAACTTCAGCTAGTGAGATACCTTTTGATCCAAGAAAGATTTCCTAGTCAAACGAACACATAAACAGACCATTCACGCAAAATGAGGTTCTAATGCAAATCAAACCAGACGTCTTATGCAGTTCAATTACACAATATTACACAGCCTAATTAGCTGACATTCAATTACAATAAATTAGTTTTCTGACACCACACGCTTTATCTAAAAAAAATTATTAAGAAACAGCTGTCTCACAGATTGTTTTCAATCTACAAAATAATAAACCAAACAAAAGACCCAATGCCTGAGTTGTGATCCAAATGTGTCATTCACCTCATAGTGCTAATTAATGAAGAAACCATGCAGCTGGCAGTGTCCAAGACTACTGTTTGGTCAGAGGGTGGATTAGCACCTGTTCTGTCCAAGGGTCAGTATCCCCCCTGTTCTTTAGCTAGGTTGAAAGGTGTTACTGCAAGCTGGCTAAACTGGTTTAGCAGCTGTTGGCACAAGCCTCTCTTCCTGGACAGTGAGGTGGGATGGGTCACTTGGCACTCTGCCAACCTACACAGACTGCATGTGACAGATGTTGGTAGGAAAAGGGATTAGTTGAGAAAGGACTGTAAGCCAGATATAGCTGATAATGCAGTAAACAATTTAGTTAGCAAATTTAGCATTTATGGGGACCTTTGGTGCCCTTAGAATGATTCAGTCAAATACAAATTTCTTGTGTATAGTGGCACTACCACATGAAATGTCTATACAAAATTAGAGAAAAAGTCACTGAAGAGTTTTTGAAAAAATAGTCAAAATGTACAAATTTTACCAGTTTTGGAGCCCTTGGAGGCCCTAGGAAGCCCTTAGAAAGATTCAATCAAATACAGATTTCTCGTGCATAGTAGCAGTGCCCTAAGATACATCTATGCAAATTAGAGAAAAAGTTGCTGAACGGTTTCCGAGATATGGCAGCTAACGGCAGACGCAGAGTGATGGCAATAGTCCGTTGGACCTTCAGCCCAAAGGAATAAAAACTATGTATTTTATTTATATGTACCAACTGTATGTTTTTTTTTGCCTGAAATAAATGCATTAATATTTTCCTTATATCAAATATATGTTTATCAATCTGTTGACTGGGCATATTAAGTTTATTATTAGTGATACGCAGTTAATGTAATTTCATGATATGCATTTAAATTGCATTGCAGGTTTGACTTACTGTTATGTATTAAACTTCAAAATGTTGCATGCCGTAGAGCAAAAGCATGCAGTTTCCTATACAACTGTGTGTGGTGTGTGTGCACATGAGTCATTCTATAGTAGCTTGTATTTTTTAGCATCAAAACTTGAGAAAACCAGTTGTTTAATGAGGCACAAACATTGCTGTTATGGTGAACCAGGGTTTGAACCTATAAAATGATTATCAATAGTCAGCAGTGATCATTATTAACAAAGTTGCAGTACGTTTTAAAACACCTACCTACATGTCTGAACCATAACAAGACTGAGTATGTTAGTAATTTATGACATTGGCAAACTAACACCACTTTTAGATTAGTACTGGATTGCCTGAAATAATAATATATTAACTTGGCAGTATAAGGATATATACCGGTAATCATTTGTGATTTACTGTTATTGCAGTGGTGGCCATATGGTGAGGGTATGTATAATAAAGGTGTAAATGTTGTCATGCATACATTCCTAGAAATAGAACGCAGGGGACAAGAAAATAGAAGTGACTGTATAACCGTGACGGTAGAATGGCTCATATAATTAATTGATACTACGTTGTCGTATTTTCAGATGGCCGTTCCAAGCAACGGATAGCACTTGCACAGACATTACCTATCATCAAGCCATCAAATCGACATCCTGTTATTTGCCTGAGGAAATCCAAACACAAGTTTGATGTACAGCAGAGACAATCTCCTTGTAGTTCATTGTCCGGTGAACCAATTAGTGCAGGTGATGTGCACAGGAAGCTACATGAACTATCTAAGGATGACATGGCACTGATGGCCAGTTACATGGTTTAGTGAAACATGGTTTTTAGTCCTTTGGCCGAAGGTCCAAAGGACTATTGCCATCACTCTGCGTCTGCCGTTAGCTGCTGTATCTCAGAAACTGTTCAGCAACTTTTTCTCTAATTTTGCATAGACATATCTTAGGGCACTGCCACTATGCACGAGAAATCTGTATTTGAATCATTCTAAGGGCTCCCTATGGCCTACAAGGACCCCAAAACTGGCAAAAATGTTACCTTTTGCCTATTTTTAGTCCTTTGGCCGAAGGTCCAAGGGACTATTGCCATCACTCTGCGTCCACCGTCTGCCGTCCTCCGTCCGCCGTTAGCTGCCGTATCTCAGAAACCGTTCAGCAACTTTTTCTCTAATTTTGCATAGACATATCTTGGGGCACTGCCACTATGCACGAGAAATCTGTATTTGATTGAATCATTTTAAGGGCTCCCTAGGGCCTCCAAGGACCCCAAAACTTGTAAAAATGTAACATTTGGCCTATTTTTTCAAAAACTGTTCAACTTTTTTTCTAATTTTGCATAGATGTATCTTAGGGTGCTGCCACTATATACAAGAAATCTGTATTTTATTGAATCATTCTAAGGGCACCTAAGGAGCCCCCAAAGTGCAAAAGGTTTACATTATCTACTGATGTGGTTTTGAGAAGGGCCCTTGAGACCACCCCCAACATTATATGTTGTGTATTGTTCCACAAAATCAACAGCTGTGACTAATCTCTACAGCCCAGTCCATTGAGACCTTGACTAATCTTTAATTGGTCACAGCACCCCAAAGTGCAAAAGGTTTACATTATCTAGTGATGTGGTTTTGAGAAGGGCCCTTGAGATCACCCCCAACAGTAGATGTGTAATGTGCCAGAAAGTCAAAAGCTGTGACTAATTTCTACAGCCTAGGCCATTGAGACCTTGACTAATCTTTAATTGGTCACAGCACCCAGGCAGAGTAGGCACACTTGACCCCTGTTAGACTGAACAGTTGCCTAACACTTTTAAACTGTATCTTCAAAACTATTGATTTTCTATAATTGCAAGTTGTGTTTATTTTGATGTTCATTTAATTATTATAAAATGGTGTGACTGTGGTGTCTATTGGTTAAAGATGTATTGTCTGTAGAAACCTGTAGGTGACAAACATAGAAAATTAATATTCTGGACAACTATAGAGTGAAATATCCTACACTTTATTTATATCAAATGCATTCTACTGTTCTGTTTATGCTTGCCATGCCTTGTGTAGACATGGTACTGTGTAAATCAGTTGTATCAATATAGACTAATAATTACCGATTCACAATATAGTTGACACCTGAAACAACCAAATGTCAACCATTAGAAGAGTTGACATAGTTAAGGCACAATAAAGCCTTTTGTGTCAAGACAAATACATTTCAACCAATACCCCTATCTGAACACTGCCTGTTCTTCACCTATTACATTCGCTTTGTTTAGGTATGTGGTTCTTTTTATAGAAAATTTTAGTTTATTTCTGTACTTGTCTACGTATGATAACCATTTGTCCGCCCTGCTCACAATAAACATCATATGAATGATAAAAGGAAGATCACTACCACTTAATTTGTGGATTATTATTATTATAAAACTGCTCTGCTACTGCTTGGTGGACAGTTAATTAGTGGATCAAGTTCAAATACATTCAGCACGTTTTTCACACCTGCATGGTAGTTTAAGCTCAGTAGTGTGCTGGCAGCTACTAAACCTATAGGCTTGTGTGAAAAGGATAGTTGGCAGAAGAACTAACTTCAAAGCACCATTGCATCCATTTAGCCAGGCAGCAGTCACACTGTCCCAGTGTCTGCTGCTATGTTTACATAATAATTATATAGGCTTAATGATCCCAATACACCAATCTGTTGGCACAATGTCAGATAATGGAACTAGGTTAAACATCTTAACAATAACTATAATTAGTTCTGTGGAGCTGTTTTTTTAAGTGAACAGTAAACATGTAAACATTTTACTTCCATCATAACCCTTAATGATCTGTAACTATGATTCACCAAAAAACATTTGATTAATAATTACCCCAGTTTCTGCTGGGCAGAAACTGTTTCTGCCCGGCATGATAACCATTTGTCCCCCCTGCTCACAATAAACATCACATGAATGATAAAAGGAAGATCACTGCCACTTAACTTGTGGATTATCATAAAACTGCTCTGCTACTGCTTGGACAGTAAGCTGCAACTGTCTTTGAGTTTGTTTACATTTTGACAAACTACTATTATATAGCACTAATTTTTGAATTAATCACATTTTGAGAATGCATGTCATTGTTTGCGGTGTAACTTTTGTATGCTTCATTTTTTGCTGCTACAAGTTGCATTCATCTGAAAGATTATTCAATTACCTATCCAATGATAATACATATGTTGTGGTGTTGGATATATAGCTTTGGTATATTGTACACGAGGGTTGTGATAGGAAACTATTGGACATTGCGACAGTGCAGAGACAGTATGAGATGTGTCACTCAGTATATGAAGTGTGACTTTCAGATACTTCATTTTGTAGTGCTATGGATTATGATGGGCCTCTCCATTAGCTCCCTATATATTTGTAAGTTAGGTGAGTAACACCTTCGAAGTTCTGACAGCAGGACACCGCCTTCGGTGAAGTCGGGACAAAAGTTTTACAAAGGCTTCAATTTCAAACGGTCTATCACCGTCCAGCTGACCCATTGTTATATTTTTTCAAAAACTTTTCAGTAACTTTTTCTTTAATTTTTCATAGACATTTCATGTGGTAGTGCCACTATACACAATAAATCTGTATTTGATTGATTCATTCTAAGGGCACCAAAGGTCCCCTAAAATGCTAAATTTGCTAACTAAAATTAATTGTCTACCTCAGAGTAGTATATTTATAACTTGTTGTGTATTACACCCAGCTGTGGAGCTAAGATTCTCTGCCTGCTATTGTTTGATGGAAACTGTGACTAATCTGTAATTGGTCACTGGCAGAAGCTTGTGTCAACAGACAGCATTAAGCCACTAGACCCCTGCTAAACTGGACAGTTGCCTGTAGGTTTTAAACTGTGTCAAACAGTGAGCAGGGGTAGAACTTCAGCATTTATTTTACTGGACAGCAGGACTAGTAAAGACAAAAGTTTATTAGTCCGCCAAAAGGTTTACTAGTCCTGAAAATATCAAAACAACACAAATTTAAATTGCAACAAATGCGTCAGACGGTCCATGGTGGCCGTTTTCAGCACTTGAATGGCTCGGTGGGCAGTTGCAGTGTTTTTCCAGCTTGCGTTTTTCTGCTGGTTTTGCAACCCCAGTCAAGTAATGATACATCGTGCATAAACGTAGACTAATAAAGCAATGTAGATGTAAACCGTATTTGAAAACCGTGCATTTGAAAATGACCACCAATTGCACTCATTAGCCCTACCCCTCTACCAGATATGCTAAACCAAACAAAACTGTCATTTCAGAATTCGATGTCACACAACAGCCAATCAAAAGCACTGTTTCACTGTCGCCTCATTACGTAAAGAATTAGTTTGTCAATGGTACGGATGGTGGCATCATGCAACATGCTGATTTTTACTAGACAGCCGGACTAGTTGGTAGGCGGATTTACTAGTCCGCCGTAATCTTTACTAGTGTACGGACTAGCGGACTAGTGGGTAGTTCTACCCCTGGTGAGTACCTTTTGCTCTCAAATAATCTGTCCTCTTAGTTTTACACATAAAGACATAATCTGGCATAACTTGATAAGTCTTTGTAGCAGCACATTTGTACTTCTAGTGTATCATTGCAACATAACATACATATTACATACTGTGTGCCACATTTGAATGTTGTGCATGTAATATTTCCATGCAATCCATTTGCATATATAATTTCAACAACCGTTTTCTTCATTTTCACTTTTTGACCCCTACCATGTTCAATGCTCCATAACTTCGCCAATTTTTGTAGCAGTCATATAATTTTTGAAACCGTGTAAAGCACCCAATCAAACCTTTACAAGGATGTAAGAAAACAATGTTACAATTTTTCCGACTTATCACTCATTTGGTCAGCCGGGGTCACATATAGATGTATTAGTCCAAAGGACTTCAGGGCCACTTGGTCCATTTTTTATTTTCTTTAGACTACCTTTTGCTCTCAAATAATCTGTCCTCTTAATTTTATACATAAAGACATAATCTGGCATAACTTTATACATTTTTGTAGCAGCACATTTGTACTTCCAGTGTATCAAAAAACTGTTCAGTAACTTTTTCTCTAATTTTTCAGACATTTCGTGTGGTAGTGCCACTATACACAATATGTATTTGATTGAATCATTCTAAGGGCACCAAAGGTCCCCAAAAATGCTAAATTTGCAAAGGGCACCTCAGGGCCCCCCAAAATGCAAAATTGTCCTGTTTCTCTGCTGCTCCCTCCTGCAATCCCACTGATCTCTATTTATAACAGACAGTATTTTTTTACTATCGTAAGCACATAAACTACAATATAATATTCATTGTAAGGTCAGGGAGGCTCCCATTAAGACAATTATATGCAGCTATCATGGGAGCCACTGTACTGGTGTAACTGGATAGTGGACTTTGCCCTGATGACTTACTAGGCTGTGAGTGGAGTGGTCAGCTGTAAATCTGTGTATTGATCTAGCCTAGTTAATTTTCTTTAGTGTACCTTTTGTTCTCAAATAATCTGTCCTCTTAGTTTTACACATGAAGACATAATCTGGCATAACTTGATACGTTTGTGTAGCAGCACACTTGTACTTCCAATGTATCATTGCAACATAACATACACACTGTATGTAATATTTCCATGCAATTCGTTTGCATATATAATGTAAAACTTCAACAGCAGTTTTCTTCATTTTCACTTTTTGACCCCTACCATGTTCAATGTGCCATAACTTCGCCAATTCTTGTAGCAGTCATAATTTTTGAAACTGTAAAAGCACCCTACCCAACCTTTACAAGGATGAAAGAAAACAATGTTACAATTTTTCTGACTTATCACTCATTTGGTCAGCCTGGGTCACATATAGACGTATTAGTCCAAAGGACTTCAGGGCCACTTGGCCCATGTTTTAACATGATATCAATGTGTATCATGTGAAGAAGTTGAAATCGTTATTCTTTTTAAGTATATCACAGTCTATTTACGTTTTTTCTCATAACATTCTTTCAGTGAAGTTCTTTAGATAACTACCACAAGATGGCATGTTGTAGTCTTTGGAAGAAGCTCGCTGAAAGCGAATGAATTGTAATTATAAAACTCAATTGACTGCGAAATAGTTAAAAAGAACAAAGCTAGGATTCAGATAGGAAATTACCAGAAGTGACATCACTACAGAGGTATTCCCCAAGCCGATTCTGTATAATCCTGTGATGCGTACCAAGTTGTTTAATTAACAACACATGGTCCCCCAGAATCAACGCACCAGTGATAGTACTTTTTAAAATGAACTGCTGTACACTCTTGTTATGTGGACGTTTCACCTGCATCATTGGTCAGCATCTCCCATGCCATGGCTGTGATGATATACCATTTAAACCAAAATAAATTACAAATGTTCCTTCCTTTTGGTAGTAATTTATACACTGTTCAAAGTTTAGACACAAAGTCATTACCAAGGAGATATTATTACTGTACAGGGGAGACACCACATTTGACGTGTTTATTGCTTGTACTCGAAATGTGTTTTACCTTATTCTGATAGCTATTTATGTTTACAATAAAAAAACATTCATGTTTAGAATAATTAGAAACATTAAAATAACTTTTTCTTGGATAATGCTTGGCAGGTCAATCTCGTTGTTCAGTGTTTTATGGTCATTTACAGGATAATATATTGTTTCCAAGACACTTCCAAAAAAACAATGTAACGTTTAATATTCAGTGAAGCCATGGTTTTAATTTAAAATACCAAGTCACACTTGCAACTAGGTCACTGCAACAAAAAATAAAGTATTTTATATGTATAGTTAATTTTTTTTTTTTATGTTTACATGAACCTATGTAATCGTGACCCAGAAATATTATGTTCTTGTTGATGTTTTTTTTTTTTTTCAAGAAATATATTATTTTACCACAAATTTTACATAATTGCAAGTGTGACCCTTGGTACTGTACTATAGAGAAAATGGGCCAAGTGGCCCTGAAGTCCTTTGTAGTAATACGTCTATATGTGACCCAGGCTGACCAAATAAGTCGGAAAAATTGTAACATTGTTTTCTTACATCCTTGTAAAGGTTTGGTAGGGTGCTTTACAAGGTTTCAAAAATTATGACTGCTACAAAAATTGGCAAAGTTATGGAGCATTGAACATGGTAGGGATCAAAAAGTGAAAATGAAGAAAACGGCTGTTGAAGTTTTACATTATATATGCAAATGGATTGCATGGAAATATTACATGCACAACATTCAAATGTGGCACACAGTATGTAATATGTATGTTATGTTGCAATGATACACTGGAAGTACAAATGTGCTGCTACAAAGACTTATCAAGTTATGCCAGATTATGTCTTCATGTGTAAAACTAAGGACAGATTATTTGAGAGCAAAAGGTAGACTCACACTGTTTGACACAGTTTAAAACCTACAGGCAACTGTCCAGTTTAACAGGGGTCTTGTGGCTTAATGCTGTCTGTTGACACAAGCTACTGCCAGTGACCAATTACAGATTAGTCACAGTTTCCATCAAACAACAGCAGGCTGAGAATCTTAGCTCCACAGCTGGGTGTAATACACAACCAGAGCCACCACTGATTCATGGTCAAGTAGATTAGCTCAATGCACCAACTAAAACAATACACAACACTGTGAGTGACAGTGTCCAGAGTGAGGCCTAAGCAGTGTCCTCATTGCTGAATAGATTGATTAAACCTGCCAAGTGGGTGACATTCTGCACAAGTGTTCATTAATCCTTAGTGATTGTTCAGAACACCAGACTGACCTCATATCTAAACAAAGCGAATGTAATAGGTGAAGAACAGGCAGTGTTCAAATAAACATAGCAGCAGACACTGGGACTGCTGCCTGGCTAAATGGATGCAATGGTGCTTTGAAGTTAGTTCTTCTGCCAACTATCCTTTTCACACAAGCCTATAGGTTTAATAGCTGCCAGCACACTACTGAGCCTAAACTACCATGCAGGTGTGAAAAACGTGCTGATGTATTTGAATGTGATCCACTAATTAACTGTCCACCAAGCAGTAGCAGAGCAGTTTTATAATAATAATAATCCACAAGTTAAGTGGTAGTGATCTTCCTTTTATCATTCATGTGATGTTTATTGTGAGCAGGACGGACAAATGGTTATCATTCGTAGACAGGTACAGAAACTAAAATGTTCTTGAAAAAAAGAACCACATACCTAAACAAAGCAAATGTAATAGGTGAAGAACAGGCAGTGTTCAGATAGGGGTATTGGTTGAATTGTATTTGTCTTGACACGAAAGGTTTTATTGTGCCTTAACTATGTCAACTCTTCTAATGGTTGACATTTGGTTGTTTCAGGTGTCAACTATATTGTGAATCTGTAATTATTAGTCTATATTGATACAATTGATTTACACAGTACCATGTCTACACAAGGCATGGCAAGCATAAACAAAGTAGAATGCATTTGATATAAATAAAGTGTAGGATATTTCACTCTATAGTTGTCCAGAATATTAATTTTCTATGTTTGTCACCTACAGATGACAGAATATTAATTTTCTATGTTTGTCACCTACAGGTTTCTACAGACAATACATATCTAACCAATAGACACCACAGTCACACCATTTTATAATAATTAAATGAACATCAAAATAAACACAACTTGCAATTATAGAAAATCAATAGTTTTGAAGACACAGTTTAAAAGTGTTAGGCAACTGTTCAGTCTAACAGGGGTCAAGTGTGTCTACTCTGCCTGGGTGCTGTGACCAATTAAAGATTAGTCAAGGTCTCAATGGCCTAGGCTGTAGAAATTAGTCACAGCTTTTGACTTTCTGGCACATTACACATCTACTGTTGGGGGTGATCTCAAGGGCCCTTCTCAAAACCACATCACTAGATAATGTAAACCTTTTGCACTTTGGGGGCCCCTTAGGTGCCCTTAGAATGATTAAATCAAATACAGATTTCTTGTACATAGTGGCAGCACCCTAAGATACATCTATGCAAAATTAGAAAAAAAGTTGAACAGTTTTTGAAAAAATAGGCCAAATGTTACATTTTTACCAGTTTTGGGGTCCTTGGAGGCCCTAGGGAGCCCTTAAAATGTTGCTGAACGGTTTCCGAGATACGGCAAGCTAACGGCGGATGGCCGACACAGAATGATGGCAATAGTCCCTTGGACCTTCTGCCAAAGGACTAATAAAAACCATGGCTGCATTGAAGATGAAACTTGTTACATACATGTGGCTGCTATGTTTTCAGCTGTCTGTACAGTTTAAATTGTTTCTAAAACGTTGATTTCAAATTGATTTGCCAGGTATCTTCACAAATATACAGGCTATAATGGCTCATTGGAAAAGTCTGTGTATCAGCTTTCAAACCATAAGCAATGAAAACATTCAACTTGCATGTTAAATAACAATTTTTTAAAGGGTTCATTAAATTTAAGAGTTGGGCGGTCGAGATGTTTGAAGAGATGTGGCTCATATGTAGTTGTTTTGATGTTAAAATAGAAAATGATCAAACTTTGTACAGCTGTCTATCATTTGAACAAACACCACACACTGTATTTGTGAAGCATATTTTATTGGCACCCAAAATATTTTGGCCACATAAAACAAGTTACTGCAGTAAACTTATCCTCACACTCAACAAGTGTTAATGACTGCCTAAAGTATTAGTGATAAATGTTACATCACTAGGTGGGTATTTATACCCTACAATTGCAATACCTTGAAAAATAACCAGTGGTCCAAATCTGTAACAAGAACAGTTATCTGCATTGAACACGTTTTACATAAAGTTGTACTTACTTTATGATGGAAGCTATGAATTGAAGATTCACACAAAACAAATGGTTTAATCATTATAAAAAGATTTTAACAGGTTTACCATATAATTACTTATGTTTCTAAAATGTATTAACATGTAATCAATATCATACTACCTGGTAGTTCATTTCTTTATTTCATTTATCAATTTATAACTAACAGAATGCAGTCTTAATCTACACAGATTTCACAGAAACAACAAAAACCTACCTGAAGACAAACACATTTGCTACACATATACCAGGGCAAACATTCAACAGGGGGCATATAGCTAGCATTCTTCACAGAATGGCGGGTACCAAGTATCCATAGTCATTGTGATCCAGGGGACTTCGATCACAAATGCCAGATGTCGCAGGTTAGATACAATATAAGGTTCATCAAAAACGATCACATTTTTAACATTAAATAATTCACATACCAACATTGACCGATATATTTCCAGCCAAGATCACACAGTGAAAAAATTGCCTACAATATTATTGTCACAAAATGTTTTTGAATGTGTAAATTCCTTCAGCCAAGAATATTCTCATTTTGAACAATTTCATACATCTGAATTATAAATTTATAACATCTACAAATTGATGAAGGAGTTTTGTTGTACTGAAAACAAGGTCATAAGAATACTTAAACGGGCCCTGTTTAGATTGCGCTATTATCACAGCAGAAGTATTTTGTTGGCCGACATTTGATGTCTACGCCTATTTATAGAACAATCTCGTGCAGACGATATGTTTGCCGTCACATGCGCTGAATCTAGTGATTGCGTTGTTGATAAGAATTTGTTTATGACATATAGTGTTGCAAACTAGTAACACTAAATAAATAAATCTTTATTAACAATCACTTGATGCAGCGCACGCTTTTCTTGTGTTCCCGAGAACTAACGACGGCAAACATATTGCCTACACCGGACTGTTCTATAAATAGATGCCAAGCATCGGCGGACAAAATACTTCTGCCTAGGAATAATGCAATCTATACAGTGCCCCTTTAATTAACAGCACAATAATGTTAGCAATGAGCATTCTTAATTCTTCTTCTGGATAATGTGGTAGCCCCGACTTTTGGGTAATGTCCCACAGGTTTGTTATTTTTGGTGCGCATGCATGAATTCGTGCTCCAATTTAATGTTGCCATTTAACAACACAAATCATCATTAAACTTGGGGAAAAACTGCAAGAAAAGGCTTCGCAGTGTTGTTAGCTGTGTCTTCATGACCTTGACCGTGACCTACAAAGATAAAATGAAGACGTTAGTGTTGTCTGAAGGAACAGAACAAATGAGAACAGGCACACAACTGTACTAAAGATATGATGTTAATTCTCGTTATATATATTCTGCAGCTATAAGACACATGCCCTACTAATTTATAATTATTGTTACCACAAGTCTTAAGTTTCAAACCGTCTTAACTTTATGGCAAAACAAATAAATCTTCAGACTTGTAAATGTTTTTACAAAATTTTTGCCTACAACACCTGACATAAGTGTTAATGGACATACATAGCAATAATGTATTTTTTTCTCAAAACTATGTGCTCATTCTTGGCAGGAACATTTGCTAGGATGAACTGATGAGACATCAGAATGACCCTGTGCACCAACCAAGGTACAAAGTGAATAATAAGAGTAACTAATGAAATACTAAGACATTTTGAATATTTCTTTAAAAACGGTTGTAATAGAAATCACATAAAGAAATGTAAAGAAACAAGATTACAAGTGATAATTACATGGAACAAAACAAAAAGCAACATTATGTATCAAGAGCTTTCTCTGAATTTTGCAATAATGTCAAAATAGACAGCAACTGCAAGTTGTAAACTACTTACATACAGTATAATTTATGCAGAATTACACAGTTCAGTTGGCAGTGTATAAAATTTACTGCGCTACGGGAGGCTCCTAATCGTTATCATACAAGCGACTGTGGTGGAGATGTGGATACCGTTTGCTGACTATTTCAAACCTTAACCTTCTATAACGATGACAGCCACTCAGAGAGCTTGATTCTGATTCAGAACTTGATCGAGAACGTGACCTTCTGTCTCTCTTAGACCTTGAGCCGGATCTGCCATACAAAAGTGCAAGCATGAATGAATCACCTTATCATATCAGCAAAAATGGTTAAAAAGTTCCCTGTTAAGTAGTATGCATTACTTTACAAAATGTTCTAGAATTCCCACTGAAACTGTCCCAGAATAATAGCATAATGTAGAATCTACCAGGGTATGTATACTCAATTTAAAGGTCAGTGGAACCGTTATTGTTAATGAATCATACTTAAATGATGGTGAAACTTTCTTAGATAATTATTTCATTTAAATGTCTAAAATGACTTAGAAGTGTATATGTGGATTTCTCGATTTTGTTGTACTTTAGGCCCAAATCCAGCCATAAGAACCTTTGTATATTGGAACTGAATACATTCTACAACAAGCATCCCTTGAGCACAATGACAACAGCACTGTTTTTCACGCATGCCTTGCAGTAAACAATGTCACTACGTTAATGTCAAGCACCTATCAAAATGCGTTTTACACACAAAAATATAAACTACTCATCATAAAAAATTAAGTTTATTAGTGTATTTTTGGTCAAACAGTGAGGCATTTACTTAGAAGTTTTGAAGAACGGTTACAATGACCTTTAAGGAAGACTGCCCGCAAAAATGTTATGTAATGTTAAATATTCCTAGACAAAGATGAGTTACATCGAGGCATGCAGTATTGCATATTATAGTCTTACTGCAAGATACATTGACAAGTTTTAAGAAATAGAGACCGATGTCCAAGAATCGATATTGACCTTTTGACCTTCACCCTTTACCATGTTACCTGGACCTAGACTGGGTGTGAGGTCGCTTTCTTAAGCCTCTGTACTTGTCAGATGCTGTGGATGAACGAGAACTTGAACTAGATGATCTTGATGTGATCTTGTTATTTTTGGTGTTGCTGTCACTGTTATCACTGAAGTCATACTTGGATAAATCTACATCGTCATCATCATCATCCTAGAAAATACGAAACAAGCTTCAATCAAATAATGCTCAATTTGATAGGAAGACTGTTTTCAACATAGACATAACCTGAACAGATTTGTGCAGCAGTTAAAATGCACAATTTGTTTTTGTGCTGTTACAATGCATATATGTTTAAAAATAAAATCGACACATACCTCAGAAGGGCTGGATATATGTAGATAAAAGGGTTGGACTCTCGATAAGCCAAAGGGCTTCCTTGTCCACCTGCCATCTAGAGTTAATTCTCTGGATGGCAATCTTGTTAAATCTTGTTAAATATTACTAAAATTGGATTGTTTCTCACGTTAAGTATACAGCAGAAATATGTTAACTCAGTTTGGAGGGGTGGGGTAAACTTAATAGGTATACTGGGTATATTGTGGATTAAAAAATAATGGATATTTCTGACATTCTAATGTATGTACCAAAATGTCTACACGATACACCCTGTTAATACATGCAAGTCGAATAATTAGAAGTAGTTCAATTTTCTTATTACAGTAACAGCTACCTCTTCAGAGTCCAGCTTATATTTTGAGACATCCACATCATCATCTTCTTCATCATTATTGTCATCTTCAACATCACTCGGTGGTTTGGGAGGAGCAACAACTTTCTTCTCATCATCAGGTTTCCTGTAACGTTTTTTCTTCCGTCCAAACTGTAACAAAACACACGCTTGTGATGTATTTCATTTACCAATTCCCAGGTGTGGACTTTGACACTACTTCCTTTATCGTACCAGTATTTAGTAGCTGCACTTATGAGCAACAATAACAAATCGATGCACAATTACCAATTCCGCTCTCAAATTTAAGTAATCTATTTGTTCTATTAAACATAGAGTATGCTTAAACCAAATATTTGTTATGCAAAATAGGCAAATTTTTTATCTCAATAAGCATACACCCATTTTCTGGGGTTCCTGGGTACAGCCCTCTCAGCAGACGTGACTGGCAAATGATATAGGCATCCACATTATGAGCAGCAGAATACAAGAACATTGTAGTCTAATAATTTAGGTAGACCCCTTCATATTTTGTTATCATTGATCTTTGAATCTAGTATGACTTAAAGGGATTCTTTGTAAGCTAACATACATTCGAGGTGTACCGTATCAAAACGTATTCATTTCCCATAAGTACTTTCTCTGCTACTTATTTCTTACTTGTTTATGCATACTTTGGGTGTTAGCTGCACAAAAAGCAGATAAACAAATGTGTTTATGCGAATCATTTTGAGCTTGTTGCCACGTGGATGATTAATTCTGCAGCCCGAGAATAATGAATATTCATGTCCGTGCAGTGAACAAGGCATATAGACCATTGACGTCACACACACAGCCAACATGTCAGATTCCGAGGTAAGTTGTTTCAAGCAATGGCACTATAAATAAGCAATTTGTAGACATGTATACTAACAGCTATTTTTTGTAAGTGTAGGAAGCGTATGCATTGTTTATTTATCCTGCTTCCCAATGCCGTCAGCCGAGTAACGCTTCGATTAAACAGAATTATAACGTCTGTCGTGCCTCTACTACAGTAAATAACAGCCTTAAGCAAGGGTCTCGCCTTTCTAGTTAGTAAAACTGCATTGTCTGGTATTTGACATGCAGTGAACGAAAATGCACACTAAAATATCAGTATATGCAACCATAGGCATAGCAAGAGGATTAACCTGGTCGTGGATGTAATTTTTTGCCTAAATCTGGGATTTGGGTGTTTTGCCTTTCCAAATTCCAATCAGCCGTTTTTGAAAAGTCCCCGTTTCCCCACTTATTTGAACCGAAACATAAAAATGTGAGATTCTTACATTCACATACTGTTTTTAATGATACAGCTACGATTGTTAGTTTTAGGTTTGTTAAAAAGTACACAATACCATGTTGCCACAGAATTTTGCGATGCATGAATTTTGGACACCAGCAGATCTGCACTCTAGTATACATAAGTTTTTATCCATGAATATATTTTAAAAATATAATAATAGATCAGATCAAATTGTGCTGCTTCATGTGAATAGCACATTCGATAATAGTACTCGCTAAAAACAAATTAAACATTTATTTTTGACAAGTTACTGTACACTTTTCACGAGAATGGCCCATATGTATAATTATATACAACATTAATTATTAGAGCAAGAATAAAAGAAAATATACAGTGCACTCTGGATAAGAGCGAACTTCCAGGGACCCATGAAAATACTAATAAGTGGAATTTCTGATAACTAGAAAGTTATCAGAAGGTCCCCTTATTTATTACCTTTGCTCTGGACCGAAGAAAAGATTGACTTAACTTAGCAAAAATTCATTTATGTGAGTTCGAGTTATCTGGAATGATCTGTAGATGACCAATGCATACAGGTAATTATTTAGAAGCAAATTAAAAGTTGGCCAAAGTAATGGATTGGGAATTTAGTCTGACTGAATCAACATAACAAGGTTCTCTTTATTTCTTTTCCATTTAGCCAGCTATACACTCGGTGATAAGTCCCATAATGCAATATCTAAACTGAATTAATCTGCACAGTGTTGAGTTAGTTAACTCATATTTTGGCTCAGTTTCCTAAATTCAACTTTGTTTATTTGCAGGAACATTGGAAATAGCTGAGCTGATGGAAAGAGGAAATTGAAGAGCTCTACTTAACAGTGCCATTAATTGGACAATGGGTCACCTGACATAAGATGATGTCTGACTTTGTTCTGCCCCATTCTGTTCTGTGCGACACCTACTGGCAAGTTGTACCTCACTTCGAGTTTCAAATGGATGTGTGCATCTGATAGCTTTGTGTATCAAAATGCATAGCAGTGCTATTAATAAGACAATATGTTAACTGACACAGTAGTGAAGAAGATGTCTGACTTTGTTCTGCTACATTAGTTCCGTGTGGCTTCTGCTGGGAATATGTACATCACTATGTTTCAAATTGATTTGTGCAATCGATTGATTTGTGCATCCAAATGCACATCGTCCTGTCATTATGTTGCAAAGTAGGAGTACATAATAAAATGTATGCTTTCTTATGCTCATCATGTTTGGATTGTGTTCTACAGCATATTCTTCAAAATTAGTTGAAACAAGTTTGTGATATGTGAACTATACTGGGAGTAGTGTGTAAAAAGGTGTTGACAAAGTTGCTTTTACAATAATTTTGAAAATTTATAAAATATAAATGTTCCACAACATTTAAAATGTTTTAAGGATCTTCTTGAGCTAAATACACCAATGATGACTGAAAACAGTGTTTTAAAATATGCATTACCTTTAAAGTTTTGTAATTTTATAACTTTATTTCCGTCATACAATGGTCATTTTATTTGTTATCGAAACAGGAGTTCGAGAGAAACAAATTCAATATCTTTTACTCTAAATGATGGGCAGAACAAATAATTATTTTTGCACTCCCAATACAAAATAAAACATGTTTTTACACTGATGCAATATATTTTAATATTTTGTCGACAATAATGTTATGTTCTTTATAGATCTACATTTTTCAAACTAAAATTAAACCTTGTGTAGATTTGGCAAAATCAAATTCTACCTCCTCGCAACCCCCAAAGAGCGTCAGAATAATAAGCAAGTCGATTGTGGCCACCAAAAAGATGATGATGATGACATAACCACCTATCGTACTTTAATACCGTAAATTCTTTAGTGATGTATAATGTATTTATATTGCTTACGGAAATAGCAGCTGGATTTATGGTGCAAATAAAATGGTATCATTATTGAATGTTTCTCGGCTTCAGTAAGTTTCTGTTATCTAAACGTTTCAGGAAAATTTCACTTTAAAATGTATAGCCAGATGTACCTAGTGAAAAAGGAACATGATGGTACCATAGTTTTTATATTCCAACAAAAACAATGCCAATCATTCAATATGACATCGGCATCGACGCCTTCGACTTTGTGCATGGAGAGGTGGTGTTGTTTCTTTTAAATCAATCCGTCTGACACGAACTGTCGCTATGTTCATTCTCCGTTTAGTCCATATATTTTCCTTCTTTTCATTGCTGAATCTGTGACATAAACAGCAGCTGGTCCACGTTTCATTTTGATAATTTTATCGGTCAGGACTCATTCGCATGGCGGTGGCTAACCATTGTACACCCATGTTGATGACGTATTTCTTGCATCTATTAACTCGGCGTAGCTAATCAAAGTCTTACAGACAGTCCCGAATATTCATGAGCATGCCTTATATGGATCGTGAAGGTGGGCCCAAAGCAGAAACTCTGCGTATGCAGAGTTATTTTTTCGATTTATTGTCAGGGTCA
This sequence comes from Paraescarpia echinospica, assembly GCA_020002185.1. Taxonomy (NCBI): domain Eukaryota; kingdom Metazoa; phylum Annelida; class Polychaeta; order Sabellida; family Siboglinidae; genus Paraescarpia; species Paraescarpia echinospica. The sequence continues at coordinate 32,678,154 of CM034532.1, forward strand.
TTAGTGATTAATAAAACATAATTCTAATGAAATAAAGGCATAGTATTACATGAAATAATTATATTAACAGGATTACCTAATAATTGCATGCATTACAGAGATTAAAATTCTCAAAGAATCCTTTTAATAGAAATTAAATTACAATGATGGATTCAACAGTCAAGGTTGGCCTTGGAGACCGCTGTCAAGGTTGGCCTTGGAGACCGCTGTCAAGGTTGGCCTTGGAGACCGCTGTCAAGGTTGGCCTTGGAGACCGCTGTCAAGGTTGGCCTTGGAGACCGCTGTCACGGTTGGCCTTGGAGACCGCTGTCACGGTTGGCCTTGGAGACCGCTGTCAAGGTTGGCCTTGGAGACCGCTGTCAAGGTTGGCCTTGGAGACCGCTGTCAAGGTTGGCCTTGGAGACCGCTGTCAAGGTTGGCCTTGGAGACCGCTGTCAAGGTTGGCCTTGGAGACCGTTGTCAAGGTTGGCCTTGGAGACCGCTGTCATGGTGTCAATGTCATACTAAAAGGGGTGTACGCTAATTAGGGCATGTACACTACAGAATTCACTGCAGTTTTCAAGATAAAAAAGCAACCATAACGTCATAAACATACATCATACATGACTGACACACTGATACCTACCTCATCATATTCATTGTCAGATCCTTCTCTTTCAACATATTCAACTTCTTCACGCTCCATGTAACCACCACCAAACCCTGCAGTATGAAGCAATGATCTTATCAAATTATCTTAGAAACTTGGACACAGTTCAATAACGAAATCTTGTTGACGCCATGGTAGGGTGCAGCAAAATATAGTTACCTGGATAAGGGTTTTATGGGTAAATCCAAACAAGAAACAATTATTGGTTTTGATAACCCAACCTACCCTGTATGAAACTGGCCTTACAAAACTTCTGGTCCGAAATGTTTTTCATTCTGACTGGTTTACTTCATTTGTGATAAATATGCAAAAAAAATAATGCCTTGGCAACATCGTACATAATAATTTATAATGGTTGATGTAGCAATAACAAAGGGAGTAACATTAATAATATTAACAGATTACATGTAGTAGACCACCAAATAATATCACTTTACATATATTTTACAATCTAGAAGATATCATATTGCAACAATATTAGTAATACTATTACAAATACATCGGTGTACACCAACGGAACACTAGCAGAAACATGTACCTGTTCGATGTTCAATCTTGCCACACTTTGGTGAATTACACATGTTGCAGGTGCTTCGACGTGCCCAGTTAACATTGCCACACCTACAACATATGTCACTGTTTTAGATGAGGCTTGGCAGGTTTTGGCGAATACGCTCAAACCAGTACTATGTATGCCACAGACAAATTTCACAACGCTTATTATCATACACTATAATGTGTGATTTGTCAATGTAAATCTTAATTTTCTGCAGCACGTGGCCAACAAAATACTAGTTCAAGGATACATAACCAATGATAAAAAACCTGCAGCTTTCTTGGTGTTTACTGAACAGTAACTAATATTCACATATTAGATGCCACATCACTTCTAACAGCACCAATGCCATTCTAATTGGGATAGCTCCTCATTATTGATGCAGGAATCTGAGAATTTTCTACCATCACTTGCTATGTACATAGTTCAGAGAATGCCCATGAAATACAGCGATCCAGTAAGTGCTTACAAATGTCATAATGCCTTAAAGTGTAAGTTACCTTACATGCATTGAGCTACCTCGTATTTTCAAAGGATTGACCAACATATCAAAACAGTAATGATCACATTATCAATAACATGGTATAACACATTTAACTATTATTTCATTGTGAACATGTTCAATGTAAACAAAAATTACTGTAAAATTATAGTACTTCTCCCAAGCTTCTAAACTAAACCTTGTTTGAAAACAGTTTATTTTAGCATTAACTTCAGCTCAAAATAATACTATTCAAACAATATTATTTTCAAAAACAAAGCAAAAATTTTTACATAGACAATTTCTACACGAAAGAAGAAAACAAATATAAATAGGTACGTTTTACACTGCCAGTCATCAGCACTGAAGAGACCTCTACTTTTCTCAGCCATTGACTCTCCAATCTCTTGTCCACCTTTTCGGAATTCTGTCCCACTGGACTTGTCTGCAAAGTTAACAGAAATTACAATCTTAATGTTTATAAACAACAACATTTTATAGTGATTTCATAGTGAATTAACAAAAATTAATAAAACTTATTTTGCATACACGTCTTAATTAAGTACCGTGGCGGGCTGAGTCCACAATATTTAGAGTTGGGGGTTAGCCCACAATATTTGTATAGGAGTTTTAGTGTGCATCATCCGAGTTGCAATCACTGAGCTGAAAATGCTTCATTCCATGGTTGATCCCAGAAAATCTTCAACAACACCACAATCTCCCAAATCTTGCGATGTTATGTATGACGGTAGCATGATGCAACACCTATAATTTTGAAAACAGCACCACGAAACATGTCCAACAGTACCCTCCCCATCTTCTAGTCATGTCTGACAGCATCGGAGTGCTGGGGCCGGTTTCAAGAAGCGTACTTAAAGTTACGCAATTACTTATCGTCACATGTTTGCGTAAACTCCTGTTCGTTTATATTTTTAAAATCATGTCATTTACTAAGACAATCATCTTAGTGTTAAGAACATTCTTAGCCGCTTCATGAAACCCGCCCCTACTGCTCAATATTCATCTCATTCCAATGTCTATGCTTTGAATGCAAAATAATCATGTTTACCTGTCAATGGGTGTTCCCAAACTTTGTGTGTGCAATGTATGCATTGTAAACTATGTATATTCTCCATTAGTGCTGATTTTTTTACAATAAAATATGGTTGGGTGTTTAGAGACATCCAAGCAGAAGTTTGGTGGAAAATGTGATTTCATAGTTTGAACTTAATCTTAGATTATGACGGTATCATTTGCTATGCGTTGAGTGCAGTCCGAACAATGCACAAAGATTTATACTGTTTTAGTAAACAGATAATGTGGAGACAATCTTACCTTTGCCACATTTGTTGCATTTGATTCTTCGTGAAAAGTTCACATTGCCACAACTGAAGAAGACAAATCTGGTTATTTACAAACAATTGCATGTTTAACTGTTTGTGCAGGCATTACTGTGTTATTGTACATAAATCATTTCAATGGTCTGTATTGGAACTATCATACTTTTGAGGCTCAACTAATGCAGCGTGCTTGAAATGAGTTATATAACAGCACATGTCGATGTAAACCTGTGTGCTATGCAGGCCTCAAAACTGCACTAAGACTAAGTCTATTAAGGGGTCAGCACACTGTTGAACTTCCTGCTTGATTACAGATGAAAAAAAGTGCATTATATTTTTGAGAAATGATTTTTTACAATGTTCACTTGCTCTGACATAAGTGCATTTGAGTAGTCAGATTTCTAGATGTGATTGTAGCAGCTGTTGACAGTAAAATGGTGTCTTTTTAGCTGATTTTACTAAGCGGAAGGATATCTGGCAGCAATTTGGCTAATTGACACTTTAGCCGGATTACTGCCTGCATGCATTTGTAAATATTGACGGGTGTCATACATACAGGCATTTTGCAAGAGCTAGAGATATTAGATTTTGACTAAAATCGACCAGCATGTCAATGAGATGATAATAACAGCAGGTGGGAAGTTTAAGAAACTTTATAGGTCACGTTTTCTTATAATCACACAAAACATTAACATGGTCGCCAATGGGAAAACTGACAATGTGCTGAGCCCAAGTAGAGAGCCTGGCAACGAAAGCACGCTATAGTCATTGCACAATGTCGGAGGATGCGTTTTACTTCAAATATCTTGAAACAATTACTGAAAATACGTGTATGGCAAAACTACAGTTGAATGGGACAAACCGTTTTTGGATATTACAGACTTCTCATCAGTCTGCAAGTCAAAATCACAGTGACGGAACACATGTCTTATAAGGGGGGTGGGGTGCGTATGCCTGTAGTTAAGCCTCAATTTTAAAATCTGAATGAAAATGAACCAATAACATTGCAGCAGGGTGATTCATCAATCGTTTTTTGTTTACTTCAGCTAATTAAACACAAGTGAATATGTTGTCATTGACCCTAATGAAGTCTGAGGACAGTGATTAGCTGGAGTAGGCCATAGCCTGTTATCAGATCTGCCTACTGACTGGACCTTTTGGCCAATTAAGCAAGTGGCATTGTTTTCTGAATGTCTGCTAATTAAGCTGTGTAATATTATGTAATTGAACTGCTTGAGACGTCTGGCCTTTGAGGATTTCACACCCTAAGGTGACTTTTTGTTGATGTTTACCTTTGTAAATAGGGCACAAGGTAAAAAAATCAATATACATTTGAATGTAACGTAACAACTGCCTGTATTGAATTTTCTTATAAAACACTTATTGGACTTTCTGGAAAACTGTATCAGGAGTTCATAGTGCCACCTGAGAACGTTGTGCTGGATTACAAATTGTCCAACAGCAAAGTGCTGATTTTTCTGGTGCCTTGCCAAGTTTGGTGGCATCTTTGAAATGTACATAAAACACAAACACCTGGAGGGATTACAAAAATTAAAATTGCAGAGTGCTTGTAACATTGGTGCCTATAAAGTGTGTTGTTTTCAACATTTTTCTCAAAAATCACCATGCCTATTTGGGGTCAGCACACTGTTGAACTTCCTGCTTGATTACAGACGGAAAAAAGTGCATTATATTTTTGAGAAATTATTTTTTACAATGTTCACTTGCTCTGACATAAGTGCATTTGAGTAGTCAGATTTCTAGATGTGATTGTAGCAGCTGTTGACAGTAAAATGGTGTCTTTTTAGCTGATTTTACTAAGTGGAAGGGTATCTGGCAGCAATTTGGCTAGTTGACACTTTAGCCGGATTACTGCCTGCATGCATTTGTAAATATTGACGGGTGTCATACATACAGGCATTTTGCAAGAGCTAGAGATATTAGATTTTGACTAAAATCGACCAGCATGTCAATGAGATGATAATAACAGCAGGTGGGAAGTTTAAGAAACTTTATAGGTCACGTTTTCTTATAATCACACAAAACATTAACATAGTCGCCAATGGTAGGTATGTCAACAACAAAATAGAACATGTTATATCATCATTTAAATGGTGCTACATGATGGATAATGATATGTAGTTTACTACCCTTTTTGAATTTTGTTGATATCTTCAGTATTTGCGGTGCTATTCAACTTTTAAATCTTAAAATGGTGGCATTTTTTGTCTATTGGTTTTCAGTCCATTTCTTGTGCACAGCCTGCATTTATTTGATTGGAAAATAGTAATAACATTGGAACCTTTTAACTTACGTATGTGAAATCAAAAATGGTGCAACACTTAAGGAAATGTCAATTTTTGGTGACCTTGACTTGACCTTCACAGTTGACCTACTTTCCACTTTTGACCTAGATTTGGTCCACAGCATGGGATTAATTCTTATTAATGGCATCATTTAGCTTAAAATTAATTAGGTAATCAGCACTGTTAACGTTTGAAGTATGAATATTGCCAATGTAATGAATTTAATACTATGCAACCTTTAAACGGTTATTAGAACTTGACCTATTTATTTGACCTATATTTCACATTTGACCTATATACCTGATTTTATGGATAATTAATTAATAAATGCACCCACTGGATGAATCATGATACAACCCTTTAGGAAATGTCAATTTTGGTGACCTTGCCTTGACCTTCACACCTGACCTACATTCCATTTTGACCTAGATTTGACCTACATACTGGGATTAATTCCATATAAATGACATAATTTAGGTGAAAATGAATTAAGAAATCGGCAATTATCATTTGGGTGCAAAATTGCTAATATAATTACCTTAATGCTATGTAAACTTGTAAATGGCTATTAGAACATGACCTATTTATTTGACCTATATTTCACATTTGACGTATGTACTGAAATTAATGGCGTAATTAATTAATAAATGTGCACACTGGACGTTTGAGGGATTACAAATGTCAAAGACAATAATACATATAAACTTTAATGAACTGTGACCTTGTAAGTACCAATTTTTAATACAACCTACTAGCATACAAATTAATTCGAAAGTGGCGCAATCAATGTTTGAGGGATGGAAGTTGTTAATATATAATTTCATGCTATGTAACCTTGTACATGCCTCTTTTAACATGGCCTACTTATTTAACTAGTGCTCACAGTTGACCTATGAACAGGGATTAGTAGAATAATATTTACCGGACCATTTTGTGTACTAGAGGACCTTTTACTGAACAGTGCCTAGCAGATTTATATTGGACATGTATCACTCCCCTAAATTTTGACTGAATTCAAATTGAGTTCACCATGGAAATAAAAAGAACACATTTTATAGGTCAATCAAGTAATGGTGTGGGAGATTAAAGTTAACTTGGCTCCTATAACTGAGTGTGAAGATTTTTTACAAAACATGATATCATTAAAAAAACCATCAAAGCAATTTATTATAACGTAAACAGTGCAGCACCATTCATAATATTTTACAAAGGTTAATGTCCCAAACACCAGGTTATTATATAAATGTCCATAATTTCACGATAGGTAACGTGCATAAGTCCGTGCAACATGCACTGAAGTTCATACCTTCACGATAGGTAATATGCGTAAGTCCGTGCAATATGCACTGAATTATAGTTCATAATTCACGATAAGTAATATGCATAAGTCCATGCAATATGCACTGAAGTTCGTAATTTGTGTGTGAAAGTCCATGAAAGTTTGCACTGGGTTTGCTATGACACCAGCCACTTCTACCATGATCAGAGAACTCTGCCAGTTGCTGATGAGTCGACCCATGCAAGGAGCAATGTCTATAATTCTCAGTTGAATAGCAGCTTTCATTATGTGAGCATATTTTCACTGCACATAACTTCCAGTTGAGCAACGGATGTGAGGTAAGCATAACTTTAGCCGCACTACCCATTTCTACTGATATCACAGCTCTGCCAGTTGTTGAAGAACGGAAACATCCTAGTAGCAACGTCTACATTTCTCAAAGTCATGTAGCAATGTTCTTCAAGTGTGCACATTGTTATTCCACGTAAATTTGAGTTGAGCAATGGATATGAAGCGACTATGATGCCAGACACTTCTGCAGAGATCAAAGAGCTTTGTCAATTCCTGAAGAGTTGACCCATGTGAGCACTTGCCATTATTGACATTGGTGCAGGCCTACAGCTGTTTCCTGTTAGGCAGTCTCGTGCGTAGGTAAGTCAGTAATTTGAAAATTTACTTTACAAATACAATAGCAATTTCTAAATAAATATTCTTAGAATATTTTAATAATGATGATTTCTAATTGAATCAGAATTTAATTTTGAAAGGTAAAGAAAAACAATTGCAAATTTTGAGCTGTATATATATGAATGAAAGGTTGTCTGCCAAGGAGGATTAAGACTTAACATGGATGGTTTATTGCATGCAGTTGAAGTTATGTATACAGTGACATCAAAGCCAAAGGTGTTCATCATCAACACAGAAACAAATGATCTAGACAAAGCTGATGCAAGTGAAGTAGTGATATGCCAAATGTTTTGCAGTTGTGTTTTGAAAAGTAATTTTGATTCATAATGGTTGTTTTGGTTAAACTGTTTTTTGAAGTGACAATTCTGATGATTAAAAAATGTATTAGAAAAAATAGTGACAGAGTGCACATGTTGTAGCATGAAGAAAGCAGCTAAACCTGTTGGCATCGCTTGAAAGCTATAATAGCTGCTCTCCTCATGCTACTGACATATATCTTCATGCCAATGGTACTCATGTCTCTTGCAAAATGCTTTGGAAGAAACAATTCACGATGTGCCCAGAAATTTATTTTATTTGAATCAGTGATCAGCTGGGCTATTCGTGTACTAACAATGTGCCGGGCTTGGTCAAAATCAGTTGGAACAACATAGTGGCTGCCAGACTTAGGGATTCGTGTTAGAATATGGCATATCACTACTTGTAATACAGAAGGTATTGAAGTCAGTTTGTGAGCAAATGACACAATACCTTCTGCCAATTCTTCAGGTGCACAGCCATTGCATAGATCATTCATTCATATGTCGATTAAAACAACATTTGGCCCCTCTGCACACACAGCTCCAAATTCACGGAACAAACCACCCAAGATAAGTCCCCCCTTTCCTAGAAAGACAACCTTGTCAAACATACAAGACAGGAGAAGGTCGGGACAGAAATAGCGGTACTCAGCATTGCTGGTACACGCTTCTGACATGCGACGCACAAAACTGTGCCCAACGATTAGCAGTTTGGCCTTGCGTGCTTCGGAATCCATTCTGAAAATAAAATAAAAAACATTACATTTTTGTAATACCACACTTTTCTTAGTGCACACAACATCGATATCACTTCGGTGTTGTGATTCACGACAGAAGCCACGTGGAGGCAACAGTGTGAACATTCTGTCCTTGTATGTGAGTATGCAAGATTGTTTGATATATCGTAACTTATCTTTATCTTCATCACCAGAATTCCTGAGTATTTGTGACATGAAATATAAATCACAAGATATTATGACTCGCATAAAAACACCACAAACAAAACAGTAAATATTATTAACATCAACAAAATGGATAGTCAACATGACTGTAGACTGAATTATAAAATGTGAATTCCAATAATATAGGAATACAGGTGATGTAAATTAAAGTGGAAATATTAACTGATCGTAATTTCTATCATAAAATACTGATACAGACACAATAATAATATACACATATTACATTTTATTAACACAACTTACTAAAACTGAACTGTTAAAAATGTGGATTGTTCAGATTAAGAACGTATTCCTATACTGATTGAAAAGGAAGTAGAGCGCACAGCCACAGTCACAGTCGTGACATCAATAGACATCGCCGTAAATGTCACTGTTTTCGAAATTTCGTAACTTGTCCTAAAAATATTGATCACTAGAAAACAGTATTGCATATATAACAAATATCCAATCACAACTTTCTAACATTTAACTGATAAAAGTGGGGATGGCACAGATTACAATGTCGATCGCGCATACGTTAGAATGGCGCCGCGCCTCGGCGCATACATTATAAACAGCCGCTAATGCGCCGAGCGACATACAAAACGCATCAAACTGGCACGCTACCAGTCATCTAAGATTAGTCTTCCTTGCGTTCCGCATGGATATACAAGATTCATAGTTATACCATATGAAAGCTAGGATTCTAGTTTCACAAAGACACCTAAGCATTTTTAAGACACGCTAAAATATATTAACATTTTTGTAAGTAAACACAACGCAAAGTTCACCAACCTTAATCTTGCCCGGCCGAATACAATGTAACAGATTTTACCCGCCGAGCATCTTCTGATGCCATTCATTGGTCGATATAAATGTCAACAGTAAACAAAATTAGTATGCATATCGAGATCCACGACGTTTTCCGAGACCATGTGATCCAGCAGATCGACTGCGCGGCAAAAAACCTGCGCCATTTCTGGAACGTGTTAAACCGACGCTGAGCGGTGCTGCCGCCCAGCGGATGTTGACATACCTACCAGTGGGAAAACTGAGTGTGCTGAGCCCTTAAGACACAATAGTTTATAATATGCCTGGGATGATGTGGAATGATAGAATTAACGTATTATAATTATTGCGGTATCAAATTTAGGCCGTGCATTATCACTGCAAGTATTTGATAGGAGCGATAACAGTGCATATTGTTATTGTTGTCATGTTGAGAAAAACCAGGCACTATTTTAGGCCTCACACATGTGTTAAGACACAATAGTTTTAACTTTTGTAAATATCTGTGGGATGATGTGGAATGATGGAATTAATACAATGAGGCCGAACTGAAATATCAAACTTATGTAAAAACATAGCTATAACGGCAACACCGTTAAATGGAAGCTTATGAGATGTCATATGATAATACCGTGTTGCCACGGAATTGGGCTAGACACGAAGTCGGCTGCCATAACGCCAACGTCATTGATAGTGAGGAACTAAACGTATGTTTTCTAATGCATCTCTCCTTTTATCTATAAATCGCATTGATTCCAACACCACAGTTGCGCATCTGCCTACATGTACGAACTGCCTATAAAGGAATAATTATTTCTAAACGTTCATACTTAGGATCACTACAAATCCAATCCCCATCACTCGGCCGAAACTTGCCAGTCGACGCCATCTTGTTCTCGTATTGGGCCTGTGTAAAACACGAACGAGGCAAGAGGTAAAAGGAATCCGTAAAATGTGGAGCGAAAACTCGTTACTTCTTCATGAAATTCTCGTTGGTGTCTATGCTTGAATGAATTAACTTTATTTCGGATACAAGTACAAATTAGTGCACACATGTACAATGGATTATAAAAACAAGAAAAAACAAATATTGCAACCGTGGAGATCCTCTAGACACCCCTAGGGGCTTATAGCGTGTCTATATTCGTCAATCAAAGTAATTAGCTAATTTATTAATTAGTGTTTAATTTGTGCAACTAAATAAATACACGAGTAGGCAAAGATAGACAAGCAGATAGTCTCTATTGAATTTGGATTATAAATTAGAATTCACGGGTAGATCGATAAAACCCATTAAACTATAACCAGGACTGCCCTATGCACTTTAATTGTGACTTTATTAATTATTATGTTTAGCAGAAATACATAACATAAAACTTGTATTTGAGATTGTCTATTATGTGAAAGTGCTTGAAAATTTAAATAATAGTAAAGCATATTTTAATGCAAAGATTAGTATTTTGGAAAACATACTGGAGTTAAACGTTGCATTCTGAGATCGCCCATATTTTAAATTAAATAAAACTGTTCAGTGAATCACCATTCCCCATGCAATCTATATATACATATATATATATATATATATACTATATATCACTTTCTTCAAATCCATATAGCCTTGCTCACGGACTATGCGATTTTAAGATAAAACGGCATCAAAGATTAACGAGATATATCCGCGTGCCATATTTCACTGAAAATACGTGGCCACCGGTGATTTTTCCAATTACACAATTTATCAAATACTTTATCAAATGTCACCTGATACATATGGCAGCAAATAGGTTATTCTACAATGCAACTTTAAATTCATAAAATCTTACTCTATAGTGCAAGATGTAATAAATACTTCATTTCCATTTGGATAGTATTATTATAAACGATCATGTACAATGTGACAAGTAATAGGTTATCCCTAATTTTTAGTGTTTCCTGCACAAATATCTCCTTCGTTTTCAAATAATCACGCCACCCACTAGCGTCTAACTATAGTCCATATGTGTGTGTGGGTGTGTGTGTGCGTGCGTGCGTGCGTGCGTGCGTGCGTGCGTGCGTGCGTGCGTGCTTGTGTTCCTTGTCTAACTTCCACACCATCAAAAACTTACGTGAAGTGGTTTGGTATATGTTCGTTTTATTTCTGTATCATATTATTGTAACCCCACCAGCTGGGTGACCACGTACTATTCTATCCTAGTAGTCCAATAAGATATTTAATCAATTATGTTGTAACATTTTACATTACACTGTATACATAAATGAAAAAAAAACACCCACACCCACACACAAACATACACACACACACAATGACTATTTATTTTTCGAAAACAAAAACCTATATTTGAAGAGAATGTTATGTTTATTAACAAAATATAACAGCCAATTATGCTTTTGTCTTTCCATATTTTATATAAAAAAGTATTTTAGAAAATAGCCAATAGTTAGAAGGCTGATGTGTGTCCTTAGTTTTGTAGAGGCAGTACTTTTGCTATGTTTAGGATACGAATATGAACGGGTAGAACATCAACATAAAACGTTAACAAATTAGAAGTAACCTAGCTATTACTTGCGAAACGGCAGATGTTTTTTTTAATAATAATACCTGTCATTTTGGAATTTTATTTATATTTTCAAACACTTTCACACAATAGTACTACCTCAAACTGTTTACCACGGAAATTTTTATCTAATTAATTTATTAATCGAAACCTTTAATAAAATAACGGCGTTGAAACGACCAATATTCGCCCGTACTTGTCGCGTCGGTAACGATACCACTTCGTCAGCGATGCAATTTCAGCGAATTTGTTTTCAGAAAGCCACCAGAGCAACCGAATTGTCCCGCCGAAGCCACCAACTTTTGCCGTCTAGCCGAAGCTTCCTAAATACAAAAACAAAAAATTAGTGGCGCTGGCGCTGCAGTCGCATTTCGTTTTTTTTTGTTCTGATGCAGTGAAAACAAAAAACGGTTTGTTTTATCGTTAATTTTTTTTTTTTTAACATGTAGAAATACAGCGAATAGTAGATTGTATTCTTTTTTCGTTTTTTATACTTAAAATATGAAAAACGAAAAACGAATATTGTTTGCTTTTTTCCTTTTTTTCCGCCAATTTCAAAACGAAAAAGGAAAAGACAATATATACACGGACAAAAAACGGTCTGGTTAGCCACCAAAAGACCGGAGAGAAGACTGTGCTGGAAAACAAACAGACGTAAGAAGAATGTGATGTATATAAATGCACACGTACATACATATATGTATGATGTAACACAATTAAATTATGTACATCGGGGAAAATAAACTTATGAAATGCGAATTGGGAATTAAATTATGGTCTGACCTCTACAGCGGCCGGAAACGAACCGGCGTCCGTCTTCCGGTGCCGCCACCTAACGCATGGTAACTAACACAAATAAACGTGATGGAGGCGACCGTAAGGCAGCGATCGAAACATACTATAAACCATGATAAAACATCTAAAGTAGAGTTGCCATTTAAAGGCATAAAGGCACCAGGGTCGGTAAAACTCTTACGTGAACCCGTATGGCTGCTGATCTTTGCATTTTTGGCTACCATCTTGCTGTTCATACACTCTCGAAATAATCTGTACCCTGAACCGAAAACCGATGCGAGCGCGGGCCCTGGAGAATTTATTGAGGAACGGGCGAGACCACATTTAGACTTCTTAACCAGTTTAGGCGATAGACCGGTTGGGAGTCATGCCAATGAAGTAGATGCAGTAAAATACATTATTGAACAGTTAAATTCAATAAAAGAAAATGCAAATGCTGTTCATAAACTAGAAATAGATGTCCAACAAGTCAGCGGAAACTTTACTTTGGACGACTTCCTAGGTCAATTCACCAGTGTGTATGAAAACCTAAATAATATAATACTGAAACTGAGCCCTGCCGATGGAGCTGAAGGAAGTTTGCTGGTGAACAGTCATTATGACTCAATAGTAGACAGTCCAGGTATGTTAATATGACCTGTAATATGGACTAGAAACTAGTGCTAGCAAGACTCTCAAATCAATGTTCCTAACATTTTGCTTCATAAAGTGATAAACAGCCACATGCATATGTAAATAAATAAATGATTATAATTGCCATTTTATGCAGTGGACAAAATTTTTCTTTTTTCCAGTTTTGAATAGTTGTTCTCAATAGAAGTGCAATAAACATATGTAAATATTTTTATTATAGTGGAAGCTGTGTTTCCATTTAAGTCCTCATCTGTGAAGAAATACCATAGATTTGGTTATCTGTGTAGTATTTTAAACACATGATTCACGCTATTTGTTGATACTGCAGGTGCCAGTGACGATGCAGTCAGCTGTGCCTTGATGTTGGAAGTGCTGCGTGTACTCAGTCAACAAAGCATGCCTCTCAAGCACAATGTCATCTTCATTTTTAATGGTGCTGAAGAGAACATTCTGCAGGTAGTGTGAAGACAAACATTCTTATGCCAGCAGTTATCAGAAGTAGCAGAAATAACTGTGTCACTCTACATACAAATTTACAGTAATTATTGCCAGCAGCACATCTGCTTAAAACGTAGTTTTAACAATGCTAGTTTCTTGTGAGAAAATAGCAATTTTAAAAACCTTTGTCACACAGTGAAGTCTGTTGCAGGCAAGCCATGGATTCATCACACAGCACCCATGGAGGAAGGATGTGAAAGCGTTTGTGAACCTGGAGGCTGCTGGGGCTGGTGGAAGGGAACTCCTCTTTCAGGCTGGTCAGTTCTCACCAGGCTCTTAGCCAGAAATGATTTTTTGCCAGTCTTGAATTAATCAAAAATGTGTCTAAGCGTATGAACGGCTTACATGGAAGCCATTCACATAAATCACAGCCATTATTGACTAGTTTAGTTTTTTCAATGAAAATCAGTATAATTTGAGCCATTTAATTAATTAGTACTGATCCATTTGTTTTGTTTCACTACCAGTTGTGCCAATGATAGTCATTAATGTGGACCCATAGACTTGGAACTGTTAGTTAACTTAATCTAGTGGCCAGGTGGTTCTCTCTAAATTCCACCAGTCTTATCAGTTGTAATTACCCATCTTGGCCAGTCATCTGCCAGTCTTGAAGGCAGGCAGGCAAGTCTCTGGCTAAGCCCCTGGTTCTCACTTGCCCTACTCAGTTACACTCTCAAGAGCATAGAAGTCTCTTACTTCTTGGTCAGTGCTCATATTAGACATTCTCATTGACCTTACATTAACTTGGAAGCATTGGACAACCAAGACTGAGATGACTGAATTGTACAAAGAGAGATTTGGAGGGATTGGAAGAGTTGAGATTGAGCGGTAATGATAGAGGGAAGTGAAGATGGTTGGTGGAGAGAGCAGTGCAAAAAACAGTGAAAGAAAAGAAAACAGAAATCGAGTACCAGTAATGAGGCCAGACTCACCCAGGACTTTCAGTGAAAAGAGGAGAACAACAATTCTTTGTTCTTACTGTCTGCATTATGTGAATTATATTTTCAAATAAACACAGTTTTTTTCTGGACATTCTTTGAACACGTCTGCTTGTCTGGCATAGGTATTTTTATGTTGCCGATTGGATGTTTAGGCCCAGAACATCCCTGGATGATACAAACGTACGCGAAGCATGTGCCACACCCATTCGCATCAGTGATGGGCCAGGAAGTATTTGAGAGTGGCATCATTCCATCTGACACAGATTTCCGAATCTACAGAGATTACGGACACATTCCAGGTGGGTAGATCTTGTGTAGACCTTTTGATATTGCTTCATAAACTTGGTTCTTGTAGGTAAATGTATACCACTCTTGAAACCACATGACATATTTTTAGAAAGAATTTTTTTAATTATACAAATTACTTTTTATCTTGTTGCATCAGTGAAATTATGTGCTTTTCATGAATTGGAAAGAATTGTTATTAATCATTAAATGCAACTTGGCCAATCTTCCAGTACCCTGGTACTTTCTGGATTATCTCATTCTATTCACTGTGTATAATACAAGTAATAGTTCCCAGATATTTGTTGAATGGCATTATTGCTATAGTTAATGATTAGGTAATATTATGCCAATCTGAACATTATAATGGCAACAAATTGGCAACCTGAAAGTCTACAAAGCAAACTACAGACTTCAAGATGATCTATGGTGAGTGTCACTTAATGGATTATGATCAGGATGAACATATGACAAACCAAGGCTGACTGAAAGACAGCCCCAATTAACCATTCCAGTACTACAGCCCCCAGATACTGTGATCACTGAATACAGCATTCCCAGTGACTTCATACGAACTTCGATTGCCTCACTTCAGAAAATTTCAGCAATCACAATACATTTTACTAATAGAACATCATATATATTCTGAAAGTAGAATAATCGATAAATACCAGATAAAACAAGTTAAGACACATTTCAATTTCATAGCCGTGATAACCAGAATCTGATAATTATGTCATTCATTAGTGTAATCATTGAATATACGGCTGCTGTTAGTTTCAGGCTTCTGTATACTTGTAGTTTCCTCTGGCATCATTCCGATTGTCACCGGCAGCATCCAACAAAATACATCTCTAAAACTATAAAACAATCTGTCTAAGTAAGTTATTACATGGTAAATCGCTATCGTAACTAACATTGTTTGTTATTACCACTCTTGAAGATTTTTATAGACAGTTATATAAAAACCGCAGAAAATTCAAAATACATTTACTGAGCGATAGTCCATGAATGCTGCTGTTGAAATGCTAAGGCATCAGCCTTAAAGACATTTTATAACGTGCCTCCACATAGCGGATAATTATGAGTAAAACCGATTTGAATAGCAGACATCGTCAATGCTGAAGAACCGGCCTGTCGTACTGTAGCATCACAGATCGCGCAGCCGGTAATCTGGCTTGTCATACTGAAACGGTTAAAGCATCAATTTTTTTAATTTATATTCGTTTTCAATAATCTGTTAACAAAAATTAAGTGATCTTGCATTTTACTGTTGTCTGCCATTATGGTGTTTGTCATTTTACCATTATGAGTATATATTCTCGTTGAAACAAAGTGTGCAGTTTCAGACAAACATTGATATACGTTTCATAAAGAAATAATAAGCCTGCATGTGTGTGTCACTGTGTTGAGGAACATAATTGGCACATTTATTTTATTGCCAGGATTGGATATTGCCTACATTTCCAATGGCTACGTTTATCACACAGCACATGACACACCAGATATGATTCCTCCAGGATGCATTCAGAGAGGAGGTAGGATTGAATTAATAATAAGTAATAACTACAAATTCTATATGCAGGAGGGGTAGTGGTTGTGTACACTTTGCATTCATGAGGGAGGGGTCTAGATTACTGTGTAGCATAGGCATACTTACTACATACACTGGGAGCAGGTAAGGTCTGATACATACTGTGTACAGGGGGAGTGGGCCATATATGTGATGCATACTGCATGCAGGGGGAGTGGGTCATATATGTGATGCATACTGTGTACAGGGGGAGTAGGTCATATACGTGATGCATACTGCATGCAGGGGGAATGGGTCATATATGTGATGCATCCTGCATGCTGGGGGAGTGGGTCATATATGTGATGCATACTGCATGCAGGGGGAGTGGGTCATATATGTGATGCATACTGTGTACAGGGGGAGTAGGTCATATATGTGATGCATACTGTGTACAGGGGGAGTAGGTCATATATGTGATGCATACTGCATGCAGGGGGAGTGGGTCATATATGTGATGCATACTGTGTACAGGGGGAGTAGGTCATATACGTGATGCATACTGCATGCAGGGGGAATGGGTCATATATGTGATGCATCCTGCATGCTGGGGGAGTGGGTCATATATGTGATGCATACTGCATGCAGGGGGAGTGGGTCATATATGTGATGCATACTGTGTACAGGGGGAGTAGGTCATATATGTGATGCATACTGTGTACAGGGGGAGTGCATGTCATACTGTGGGAGTGGGTCATATATGTGATGCATGCTGGGGGAGTGGGTCATATATGTGATGCATACTGCATGCAGGGGGAGCGGGTCATATATGTGATGCATCCTGCATGCTTGGGGAGTGGGTCATATATGTGATGCATACTGCATGCAGGGGGAGTGGGTCATATATGTGATGCATACTGCATGCTGGGGGAGTGGGTCATACTGCCTTTTTCCTTTTACTCTGATCTTCTAAAGTCCCTTTTCACACAGTCCCCCCACCTCAGCTGTGGTCCTCCCCTTTTTGCATCCTTGATGTTTTTCCACCTCTGTTTTCATCACTAGTTTACCTGCATAAATACTTGGCCTGCCCATCTCATCCAGCTGCTCATTCCTTGCTGTTATGCTGCACAGCATTCCAGCCTCTTTTTTCAAGTCAGTCGTCCGTCTTAATTATCTCAACCAAAAGACCTCCCAACACTATCTAAGGGAACAAACACTCTGCATTAACTAAGGAAACCTTTAACTACCTTTCACCCTTGTGCTCATTAATACATTGTACAGGTCATTGTGAGTTTGTTTGTTGTAGGAGAGAACCTGTTGGCAGTTGTGAAGGCAATGGCTGACTCCCCCTATCTCACCCACCCTGACGAGTTCCGCCACGGCAGACTCATCTTCTTTGACTTTGTTGGAATGTTTATGGTTGTCTACTCAGCCCGCCTTGGCACCATCATGAACTTCATCATGGCCTTTGTTATCTTCTTCAGAACTGTTTCCAAGATCGTCCAACGTCGCAGTGTCAAAGGTGTGTAATGTTGCTGCTTTCATATTGTAGGGTGACCATTTACCATTCCTTTGGCTTGTACAGTGTAGTTTCCTCTGGCATATGTTAATGCATGTAGGTGATGGAGAAAGTCTCATCAACATGTGTGTATTTGGATTAGCCACTGCCATGCGAATGAGTCGTGACCGATAAAATTATCAAAAAGAAAGAAAATATATGGAATAAACGGAGAATGAACATAGCGACAGCTCATGACAGACGGATTTATTTAAAAGAAACAACACCAGCTCTCCACGCACGAAGGTCGAAGCCGCCGATGACATTATATTGAATGATTGGCATTGTCTTTGTGGAATATAAAAACATATACGAAATCTCACCTATGGTACTATCATGTTCCCTTTTCACTAGGTACATCTGGCTATACATTTTAAAGTTTAGTTTTAATGAAACGTTTAGGTAACAGAAACTTATTGAAGCCAAGAAACATTCAATAATGAAACCATTTTGTTTACACCATAAATTCATCTGCTATTTCCATAAGCACTATAAATGCAACATTATACATCGCATGAAATACTGTACGATATTAAAATTGCGTAGGTAGTTATGTACTTTCCTATCCACGTAAGGTTTACTTTTAGTTTGAAAAATGTAGATCTATAAGAGCATAATATTATTGTCGACAAAATATTAAAATATATTGCATCAGTGTAACAACATGTGTTATGTTGTACTTGGAATGCAATAATTATTTATTTGTTTTGCCCGTCATTTAGAGTAAAAGATATTGAATTTGTTTCTGTCAAACTCCCGTTTTGATGACAAATAAAATGGCAATTGCATGATGGAAATAAAGTTATAAAATTACAAAACTTTAAAAGTAACGCATACTTTAAAACACTGTTTTCAGTCATCATTGGTGTATCAAGAAGATCCCTAAAACATGTTTACTCTTGTGGAACATTTATATTTTATGAATTTTCTAAATTATTGTATAAGCAACTTTGTCGACACCTTTTTATACACTACTCCCAGTATAGTTCACACAACACAAACTTGTTACAAGAAATTTGGAAGAATTTGCTATAGAAAACAATTCGAACATGATGAGCATAAGAAAGCATAAATTTTATTATGTACTCCTATTTTGCAACATAATGATGGGATGTTGTGCATTTGGATGCACAAATCCATTTGAAACATGTAGTGATGTACATATTCCCAGCAGAAGCCTAACTAATGTGGCAGACATCTTCACTACTGTGACAGTTAACACATTGTCCAATAAATAGCACTGCTATGCATTTTGATACACAAAGCTATCAGATGCACACATCCATTTGAAACACGAACTGATGTTCAACTTCCCAGTGGATGTCGCACAGAACAGAATGGGGCAGAAAAAAGTCAGGAACCTTAAAAATTACAGTCCTGTCTCAAATCTTTATTTTCTGTCGAAAGTATTGGAGAAGGTTGTTGCAAATCGACTCCATGAACATTTATTCACAGCATTTATCAAATGATCTACAATCTGCATATAAACGATTTCATTCAACTGAGACGGCTCTTCTTAAAATACACAATGACATTGTATGCAATATGGATAATAGCAAATTTACTGCTCTCACCGTACTAGATCTATCAGCTGCTTTTGATACAGTAGATCACGACATTCTTTTACATCGCTTTAATAGACATTTTGGTATAACTGGCATGGCTCTTCAGTGGTTTAGTTCACATTTTCATACCAAAGCATTAACATATCTGGCTCACAGTCTTGTCCAGAACATCTTCCATTTGGTGTCCCACAGGGTTCTGTCCTTGGCCCTGTTCTGTTTAGCTTATACACTACATCCCTTAGTCGAGTCATAACTAATCATAATATAAATCATAATTTGTATGCTGACGACTCACAGGTGTATATATGTATATCACTTTCACCAACTGACACACAGACATCTCTGTCAACTTTAAATGACTGTCTCATTGACATCTTGCTGTGGATGGAAGCAAGTAAATTGAAACTAAATCCAGATAAAACTAATCTAATTATTATTGGCACAAAACAACAACGAAACAAGGTTGTTAACTACTTTCCAGTTAAATTGCTTGGTAATGATTCATCACCATCAGATACTGTTCGTAATCTAGGTGTTATCTTTGACAGTGATTTCAGCTTTTGAGCAGAACATTTCTAAAGTATGTATATCCTGTTTCTACCATATACGTGATTTCCGCCGAATTCGGCGTCATTTGTCTTTATTACTGCTAAAACAATATCAGTATCTCTAATTAGCAGTCGCCTTGACTACTGCAACTCACTCCTAAACGATATCACCAAAAAGGATTTAGCTAAACTCCAACATGTACAGAATTGTTTAGCACGTGTAGTACTAAAAGCACCTCGTTTCTCACCATCTGCCCCTACTTAGGCATTTGCATTGGCTTCCAGTTACATATCGAATACAATTCAAATTAGCCACTATCACATATCGTACCCTTTTTATGCAACACCCATCCTATTTGTTTAGTCTCCTTCGGGTTTTTTTACGATATCCCCAGGAATCTCAGATCATCTGTTTCACAACGACTTTTTGTTCCGAAAACCAAGCTTAATATCGGCAAACATGCATTTTCTGTAGCTGCACCCAAAATCTGGAATCAACTCCCTATCGCTTTAAAATGATCTGAAACTATAAATATCTTCCATAAAAAACTAAAGACTTATTTATTTGAAATTGCATTCCCACCCTAACCTTTGGCGGTCCCTTGCTCAAATGACGACTCTTGCTTGTCCCTGTTAACGATTTTGCCCAATGATTTTTGTATGTTGCGCCTTTGAGCTCAGATTCCTGGGGATTTAGGCGCTATAGAAGTTTGTCATTATTAGTATTATTATCTTATGTCAGGTGACCCATTGTCCAATTAATGACACGGTTGAGTAGAGCTCTTCAATTTCCTCTTTCCATCAGCTCGGCTATTTTAAAACTGTTCATGGTCAAAATGTTCCTGCAAATAAATAAAGTTGAATTTAGGAAACTGAGCATAAATATGTTCGCTGACTCCCAGAGAGCTGTGGAGAACAGGGAAACGTGGAGAGGGCTGGTTAACAAGTCATCAGTGGTGCCCCAATGATCCTTACGGGTTATGAGAAAGTGAAGTGAAATGAATTGAAGAAGCAGAAAAAATAGTAAACTAATTCAACACTGTGCAGATTGATTCAGTTTAGATATTAGATTATGGGACTTGTCACTAAGTGTACAGCTGGCTAAATGGAAAAGAAATACAAGAGAGCCTTGTTATGCTGATTCAATCAGACTAAAATCCCAATCCATTGTTTGGCCAACTTTTAATTTGCTTCTATATAATTACCTGTATGCATTGGTCATATACAGTGCACTCCAGATAACTCGAACTCACATAAGTTGACTTTTGCTAAGTTAAGTCAATCTTTTCCCTCGGTCCTGGGCATAGGTCCCAATAAGGGGACCTTCTGATAACTTTCTATTTATCAGAAGTTCCACTTATCAGTATTGTCATGGGTCCCTGGAGGTTTGACCTTATCCAGAGTGCACTGTATGTTTTCCTTTATTCTTGCTCTAATAATTAATGTTGTATATATATATATATGGGCCATTCTCGCAAAAAATGTACAGTAACGGTAAAGTAGCATGTCAAAAATAAATTTTTAATTTGTATTATTTTAGTGAGTATTATTAATACCAAATGTGCTATTCACATGAAGCAGCACAGCTTGATCTGATCTATTATTAGATTTTTTAAACATATTCATGGGTAAAAACTTATGTAGCTATATTAGAGTGCAGATCTGCTAGTGACCAAAGTTTGTGTATACATTGCAAAATTCTGTGGCCACTTCCGGTCCAAAAAGAAACACTTATCGAAAGAAGCCATTACAAAAATTAAGTATAAACAAATGATGTGGAAGTCATATAGATGTACTGGAAATGATGAAGACTACAACAGTTATAAAGAAGCACTTAACTAAGCTACAGCTGAAATTAGAAATTCAAAGAGAAGCTATAAACAACAATTAGCTAGTAATTTAAAACATGACAGCAAGAGTTTTTATGCGTATGTTCGAAGCAAACAGAAAGTTCAAGATAAGGTCGGTCCTCTAGAAGATGGTGCTGGAAATATAATATGAGAAGGATTCTTAATGGCAGAAGACCTGAATGAGTATTTTAGTTCAGTGTTTACCAGAGAAGATACTAGTTCACTGCCAGTACCAGAGGCTAAGTTCAAGGGGGCAGAATCAGACTATTTAAGACAGTTAATTGTAAACCCAGAAATTGTAACTAAGAAAATTAGGGCTATGAAGGATAATAAATCACCTGGAGTGGATGGGATTCCGCCCAAACTAGTATTGGAAATTGTAGAACAAATTAGCGTACCGCTTGCAACAGTATTTAATTTGTCATTAGAAGAGGGAGTGGTTCCTTTAGAATGGAAAGAGGCAAACATACCGTTATTTAAAAAAGGTTCGAGAAACAAGTCAGAGAACTATAGACCAGTGAGTTTAACATCAGTGATTTGCAAATTATTAGAAAGACTAATTAAAGATCACATGGTGGATTTTCTTGTTAAACATAACTTGATAAACCCATCTCAACATGGGTTTTTTAAAGCGAGGTCATACTTAACAAATATGTTATGTTTTTTGGAAGACATCAAAAAGTGGGTAGATGAGGGATCACCAGTAGATATTGTCTACTTAGATTTTCAAAAAGCTTTCGACAAAGTACCACATCAAAGATTACTGCTTAAACTAAAGGCCCATGGCATAGGAAATGGTATAATAAACTGGATAGGAAAATGGCTGATTGACAGAAGACAACGTGTAGTTGATGGGGAGGCTTCAAACTGGAAATCGGTATTGAGTGGGGTACCACAGGGATCAGTACTAGAACCTATATTATTCTTAATATATATCAACGATTTGGATGATGAAATAACAAGCAAGGTGTTGAAATTTGTGGATGATACAAAAGTGTTTAGAAGGATTAAAAGTGATGGAGATAGATACCATTTACAAGATGATCTTGACAAGTTGATCAAATGGTCTGAAAAATGGCAAACGCTGTTCAATTTTGAGAAATGTAAATGCCTCCACACATGACATGGGAACGAAGAGGTAGGATATGCAATGGGGGGTACTGTACTAAGTACTTCTGTAAAAGAAAAGGACTTAGAGTTAACCATTAGTGTTGATATGAAGGTTTCAGAGCAGTGTGGAATTGCAGCTTCAAAGGGAAATAAAATCCTTGGATTAATTAGGGGAAATATAGCATATAAGGAAAAAGAACTAATAATACCGCTGTACAAAGCAATAGTGAGGCCTCATTTAGAATATTGTATACAAGCGTGGAGGCCGTATCGCAGGAAAGACATAGATATGCTAGAAAGAGTACAGAGGAGAGTGACTAAAATGATACCAAAACTGAGGGATTTTAGTTATGAAATTCACCTAAAAGAATGTGGTTTAACAACACTAGAGACCAGGAGATTGAGAGGAGATCAGATAGAAGTGTTTAAAATAAAGAATGGTTATGAAAATATTGATAGAAATATTTTTTCTCAGTTAAGAAAGATAGAAGGACTAGAGGACATGAAGTTACTTTAGCAAAGGAGCAGTGTGGATTAGATATAAGAAAGTTCTCATTTTCACAAAGGACTGTGAATGAATGGAACAGATTATCTGCTGATTGTGTGGGTGCTAGTAGCGTGAATAAAAAAATAAAAAAATCGACACATACCTCAGAAGGGTGGAATACACATAGATAAAAGGGTCGGACTCTCGATAAGCCAAAGGGCTTCCTTGTCCACCTGCCACGTAGAGTTAATTCTCTGGGTGTCAATCTTGTTATTGTGTACTTTTTAACAAACCTAAAACTTTTACATTGAATGATGACAAGCCAGCCAGGTTTACTAACAATCGTAGCTATAACATTAGAAATAATCTGTGAACGTATGAATCTCACATTTTTGGTTAAAATAAGTTGGAAAACAGGGACTTTTCAAAAACGGCTGAATGGAAAGGCAAGATCCGTAGACACACAGACCCAATGCTGCTGCCGTTGCCGTCGCCCCTGCGCGGGCAGTCGGATTGATGGGTCGGATGTTATAATTATACTTAATCCAAAAGTTACCCAGTGGATGGCATTAGAAGCAGGAAAAATAAACAATGCATAAGCTTCCTGCATTGTTAAAAGTAGCTGTCAATATACCTCGTGTCTACGAATTGCTGATTTAAAAAGCCATTGCTTGCAACAACTCACCTCGAAATGTGCCATGTTGACTGTGTGTGACGTCGCTAGTCTCTGTGTATATCGCTGCACGTGCATGAATATTCATTACACTCGGGCTGCATATTTAATCTTCCATGTGGCAGCAAGCTCAAAATAATTTGGATAAACACAATTATTTATCGGCTTTTTGCGCAGATAACACCCAAATTATGCATAAACATGCAAGACATAAGTAGCAGAGAAAATAGTTATGGGAAATTATCACGTTTTGATACAGTACATCTCAAATGTATATTAGCTTACAAAGAATCGCTTTAATATATCACTACACCCATGCATTTATTAGAAAGCACCAGTCAATTGCAGTTTTCACATTCAGTATATCTCTCCTTGGATTAACTTTATGGTGTAAAATACCAGTGTAGTAAATGGATAATTCCTTTATTATTATTATTCTTTTAGCTGAGCCCTGTTGTCACATTGCAGATATGTCTGGTGTGAGCTACTTGAAGCACCTGTCGCAGGCCATTGCTATTGTGTTGACTTCATGGTTGCTGGTCATCCTAGTGCCTGTATTCATTGGCTACTGCCTGCCACTGCTGGGCCGACCGATGGCGTGGTACTCACACACCTGGGTCCTCCTGGGTCTCTTTGTGTGTCCCGCCATGGCTGTCCTACTATCCTGCCACTACAGTGTCAACATCTTCTTGTACAAGGTAGGCACATTTATCTTGTCTTCTCTGCAAATTCCACTCGCAGCCTTTAAATAACAAAGCTTTCAACACTACTCACACAACTAAGAACTATTAAATATTGTCTTATTTTCCCAGGACAATAAATATTGGAATCCACTACCGGACACAATAGCCAGCATCACAGAACCAGAGCAGTTAAAGCAAGCCACTTACAAACATGCACAACTAAAGAGCATGCGCATCCGTCTTTTGACCGCTTGACTCCACAGGAGTGTTGGTCAGTATTCCCTACAAGATAATGAACTCCAAATTAAACCTTTACTACTGCATGTTTTTTTGTTACAAACTACTGGCACAACTTTTTTAAATTCTGGGCAAGCTGTCCCGGAATTATATTTCTGTTAAACTGACCAGCAGTGTTCGTACAGTTTCAGGAAAGTTAGCTGATTTGAATCGACTACATCGTCTACATATCTCTTCAGTTTCTTGGTTGGCAAACATCTGGTGCTGTGGCTATGATTTTCTGCTCCAAATCCTCCATGTACAAGTTCACAACAATGGGGGATACTGGCTACCCCAAACTTCTGTTGGTAAATCTAAAGTATGTACTCCCCAAGACAAATGTCAACAACTCCATGATGTCATCTACATTTAGGTTGGTTCTCTTCTTTAGTGTCTTGTCATTCTATAGTCCTTTTCTGATGATTTCACACACTTCTTTGATCGGAGTCTTCGTGAATAGCGACAAAATATCATATGACACAAATGATTCTCCTTCCATTCTCAGCTTTGTCATTTCTTTCACCAGTTCTTGTGAATTCTCTGTGGTATTCTGTTTTTCCAACAAGTAGTTGTAGTATGTCAGCCAATTCCCTGGATACTCTGACAATTGGTCTGAGTGGCACACCTTCCTTGTGGATTTTTTGGTGATCCATACATCCGTGATACTTTCTCTAGTGTGGGATACAAGTACCAATACTGATCCTTGGTGATCTTCCCCTCCTTCTCCAGTAAATTTACCATTCAGATGATTTTTGCCTTGTACTTCTTGGTTGGATCCTTCTTTATTTCTTTCATTTTTTCATTGGTATTCTTTTGTTTCCATGATGACTGTGGCCTTTCCCCTGTCTGCAGGGAGTATGGTGATGGACTTCTCCTTCTGTAGTTCTTTTAAAGCTGTTTTTCCTGTTTGGTTAGATTCGGTTTGGGAGCCTTTGCCGACTTCAGAACTCCCGCGATGTCTGCATGAAGTTTGTCTTTTTTTCTTGTGGTACTATTGCATTCCAATTAAGTGTACAGGTCGGAATAACAGTATAGGGTGGACATGCCGTGGAATTTTAATAATAATATAGGTCAGAATAACATAGTATAGGGCAGAAATTTCTTGAAATTATAATAAGAGTATAGGGCGGAATAATAGTATAGGGTGGAAATTTCTCAAATTTATAATAAGAGTACAGAGCATAATAAGAGTATAGGGCGGAAATTTCTTGGAATTATAATAAAAGTACACCTTGGAATAATAATGTTAGCCAGTAATAATGTGGAATGAGTTGCAATGTGTATAATTATAATTTTAATTGGTGTCTTTTGGACAGTGCAACAACATAATTATATGCAAAAAGGAGTTGCCTACATCAAACAAGTTACAAACAATAATACTGTATATTAAATCAAACGTTGAAACAAAACTCCAGACATAACGCTCCATTTAGTTTGTCTCAGTGATTAGTAGTTTAATACTAACTGATATCTGTTGAAAACAGCAAATGAAATATATCTATAATTGTTAGTATTACATTAATAGAAACAATACCAAATTCTGCGGGATACTCTTTAACATAATGTAGTTAATTCCGCCAAGCCTGCCACCCCTAAATACATAAATGGAGTGATCCACCATGGCTTGTTTACCACATAGCTCTGCCACGTAGCATCGAGGTCACTACTGCAGTAAGGGTTGTCCGGTGACGTCGCACCACGTGTATTGGTCGCATCGCAAATTTGCCAGCGAAACATTGTTAATCATGCTTTATCGCCCAGCTGTAGACTGCGAGATTCGCAATTTACTAGCCATAATACTAACATCCTGACCACAACATGATCCCAATAAAACATAACAAACCTTTATATTTTACACACAAGTTCTCTAAGTACTCCTTTTGTGCATACATGTAGTTTTTTAATTTGTTAGTGAAAAGATCGCTATCTGCCATGATTGACGTGGTGACCGACATAAACAGCGTCGCCGTAAGAACGAAGAGCACTGCGCTTTCGGCTTTGTTGATTCGCCGGCAAGAATAATTTATATATATCCAGTCACGCCTCATTATAACGCGGTAGTCAGGGTCCACGAAATGAATCCGTTATAAACGGGGCGCGTTATAAACGGGGCCCGATAACACGTTCCCGTATCTGCCGTCGGGGCGCTACGATGATGACCGGCACCACTGCTGCACGAAGAACGCCATCGAAGCCAGAGTGTGCACGTCGTGCAGTCTATTACTATACGCAGTTTATGAAGCTTATTAAGCTGCCAGCCAACATCAATGTGTATTCTGTTTAAATGTCATACACTGTTGGAAACTGTTGAATGTTGAACTGAATAAAATTCATGAATTGTGTGCCGTTTTAAAATAAACAACGGACCAACAAGCCACGGTCAACTGAACGATAATATGGTACCACTGACATAAGATCTAAAATAATGACCCGGCACTCAGCAGCCGAATACGCAAATGATTTTGACAAACGCTGTGTTAGAGTTGATTAAGGATTTAAAGCTGTAAGTACTCTCACAATTGGCTTAACTTCGTCTTTCAATCAATATCAAAATACCAATTTAGAAAGCACATTTACCGTGCCGAACAATATTACGATTCACCAATGGCAATGGGCAATTCATATGCGGTTGACGAATTAATATTTTGGCGCACTTTTTGGCGCATATTTTTGCATTCATCGAAGCGAAAAGCTAATATTTGTTACGCAATGTTAGCTTACTGACCTTGCCTACTAAGCTGTATTAAAACGTATTTAACCCATTTTGTGAATTTCACTTGATGTCGGCACGAAACAAACAATACCTCACTCCACATATACTATTCCTAAAGTTAAAATTGACCATAATTATAGTCAAAGAAACTTATACCTTTGGTAGCTTTGGCAGTGCAGAATAAACAACGGCAACGTAGTGATGCGCCTCACACTTGATTCGTTGCAGTTGTACGCCAACATTAAATTTGTTGTCCGCCAACTAGTCTTTCAATATACACATGTCGTGGACAAAGACAGGGATAACTTCACACAAAACAATTGACAGTTATTACCGTGTTGATATAGTTTGTCATGGTGCCCATTTTCCCCCTGGCGGCAGACATTCGGGGTCCACGACCGACCTCGTTATAACGGGGTGCGTTATAACGAGGCGCAACTATATACATATTTCTCAGAACATTGTATCATTATTTCAGACTGAGACTGGGAGGTTTTACATTGATTTCGTAGCTACCTAGCATAAATACAAGGTGATTCCTGTGGCACAAAACCTTTCTGGTCAATTCTTCGAGTTTCCTCACGCCTTTGACACATTCTTGCCCGTACTTCGTTCTAAGATTACTGAACATTCTTCAGGTTAGTACATTTTCAGATCAAAAACTTTAATTTTTTTCATATCCAAAGTGTATTTTTACCTGGCAGAGGCTTTCGTCTAACGTCTCACGCTGACTTCTTCAGTACGAACTGCCTCACGTGTACGATGACGTCATTCAGCGTCATCGGTACTGAAGAAGTCAGAGTGAGACATTACATGAAAGCCTCTACCAGGTAAAAATACACTTTGGATATGAAAAATTGAAAGTTTTTGATCTGAACAAGAACTATCCTGAGAATGTTCAGTAACAAATCAGGAGTTATCATTTAAAATATCTGTGTCAAGAATGTATGAACAAAGATCTATCTATTTTTCAGTATGAACGTTGTTTTAGCGATGTACTTTCAGAAAGAACCAGACCTGTGGGCAATTGAGGAGGTGTACTTCGATGCAGTGCAATGTATCTTTGCGAGTCTACTGGCCTACCTGACCCACCTACAGATCAGCTCATCAGTGCTCCTGCTTGTACTGGTAGCTTCACCATTCCTTATCCGAAACAGGCTGCTTCACTTGCTCAAGGCCAACTCTAGCAGTAAGTGTCCACCAGACTCTCAGTAGCTGGGTTTTTACATTGAAACACAGCTTTATTGGATTATTTCATGTCTACAGTCTTGTTCACATATATCCTCATCACACAGTAAATACGAGCCATCTCCATACCTTAATATACTTCATATACATTAGCGATTCAACCAGTTATTCAGTAGCCAGTGACTAATGGAAACTTTGTGTAGTTATATTTATTCAAACAATACATTATTTGGTGTCCACGCTTTGATAACTTATATGTGTATAAATATATATATATACGTATGTGTATGCGCCTATTCAGTTTCCAGTTGTGAATAGAAACTGTACAGTTATATATGTACAAACCGTAAATTGTTAACGGTCTCGGCACTTTGATCATTTCTGTATGTGCCATTCAGCCAATCAATTAGTATGTATCCTATGATTAATGCAAACTGTAAAGTTGTATCCAAATGCTTACACTCTTCTGTGCTTCTTGTTTCTTGAATCCATGTTTTACAGGACACATGACTCCTTACCTAGATGATCAATCAAAATACATGATTTTGCTTATTGCTGGATGGAGCCAGTGTGGCGTCAGTGGAACTGTGTGATAATGGTCTTGTAGTTTTATATGTATAGTGAGAGATCGAGTGTTATCCTGTCGTGTGTGAACAGTCTGCTGGAATGTGTCGTGTGTCTTGTTCCAGATCAGCAGGTGTTGTTCATGTTGCTCCACCTGGTGGGAACGCTGTTACCCTCACTTCTCACCCTCTACATCATCCACGCCCTCTTCATCACCTTTGTGCCCCTGATGGGACGGGCTGGCACGGATAATATACCTGACATTTTCATTGCTGTGATGGTTGCTTTGTCTGTCATCCTCTCCACAAGCTACCATGTGAGTTGGCGTGTTATCATTCTAGTTATTTCAGTTGTTGATAGTAGAATACACAATAAGAAATAAACTAATGCATGAATATTTACTATGTAATAGAAATGAGATATATATAATACTAAAACGTTTTGCACTGAAGAAGATATTGAGCATATATGAAAGTTCATGTAGATGCTGCATCATTGTTCATCCACTGTATTGTTTTTAATAAGTATTATTGTATTGTTGTTTCTTGTACCATTTGGTCAGTGGAATATAATTTCTTTAGGTCTAGCAGAATAACCACTTGTAATCTTACTGCAACTGCCTGTTCCTTTCAATATTTTGGTGTTGTTTCAGGTAAGCTTGGTGTACATATCTAGAAGTATTTTGAGCATCATCAGAGGTCTGTGTGCAGTGTTCTTCGTTTGTCTTCTGCTTGTTCTCTTCACACCCTTTGGGTTTCCCTTCACCAACAAGTCCAGCCAGCGACATATCATCCTGGTAAGTTCTGTGGATAGCCAACTGTAACTAGCACATTTTTTTAAATAATTTTACATATTTGTTTTTGTGATAAACATTCCATCTACTTCCAATTAATGTCAGTGTATGCTGTTGTACAGGTACCAAGAAATTATTTGATTTGTGGGGTGAATAATTGATGTACCACTTGGTCATAGAACACTGAAATAAAACATAACTGCACTGTTTTTGTGGAAAATGATATTTAAAGTTAATCTAACATGAGGGCAGAAACACTAGTTAATATGCAGCCATTTTATAGACTTAATGTGACACTGAACAGAAAATGAACCAGTAACGATGTGATACTGACATACTAAATTGCAAAAAACATATTAACATTGCAGCATGGTATGAGGGCAGAAACTAGTTACTACAACAGCCATTTTATAAACTATGCGAACTGAACAAAACAAAAAATGAAATAGCAACATTGTGATACTGACATACTAAATTGAAAAAAATACATGTGAATGTAATAATTATTTATTTATTTCTTATATAGTATCCCATCCAAATAATTGTTCTGGGGCACTTTATAATGGTTAATGCAGATAAATAAATAACATCATACGATATATAGTTTAAAATACTATGCAATCATTACTACTAAATAAAATCAACTATACTGTCTTAAAATATATAAATACAAGTATAGAAGCTATTAAAACAATAAAATAGATTAATTGTAATATTAATTAAAATAAAGGTATCACTAATTATGATCATCGAATGTTAAAATAATTTGTGAAACGATGCGTCTTCAGTGCCACTTTAAACTGATTGACACTAGTGCATTGGCACACTGTGAGGGGTAGTTGATTCCATGCTCTTGGAGCTGCACAAGAGAATGCTTGTTCGCAGAGTTTAGTGCAGGTTGTGGGTTGTTTAAGGAGTAGAAAGTAAGAAGTAGGGTCTTGAAAGTAATGCGACTCATCACGGGAAGCCAGTGCAGCTCTAAGAGCATGGGTGTTACATGGTGTCGTTTCGACCATATCGTTATAATATGAGCACATCCATTTTGGACACGTTGTAGTTTCTCAATTACGGTCACTGGCAATCCATTTAGAAGACTATTGTAGCAGTCAGTTCGCGAAATGACTAGCTGACTAGCACATGCACAAGTTGTTTTGTGCGTTCTTTGTTTAAGTATCGACGAATGCATCCAATATGCTATGGAGATGGTAATACACATTTCTGCAAATATTTGTTACGTGTCGCTCAGGGAACATATTAGAATCAAAGGTCACCCCCAAGTTTCTGGCGTGTGTGTTTCTGATAGTTACACAGTCAGGAAGAACATTTTCAGTTGCAGATTTCGGTTGGATGATGATGATCTCCGTTTTGTCATCATTGAGTTTTAACATGTTGGTTTTCATCCATTGACGGATACTGGCAACACACAGTTATATTTTCGTGATGGCAATGTCAGGTGAAATATTATTGCGCAGGCTAAATTCTTGGAAAAGTTGAATGTCATCGGCATGTAAATGGTAAGCCATGTCATGGTGGTTGAGTAGCGACTCTAGAGGAGTCATATATACAGTGAACAGTAATGGTCCAAGAACTGACCCCTCAGACTGCTCACTGGCAATCAACACCGTGTATTGTCTGTGTTGTAATTACTCAGCGAACCATGACAAACAGTGATCATCGAAGCCGATAGTGTTGCTCAGTGTGTTCAAAAGAATGGCATGGTCACTTGTATCAAATGCAGCGCTCAGATCATTAACAGCAGAACCACACTTTTGCGTTCGTCCATGTACCGAATCACATTGTCATGCATGTGCAGAAGGGCAGTTTCAGTACTACAATATCTGATTAACATTGCAGCATGCTGATCGGACGTTCCACGCAATGGGAGGAGACGTGACGAGACATGAGACGGTTCTGTGGCATCTTGTGATGGACCCATATGCAATGACACCCGTCAAGAAGGAGTTGGCAGTGATGAAACACGTTGCTGTGGCCGACTGTCAGGGTCCATACTGTGGCTGGCCATACTACTTCCCACTCATCACCATGCTCAGGTGAACATACTATTTCCCACTTATCACCATGCTCAGGTGAACATACTACCCATTCATCATCATGCTCAGATGAACATACTAGTTCCCATTCATGACCACGCTCAGTAAACATTCCACTTCCCACTCATCACCATGCTCAGGTGAACATACTACGAACCATGCATCACCATGCTTAGGTGTACATACTACTACCCACTCATCACCATGCTCAGGTGAACACACTACTTGCCGAGCATCATGATGCTCAGGTGAACATACTACCCACTCATCACCATGCTCAGATGAACACTACCCATTTATCACCATGGTCAGTGAACATTCTGCTTACCAGTCATCACCATGCTCAGGTGAACACACTACTTCCCATTCATCACCATGCTCAGGTGAACATACTACTTCTCACTTACCACTATGCTCAGGTGAACATACTACTTCCCACTTATCATCATGCTCAGGTGAACATACTACTTCCCACTTACCACTATGCTCAGATGAACATACTACTTACCACTTACCACTATGCTCAGGTGAACATACTACTTACCACTATGCTCAGGTGAACATACTACTTACCACTGTGCTCAGGTGAACATGCTACTTACCACTATGCTCAGGTGAACATACTACTTACCACTGTGCTCAGGTGAACATACTACTTACCACTACGCTCAGGTAAACATACTACTTCCCACTTACCGCTATGCTCAGGTGAACATACTACTTACCACTATGCTCAGGTGAACATACTACTTCCCACTTAACACTATGCTCAGGCAAACATACTACTTGCCACTTACCACTATGCTCAGGTGAACATACTACTTACCGCTATGCTCAGGTGAACATACTACTTACCACTATGCTCAGGTGAACATACTACTTCCCACTTAACACTATGCTCAGGCAAACATACTACTTGCCACTTACCACTATGCTCAGGTGAACATACTACTTGCCACTTACCACTATGCTCAGGTGAACATACTACTTGCCACTTACCACTATGCTCAGGTGAACATACTACTTCCCACTTACCACTATGCTCAGGTGAACATACAACTTACACTATGCTCAGGTGAACATACAACTTACACTATGCTCAGGTGAACATACAACTTACACTATGCTCAGGTGAACATACTACTTGCCACTTACCACTATGCTCAGGTGAACATACTACTTGCCACTTACCACTATGCTCAGGTGAACATACTACTTACCACTATGCTCAGGTGAACATACAACTTACACTATGCTCAGGTGAACATACTACTTGCCGTGCATCATCATGCTAAGACTTAAATGCTCGTTAATATAACTACTAAGAATTTCAAGTTAGACAGCGATAAATAAAGTTGACAAAACTGCAAAATTAAACTGAACTAGATAGACTAAAAATGTAGTTAAAATCAAAATTGCCCGAATTAGCATACACCCCCTTTTCCAGCTTGTTGGTTTGTGACTAAAACTGATCACTGGATCCATCATTTATTGTAATTCCCAGTCAACCATTGACAATATGAGAAAGAAAGTTCCACCTGTACCCACAGATCCAGTATCCTTTTGACCACAAAATCACCATCACATGGATGTATAAATCACTTCCAGTTAGCTTCAGTTACGTTGTCGTTGACGTGTGTCATCCTGGCTAAACTTGAATGTACGCAGAGGATGGCATGGCCTGCTGTCTGACTTTGTCCATGTCTTAGCACCATTATCATGCAGGATGTCCACTGCTGACTTATCTCTCCAATATGAAATAGTTTTAAATATTTGGTAACCATAAATAATTGAAAAAATTGTGTTTTAATTCAGAATGACATGCATGTAAGGGGTCAGTTCATTGTTAGTTTTCCCATTGGTGACCATGTTAGTGTTTTGTAGGATTATAAGAAAACGTGACGTACAAAAATTCTTAAACTTCTCACCTGCTGTTATCATCATCTCATTGACATGCTGGTCGAGTTTAGTTAAAATCGAATGTTTCTAGCTCTCGTAAAATGCCTGTACGTGTGACACCCATCAATATTTACGAATGCTGGCAAACATTACTCCGCCAAAGGGTCAAACAGGCAAATTGCTGCCAAATATCCTTCCTCTTACTCAAATCATCTAGAAATTCACCATTTTACTGTCAACACGATCTACAATCACACCTGAAAATCTGCCTACTCAAATGCACTTATGTCAGAACGTGAAGTTTGTAAAAAAAAATATTTCTAAAACATCTGCACTTTTTCGGAACAGGAAGTCTAACTGAGGCATGACCCCAAATCAGGGCTTGACATAAAGCACTTGTCCAGTAGAACAAGTACTAATTCATGTTTACTTGTCACAACAGAAATTAACTTGTCCCACAAACAATTTACTTTAATCATAAAACTCCAGCGATCTAGTGGCGCCACATAGTGGAGTACAGTAGAAACATAAAAAACACATAATATCCACCATGTGGTGCCACCATTTTGTCACTTTCACACTGGTTTGAGAAACAGAATGTTTGTAACTTTAACCATTTCAGTACGACAGACCGGATTTCCGGCCGCACTGTCTGTGATGCTTCAGTATGACTGGTTGGTTATTTGGTGTTGATGATGTCTGCTATTCAAATCGTTTTTACTCATAATTATCCACTACATGGAGCCACTTGTTGTGTACGGTTGTCAAAGCGAATAGATTAGCTATTCATCAGTGGTCATCGTTTATTATTGCTCAGTAACAATTTACGGAGATTTTCGCAGTTTTTAATTATGGAATATCAAAATCTGCGGTGGCCACAATGGTGGATGGCATTACTTCAACTAGCGATTTACCACCGTATGTTTTGGATAGATTGTCAGTGAACTTAGTATACAACTGTGTTCAGCAACTGCAAAAACGTTGAAATCTTTCAAAAAATATATAACATTCCTATTCATAAAATGCATTTTTGTTGCCCAAATCTTGACTTGAAGTGAGGTAGTCCATTGTCTTGCATATTCACTGGGAATGCAGTATTCAGTGGTCACAGCTGGTCAGGGCTGTAGTATTAAAATGGTTAAGAATATATTGTAAGCGTACTGTACGCTAGAAAGAATGAATACGGTATATATATAATTTTATTATATATACCGTATTCATTCTTTCTAGCGTACAGTGCGCTTACAATATATTCTTAACCATTTTAATACTACAGCCCTGACCAGCTGTATATATATGTATATATATAATTTTATTATATATATAATATATATAATGTAAAACATTATTTACTAAACAACTTTAATAATAAGTTAGTCTATTTAGTTCATTAATTACCTAGCCAAGTATTCCCTGTGCTGTTACAGGTGCTGTATTAACATTTGGTTACTTTGCAGGGAAACCTACCGTTTACCAGCTGCATCGTTCACTGTAACACCAAAGGCAAAGCTGAATGTCATCAGCAGAACTAATTTGGCACACAATAGAGAGCGCATCACATTCACTATCGAGGGTAGGCTGCATGTTATATCTTCATTTATATGTATGTGTGTAGGACTGTGCATGCATGCAAGCATGATGTCATGCATATATTGATTTATTAATTTTGCTGATAATTGGCAAGGATTCTGCCAACCAATAATTATCGAATAAACTCATATTCAATCAAACATTAAAAGCAAAGTAACATTCCAAAATTACTTAGATGTCTTAAGAAAGTATGTGTAACAATCGCAACATATTTTGACAATGTTGTAACTAATCGGGTTTTCTGAGTACTTTTAACAAGAAGATGTTCTTAACATTAATGCTTGCTTTGTGTGTAGGACCAACTCATATGACCATCAATGTTGCTATGAAGAAGGGTGTCATCTTGGACCGATGGTCATTGGGTGATGGCTACCCAATGCCAACGTTAATGCCCAGTGACGTGAACGAAGCTAACTACTTCATCTACTACTCCTATGCCAAGAAACCTGCCAAATTGTGTGAATTCTGGTTTGAAGTGGAGGTACCCGTTCATTCATATGTAATTTCTTCCATGTTAAGTAGAAACTGTAAATTCTCTTCATTTTCTTACACTTGAGAGCTGGGCAAGCTGGCGACATCGTAATTGAGATAATCACTTTACCATTTGAAAGGTTGTCCAATAGAGTTTTCACATGTGGAGTGGATCGTACTTGTGTCGTTTGTGGTATGTGTACGAGAGGGGATGACAGTGCGTAGAACCTGACATTGCGAACACTTCAATGGTGGGCAAGTACAGATATGTTTGAGATGACGCTGCATATTCATGAATCATGACAGTGTGCATTTTGTTTGTAAAGTCATTGAGGAAATACTCTGGCCACTCCCCACCTGAGTGGCCACTTACATGCTGCAGAAACCTGCTCTAAGCATTCCATAATAACTGCAAATGTCAAAGCTATTGTTCCCCCATGCACTCAGTTAAGTAATAGGCTATCTGATATATGCCAACATTAACAAAAAATATGCTGCTTATTTGCTGAATGACACATCATTAAATTGTTGCAGCATAGTATGATCAAGGCAATGTTTCTTATATTTGAACTTTAAAAACTGTTTCATGGATGGTAAACCATAAACATGATTGCGATGTTGAGATATGACTGTACAGTCTGCAAGTTCCTGAGTACAATGGTGAAAGAGTAAACCTGGCATTTACCTTTCATCCCGATGCAAGGAAAGGAAATTGAGTGGAATTTATATGTCTGCACCTTAATTTTTAAATATGCTTTGATCTTCCATTAGCATCAATGCCAGAATAATCAACCAAATGACTGTGGGCAGCTACATAAAGAGAAAAAAGAAAGGCCTGTGGTAGATGTTATACAGTGATATGGTCATTGCGACATTGGCCTTTGTTGTAGGTGCTTGATTCTGTGGACCGCAGTCAAGGTGTCCTGGAGCTAGCTCTGAGTGGCCACTACTTCAACCACCAGCCACGTCTCTCACCTGATCTCAAAGACCACATCGCCAAGTTTCCTGACTGGACTGTCACCATGGGATGGATGGCTACCTACGAGTCCTGGACCCTCTGATTCTCCACATTGGCCGAGTCTCAAGGTGGTCAAAATGAACTGATAGTAACCAAGTTATATACAGTGGACTGTCTCTGTAAGGACATGTCCTTAAAAGGAACAACTTTGAAATCCAAATTTTGGCCTGCGCAGTGTTATCTACCCATGAACATAAGGAATGTTTTATCTGTGAAAGAGTTTGACTAACATATTCCTTATAACGATAGTCCACTGTAATAACTTGCTTCCTTAGTGTCGAGTTTGTACTGGCGTATCTTGTCTTAATTAAGAATTTCTTCATTGCTGCAGCCCATTTACTGCCAAGAGGCCTGTTAACAGTTAGTAATATTTTTATAAAAAAATTCAGAATTCAAATATCTGTGTAATTTTACTGAGTTAAGGGACATTTCCTTATAACAAAAGTCCCTTGTAGTGTCAAGTTTGTACTAACATATCTTTCATAATTAAGAATTATTCTTCAGTGCTGCTGCCTATTTACTGCCATAGGCCTGTGAACAGTTAGTAATATTTTTATGCCAAATTTCAGAATTCAAATATGTGTAATCCTGCTTAAGTAAGGGTCATCTTGACTGTTTAAAATATTCCGTTTGTTATTCTAATGCTTTTATTTTTGTACTGTTTCTAGTGTTCAATGTAGGCTCAAGCTTCTAGTACCAGAGAGAACTTTGGACAAATCTCTGTCTTATGCAAACAACATTTTAATACTGCACTCTTGCCTGTGTGCATGTCCTATGTTGTTGGTCTACACTTATTCTGCATATTTTATATGTGATGTGGGTTTGTTTTTGTATTGCTGTGATACATTCCAAGTTCGTGAAGAATTTGATTTATCAAATGTTGAATGCAGTTCACATTCTGGTTGTCACTGGGGTGGAAAATCAGTTGCATGGTTGTAATGCACATGTTCTGTTTTGTTGCTGTTAGTGATACTATAGAAGTGCCCATTAACAATCATATTGTTTACAGGCAGTGTCTGCTATATATATTTTATTCATTCCTCGTGTGTATTTAAGTAATGACTTACCTATTTGACACATGTTTTAGTGTTGATATCAATGTATGAAGCATTAGCGGTAATAATGTTATATGCCTGTTTTTGTATTGACAAAATTATATATTGCTCAACCTGGAATTATGAAGTATGATCTGATGTTTTAAATAGCTACCTGCTGATGGCAAGGTAGATATGATTTTACATTTGAATAATTAAATATGCATGTTCTCTTGCTAATCCTGGTGAAACAATAAAGAGTTACTATTTCATTTTATATTAATCTGTAGGCATCATTGCTGACCTGTCAAAACATTTATGCTGAACGATCATACTTAAAAACAATAAGTTTGGCTACTATTTCAAAGTTGAACTAGGCAAACGAATGAAAAAGGTAACTCCAAGTTTGTGTAAATGCAATGTGTATGTTTATTTCATTAGTCCATTACACTAAAGCGCTTTGAGCAGTTCTGACGACTGGATATTGTGCTATATCAGGAATTACCTTTACCTTTTTATTTGTGTAAGAATTGTACACAGCCGTGAAAGAAATATAGTGTACTTCTATAATAATAATACACTTTTATAGCGCCAATATCCTCGAAAGCAAGTGACTCCGAAGATTTAGGTTTGGAATTCATTTTCAAACAAATAAGTCTTGAGATTTTTCAAAAGGTGTATATAGTCTTGGATCATTTTAAAGTAATGAGGAGTTGACTTTGGGTGCAGCTACAGAGAAAGCTCACTTGCTAATGTTAAACTTTAGGAATGCAAAACTGTGAGACAGGAGATTTTAGGTTCCTGGGGATATCTAGAAAATGCAAGAGACTAACCAATTAGGGTGCTAGTTGTGTACAAAGGACACGATACGTAATAGTGGCTTAAATTTGGATCGATACTCATCCGGAAGCTAACGCAACTGTTTAAGGGTAGTGATACTGAAAAACGATGTGCATAGTGTACCACATGTACTAAACAATTCTGTAAACGTTTAGCAATACTAGTTAGCAGTGAGTTTCAATAGTGGAGGCGACTACTAATTAGAACTATGGTTCCGTAAAATCAATTTACTCGATTGGAAACGGTTTACGTGATTTGTAAGATATGAACCACTTAGTTGACTGAATCTTGGTGGTGGTGTGGGGCCAGTACCCAAGCCGACGAGTAACGTTCGTCTGAATCTTCGGGAATCTACAAATAGAAGAAAGGAGAACATGACACTTAATTGATACGAATATGCAGATTTGTTCGGATTCACTGTGAAATGCACTTAACAGAATGCTAATAGTAATATGTGATACGACGTGCAAACCAAGAGGTGTTTGTGAGGACACAACAAACGTTGAAAACTGACAGTGAAAATGAATAAGAGACACGAAACAACGTCGATCTCGGCGTCACAGCAAAATATCGCCTAATATTGCAAGCTGTAGAATATTATATAAACACAAAATTTGCATAAAATAGACAGAAGAATACTGTGTTTGACAATATTCAGCCAGAGAAGACGACGTGTTCACCACGCACGAACTAGACAGTGATGTCGTCATCGGACCTTTTGCGATCCTGGACACTGGCCAACCACGAGATCATTCTGTCCAGCGAAGGTCGGATGGATGCGGCGATGAAAGTGCTGACGGTGTTTGCGAACCCAAAAGTGGCACGACCCGGCACAGCTGACGCCAACTGAACTCAGCTATGCCAACATCTTGCCTCGTCTGGATTCGAGTAACGTCTCTATCATGAACAGTCCGCTATCGCGTGGCCAAAGCAAACAGACGACATCTGGTCATCTGATGACGGTATCGTAGATTCTGACGTCTTGTACGTCTCATTTGCTCGTCTTCTGTTCCGCGCCCATTAGAAGGTGAATCCTGTCACGCCCAACGACGATCCTATGACGGTGACTGACTATCCGACAGGCATTCGGCGTGTCCATCTCGAAATCGGAGTGGCTCACGTGACGACTTTGAAGCACAGCCACGTCAGAGACTCGACCGTCCACTCGCTGCCGAGAGCCACTCCTGCTCCTACTACTAGAGCCGTGCGAACGTTCATGCTTCTACACATCGCGCCCGTGTCCTCGGCCCCTGTTTGTCCAAATGCTCGGACTCGATGGTCGTGTTTGCGGACCGGAAGAGGACGGGAGACTCACGGTCCGTCTGACAGACAGCTGCAAGTGGATTAGGGTGCCGCAGATCTCGATTAGACAACTAGTTTGCGCAAACTCTTCATAATCCGATCATGTATTTACCAAGACGTCGAGTGCCTGAATATTTATGCACACATTTTATTAGTCGTGAATATACGCCTCTCGAGATTCTACAACATATGTGCTCTCCGCCAACGATGTACCCGGGATTACAAATATTTATGAACGCATTTGGACGAGACGTCAAGAAAACACGTTAGGCAAAAAGTACTCCTTCCTCTCTTGAAACACAGCTTCCAATGGCCAAATAATTACAGAACTCTTACTCCACTAATACATTGAGGTAAAACGGCATTATTGTTCTGTTATTTATGTGGAATAGTGTCACCTTACTTACGATATATCTCGAAAAGCAGCATAACATCAAAACTATATAATTTGCCATCTGCGCTCAACGGAGTGATGACACTGCTACGAGTGAAATGCGGCAGGCTACTTCATTGAAATTAGAAAAGCTATCTAAATACAAAACCGGGAGCGGCATAACTGACTAGGTAGGACTCAACAGTTGACGTGCATTAAGGCAGGTGTCTAACACTGACGCAAAGCGAATCGATCCCAAAGAGCGTGACGATGTAATATTTATTTTTACTCCCCCCATCACTACCACCATACAAACATTTCCAGAGGGTGAAAACAAAGTTACACAGTTAAACAGAATGCCAACTAAGCCTGTTCATAATATTCACTTGTTATAACTGTACTGGGCTTCCATTCTTCTCTCCCGCGCCATTCAGTCACAGGTCTGCAGATCTGTCTTCCCATCTTAAAACGTGGTCTGTCTTTTTGCCTACGGCCTCGTCGTTTCACCGCCTACGTTTCATGTATATAGTCGATATACGGCCATTCAACACTACAATGAATAATGTTGGAGATGCTATAGAACATGTTGCTGAGATGTGTGTACTTTGTACTTTCACGACACTGTTCCAAGAGAGGTGGTTATAATAGCCCTGAGATAGATGGGAGTGATAGAAACGGAAGCACCAGAACAGGCGATGGTTTGACCTGATATTTAGGAGTTTTACTTTAGCATTGGTTTAAAACAAGGGCGTGCACTTAGCCCGTTGTTGTTCGCACTGGTGACGGAATCAGTCGGCAGGAAGGCAAACACAAATAGGTTGGTAATGTATGCAAACATTCTGGTCACGACATAGCGGAATACAAACATGACAGGAAGTAGGTTCTTGAGATACATATATACGACTGACGACGAGCCTAGCGGAAATGGAAGTGGTGTGGCCTGGACAGCAGAGCGAAGTGTGGAACACAGGTTTGGAACAGAAAGGATGTCAAGCAACAGAGTGGCTCCGAGTACGTTGAGGGGATGATGGGCGTTCGGCGGTTGAGAAGAAGCACGCAACCGGGTGCGTATGCTTGGAGGAAGGGATCGTGGTGATCAAGAAGATATAAAAAACGTGGACAGAGAAAGTCATGTGATCGTATATATCGTCAAGACACACGTGTGATGTGGATGGCAATAACAGGCTGCAAGTTTTTGAGAACAATTTGGTCATGCGATATATAAAAGAAAAAGTAAGGAATTGTCTGATCTATCAAAATATATCAACAAATCGTTTGTTTCAACTGATCCCCACACAACAATACGCGCCCACGCACGCTCACAACAAAACAAACAGCTAGTATTGTAGTGCATGCATGCATGGCTACGTGATGCATGCATAATCCCATATACACACGCAAACACATGTATCCATACACGCGCACACATACACACACTCACAAACACACACCCCCCCCCACACACACACACACATACCACACTCACACACACCATACACGCACGTTCGCACACACATATATGAATGTGGGAGTTTCAGACGACATTACTATTTGTTGTCAATATAACGTAATGATTCAGTGTGGAACTTAGACAAACAAGAAATATTCAACACAAATAATGTATTTAGCTAGGCCTGCTGCACAGCATATATAATGTTATACAATAGATAATGAATGATACCGTGCGCAGATTTTTGGGCGCCTGCATTGTGGCTCATACCAGTTACCTGTTTTTTCCAATATTTTTTGTCATGTATGCATCCTGTGCTCCAGTAATGACTCTTCCAAGATAGATAGTTACTATTAGATCGAAAATGTTACAATAGCTCTTGTTTGGAAAGATTCCACGACAACACGTTTTCTCCCACCTGCTTATCACAACACATGAGCCAAATCGTGGACCCCGCCCTTGAATATACGTATTCCGAGCAAAGTGCAGGCCGCTGTGCTGCCATCATCCACTCGTCCACTGCACGCATTGTTGGCCAGGCACACATTGCAACGCTCGCACGCACACGCGTACACATGCACACACGCACGCACGCACACACGGACACACACACACACGGGGAAAGTTCCAGAAAGATCAGCTTCAACAGTTAAATGGTACATTTAGTTCCCCCAATATCTACAAGTTGTACATGGATCACTATACTATATAAGGACACTAAACTGCATAGGACATAATATGCCCGTATATAGCCAATAGGCCCTATTTCTGTTAGAAAAGAACATGCCTTTTTATTTGTACAAATAGGTTCATGTAGATGTAACAGTTAGATTTCGCCAACACACGTGCCACGAAGGTTGGCCTATCCAATGATCCCTTCGGATATATGGTACTTAGGATGGGGGTAAATACGTGGGATCATATCGCACGAACACACAATAACGTCGCACAAATTCCGATAGAGCAAATCAAATCAGATTTCTGGATTTCGTTCTATTTCTGAAACAAATGGATTGAGCAGGTTGCCACTAGAACTTAACTTGAGGTTACGTGCGGAGAGGTCGACAAATGAGTAGGTTGGCCGCGAGATAGCGGC
This sequence comes from Paraescarpia echinospica, assembly GCA_020002185.1. NCBI lineage: Eukaryota > Metazoa > Annelida > Polychaeta > Sabellida > Siboglinidae > Paraescarpia > Paraescarpia echinospica. The sequence continues at coordinate 32,721,833 of CM034532.1, forward strand.
GAGGTGACGTGCTACAGACGCACGGCGAGGCTGGTTATCTGTCGGCGTGGCGGGTCCTGCTTGGCTCCCAGTGGCCGGGGATCTTAAGTGGCGGGCGGCGGGCGTCGATAACGGGTCTAAAACGGCCGCTTGTTTAGAAAGACTGTATCTACGCGTGGTTAAGCGCGTGCTGATGGAAGGCGATAGTATGTCGGTTTGTACTCTGCCCTTCGTTCGTTGCCACTGCCAACGACGATTTTCTGCATCTTGTAGGCCTAATGGCGGTTAGCGGACGCGTACATCTATATAGGTGTCCTGTGCAGAGAAATCATACATCTAAATGCAAACAATCAGGGCATTCTAATAAATAAGACTTTCTGTCGTGACTAGGACAAAAAGAAGCTGTGTAAAAAGTGATTCTGCTACGGAACTAGTTGAAGATAGCAACTGATGTTTGCGTTTACGTTCCACGATGGCGAATTCAGTGAACAACGATAGCGTTCTCCTTACCTACTCGATCGCGGCGGGGGAAACGTCTGATGCTGAGCCGGGTACTCGCACAAGTGATTCGACCACCGACTCTCCAGTTAGCCGAGTTTACCTCGATCTAGCCACGCACGCTGCCACAACGCGATCGTACTTGAGGCTCCGTTCCTCGTATAGTGCTTGTGCGAGGACTTATGTTTGACCTCGGCGAAAGTCAATGTGTACATATTTGAGGATGAGTGGCGGGTAAACAGAAGCGTCTGACGGCCGGCCGCCGACGCTACGCCACTTTACCCCGGCCACTTGTTTCCTCGTACGTTCAGTCAAAATCCGTGTCGACGAAGCAGCACGCTCAAGATATCTTCAAATCTTAGCGCCATGCACCAAGTAGCTACTAGGAAGTTATAACACTCACGCAGTGGGGAATGCTTATAGCTTGTGCTTGAGCATTGGTGACCTCTCGTTTTATGAGAAATAATTTACATTCTTCGTCACTTTTTATTTTTATATCAGCAAATATAGAAAGAATGACGTCACATACGCTTCAAAGATGAACAAAAAGAGATGTGAAATAATTTAATACTCTACCTGAAACATGGACGGCTGCTACCATGGACAGATCAAGCTGATGGGCCGTGCTCCACATTGATCATGACATTGACACTGACATATATCTTATTGAACCAAACAATACGTTACAGCAGTCTATTGAATACATTGTCTCTTGTCAGTCACCGGGAAATCATCAAATACAGGAAAATTAGTATACAATAAAACACATATTGATTTATAGAAAAACAAACTGAGATAATTTACTTTTAACTGTTTTATTTAATCTACCTTTGCTTTTAAAAGATTGTCCGAGAAAGACAGTTATATCTAACTCAATACAGTTATGATGGTAGATAGTCCGAAATATCAGCCACTTATCAACAATATCAGCATTTTTAGTGGATGTCGTTACAATCTAAGCTTTTGACTTCTTACTACAGACATGGTATCTTCACGTGCCCGATATTTTTGCAGAACGTCCTTATTTGTGGCATGGTCCGTGTATGAGATCTTATGTCTACAGCTTACACGTATTCTTCTTTTAAATACTGATGTTAGGGTGCCCGTCTCGGTGGCGTAGACAAGATCGATGTTACCTGATCACGCAGCAATCTTAGTATGGTTTTCGACGTAGAAGGCAAACAAAGAACATGGGCTGGATAGGACAATTTCTCATATTAATGAAGACGTATGAGCCAGCAGTGTAGGGATTACACACGGTCGCCGGTTCCCCTTTGTGTGAAAGTGAGCTGAATTGCTAGATATAGGAAAGATGTATATTTCTTCACCGTATGACACGATGAAAGAAAGCAACTGTCGTTGTGTGTCTTAATAAGCGTCCCACAGTCACAATCTCTGAATGGACTATGGTGCCGTCCGAATCGATGTGTTATGATGTTCCTTGATTCGTACAGTCTTGATGGAAGGTGGATCAGTCGAACACTGGTGATCCATGAGATGAGCCGTGTGTATGTCCAGCAGAAAGCCAAATTTGTTATTCAGTTCCTGTTCGCGAATTAAAAATAACATGACACTTGGACAATGGATACTGTTTACCAAACCAGCCTTATTTGTTTTAGAAGCGACAGTTTGGTGGCAGCTAATGTCGCGTATAATTTTATACTTAAAGCAAACACCCAGAATAGTGTTATTTCTTGTTGTAATAGCAAGATAATGCCCCATGCTAGGTACATAAAGGGTTCGATATATCTTAGTAAGATCTTAAGTACGTCCCCGAAGCCTAATTTACTAATAGCCTATATGCGTGCGTGCGTGCGTGCGGAAATCTTTTTCATATATAACTGTAAGCCCTGCTTACTAATAAGAGTTATAAATAGGCCACATTATTAATAAGGAGGAGCTTATTTCTATTACTGTATACAAAATATAAGCAAAATTATTTTATAAAGATGTCAGGGAAAAGACAAGAGTAATTCAGAATAATAAAGTTTAATAACAATACAGAAATAATTGATGACTTCACGTGTACCACACACACTAATCAAATCTCAACTCTACACAAAACAACACTAAATTTCTAAAACCAATAAAACAATACCAAAACAACAACCACTAAAACCCTGTGAGAACAACTATCTCAAGCGACACACATGTATGGCAGAATCACCAAAACATAGGGGCTGACCAACTGGAAACACGGGTTCTCCCACGTCACGGTGAAAATCTCGCACGATAAACTAGCATGAACTGCTTGTATAATAATAATAATAATAATAAGATAACTACTATTGCGCCTAAATCCTTGGAAACCAAACTCAGAGGCGCATCAAAACAAAAGGATTGGTCAATCTCAAAATCCATAAGTAGTATTCCAGTTGTCAACAGATGGGTCAAGACGCTATAGGGAGGTGGATACAGTGGATAACCAAGGTTGTAAAGATAAGTTTTTAAATGACGACGGAATTTTGTAGTATTTTCAACTGATCTAACACAAAGAAGGAACATATTCCAAAGAGAAAAAGCCCTAATTCCAATGTTAGTATTGACTTTAGGAACAAAAAGTAGGTCAGAACTAGATGATCAAAGCTGGATAGGTTTTCTTACATGAGTAAGCAATGAATGCAAATAAGATGGTTGCTTACTGGACAGTGCCTGATATGTAATGGTACAGATCTTAAATATTATACGATGTCGTACAGGAAGCCAATGCAAAGACTTCAAAAGTGGTACAGAGCGAGGAAAACGAGATCTTGTAACTACTCTTGCTAGACAATTTTGGACACGCTGAAGTTTTGTGATATCCTTGCTAGCGATATTAAAAAGGAGGGAATTGCAATAGTCAAGCCTGCTGCTAACATGCGCTGTTGCAATAGTTTTAGCAACAGAAAATGACATATACCGGCGAATACGGCGAAGATCACGAATATAATAAACACAGCAGCAACATGTTTGAGATATGTGTTGTCGGAAATTGAAGTTACTTTCAAAGGTCACTCCTAGATTCCGCACTGAGGTTGCTGGCGTGACCGGGGATTCGGCTACTTATTGTATAAGTAAAAGAAAAATAAACGCTGTGAAGCAGCATGATAAAAATAAATTGGCGCCACCTAGTGTACATACTAAAAATGTCCTGGTCACATAACCATGGAAAACTATTGGGTGAGCTAGCTTCCACAATAATTATATCTGGTTTGTTATTGTGAATGAGTGAGATAAATCTAACCTTCTTATGATTTAGTTATTTGCATTGTTGATAATTTTCAAAGGTTTTATAGTTTTGGAAACATGCTGATACTTGTATTGTTACATCATTTTAGAAGGAGATGAGACATAACCAGGTGGCCCTATAGCTGATAGTGTCATTGGAAGTTGCATTGATTCATCATTTCAATAATTACTATATGTGTTGAAACATATAGCCATGACATATTCTTTATCATCATCGACTACAAACCTATATTCGACATGTGAACCACGAGTCAATACAGACACGTACATAATATAAAATCGATGTGTGCGTAATAGTGGGGCGGCATAACCAACACATCCAGAAGTATTGTGCATTTTGTGATAAAAGCACAACATTTTGTTCACGTGTAGACTCTTATATTATGAACAGATCTGGATATTGAGCTATCGCAGATTTGGCCTCTGATGGCCAGCGGTCACTTACATACCTACTCTCCTGGGGAAGACAGCAGGTTGACAGTGGAGGTTAATTCATTTATAAAAGTCCAAGAGTGGTTATGGAAGAGCTAAGTATTTAATTGTTACCAAAACAAATAAGTCAACTTAAACTAATTTGTCTAATTAGGCACATAATGTGATTGGGTTCCGAATGGAAGTCAATAATGACTGAAAAATAACTTCGCTTGGCACATACTACGATTATTATGACGACTATTACTACCACAACTACTACTATTACTACTACTGGTAGTGATTGCAATAGTAGTAGTAATAAAGTAGTCGCTACTGAAGGAGTGGATGGAAGCATTGTCATCTTTGGAGGATCTGTGGTTACAAGCTCCGAGACCATCAGCCACTTGTCACACTACTGCATTGATGTGCATCCTGTCACCAACAACATCAAATAGTCACCTGTCCCAGACGTCATTCAGGTGACTGATGAAGACTATTTGTGGAAGTAGGTCCTGAAAAACAAAACTGGGACCGAGGATAACACATCTTGGGCCACATGTCATACCAGATGCCAACCACCAGAAGCCTGAACCATCAGCGCCCTACTTCTGCTGTTCCTGGACAATGCTTACTTAATGACCATGATCCGGCACTCAATGGATGTCTCGAAGAATGCCGTGGCACAGCTGAATCTTAGGTAGACAGCAGTGGAACTGGAACTAGAGGTGCTGGTACTGGTCTACGTGCATTCTCTGCAGCAAGCATCATTCCTGATGTACCTTGGGCGCTCTGACAGAATTGGCCCCTACTTTCATGCATCAGATCACACTAACGATGCCAAGTAGAACCCTGTTCACCCGAGCGACATGGCTGAACTCCTAACAAAGCACCCGAGTGTGGTCACTCTCTGATGGAGGAAACATCCATGTAGGAAGGAAGAGTGACCTTCTAATATGGGCATGAAGATGTGTGGTGGCTTCAGCAGCCATACCGGGAAAAGGACATAATTTCGTCAGAGTGTAGGAAGCAACAATACAGAGCTGTTCACATTCCTGTCAGCTCTCCTCAAGTGGGTTGATATGGAGGAGAAACAGCTCGTCATCACTGGTGGAGGTCTAATCATCAGCAAGCCACCACTGCCAGATATGGCCTCGCCCGCCCCATGCAGCCACAAAGAAGATGACAGTCGCATGATGCTGCATACAACCCATGCATTAGCATAATCACCATTATATAACGATCCGAGGTGTTGACTCCGTGGTATTACTCGTGTTAATGACTCAGAGGTTTCAGCCAGATGATGACCCATGGTTAACATTTCGGAACTGGCAAGTAGTTCAGGTTCCTAAGAGCCCACAAACTAGCAGCCGGCCTAGGACCGGAGAAGACATGGGCGTTGCCAATGTGCCACGCTTTGACTTGGTGTGATACTTTGTACATTACGCACAGCATCAAGAAGACTGTTTGGACAATCTGGACCGTGCTACCAGAACTCATAAACATACTGCTTAAATTATCCTCAACACCAAGTGACATACCCGAAAATGCATGCATAACAAGAGGTTCGTTGTCCTATTATCCTGTTGTATAACAGAACCAGCACATGCACGGACATTGAAAAGGCATGAAAGAAACTTGTCGCAAAGAAGAACGATATGCAACTGATCCCGCCAACCTAAGCAGCTCTGGAGGAACATGCCAAGAGGGCGGCCTACGATGAAAGCACCAGAGCTACCTCCACCAACCAGCTGCGGCTGGACCAAGAATGAGAAAGGCATGCACGAGCCGCACTGGATAAGACAACCCACGGCAGCCCACACCTGGTGTGAGATAATCTCATGCAAGTTCAAGAAGGGTTGTGTGAAGCGAAAAGGCTGCACTTGAATGCACAGCTCTGTGTGTATGTGCGTGCGTACCTGCGTGTGTGTGCGTGCATGCAGATGCATGCGTGCAGGTGTGTGAAGGGGTATACACAAAATGTAATTCATAACCACTGAAGGGAACTGACAACAACCTTGGTGACACAGGAGCAGAAGAGAACAGTATGTGACATTTGATATGAACTGTTCTATTCGCCATACACATTCTCAACATGTATTGGTGTTAAATATGTCTATGTTTGTTAAATGGCCTTTTCAATTTCAACCGTGTTCTCGAATAATTTGTAGTTTTTGTGACTTTAGTTTTCAAGCATATTCGTCTTACATGGTCATAATGGTATTAGGCTTAAATAAGGTCGGTGTTCAGTTATACAACAGTCTGGCTTGCAATTTCAGAAAGCATAAAATGTATAAATAAAAATGAGATTCATTCTGCAAATACGTGCTACTTTTTACATCATTAACTAGTAAAAGAGCACCATAATCCTTATTAATCATTTTGCACAGTGTTGTAGAAACTCATAATGTCAACTGTCCCCACTAGAAGTAATCTAGTTCTTCTGGAGATGGCAGTTCAGAACACCAATTAATTCCGATTCAATTGCCTGAACGCCGTTTTGTAAAATATCCGCCTTCGTGCACATTTCACTTCTACCACAACGACTACTGCTACTACTACATGTGTTATTACTATTAGTACTACTACCACCACCACCACTAGTACTATTATTACGAATACTACCAGTAGTAGCATTAGTATGTGCCAAGCCAGTCATTGATCATTCATCATTGACTTCCATTCGAAATCCAACTGCATCATGTGCCTAATTAGACACATTAGTGTAAGTTGATTTATTTATTTGGTAAAAATCAAATAATTAGCTCTTATGTAACCACTTTTATAAGTGAATTAATATCCACTGTCAACCTGCTGTCCTCCTGGTAGAGAAGGTATGTAAAATAACAGTAACCTTCGGAAAATGGCTGCTCCAGCCGCCAGAGGCCAAATATGTGATGGCTCAATATCCAAATCTGTTCATAATGTAAGTCTACAGGTGTGCCAAATGTTGTGTTTTTATCACAAAATGCACAATTAGTTTGCTATGCCGCCCCACTATAACAAGAACGCAGTATGGTATATGGTATATGTACAAGGCAGCGTTACGAAACATTGAAAGAGGGTATAGTTGTCTCAAACATTTTTTTAAATAGTATGACCTAGGGGAAAGGTGGGACGTAAGAGCAACTGTACACGTTTTCAGCGACAACCAACTAATACAGTTGTAACATGACAATTGTACTAGCGTATAAATATACACGTGTATGTCTTCTAAGAGGGTCGCGAAATTTCTGAGGCTGGCTTATGTCAATTTCCAAATAAATGCAAATTAGTGGACGCGTGTGAAGTGGATCAGGAGATCAACCGTGTGGTCCCTTGAACCACCAAGTGGGATCCTTTCTGCCACAACAACACTCTTCCATTTAAAACAGATCAATGTGTTTAACGGTTGATTTATATTCCAATAAACATCTGGTATAGTTGCAAAGAATTATTCATCATCACTGAAATTAAGATATGATAATCAATCAATCAATCAATCCAAACACACTCTCTAGAAAAAAAAACAGTATATATAGTCGGCCTACTCATTAAGCTGAATGAACTGGAGCAACATAGAGTGATCGAACTTACGCAAGGTTCAAAACGACAACAAGATGACTCGAAACCGAAATATCGCGATTAAGAATCCGATGCGCCAAATGTTACGCCACCGCAACGTACAACCTCAGATTGGGGTAAGACATCTAGCGTGGCTGAATGCTTCCCATAAAAGATGAGATGGTGTTCGATTGAACAGGTCTGGCAGGGAGTAAAGTGTAAAGCACTTTGAGCAGTCCTATGGACTGGATTCTTGGGTTTCCTTATCCATTTCCGGACGTTGCAGCCTTGATGGATTGTCTATAGACAGCTCTTTCGTTTGCCAGTCTCCCCACTCGCCAGACGTCTGCTCCCATCCATTCCTCTATGTCCTTCTCCCATTGTCTTCTAGGTCTTCCTCTGCTTCTACTGCCTTCCACTTTTCCTTCCATTATTAGTCTCTCTAGAGACGGATGCCGTTTCACATGGCCGAAATAACTTAATTTATGTTTCTTTACAAAGTTCAATAAAGTCCCGGGTTTAACACCAAGCTCATCTGCGATGGATTCGTTAGTTCTACAGTCCACGAAACTAGTAATATCTTTCTATAACACTTGCTTTCAAATGTACTTATATGTTTAGTAATGTTCTTATTAAGAGTCCAGGTTTCACATCCATACGTAACCGTTGGAAATATGCAGACTCGGATAATTCGTAGTTTCATATATTTGTTCGTTGTTTTCCACAGCTTCTTCACCTTCGTCAACTTTTTACTGGCCATTGCCAACCTCCGCTTGATCTGTTTCGTCCCATCTCCATCCGCTTCTATCAGTGACCCCAGATTTTCAAAAAATTCCACTCGTTCTGTTTGCTCGCCATCTACTGTCACTTCTGATGGTTCTCGACATCCCTTCACATCCATAATCTTAGTCTTCTTTACGTTTAGTTTCAATCCTTTCATCTCGCTGTGCTCTTTAATAGTAGTTATCAGTTTATCCAATTCTTCTTTTGTATCGGATATTAACGCTGTGTCATCGGCATATCTCAATTCATGTATCTCCTGTCCATTCATTTTAAGTCTATTAAAAAACTTGTTTCTCGTGTCAGTCTCGACTTCTCTCATGACATTCTCTGTGTATAGACTGAATAGATGGGGGGACAAAATGCACCCCTGTCTCACTCCCTTGCCGACTGGGAACCAATATGTGGTTCCACACTCTAATCTCACTGCAGACTGCTGTCCAACATATACATTTTGGATAAGTGATGTATTTTTCTGGTCAAATCCCATGTGTATCAAGGTTTTCCAGAGTTGTTGATGACTAACATTATCAAAAGCTTTTGAATAATCTATGAAACAGACCCTAAGGTCATGGTTGAATTCTCTGCATTTCTGAATTAACATCTTCAGGATGAAAATGTGATCTCTTGTTCCTCTTCCAGTTCGGAAACCAGCTTGTGTTCTGTTGACTTCACATTCTAATTTTGTTGTGATTCTTCATTATGATTTTTAGCATAATTTTGCTCGCATGGCTGATGAGTGATATAGTCCTGTGGTTTGAGCATTCTTGTATGTCACCTTTTTTTGGTATTGGTATAAGGATGGCTCGTTTCCAGTCCATGGTCCACGTTCCACTTTTCCATATTTTCTTGCATAATGTGTGATAGATATCCACGCCTGCTTCGCCACTTGCTCTTATTAGCTCTGCAGTGATGTTATCAATGCCAGGTGATTTTCCGTCTTTTAGACTTTTTATTGCCCACTCCACCTCTGAACGCAAAGGCTCAAGTTCACCTTCTGGTTCTGTGCTCTCTCTGCCTTCATCCATGTCTACCTCTTCTGTTTCTTCTTTCTTAAACATGCTTTCACAATATTGCTTCCATCTTTCAAGTATGTCATCACTTTCTGTCAGAGTCATTCCCGTTTCATCTTTAATAACGCCAAGTCTAAGTTTGAACGACTGTGTCATAGACTTGATTTCCTCGAACATACTGCGACTATCGTTCCTTCTCATACATAGTTCTATCTTTTTGCATTTCTTTTCTAGATATTTCTTCTAGTCTTCCTTACACATTTGTTTAATCATCTTGCACTTCTCTCAATATTTCTCATGATCATTCTCACTCATTTCTTTGTTCTTCTTTAACTCTTTCCTTTCGTCAATCATCTACAGCGTGTCTTTGCTTATTCATGGTTGTTTTTGCCTCCTCTTTTTAGTGAAGTGTTTGTCAGCTGATTCCATAATGATGTTCCTAATTTTTACTGCCAACTCCTCTGGTTCCTTCTCGTCAGCCACTGTCTGTAATACTCCGAAACGGTTCATAACCTCTACTCGATATCCTTCTTTGATATCACTGACGTCATACCTCATTATTTCTTTCCCTCTCTTCATCTTTCTTAATTTTATCGCAATCTTGGCGCTTAGCAATTCATGGTCAGAGCCACAATCGGCTCCCGGTAGTGTCTTTGCATTAAACACAAACGTCCTCAATCGTTTTGCTATCAGTATAAATAGTGTAGCAGATATGTGTAAATAACAAGAAGAATTGTGGGCTTTGTGGTAAAAGCACCAACAATTGGTGTATATGTTGTTAAGGGGGTACTAAGTGATTTAAGATATAGGGCCAAGCTGAATTGTTTCCGTGACGCCCGTAATATGATAAAATCCAAATTGGCCGCCGCCCGAATCTAAATATCTATTAATTGTCCTATCTTCGTGAATAGTTAACATAAAAACATAAATAAAGTGTCTTTTTATATGTTTTCAGACATGCTGAATCCAATGGCGTCATCAATTCATTGAAAACATGCATATATTTTAAGATAGGGCACAGGTTAATGATAAAATTCAAGATGGCCGCCACCTGAATTGTGAATATCTACCAAATGTCATATCTTCTCAACCAGTTGACATAAAACCATGGTTGAAGTGTCCTTGTATATTTTTTGGACAAAACAAACTGTTCTGTACATGTCATATTGAAACAACACTTAATTGGAGTCATTGTGGTTGCAATTACCACTGCAACGGCATAATTATGTGCATTTTACAGCAACCCTGACAAACTTGCATAGTCCTGTGCACCCTTTCTGGCATCCACAGCGTAGCAACTCGGAACATGACGCCGCTGCTTTAAATCCCTGTGTGGCACTCTTACGCCATCCGCAGGTCTCTGGAGAAGGAAGTTCTGGAGTACGGACATGTGCCTGTCCCCACACATGTCCACCTTGGTATATAGCCCGTTTTGTGTGTTGCAACAGTGCTGCTCCTGTAGCTGGTATGGCGTCGGTGGACCTGGCTTTGGTAATGAAGATATGTTTTCTGGCAGTCAACACTAGTTTCTGTGCAGGTTCGGTCATACAGTAGCACAACGTAGGACTCTAGCACAGACATGCAGTCTTCACTGAAGCTCGATGGATGTGTCGACAAGGTAGAGAGAATACTGGGGTGACATGAAAGATTTCCAGATGTCGAATGCAGACTTTTTTCCCCTGCCTGCAAATGATGACACCGTATCGCAACCTGTGAAGGCATGGACCATGGAGAGTGCACGTGCCTTCTCACCACCCAGTGTTGTGGCGATGTCATGAGCAGGAATGTACCTCAGGTGTGGATATTTTTTGAATGTTTTGACACCGATTGGCTTCAACATGTTGGTGATTGCAGGACCATCCAATATGATGACATCGATTGATGAGGCATCTCTACACGGCATGCAAAACTTTTCCTGACATTCCACAAGATCAGACTTCGTCCCAAACCGGAGTTTTCCTAGCTGAGACAACGGTGGGTATGTATGATTCTCGTGCTTGAAGAAATTGTCCAAGTCGCCGTCGCAGGTTTGACAGGCAATGTACTGTCGTGAAAACAATGGACAGTCGCTCTTGAGTGACGACACGATCTGTTTTGCTTTTGATGAACTCTTGATGGTGGTCGGTTGAACAAGGGCATTTGATTTCTACTGATGGGATCAGATACATGTGTTGTTCGTTGTGTGACTCGCTCTGTCATGTACTTTTCATACTGCTCCCGACCTGTCTTCTCTATCACTCGCACGGTTTCGACTGTTGCTGGATCAGCGTCGTATCTAGTGTCAAGTACCAGAAGGTAGCCACTATCTTCTGTGAATGGATTTTCCATGTCTTCAATTACTCGAACAAGAGCCCTGACCTCCTTAGCAAATGTGACTTGCACAGACTCTGTATACTCATGGTGCTTGAAATTGCTTATATCGGTGTTCTCAGTGTTGCGATCCATGCAACTGATCTCAAATTCCTCAATGACCCTCGCCAATTCAGGTCCTGCCACCATCCAGCACAGTAAGGCTCTTGGATTTTGTAACAAACCGACTGCCTCACCATCTCCTTTCACGACCTTGTTGTTTTGTTCGCGTGCACGGTCGATGGCTATCGCTGAGAATGGACGTTTTGTTTTGTGCACAACAAAGCCTCCTTGAGCGAACTGACTTGCTACGTCAGGATGTCGTACATGCAACGTCATCATGTTACGAATGTGAATCGGCACCTATCGAGAATAGTGAGTGTGGTCCAGTGCGAAAAACCATGGTGTCAACACTGCCAGGACAGCGACATAGAGCGAGATGTTAGAATCACGTAGAGACCTCACATACACCAAGACGAGGCGTTCCAGTTGCATGATGATAAACCATGTCAGAAAAATACACAAGGACACTTCAACCAAGGTTTTATGTCAACTGGTTGGGAAGATATGACATTTGGTAGATATTCACAATTCAGGTGGCGGCCATCTTGAATGTTACCATTAACCTGTGCTCTATCTTAAATTATATGTATTTTTTCAATGAACTGACGACGCCATTGGATTCAGCATGTCTGAAAACATATAAAAAAACACTTTATTTATGTTTTTCTATTAACTATTCACGAAGATAGAACAATTAATAGATATTTAGATTCGGACGGCGGCCATTTTGGATTTTCCCACATTACGGGCGTCACAGAAACAATTCAGCTTGGCACTATATCTTAAATCATTTAGTACCCACTTAACATCATATACACCAATTTTGGTGCTTTTACTACAAAAACCACAATTATTTCACATATCTGCCCCACTATAAGTCGATTTGATTTCTGTTCCGACCATCTGGTGTTGTCCAAGTGTACAGTCTTCTTTGATGTTGTTTGAAGAAAGTATTAGTGATCATCGGTTCATTCTCTATGATAAACTCAACAAGTCTATCTCCTCTCCGATTTCTCTCGCCTAGTCCATATTTCCCGATATTTCCATTTTCTTCTTCGTTTTGACAACTGCCAACTTTTGTATTGAAATCGCCCACCAGTACTACCATGTCTCTCCTGTTTACCTCGTCAACTGTTCGTTGCAGTGTATCATAAATCGTTTCTATTACATCGTCGTCTGCAGTGCTCGTTGGTGCATAAATTTGAATACATGTTATATTCGTGGATTTTGCTCGTATTCGCATGGTAATAATTCTGCCATTGACCGGATTGTATCCTAATAGTGCATTTTCAGTTTTCTTTGACAGATAGAACGCAACACCACTCATCCCTGGCTTAGTTGCTCCTGAGTATACAAACTTTCTTCCTGAACCGAAAGTGTCCTTGTCCGGCCAACCTGTGTTCCGCAATCCCTAATATATCTATCCCATATCTTTCTGCTTCCGATGTTACAATTTGTAGTGTTCCATGACTCGTTTTTCTTATGTTCCATGTTGCCACACGGATTTTCCTTTTTAGCTTTTTGTTGCTGGTTTTACCTCCCACACAGTCGGGCATACTATCGTCATCAGCTCTGACGTTACTTCCAACATCTCCAAGCTCTTCCCTCGTATGTGTCGTCCTATCCAGCCTGGGGGGCTCACCACTAGGACCTCTCTTACTGTCTGTATTCTCCATCAAGGTTTCTTGAACTGGATACTGCGCTATATAAGAACTTACCTTTACTTCTATTTTTATACGGACGCGTCGTCTAGAAAGGGAATGCCGTGACTGCAGTTTACGCGCATGTGCACAATTTAAACGATATGAACGTCGGACGTGACGTCTAGGGAGGAAATGACATGAATACTGTTTTGCGCATGCCCATATTCCATGGTGAAAGATCGAGTACGATATGCCCCTGCATTCAAGAAGAAAAACAATATGGAGCGTCTCGGTGCCACGAGCCAGTAGAAACGACCTGTTGTAAGTGGTAGAAGTATTTCGCGCTTAATGAGAACGTTTAAAATGTACACGATATGAAATGTCTTTAATAACCTAGTCTACCTAGATAACGGCAACGGTGAAAAGTTCTGAGTGGATTTCCCTACAGCAAAGTGCGTATGTTTTTTAACACTGCGTACCATCACACATATCCTTCAATGAAGTATTAACTGGTGTCAAATAATGTTACTGTCTATGTTGTTAGAAGGCCCAAATTGTTTAATAATAATTTCTTATATTATTATACGCTCTATCGGTTTTCGTTCGTTGACATTACGTCATTGTAGCGAAGGACTACTTATTAAAACCAATGCATAGGCGGATCCAGGGGGCTTGGGTGGACCGTGTCCCCCTAGATCCTTGGAAATGTGCCCCCGTTCATGTCACAATCAGGTGAAGTTACGCCGACGCGGCGGCGAACATTTTCAAGAGCATCTCCCCGTCTTCCGATATCACAGTCGAACCGGGCGAGCCAGGGAGAGAAGCTGAAGAAGAGGTGAAGAAAATGTTTCAACGGCATCCCCTATAATAGGCCCTACGTACATAACAACATGTCTAATCGTAATATACGCGGTTATAACACGTAGTAGGCAGTTAACATATTACATCATTATTATTGTGTTAATTTCAATGATGGACGAGCGACAAACAAACGTAACGAGTCATCACAAAAGAAATAAAACATTTACATTACAAAATATAAATTCTTACATAGCGCAGTATCTAGTCCTTAGGATTATCCAAAGCGCTTTACACTTTATTCCCTGACAGACCTATTCAATTGACCACCATCCCGTCTTCACTTGGAAGCATTCAGCGACGCTGCAATTAATGCGCGAAGGGTATTTGTACACAAATATCCATCACTGTCTATAGCCAGGTTCTCATTCTTATAGTTGAGTGAAGTGGAGCAACGTAGAGTGAATGACCTTGCGAAAGGTTCGAAATGGCAACACTGGATTTGAACCCGGGTTCTCTCGATTGAGAATCCGATGCTCTAGCCACTGCGCTCCATATAATGATACCATCATTAATGTGTTAATTCCAACGACGGACGTACAGACAAACGCAATAGTCGGGGATGTTAGGGATTTTTTGGTTCAGAATCTTCCAAAAGCACCAAATTGGGCCCAGATGTCATCCATACCATACTATTTCGATTTCTGACGGGCGCCAAGACGGACGCCCCCCGGGGCCGCCATATTGGCGAAATCCAATATGGCCGCCACCCGGATTAGAGGTCAATCGTAATTAAAAAAAACAAAAGGGCTAGAATCATGAATAATACCACTTTTCGGGGTTTGTGGCATCGGAGAATTCGATTCTGATTTCTTATTTCGACGATTTGAGGTCATGGTCACCCCATTTTGGGGTCAAAGATCAGCAGTTACTACTAAAAAAATTAAACAGGGATTATTCAGGAACAATTTTTATTAAAATACTTCGGATATGACATCTGCTGACAAAATGCTATATCTATGCCGCTATGTTCATTTAAATGTTCAAAATACAATACAAGAACCGCTTTAGCAACAATATATAAATGATTACTACTACTACCTATACGTTCCGGCTTGCGCTCTATGATGCCAGCAATGAGTACTACGGGTCATCACCGCCCTCGTTATTAACGCACCCGCCTTCGCATTTGCATCGGACACCAGCGCGGTTGCATTTGCACCTTCCCGTGCATGCTTTGATGCAGCCGCAGTGCAAGAGAATGGCACACGCCACTGAAGCGTCGCTGAGAGTGGTCCATACTGGCTGCCATGTACTGGTGCCATCTTTGTGCCAGCCCCACTCTCTGAAGTCAGAGATTTCTTGCTGGACCGAGGTGGCCCGACTCCAGTAGAAACTCGCGTGTAGTAGCGCTCGCTTCACATGCTGGAACAGCGCGGCTTGGGTAGGTGGGATGTTTTCCAGCGATCTCCTTCCAGTGGTGAAGAGGCGATGCCTGGCCTCGTTGACACCGGCTGCATCACACCCTTTGCTGTACGTAAGTACGATGAATCGTTCGATCCGCTACATATGCACGGACTCGAGACTGAAAATGTCAGGTTTGTGCGTGAGAGCCACTAGTGTGTCGGTGAGGTCCGGTGTGCTGGTCCAGGCTGCACAGGCGGTCTTTTTGCCACATCCAAGAAACCGTAAAGTTGTGTTGCACCCCGTTAGGCTGTGGAAGAGGGATAGTGCCAAGGACTTTGACGGACCCAGATCGGAGTATATGGTATGGACTGGAATGTCACGGTACGTGTTTCAGCTACCGAAGCCCATCCAGAGCTCCGATAGGACGAGGGTCTCGAAAAACCGGAATGACCAAACCACGACATCGCTGTCCACCGTGCGAAAATAGGCTGTTGTATGACCCTGCTCTGCAGCATATGCTAGATGCAGGAGGATCCTGGTGTCCGCCTCGGAATGGTTGCAAGACTGAAGTGTTGCGAGGTCACAACGCCTGTTGGAGAACACGGTCTCGAAGTGGGTACTCTAGAGGAGCTTTCCGCCCATGTCAGTCTTGGAGATCTGTGTGCTGATGAATGAGAACAGCTCCTTTTTGTCATCCTCATTTTGTAGGAAGCCGCTGTTCCATTCACGCTTCGGGATTGAAGTGCTGCCATCGCCGACTCTTGTGCGTGGGCCATTCCTGCGTCGTTGGGTACCATTCTTCATTTGGGCCTCCATAAATGGTACGATGTGGAGTGGCACGTACTCGCTGAATGTCTTGGCTGTTGTGGGGCGCACCATGTGGATCACTGCCGCCACACCCAACACCATGACCGATTGGCAGCAAATGGGTGCATTGAGGTATTGAAAAATGTCGGACTTCGTCCCACATCGCAGCGACCCTCGATCCGCCAGGCTAGGTGGCTCTCTCTGATGTTCGAACCGAAGGAATTCCGTCATGTTGGCATCGGGATGCGACTGGAATGAGAGGAAAAGTTACGTGACTAAGGTCATGTTCTGCCTCTGTACACGTACCACTGTCCTTCCTGCCTTTTTCTTGGGGTCAGGTCTGTTGGCGAAGGTTAGCATGTTATTCCGCATGATGGTATCAGATACTGGTACTGAGGCCTTTTCCAGCCTTTCCATGGCGTATGCTGCGTGAAGGGCTTGGACAGCTTCAAGGATTTGAGATAGAGTAGCTATCGACGGCCTGTTCCATGACATTCTCTGCATCGAGTGCTACAAGCTCATGAGTTTTAGCAAGGACAGTGTTGCCCTACTGTTCTACTACCTCGACAAACGATAGTACATCCTTTCGAAACTTGACTTGCAAGCTGTGTCCTTCCTCGTGATGATTGGTGGATGACGATGGTGGGTCGGGGACTTCACCGACTTTTCGCTTGCTAGCAATGAGTTGTACTCCGACCAGGTGATGACGTCACCCTCTGCTAAAGCGCATTGCTTCAGCACTCTGATGACGTGCGCCATCCACGCCTCATCCTTGACCTTGGCACCTCGTACATCAAGGGGCAGTCTGACTACACTGTTGCCGAGACTGGGTGCAATGACATCCGTTTGAGTGAGTTCGACTGGGTGCTGGAAGATCACGTAAGAGTCTGGTAGCTTGGGAGTCGACGTGTCGGAGGGGGTCAAGCTTGATGTGAGCCCGCTTCACTCCAGGGTTGTCGCACGAGAGATGGTTGGTCACGCTTAGGATATATCCGTGGAACTCATTCTTTGAGAAGAAAACTGGTTACAGTCCACACAATAGGTGTATTACGCTACAGTTGGATTTAGCGTAATTTTTACGGGTTGAACAATCTTACAAATGTCACAAGAGTAAAGTTTTGTACAAATGTTTGTTACTATCGTTTTAAGAAAACTGGTTAGTATACCATAGGAAATATTTGCTAGTAAAACAAATTGGTTCCATCCGTGTGAGGGCGCCGTCAATTTATCAAATGGCGCGGACCGGAGTGCCTCAGCTCTATGATTCACTGTCTCTGTTAGCATTGAGGATTTAGCATTTAGGACTGCTGGCGACGATTTTCACACATCAATTTTCAAATGTCACCTGAAAAGTAGGTAATGGAAAACTGGTTTGTATCAATAGGTTTTCAAATGACATAAGTTACACCATTATATAGCATGTGTTGTGAAAACTAGACCACCAAAAACTAAAAACTAGTTTCAAATATAATTATGATGATTACTGTACCTCCATTAACAATTGCTGATCCAAAATTACCTTTAGGGTGACCTTGAGGGGTGACCTTGACCTCAAATCGGGTTTTTTTAAACTACGATTGACCTTTAACCCGGGTGGTGGCCATATTGGATTTCGCCAATATGGCGGCCCAGGGTGGCGCACAAGGTGACGTAGACGTAGACTCAGAAGGGAACAGAGAAGAGGACATAGAAGCGGACGCAGAAGAGGGCGCTGATTAGTGCGCAAAAGAAGACGCAGAAGAGTACCCAGAAGAGGACGCAGAGAAAAACTCCCGGGAGCATGTTATTACTTGCTCTTTGTTAACTCCAGATTCTATATGCCGTGATGTCAGCGGAGGAAGGGTGTTACACATGGTATATTTATGTAATTCCTGCTGCTGCTTTAGTTAGAGATTCTGCTGATTTATTTGTTAATTCTTTTAAAACTAACATGTATTGCTGTTCAACTCTTACTGTAACAGACTGAAAGTATGCAGTTCAGGGTGTGGTTGTCAACGCCCTTAGCTAGCCCATAGCGCAGCTGACCAGGCTGCTAGTACCCGGAAAGGATCCCTACCCAGGATAGCGGGCCGGCTTATTCTTTGCTCTGTTAAATTTAAATATATTTCTGTTGTCATCTAAGAAGCATCTGCCATGACCTGAGCTGACATCTCAAGCGTACTATCGACCAAAAGGTATTTTACTAATTCTTCAGTGATGTTGGCCTTTCAGGTGATATGACCCAGAAGATGACACAGAAACGAACGCAGAAATGGACTCAGAAGGGGACAGAGAAGAGGACATAGAAGAGGACGCATAACAGAACAAGCGGTGACAGGTTATTTCTTCATCGGTTAACGTAGTCTTTTTTCTTTTTTTCAAGTGCCATGACGTCTGCGGACATCTGAAGATTATATCGAACAACGGGTGTTGCTGTAATGAATTCCTGCTGTTGCGACAGTTGTCACATACGGTTCTTATTATTTCATTTGCCAATTTTTTTTGTTAGCCAGACAGACAAGAATGAGCCACGAAAAGAGCAATAACAACAGGACGCCCTTGCTGTTGTTACTGAGGCATCGTTCTAAACAACAGGACGCCCTTGCTGTTGTTACAGAGGTATCGTTCTAAACAACAGGACGCCCTTGCTGTTGTTACAGAGGCATCGTTCTAAACAACAGGACGCCCTTGCTGTTGTTACAGAGGCATCGTTCTAAACAACAGGACGCCCTTGCAGTTGTTACTGAGGCATCGTTCTAAACAACAGGACGTCCTTGCTGTTGTTACTGAGGCATCGTTCTAAACAACAGGACGCCCTTACTGTTGTTACAGAGGCATCGTTCTAAACAACAGGACGCCTTTGCTGTTGTTACAGAGGCATCGTTCTAAACAACAGTACGCCCTTGCTGTTGTTACAGAGGCATCGTTCTAAACAACAGGACGCCCTTGCTGTTGTTACAGAGGCATCGTTCTAAACAACAGGACGCCCTTGCTGTTGTTATAGAGGCATCGTTCTAAACAACAGGACACCCTTGCTGTTGTTACAGAGGCATCGTTCTAAACAACAGTACGCCCTTGCTGTTGTTATAGAGGCATCGTTCTAAACAACCGGACGCCCTTGCTGTTGTTACAGAGGCATCGTTCTAAACAACAGGACGCCCTTGCTATTGTTACAGAGGCATCGTTCTAAACAACAGGACGCCCTTGCTGTTGTTACAGAGGCATCGTTCTAAACAACAGGACGCCCTTGCTGGTGTTACAGAGGCATCGTTCTAAACAACAGGACGTCCTTGCTGGTGTTACAGAGGCATCGTTCTAAACAGGTGTCGGCTTTCTCTTAGAATAACTTGGTAATGTTGTAATTCGGAACTGTTTTACTTTTAGATGTGGTATTGCAGATTTACAGGTTATCAAGCACGGCCTATCCGACTCCCGGAGAAGATAACGTTTACCATCAACATGCCAACGTAAGGATGTTGTTACTTCTAATTTGCTGCAGGTACAGCAAGGACAGACGCGATGTGTCGGATTTTAAAATGTTATTACCACTGTTGTTGTAAGTTTAGTTTTTGTGGCCACTGTCTCAATTATATAGTACTTCTGTCGTTTCTGTCGTGGAGATGTCGCATGGTAACCTTTGTCATCCGCAAATCGCGAATCTCTAAGAGTGTACGCAAAATTCGATTTATAGGCAGATGTTACCAAATCAAGACGATGTCTTAATTCATCCACAGGAGATACATGTTTGTCACATGTCCACCAGCCACAAAATGTTTATGCCTCAATTGTAAACAATGCAATCCTCAAATATGTCCATATCAGTATGCAAAAATCACTCTAAACAAATTAGTGCTCTGCTCCCTTTACTTTGGATCCAGGTTCTCGTGTGTGCAACAAACCGTGGCCCCGCATCACGGAGCTTGGATAATCGATGTAAGAATAAACTGGTCCCAACCCACCTAATGTCGCCACTCTTGTATAATCAAACTGCGCGTAATCTGGTTCCGAATCAAGAGGCACAAAAAGTGCTGCCATCTCACGGCGTCTAAGTAACCCACGATAGTCTACACTTTCTCTCGCTTTAAAGGGAAACAAAACGCATATTTCGGGACCTATGCATCTACGAGTTAATAAAAACTAACCATTAGCAACTACAATAACGAATATAATGCCAGCAGTTTATTATAATAACCTTGTTGAAGGTACATAATTTAAATTGCACGGACAGCGACATTGTGGTAGAAAGCTTGACGTCACTAATGCCTACTATTCCAATTCGTCAGTCGCAAAACTGAGAATATTACTGTAGTATGCATCGCCGAATTTGTTTTGGTGCTGTAGCTACTAAAATGTTACGTCTGCATGGCATGCTGCATGGCATCATAACGATTGTTACAAGTGTAACTCTGATTCGAAGGGAATAAGAGAAACCAACATAATGACCTGACATAGTGAAATACATGTCAGGAAACGAGAGAATTCGACGCGTAACCGCAGCGTGAATGTTAAAGAAACTCAATGTGCTTATTGGTAAAGCATCAGGGGGTCTCTCAATATGTTAGCCATCGAGAACCGAAATGTCTTTGGAATCTCCTACTTTGAATAACAGTTCTGAGTAAACCACAGGAGTGACATTGTTGATTGTAGTTTCAAATGGTTAGATTGTATTAACTCGTTTAGGTGTTTGGATCAACACAATTGACTTTTGTTTTAATTTAACGACTCTCGCCCGCAAGAGTTGTGAGGTCCTAGTGCTGCCACCGCCTGGATAATCGAGGCTAGTCTACACTGGGCAGTGACACTGCGCATAGTACGGGGAGCACCTCTAGGGAAGGAGTCTAGAACTACATTAGACTAAGAACAAAACAGAATAGAACAGAAGACGAAGGATCGAAGTGTTGGAGGTTTTTTCAAAAACACCTCCAAATCAGTCATGCTACGGGACTGAAGGGGTATATGTATGATGAGATCGTGTAGTGTAAGTAAAAACATTTAAAATGTATTCATAGCGTGGGCGGCAAGCAAAAGAGTGAAACAGTCCACAACATAATATACGCTGTAAGACATCTAGAATCTAATTAAAATATAAACATAAACACGGATGCTAGCATCTCGTACAGGCTAATGTGTCGAAGTAACGAACAAAGTTATTATAACGGACGAACAAATAATTAAATGTCATATGCAATGTAATAATTAGTTGAATAGCGTACGATGACCGAGCATTATTGGTGTGTGCCAATGTCGTCATATGGCTGGCACAATGTCCGACGAATGAGCAAACAGTTATTACTGGCGTGTGCCAATGTCAATGTGTGGCTGGCTTCTTTCTATTCATCGTCGGATGTAGTCAGGCGTAGATTCTTCCGCTTGGTGTACATTCCTCGTGTGACCATTGGCCACAATCACTACATTGAACCCATGTTTCACCAGACCTGCTGTTTCCAAACGGTTCATTGCACACCAAGTAGTGCGATTCCTTGTTGGACGTTTCGTCATCGATGTGAGCCTTATGCTTCCTGGTCTTCTTGGTTGCTATACCTGACGGACCAGGAACAGGTTCTGTAGTTACTTTTGGTTTCTTGGCAGCTTTCATTAACTTCTTCAACTCCTCAATTCGTAGCTGCCTTTCTTTCTCAGCCTTTTTCTGTTCCAGCATCGTTTTTTAGGGTGACGGTACGATATATATATATATATATATATGTATGTATATATATATATATATATATATATATATACGCATATATATATATATAAATACGTATATATATATATATAAATATATATGTATATACATATATATATATATAAATTTACACATATTGACCAATGATATATATATATATATATAGAAAAAAAATTACATATATATTGACCAATGATATATATATCATTGGTCGATATATATGTAATTTTTTTTTCTTTTTCAGATGGTGCGTTTTTACAAACGCAAGACAACTAGGGGATACTATATATAGTCTATGGTGACGAGAAGCTTCGTGCCTTCACCATATATATATATATATATATATCCTTTTACGTGTATAATGTTATAAACAGCAAGAGTCAATCGTGACTTTATGGTTTCACATATTCCCATAACGCCGTGAGGCATAACGCCCTTCCCCGTGCGTTTTGCCCCCTAACTCGCGGTAGCCATTCAAACTTTCTAATTTCCACAAACCTCATATTATCGCCGAACGTTTTCTTTTAGCACACAATAACAACAATAAATCCGTTAATATAAATACCCAATTGGAATGTTTCCATTCGCTAATTATCATTGAGATATCACAACAATGGCTTGTTCGTCAATTTTTACGTTTTTGATGTGAAAAGTTATAAATATGTAAAACGTACGCTGTGTCTGGCGAATGTCTATCTGCGGCGTGGACAGATGGCGTGCAGGCCGTAGTGGGTCATATATGCACCATGTGGCGCCTCTGAAATGTACATCTTTTGACAACCGGGAGATGGTCTTCGCCCCACAGGGGGCCGTTTGCCCCGACTTACTCTATGCTGAAAAACAATGACTACAGTGCACAACGGAAATCAATATATGTAGTTCCATTATGCATGCCTACATAATGCCTAAATTAAATCGAATTAGTGGTCTGGCATTTTAATTCAGATGCTACAAGTTCAAAATACTGTAAAATGTGATAATTGCTGCCCTGTGTTTGTTGCTTCATTGGTGGGTGTAAGATAGTTATTATTACAAGCAAAAATGCCCGTCACCTGACGGGATGCCTTGGTAGTTGACAGTCGTGTTGGTAATATTTACAAAAATTAATGTTAGAAAACACACAGCATCCTTACATAAACACCATAATGCGCTCGCAGATCCTCGTTGTTTGTTCAAAATAACGAATGTTAGAGAGAATGTGAAGTTCACGTCCATCGGTAGACCCTAGTCGTGATAGTGTAGAATTGTTAAATAATATTCGTATCGCTGTGCCATTGGCATAAGGGTAAACATAGGCTTTTTTCACGCGGATGCTGATACTGAAAATGTTATTGTTCCATGAAGCGATTCAAAACGTATCCACACAGGAACCGGATAGAACATTTCCAGAAGTGACATCACTAAGATGGCGGCACTTTTGGCGCCCTTCACATTCTCTTTATTGGCGAGTTCACGATGCCGATCGATAGTCTAATAAGCGAGATAAGTTTGCGAAAGTTCCAGCAAACTTATATGATGTGTAGTGGTTTTGTTGTCACTACATATCAGGGGCAAAATAAATCGCTGTAGTAGCGCCACCTATCGAATGGAACATATATTAATGCACATATAGGCCTACTATGTATCATTGTGCGTCTCGTCCGAGGCGCCGAGGCACACTCGCCTCATTCTCTTTCGTGAACCATTGGCCTCTGATCTACCGTTCGGCGATGTATCTCAGAAAACACAAATGCGAAGTTCTAATTTATTAGAATGATTTTTGTGTAGATGCCAGGGAGTAACCTGTCTTCCCCGAACGAACAGACTGGTCTAGCAAGAGTACAGCTGGATCGGTCACTTCGATTTCTCCGCCAGCAAAGACAGTCCATTTCTACGAGAGAAGACATTTGCTGCCGGAGAAATCGAAGTGACCGAGCCAGCTGTAGTCTTGCAGTCCATTCGTTCGGGGAAGACATGTTACTCCCCTAGCATCAACATAAAGATCATTCTAATAAATTAGAACTTAGCATTTATGTATCATACTGGAGAGCGAATTAACTGTGTACCTATGTGTGGCCGCAGCTTGTCTGGTGCAACAATAGTAACACATGACAACAGTTGTAAAGTTCGAAAAAGGGCAAATTTTATTGCCGGATCACCTCATGGTAACCAGAAATCATATAACTGGATCTATGCATTATAATAACAGTATATGAATTAAAGGCAGCATTGAAAATATTGTTGTTTACATGCATCAAAGGTGAGGGGCCAACCGCCACAGGCACTGTTCCTTGGGAATAGTGTCCCCCACCCAATATTTTAATGCTGCCTTTAATTCATATACTGTTATTATAATGCATAGATCCAGTTATATGATTTCTTTTTTAAAGCTAGCGAAGTTGAATGATTATTTCTGAAGCCATACTGCCCATTTGTCAATATGCGTTGTGTTTCAATGAAAGACGTTAGCCTTTTGTTGAATATTTTGTTCAAGTATATTTGAAAATTGGGATAAGAGAGGTATAGATCTATAATTAGAAAATTTTAAACGATCTCCCGACTTAAATGTAGGAATGACTTTTGCTAATTTTATACCATTTGAAAATGATACAGTACGTTTTACAAAGTCGGTTGACTTTGTTCCCGCGCAGGGTTTCATGAGGTTGGATAATTTGGTACCTATCTCAACGAAGAAATTGTTAAAATGGTTAGCTATTTCTTTACTCTCTAATACTACTAGATTTTCACCAACTTGTTCAAATAGGTGGTTTCAGATTTTCTTCTACGTATTATGCTGTTAAGAGTTTTCCAAGTTTCTCTTGTATAAATCTTACAGTCGTCGAATAATTTTGTAATTTTTATAGCGTCTTTCTGTTAATTTTGTCCTAGTTTTTAGAAACGCTAAGTACAGGTTATCCTTCTTTTTGCAAGCGTGTTAGCCATCTTAATAACCAACGTTTATCTATTTTTGTCTTTCTATAATACATTGTCATTTTAACAGGACAGACATCGTTATAATGGTAACTTAGTATTTATATAAAGCGCGAGAACGCTAAATCAGAGTTTGACTCGTTCATTACAGTGTCCCAGTTTGCCTCATCTAAGTCGTGCTCAAATTTGATTAATGAGTCCTCATCTAACGTTCTGTTGTATTTATATGTTGGATCATCGTTAATAACCACATAAGTGCTGTTGTCACACAGGACAAACATTGGCGTATGCTATGTAACAATGGCGCACATTTTGTTTTTACACAGCTCAGAACAGGAAATGTTCTGTTATTCATGTGATCAAGGGATATAATCCAGAGCTGAACATTTGGTCAACATAGGCGTGGTAAATCCTCCGGTCAGCCCGCCGGGCCGCTGGTTCTGTCCGGGCCGCCGTTTTCCCGAAAAACAGGAAAGCATTAGGAAATTGTATGTATGATCAATAGATATTTAAGCCTACTAAATAGTAAATATTAGCGCCATCGAAACACAGCAGGCTGTGTTCACCATCAGACGTTGGATGACTACTGGCCCATATGTGTAGCAATATTTAAAAAAAACAATTAACTACAATATATGTGTTTTATTGCTTAATAGTGGACACGTCTGTGTACAACACACTTTTGCGCTGGGTGCTGAATACACCACGCAAGTCTGGTATGCGCGCAGATATGCTTTTGAGAAATATGAAGCACACTAATTCGTCCGCTACAATTTCCAGATCAATGGAGACGATGGCTGTCTTGTTGAGCTGGCATAATTAATCACGTGGAGCTGACCCACGGACATTCGGTATTTTGACTTGACGCGAGCAAGCTTTAAAACGACCTTTCTGAGGAATATGTCGTGGTTGGCAGACACAGTAAGGTTTCCACTACTCTCGCATAGAACAGCAGGTACACAAAGTGATCTCTTTTCAGCAACTCTGTAACAGCGGGGGGAGTGGGCAACAGCCATGGAACAACTGTCGCCTCGTGGCGATCTTGAGCAGAGCAGACCATGGCCCACCATCGTTATGTCCTCTATGTCATAGTTTCAGTCGATACCAAAACCACTTGTTTGAACAGCTCCTGGTGGATCCGTCAACATACAGCTCATGAAGCTTGATCGATATTAGGTTTATCTTCACTCCTCTTCTGGCAGCGCGCGCGAGCTGAGGACCCTCGCTGTCCATCCGCTATGCGTCACTCACAACAATCTCATAGAAGGTGACGAATCTGTACCAGTCATTAAAGCGCTCCTCCAGTCGCGTGCGGAGAACTCTGGTCGTGTCACATATGGTCGTGACAGGCAGTACTGGTCCTAGTGATACACGGTGGGTAAGAGTTAGGGCGCAGCATAGGTCTTCCAGATCTCGATTCGAAGGGAGTAGTAAACGTCATAATCGTTGAGCACGCTGAAGTGCTGTCTACCAGCGTTCCGCTCTCTTGCCCCGGTAATAATTCCATCGTCAGGCCGTACCCGTTCCAGCCCCTGGCTCAAAAAGTCCAATTCGCCGTCTTATGGTACACATAGCAACTGTCTTGCCTATCCCGTATATAATTATTATTTTCCTACGCATAGTTGGAATGGCGTCCGCAGCAGCTCTCGCCACCAGAATATAGGTACAATAACGTCGACATGAAAAGTGGCTTTTAACTTAAAGGAACGTACCCATATATTGGTGGTATTCCAATAGGGTCCCTGTATATTGCAGGCCCATATAGCATGGATGGCGGAAAGCATTTTGGTGATTTGTGTTAAGTGTAAAGGTTTTAATCGGAATCTCAGCTTCTGTCTATCTGACTGGCATTGGAAGAAGGGGTGGCGGTGCTATTGGAGATTGTTTGCGGTGACGTTCCAGATGTTTTTAGGAGTCGTAATCAACATGTGGATGATGTCGGACATGACATGGGAAGACGAGAGGGGTGGTGGGAGAAGAGCTATTAGATATTTTCGCGGTGACGTTGCGCCTATGGTACCCCAGCTTACGGGCCTGGATTTTCATATAGATCATACAAGAGGGCGGGATTTGGCTACCTCCCTGGCCTACACATTGTTCCGAACATACACCCTCTGGGCACTTCAAGTAAAGCGCTGTGCATGAATGAAAGTTTTATAAATAGAAAAATGTTATTATGAATTAGCTATAGGATAAAAAAAACGATTAGTACCAAAGTAAGTTAAGGAAATGGTCTTTATAATTGCACACGGGTTAAATAATGTCCATCTGAAGACAGCCAAACGAGGGTAGCTTTCGACGACTCTACGGTGTAGAGTCTTAATTGTACGTGGGTCCCTGCCCTTCGGGTCGGATGCCAAATAGAATGCCGGGTATGCCGGGTAGTCCGGGCCCATACGACGATCAATTAAGTATTTTGATTTAGCTAGCTCTTCGCAGTGCAATATATCTGTATTGTAATCACACACACACAAAAACAATTTTACTGGTGATATTTCCCAATATGCTAATGCTGGTATTCAATGCTCTATACATACAACCATATTAATTTTTTCGTGTTTACTAATCTGTATCTCAATAAAGATGCTTTCAAAAGATGCTTTCAAAACAGTCATCAACAGCATACGATATGTTCCTTAAATGAATACCAGAAGACTGACAATTATCAAATACAGATTCACGCACATATATGGCAACGCCACCACTTTGTTTGTTTTTTCTGGAATTACAGTACAGTTTGTAACCCGAAAATACTACATCGTCACAGTTTACTTCACTTCCGTCCCAACTGTTTTCTTTAAACCTCGTTTCTGATACGGTAATGATATGAAATTTATACTCCATACTTTGGATAGTGTGTTTAATCTTGGATAGGTTAGGTTTTAAACTCTTTAAAAGCTTTTAAAGTGTATCATACTCAGTTTGTTTGGCTGGTTTTTGCCAGCACTGCTAAAGTTGGTTTAAAATTGTGCTGCGATGTAGTATTTACATTGAGTGGGCAAATCGTTATACAACAAACAATCAGTATCAAGATCGTGTTCGTAACAGTGTTCATTATAATCATACGGTGTATCATACGTAGGCGTTAACCCGCCACTTTGGATCATTCTAAGTGTATCTCCTCCGAGGCGTTAATGTCCACTTGCTTCTTTCTATGTTAGTTCGCTTCCGTGAACCACTGACCTCCGATCTACCAATTGGAGATGTATTTCAAAAGTTATAAAGATAGTTATTTGGAGATATTTACTTCTTCAGTGGATACATATCGTGGTTAGGCGTTTTAATTCAGATGCTACAAGTTCAAAATACTGTAAAATGTGACAATTGCTGCTCTGTGTTTGTTGCTCCATGGGTGGGAGTAAGCTAGTTATTATTACAAGCAAAATTGCCCGTCACCTGACGGGATGCCTTGGTAGTTGACAGTCGTGATGGTAATATTTACCAAATTTTAGAAAACACACAGCATCGTTACTTAAACGCGATAACTCGTTCGCAGATCCTCGTTGTTTGTTCAAATTGACGAAGGTCGGAGAGACTGAAGTTTATATCCATCGGTACGCCCTAGACGTGATAGTGTAGAATTGTTAAATGATAGCGGTATTGCTATATGATATTGATATAAGGGTAGATATAAACATTATTGTGTCAGGGTGTTTGTGTCAGCGTCTACTTCATGTTGTGAAGTCCGTGATGCAGGGGCCCTTTTCCAGAAGTATTTGCTGCGCGCGTTCCGAACAACTGATTTACCTATAAGATGTGATAATCTTCACATGTATTTGGTATTTTGAAAAGATATAGGCTTTACGTCCTATTCTAGGGGTCGTAGATTAATCCCTGAACGTTTGGTGCTCGAAGTTCAAAGCCATCTTTAGTCCTTGAGCCAGACAAGATTTTATTCTCAAATTGAGGAACTAAATCCCACTATGGATTTTAGTTACACCAATATCTGAGGTGTCCGAAAATGGGTGATGGACATTTCAGAAGCGTAGCTTATTACCTTTTTGAACGCCATCTTTAAACATGGCTGCCATTTTCAAGCGGAAGTCGAGCTAATCAAAACTCATATCTTACCGCCATATCTACTGATTGGATCTTAAAGTTGTATAAACAAAAGTTGTTCGTAATAAAATGCCGAGTGCGTCAATGCTCATGTAATCTTTTTATTATCATTATTGACAAAAACATAGGGGGAAATGTCAAGGAAAATGCCAAAACATTACATGTTTCCCTACAATATTTTGTTTACTTCTGTTTTGGTAATGTTTTAATGAAATAGATGATTCATTTTTTACTTTCTTATGAAACTATATTCAATTTATATATACATTTCTGTCATTTCAGATATCTTCTGTACTACTTCTATAGGTTGTAGACACGTCAAAACATAAACGTACCCCATCTGGTGTTTGAAAATGGGAACATTACCATACATATTTCATTTCCCTCTTACGGCAAAACGGCTTGGCAGATTTGCATGAAATGTTGTGTGAATACGTAAACGTCTATGTGTTACGCACTTGTAATGTCAGACACGGAATAAATAAGTTATGCAGACGATTTATTAACCTAATAACTACTTCAGAAACCATGCCTACCATTAGCCTATAAATGTTATGTATAAACTTCTGCCTTCGAATATTTAAACTGAATAAAATATGTAAATCAAGTTATATGATCGGCAGTAACGTTTTGTTATGCACATATTCTCTGTTTCCAAACGTGTGGCCCTAGAACATGGCCCAATAATACTTTCAGTGGTGATGCCGCAGTAATCTACTTATAATCCAGCTTGCGTATGTGGGTAGGTTAATTTTTTTTTCTTAGACGGCTTGAACGTCGAGCGCCTTCTGACCAGTAGTTATGACGCAAGATCTATATATTTTTTCAAAATATATAAAAATTCTCACCTTTTATGGGATAAATCAGTTGTGCGGAATGTAAAACGTAATGTGCACGTAATACTTATCAGTCGTACGAACCTCGCGCACGCGACAAATATGTCTGGAAAATGGTCCCTGCATGATGGATTTGGCATCATGAAGTAGACGCTGGCATATATATGCTTATGTCTACCCTAGCATAACAATACGAACATTATTTGATAATCCTACAATATCACGAGTAGGGCCTATCGATGGACGTAAACTTCACAATTCTCTCCGACTTTCGTCATTTTATATATATATACATATAACATTTTATATATTATATATATATATATACATAATATATATATATATATATGTATGCATGTATGTAGAGAGGGGGGAGAGAGAAAGAGAGCGAGAGAGAGGGGGAGAGAGAGGGAGAGAGAGACGGAGACAGATAGACAAACGGACAGATAAACTGACAGACAGATAGATAGATAGATATACATATAGTTAGCCGTGTGTGTCAGTGCACATGGGGTGTGTCGAATATGCGTAATAATTGTTTGTGATAAACATAACGTATTTATCTTGTCACACAAAACAGTGTATACCAGAGAATCGAGAAGGTTCTTGTAATGATATACCCCTGTGGAATGATCTGCAAATATAACACCGAATAGTGCGGTGCGTTGTACTTTGAACGATCAACTATCAAGTACATTGTGCGCTGAAGACCCAGTAACCTCGACATCGTTTGAATAACGCACGTCCCGTGTCGTTAACGTTGTCCTCGGAGTTCAGAGAGTGAACTTGACTGTGCGCGGGCATATTTACAAAAAGGTTCACATTAATTATTTCTCCCCCAGTCAAAGGTTCTACGCGTGCAACGATTACAGGGTTCGAGAAGAAGTGTAATTTATTATCGAACGTTAGTAATCTTTGACTTCATTCGCCACCAACAGTTGTAGTGTACTCTCAGAATAAATAAACACTCGCGTATCGACTTCTAACAAACACATGCTTGTCTTTCCGAAACCTGTATCTCTCAGGTTCAACTACGGCAACCTGTTGTCATTTTTCATTGTGCCACCATTTAGATTACCCATACAAATTTATGTTACTTGCCTTAACCCGATATTCTGCATTATAAACAACACTAACCAGATTACATTCTAATATTTACTAATATGTTACGCACATGTTCTACCTACTAGCTCAACAATATCGATACTTCTTTGCTAAATCCAGAATCTATTCCCGCCATCTGTTTCTTACCTAACACGTTATGCTAACACCCGTGTTACTGATAACGCCCACGGTTGCGCCCCGGTTTGCATGTTAAGATGTATCAATTACTTTCGTGCCGGAAATAGTGTTTTCTATCCATGAGTTTTCCATTTCCCTCCAGATTTTGGAGCCTATGCTTTGGACAAATTCCAGCCCAACCAGGCACGCAGGCTACGAAAATATCGACCCAGGAATAGGTAAACAACCGCTATGAGACCGTAGTCTAGTCATGGAGATTGGCACAGTTCCAACAAGTTGAACGTTTAATGGAAAGAGAGTAGCAGTGGACCGCATCTTACGGCTTCTTTACTACGACGAATACGAGTAAACACGTTAGTATCTATGTGAGGGATTCTCCAGTTTTTGTGACTGTGTCAACAACCTACATAGAGAGAGAACTCGCAGCTGGCAGAGACAGTTGCCTTACGATCTGTCTTTGTCAGGCGCATCTACGAACATTGCATGACGTCAACCAGAAGTCGGATCAGGAACTTGGCATTTGGACCCAAGGCTGTAACAGAACATACCGTGCTGTCGACGGTACCATTTAAGTATATCACACAAAAAAAACAATGTTATGTGGCTCCTAATACATAGGCTGTAATGCCAACACCACCATAAAAACAACATCGTTATGTTAGTTAGTTTTTTTTTTTTACGGACGGTTGCAATCCCCAAACCACGCAACCGATTCGATGTGTAACACCTGTTGTTTACCATGGAACCGAAGTACAAGGTTGCGTCAATAACCGTTAAGAAGATATTTAAGTATGTACATAATCTGTTTTTTGTATGTTTGTCGAAGTCCAAGGAACATAATCTGTTTTTTGTATGTTTGTCGAAGTCCAAGGAACTCTCTTCGACGTGAGCACCACCACTGACTCTACATGCAGAACAAAAGAACACAGATTGCACTAATTTCGGGGACTTGTCCAATCTGGAGTTTTATACATACCAAAGCCGTCGCAAGCTCGCTATGCCGTAACGTAATGTTTGACAGGAATTGTTTCCGTGTTTTTCTTACTTACTGTTTATGACGTTTGCGAGCTCGCGTCATGTTATTTGACAAGTTTTCGTTGACACCGGGAGGAAGTGACGTCAACATAATACCGAACAATTCAGTGTGTGTGTGCGTGCGTGCGTGCGTGCGCGTGCGTTTGCGTGCATGCTTGCGTGCCTTTGTGTGTGTGGTAGTGCAGAGAAGGAGGTGT
This sequence comes from Paraescarpia echinospica, assembly GCA_020002185.1. Classification (NCBI taxonomy): domain Eukaryota; kingdom Metazoa; phylum Annelida; class Polychaeta; order Sabellida; family Siboglinidae; genus Paraescarpia; species Paraescarpia echinospica. The sequence goes on from CM034532.1 coordinate 32,754,296, forward strand.
GAGACGATTAATTTTTTTAATAATGTTTTATATTAATTTGTAAAAGTAGTTGTTATTCATGATGAATAATATTCAAACAACAATGTACACAATGTTGTACATATTAAACATTAATATAAAAGTGTGTATCGTGTGCAGCATTTAGCAGGAATAATTGCATCTACATTTAAAATGCGATGTTTTAGTTGCATTCAAATGCAAATTTTGATATACGTATGCCAAAACAGATTGTATTGCAATTGCATATATTAACAAGCCTGACGTCTAGTACAATAGAGCACAGCCATTGAAAAGGATAAAGCACATACAAACGGGGTCTACGAAAAAACACGAACAAACTAGGTTACAAAAAAAAAGTGCACACTTAGCTTCGCCTGATCCAAAGACAGGTCATTTAGGGCTACGCAGGGAAATATTTCGTTCGCAATCTTTGACGCGCAGTCGTTTTTGCTATCGACAATGTTGCGGTATCTGCATCAAATGCATTAATTTCCGCGAAAGCAACGGCTCAGGAAGAGGGTGCAGCCAAAGTCTGCGTATGCTCTGTAACGGCAAGCAGACAGTTTTATTGGTCATATTAACAATTTGATAAAAACCTGGACTGGTGTTGACAACATGGTGTTACAAGGATTCGGGTACAGAATTATATGCCAGCAAATGACGTTTTCGGGACATTCCACAGGGCAGTATTCCAACAAGAAACTTTCAATTGTTAAAAACGTCACAATTATTCACATAAAACGCATTATAGATGGATGTATACATGTATTTTGAGTGTTATGTTATTAATGCACACATTGTGTTTACCTTTATATATCTTACCTTTATATATATATACATATATATATACATATATATATATACATATATATATATACATGTATATATATATATAAGTATATACAGGTATATAATTATATACTAATATATGATTATATGTGAGACATACACACGCACACACACCACACACATACACACCACACACACACACGCACACACACACACACAAACACACCCGCCCACCCGACGACGCGCACACCCACACACATTAACACACGAACAACCACACCCATACGCTACACACAAGCACGCACGCATGTACACATGCACACATGCAAAATACAACTTGGGGCCAACAATAAGTATTAGGCAAAATCATGAACAGGGGCGCGCGAGTCATTAGGGCATGGGACCACCGAAGATTTAGGGTGGGGATGCAATTTCAAACAAATAAATCTTGGGTTTTTCGATACGTGGCTATGGTAATAGCTTGGTGAGTTGATTCCAGATTGTGTGTGCAGTTACAGAAGATGCTCGCTTACCAATTGCATGTTAAGCTTAGCTTTAGGAACGATAATTATTATGAAGTTCCTGGGGATATCTGAACAACGCAGGAAATTAAACCAAATAGGGTGACTGTTGTGTAGAAATGGCACGACATAACATTAGCTACCTTAAATTTGATTCGACACACAACCGGAAGTCGGTGCAAATGATAGGTAATTGAATAGACCAGGAACAGATGTGATGAGGCTCACCGTAAACTTGAAATCTGCCAACAAATGTATAATGTTAAACTATATAAAATCTGTAAAAAAATAGTATTAGTTCTCTACCCCGCATAATGTGCGGGGGAGAGAACAGGATGCAGTCCGATTCTGGAATATCACAGACGCATGCTTCCCCTAAAAGTTCTACCATCTTTTGAATTGGTTTTAATAATATTTCAAAGTTTAAAACAGTTTTCCCGAAATAAAATATTAATTCATCAGTTGTGTTCATTATATTGTGTTAAACTATCTTGTTTCTCAAACATTCCTCTTATTAATAACAAACGGCACAACACATACAGACAAAGCGTTCGGCTACAACCTGGACAACGTCATCCGTTACCACCTACATCGTGAGAATGCAAGTCAGGACGTTGATTGTGCAACGATATCCCGGAGTACGTGACCCTGTGCTAGTGTGGGAGATGCATGAGACTGCTATCATTGAGAAGACAGCTCCACCGATTACGTCTCGCATTTGCACGTTCTGAGAACGCCTAAGTACCATATGTTTCCGGTGCATATTATGGCGTTATATAAAAAAAAGTGAAACTGTCTGTTACAAATTGGTACGAACGCGATCCTGACGTCGAACACGCGCGGGATTTACCAAACGAATTAACAGACAACCCATTAAGTGAGGGCTGGTTGTGTACATGCATGCATGTTTCTCTGCCTGCCTGCCTGCCTGCCTGCCTGTCTGTCTGTCTGTCTGTTTGCCGTGTGTGTGCGTGCGTGGGCGCGCGTGCGTGTGTGTGTGTGGTGTGTATGTGTGTGCGTGCGTGCGTGCGAGCGATCGGGCGTGTGTGTGTGTTCGCCGGAACAAAATAAATATTGGAGGCGCTGAACCTAAACAGGAGCCTGAGCACTACTCCGCTATCCGTTGTCGGTTCGACTCATGACATCAGAAGACGGGGATGGTGCTGTTGATTTTGTTTCGCTGCCGGGGCGCTGTAAGTTCAGCTTCTCTCCGCTGTTTCGGCTCGATTGATGATATCGGAAGACGGTGGAGGAGGGCGCGTTTTCGCCACGACCTTCAATTTTGTTAAGCTGTTCAGGCTAACCGAAAATATCGATTTGCACCCCCCACCCCGTGTGGTTCGCCAACAAAAAGCAAAACACCAAGAAATATAGGGTGCTAATCTTATCTTCAGTCCGCCCACCAACACACATTACACCAGAAAATGCACAACCCTTCCCTAAATATTGGTGGGTAATCCAATCCCCAGCCCCCCCTCCTTAAATATTGAGCGACTCAGCCTCCAAGCACACTCCCCGGTTTCGGCGCCTTGGATTAAAAAGAAACTAACAAACATGCCATTACTTTTAAACTTATATGACCGGTTCGTTTAAGTTGCTCCTGATACTGCTTAATAAACATACCGATCAAATCAAATATCATTTATTACGATACTTTATTATAAAGGGGAGATCCATTAAAGCCAAAATATTGCAACTTCTTATTACGATAACTATAAATGTGATGTTCGTTTCATTCTCTGTCTACCCTTAGTTGAACAGAACTAAGGACTGGATACAGCGCTATATAAGACCTTATTGTTATGATTATTATTATTAGTCGATTATGACGCGCTTCTATTGTCCGTCATAATGCTGCCACACTGTGTGATTTAGAAGATGTTGCTGATCATGATACATGTAACAACACCATAAGTGTTGTGATTAATTATTACGACTGTCCACACGACCCGCACGTAAAGGAGACACATTTATAAACTCTATTAATGTAACACGACTGACTCATCGTCTCCAGAAACGAGCTCCCCAACTATACACTCCATTTGTAGAATTTCCCATTGTATAAGACGTGTCCAATTTGTTTAGTGCGATTAAGTCAAAGTGCACAAGTTGGTGTGAACAGGACCTCGGTACGACACAAGTGCTCTAGGGGCGCGTGCAGGGTTTCATGGCAAGTACAGACAGTTTCTAAGAAACACGCAGCTTTCGCATTCAGGATTTCCACCATGATTTTTATATAATTGTTATATGTAGACCATCTTTCCATATCAACTGATAGATTGGCACAGGATGATAAGACGTAGATAACTCGCAGACGCGCCGGAAGTGGATAGCAGGTAGTGGTGAGGCAAATTTCCGGGCATAGTGCTACGGAACGGGGTGGCGGAGGGGTTTGCAACAGTTCTATGAGGTCTCCAAAATAACACACTAAAACTCCTTAGAAATATCTGTTGCGGAACAATTTATAAGTTATATAAATCCAATGTGGCTGGCTTTTCTCTCAGTATACGTATGTAAATAATTTTAACTTATAGGATGTTTTTGACATATTGATGCATTTGAAATAGCTAGACATTTGATTGGAGGAAACATTCAATTACTTGAATCTAATATGCTTGCCACATATGGAGTATCAACGGCAAGTAACCAGATACTTTTGACAGTTGCTCTTGAAACATGTATGTCTCACTGCAATGCATACTTAACGTCGCTAACTAGGTCTAATGTCCCAAGCACGAGCAATCATTATTACAATCATCTTCTCAATATTAAAATATCTTGTTTAGAACAATGTTAAAATGCTGAAATTTTTTGAACTGTTATTCAGTTGGGGTTTTATTCCAATTAATGTGTCAATATACGTTTCAATCTGTCATCAATATCTCATTGTCTCGGACTTCACGTCCCAGGTAGTTGGTGCAACGGAAAATAGGTGTTAGAGTTTAATCGACTTTCTAATTAAATCGCATTAATTATTCACACATTCATTATGTGAATTAGATCGCACTTGCTAGGTTATAATACAGATTAGTGCATCATAGTTAACACGTCAATTGGTCCAACATAAAAGTGCATCATACGTTATGTAATTTCCGGTTGGCCCAATTACGATTTCAAAAAAAGAATTCAGATTAAAGCTGCGTCCTCGACTGGTTTAGCTCATCACGAAACCGGTTCTTTCACGGATGTCCGGCTCGTGGCTTTTCAGAGACAGCTCCGGGTTTAGAACTGTGGTGGTTAGCCAGTCATACAGTCATATTTTATTTCAAATTATTAGCAATAAAAGTAAATAAGTCGAATTTAGGAATTTCGCGTCGACGCACCCGGAATGTTGGTAACACAGTCATTACTGGTATTATAACGTAATATGTCCGCTACCCGGAATCAATACAGAATGTTCAATAACAAACACAGAATCACCCGTTCCACGGGCTACTCGCTCCAATGCTTATAACGTTGATTCCTACTATATTGTATTGTTTATTCCCACACTCGTCGCTGTATGGGTACCTTTTTGTGGTGCTTCCTTGAACAAAAAGGTTTCACTTTTTGATTGGTGTCAGCAAATTTGTTGGATGGGTCCATCAGTTTTCACCACCCCCTTGGACACATAAATGCCGTGTTATTATATTTTGTTAGCGATGATGTACAGACCGGATAAATGTACCAAATGTTTTGTGTTGCTTCTTCAAACAACAATATATATTAAAAAAGAAACTAACAAACATGCCACTACTTTTAAACTTATAGGACCGGTTCGTTTAAGTTGCTCCTGATACTGCTTAATAAACATACCGATCAAATCAAATATCATTTAGTACGATGTTGTATTGTAAAGTTATCCATTAAAGCCAAATTATTGCATCTTCTTATTACGATAACTATAAATGTGATGTTCGTTTTGCTCTCTGTCTACCCTTAGTTGAACAGAACTAAGGACTGGATACAGCGCTATATAAGACCTTATTGTTAGGATTATTATTATTAGTCGATTATGACGCGCTTCTTCTTCTGATTTAGAAGATGTTGCTGATCATGATACATGTAACAACACCATAAGTGTTGTGATTAATTATTACGACTGTCCACACGACCAGCACGTAAAGGAGACACATTTATAAACTCTATTAATGTAACACGACTGACTCATCGTCTCCAGAAAATAGCTCCCCAATTATACACTCTACTTGTAGAAGTTTTCATTATATAAGACGTGTCCATTTTGTTTAGTGCGATTAAGTCGGAGTGCACCATTTGGTGTGAGCAGAACCTCGGTACGACACAAGTGCTCTACGGGCACGTGTAGGGTTTCATGGCAATTACAGACAGTTTCTAAGAAAAACGCCGACTTCGCATTCTGGATTTCCACCATGGTTTTTTATGTAGCTGTTATATGTAGACCATCTTTCAATACCAACTGATAGATTGGCACAGGACACGAACCTCCCCACCAGCATTAAATAATCCACAAGAGAGTAGCGTGGTAACACAACTCGGAGGAAAGTAACCTGGGACAATAGGTACTTCCAATAAACTGGATATACTTCCATCTCGATGTCACCAAGGAACATGAGCTATTTGCATTTCTCTCCACCAAATCTCCACTATCTAGGTTGAAAGGAAGTGTTTGCCACATCAGGCACCTCAGTGGTTGCCAGTAGGTGCATCTATGATATGCTACAGTGTGACCTCGAGGAAGCTGACTCGCAACTGCTGTTCCATGTGCAGAATATTTTGGAAAGGTAACCGACACCATATTTGATACGCACTGTGGACAAGGGTGTCCTTGTGCTTCCGACAATTAAGATGTATGAGGTAGTCAAATTGTTCTTCATCTGTATACATTCGGAAAGCCTTTGGAACAATTTATAAGTTACATAAGTCCAATGTGGCTGGCTTTTCTCTCAGATTACGTATGTGAATGATTTAAACTTATAGAATGTTTTGGATATATTGATGCATTTTAAATAGATAGACATTTGATTGGAGGAAACATTCATTTACATGAATCTAATATGCTTGCCAAATATGGAATATCAACGGCAAATAACTCGATACTTTCGACAATTGCTCTTGAAACATGTGTGTCTCACTGCATATTTTGATCTGTTATTCAGTTGGTTTTTTTTCAATTAATGTGTCAAGATACGTTTCAATCTGTCATCAATATCTTCATTGTCTCGGACTTGACGTCCCAGGTAGTTGGTGCTGCTGAAAATAGGTGTTAGAGGTTAATCGACTTTCTAATGAAATCGCGTTAATTATTCATACATTCATCATTATGTGAATTAGATCGCACTTGTTAGGTTATAGTACAGACTAGTGCATCATAGTTAACACGTCAATTGGTCCAACATAAAATGTTATTTCCAAATTACGATTTCAAAAAAGAATTCAGAAACCGGTTCTTTCACGGATGTCCGGCACGTGGCTTTTCAGAGACAGCTCCGGATTTAGAACTGTGGAGGTCCCTGATCATTTTATTTTATTTCAGATCATTAGCCAAAAAAGTACTCATATCGAATCTAGGAATTTCGCGTCGACGCACCCGAAATGTTGGTAACACGGTCATCACTCGTATTATAACGTAATATGTCCGCTACCCGGAATCAATACAAAATGTTCAATTGCAAACACAGAATCACCCGTTCCATGGCCTACTCGCTCCAATGCTTATAACGTTGATTCCTACTATATTGTATTGTTTATTCCCACACTCGTCGCTGTATGGGTACTTTACGTGCCCTACACGTTTATACTCTGTCACAATATTCATCAAACAGGTGTGTACTTTCCACTCCGTTATTATACCGATCCTTCCCCCACTAGTCAGGTACCGCAGTAGCTTGGTGGGGACACACCGGATAAAAGCACACATTTTTGTGGTGCTTCCTTGAATAAAAAGGTTTCACTTTTTGATCGGTGTCAGCAAATTTGTTGGATGGGTCCATAAGTTTTCCCCCCGAACACATATATGCCGTTTTACTATATTTTTCCAGCGATGTTGTACAGACCGGATAAATGTACCAAATGTTTTGTGTTGCTTCATCAAACAACAATATATTTCGCTTTTAAATTGGAGTTAGCAAATTGTTTGGGCGGGCCCATAATTTGTCCCCCTCATTGGACCGAAATATGCTGTTTTACTATATTTTTCTCATGGGATTATATGGGCATCTACCCAAATAAAAGCTCCAACCTGTTTTTGCTGCTTCCTTGAACAACAAGATTACAATGTTTGATTAGAATTAGCAATTGGTTTGGGTGGGTCCATAATTATTTACTCCCACCCCCCGCTGAACCCTTAGCCCTATGCCATTTTATTGCATTTTACCGTGACATATATTATGTTACAGACCGGACAAATGTACCATTTTGGCTGTTTCCCATAACACTGATATTTCATTTTTTTTATTGGCGTCAGCACATTTTTAGGTGGGATCAAGCATTTTCACCCCCACTGAATCGATATATGCCGTTTTACAAAAAAAAATTAGGAAAGAAAAAACCGGCAAAATATAAAGCACCACATTTTGTTGCTCCTTCAATAATATAATTTCACTTTTTGATCGGTGTCAGTAAAATTTAGGGGTCCGTAATTGTTTACCCCAACTGAAATGATAAATGCCGTTTTACTTAATTTGTTTCATGGGATATGTAACAATCCGGAAAAAAGCACCACAATGTTGCTAATTCCTTAAACAGTGCTTTTTCACTTTTGAATCGAAGTCAGCATATTTGCGTGCGTCCATGGGCCCGAATTATCAGAGTTTGAGAAAGCATACCTTCCCGATGTTAACAAAAGCCAGCATCACGAGGGGAGCTTCTTTATGATACACACCGCCCGTGTGATCGAAGCACTGGACAAAGATTAGTACAACAATAATGGTAAATGGGTGATCGTTGACATCATGCATCCATGATTTAAAAAGCGCTCAAACGCCCTCTACAAATGTCCTATGCCATAGTCCAAAACCAAGCAGGCGGAAAAGATTTCAAAGCTGAAGAATTGATTGGTCATATTCTCTCGATTATACCTCGTCTTCCAGCAAAGAACTTTTACATGTATGCTTTTTTCAGTCAAGAAACACATCCGTAACCTACCTCCTTCCCATCTCCTTTCTACAACCAACATCACCATGTTTGATGAGTATGCAGACACTGTTGTTATCCCTCACACCATGAAGCACTTAGGTAGTTAACTCCAACAGTGTTGAGATTGTCTGGGACATGTACCTCCCCAGCAGCATTAAATAATCTACAAGAGAGTACTATGGTAACGAGACTCGGAGGAAGGTAACCTGGGACAATAGGTACTTCCAATAAACTGGATCTACTTCCATCTCGATGTCACCAAGGAACATGAGCTATTTGCATTTCTCTCCACCAAATCTCTACTATCTAGGTTGACAGGAAGTGTTTGCCTCATCAGGCACCTCAGAGGTTGTCAGAGGTGCAACTATGATATGCTACAGTGCTGACTCGCAACCTCTGTTCCATGTGCAGAATATTTTGGAAAGGTGACCGACACCATATTTGATACACACTGTGGACAAGGGTGTCCCTGTACTTCCGATAATTAAGATGTATGGGGTAGTCACATTTTTCTTCGTCTGTATACATTCGGAAAGCCTTTGGGACATGCGGTAACGTTATTCATCATAAAAGTAACGGCATATGTCATGCTCTGTAAAAATACTAGTCGACATCCTTGTTAGTTTCCACGGTTTAGTCTAGGTGCAATACGACGTCTCCATTCTTCGGCAGTGGGTAGAAGATAGCATAATTTACATGGCACTGAATCCATACATCCATTTTGATCTAGATTCGCGACAGTTCAACTTCTGGAACGCTTCACCATTGTATTCTGTGGCTACAGTAGCAATGTTGTCTCCGTTATCGAGGCAATTATAGTTATTCTGCCAAAGGAATAATACCATGAAGATAGTCTACGAACAAGGATGCTCTGTAACAGCATTCAAAGCGCATTGCACACCAAGTTTGTGTCTGGTTGACCAGTACACTGGTCCACTAGCAGACACCTATTGCAGATCTCGGGCTGGATATGGGTCGTCAAGAGTCTGCCATGACACTATGTGGGTAGATTGGATAATGACGCAATGATACAAAGCAGTATTTTGTGGCAATCTAATGAAATGGCGAATATCTACAAATTATATCTACATGAGTTCGTCTATTAGACTTGCCGTTTCTAAAAAATGTATGTACATATATGACATGCTGTAATTAAATATGGCGAAATCCAATAAAACGGCATATCTCGGCTCAAAGGGTGGGGGTAAAAATATGGACCCTCCCACAAAAATTACTGATTTCGATCAAAAAGTCAAAGCTTCCAGAAAGAATAATCTGTTCAACTCTTTCCTTCTTTAACTTCCTCACTAACTGTCTGTATTTTTGTACTATTCCAGTTATTACCTCCGTGTCTGCATTATTTGTCCCTACGTGAGTAGTATGTTGTGTAGTTCAGAAGTTATGGTTGGAGCGGAGGGGAGGAAGTTGGAAAAAGGGAAGGTCCGGATTTCCCATATTAAAAGATAGGAAAATAGTTACCATTCCACCAACGACGGCTCCGACCCGTCCCAACGCGCCCTCCGTTTCAGTGGCGTCATTGTAAGCGGTAACACATTTTCGGGACATCTTTATCAACCCTACTTCCGTTTACCGTACAGGTTCACGATATATTTTTAACCTTACTTCCCTTTACCATACAGGTGCACCACGTCTTTTTAAGCATACTGCCGCTTACCGTACACTTTCTCTCAATAACAAAATCAAGTTCTCCCTATCTTTTAACATACTTCAATAATATAGTTTTTATATACGACAGTTGCACTTACCCCAGTTGCTTGCCTGGTTAGTGAAATGACGTTGGTAAACCATAAATTTATACGACCAAATTGGTTTCAACCGATATTGTCTGAGCAAATCTGAACCTGTAGGTATAGAACCGACAATATAACCAGAATGTATTACATTGTAATCATGACGTGTACGTATCTAAAACCTTCGTATAGGTTACAATAACGTAATAAATCGGTCAAACTGGCGGCTATCTGCGAAGGTGTGGTGCGTGCATGTATATAGTCTCTTTAGGCGTGGTAGATCAGCCAAAATAGTAGTAATTCGGCTAGGAGGCATGTGGAACTTGTGCACGTTTATATAGACTTTTTACAATCTGAATGTACTATTTATCAGTTACACATTTCGCGGTCGAAATATTATTCAAATTTCGAACATTTGAGGCTTATTAAACGCCACGTTGCCTGTGATGTGACTCTAGTGGATACATTTTCTTATCGCCATTACTATGACCGTCAATGCTAATAGGCAATAGACGTTCTTCCCCGTCACCGTATTCGTCATTAATCGGCGTTCGTCATCAACATATTCGTTGATCGATGGTTCACGTCATCATAGTCCCCATTAGTGTTGGTTTCTTTTCATCAAATTGTAGTTAATGGGCTATCATTGCTGTCAGTTGACGTCCTCCCTGGAGTCCCATGGCCGATGTTGTTTTGTTGTACATTACCGATATCACTGATGGCGTAGACTCACAAATGCACGTGTTTGCGCATGTCAGTATAGGTAATCATCTTTAGCTGACCACTTGGCACTTGAATTTGACCTGAACAAACTTGCCTACTGGGCAAATACATGACAGATGAAATTTATAAGTGCGTGGTTCTATGAGTTACCTCCGAGAGGAAGTCGTCGATCTAGAATTATTATAAAGAGAACCAACAGATCGCACGGAATCCAACGAATCAACTCAAAAATGCCTTCGAGCTCAAGGTATAAAATGGTGTTTAATCCTTATCGAGTGACGAACTTGGATTAAACTTAAAATAAAGTTCGTCCACAACAAGTAACCATCTTTGATTCTTGGCAATACGTCAATAGAATAGACCTACAACTACTCGAGCCAAGGTTTCTACCGAGGATATATCATGCTACCTGCACGAATGTTGTACGGATGGAACCTCAACCTCGTTGGCGGGAACATATTATTGGGACTGAATCATTGACATTTTGCGGTGCTGAAAAAAAAAATCGGAAAGCAGTGGAAATATAGATCAGATAAGTATAATTTTGCATCAGTATTATTCATAAACTCCATGTAGACACATTAAGAAACGATTATAGCTAAACGTTAGTCAGAGAAAGTATTTTAGATTACCTTAGCTTTCATGAGCTATATTAGAAGGTTTCTTGATACAACGAGGTGTTACGCCCATTCGTTAGGGTGCACAAAGCGTATGTCTAGCATTGCATAGCTGGGCACTAGGTCATAGGTCAGTCTAAGTCGGAGTATTGTATACATGATTGAATATATGAGAATAAGTGATTTGGACTATATATACTACACACAAAGATGTATCTGCCAAATATCGTAATAACTTAGTTTCAATTTGACTCATGAACCAATGCGAACTGGTTCAACATACACACATGTAAATATACAGTTATATTGTAGTAGAAGCCATATAACTTAGATTAGTCATTCTGGTATATATCATACGGAGGAAACGGTCTTTCTTAAGACTACGCAGAAAGGCATCAACTATTTTGAATAGCTAATTATATTATTATCATTATTATTAAATAAATTCTGATATGGCGCCTTGCAAGCGGTAAGTCAAGGCAAAGCGACACTTTATCTATGCCTCCAGTTTCAGGCTTCTCTGCGAGTCCCCCCCCTGCGAATTTAGTTTAAATAGATGCAACCTGTCCCACTGTCAGCAGATCTCAGCAGATTATCTTAGAATACTGCTGCCCCCTTTCCACTTAGATGGAGGCCATCTCTCATGTACATATCTTCTCTCCCAACAAACTACCTCCATAAATCTATGAATCCCACGTCCTCTTCTTCACACATCTGCTCAACTAGTGCGTTGATCGCCATCCTCTTACAATTTCTGTATGATGCCCCTCTTCCTCCCATTACTGGCAAAATTCCTGAGAGAACAACCTGTTCCACTCTTGTCTTCTTTAGCTTCCTTACTAGATGTCTGTACTTCTGAACTATCCCAATTGTTCCCTCCTTGTCTGCATTGTTTGTCCCTACGTATACTAGTATAGACCCTCCCTTGCCATGCCCCAATACCTTCTCTACCCTTTCGGTCACATGCTCTATCCTAGCCCCCAGTAGACATACAACAACGTCCTTCCCCTCGCATATAGTCTTGTCTGTTTTTCTCAGAATTGAATCGACCATAAACACTCTCTCTTTGCTCCTTGTCCCCTCAATCACTGCCTCGGAGTAGCTCCTCCGGTTTGCATATGCCTGGTTGTTGTCTTTTCCTCTTGCCGTCTTCTCTCCTGTCACATTTTCTTCCATTGCCTTCTTTCCTGTCGCGTTTTCTCTTGTCCCCTTTCCTCCTGTCATCTTCTCTTCTAGCACATTTACTCTCACTTCCTTTCGTCCCTTCATCTTTCCTCCCATCACATTTTCTTCTCTCCTCTCCCGTCCCTTTTCTCCGGCTACCTCCTTCACTACGGTCACTTTCTCCCCTGTCACCTTCACGCCTGTCATGTTTTCTGTTTTTTGCTGAACACTGTCTTCTTCCATTAGTCTTCTGTCTCACAGTCTTACCAACTGCCTCTGTGGTATCTTCCTCTTCACCACCTGTATCGCTGTCGCGTCTCTCCTCGTTCTCTACAGTCTGACTACCTGTTGATCTATCCCCACTGACCCGTTTTCTTTTCCTCTGCCGAACACTTTTCCTCCGTCCCTCTGTCTTCTCAATTTCTTGTTCCTTCACACCGGTCACCTTCCCTCCTCTCAGTCTCCTTTCTTCAGTCTCCGTGTCACAACTCTGCTCCTTCTATGTTGTAGAATTCTCAACTCTCTCCGCGTCATCCCTCTCTGCTCCATATATTTCTATGTTGAGTCTCACCTCCATCTCCTTCACTATATCCGTCAACTTACACACCTCCTTCATCAGACATTCCACCCTCAAACACCCCATACACCGAAAGGTGAATCCGTCATCTTTGGTCCATGATTGTGGACAGCCAGAAAACGCAAAATCCACCCCGCTCTGGCAGTCGTTGCAAACTAAGTGTCGTTTTGCCCTGAGTTGCCGCTTGCAAGGTGCCATATCAGAATTAATTTATGTTCAAAATAGTTTTTATATACTCTTTGAAAAGACTTTTCTGTGTACAATTTACACCAGATTGTTTAGGTTATAGTTAGTTATATTTTTTAACACACAGTGACACATCGTGCCTTACCTAATTACGATGTCGATGGCAATGTATTCAAGTTAGGCTTAGATACAAGATAGTCTTTACAAAGACTGTTTCCTGTGTACTAATATACACTTTAAAAGGTTGTTATTTCACGTTTTAATTACTCATCTAGCTGCATCGATTATCTCAAATAACGCTATTCTATTGTCGTTCACGTTACGTTAACTTCGCCAGTGACCTACTTTGTAAACAACGTTCCGATTACATTAACGTCCCCAATTATCGCTCGCAAATCGCCTACTTTTAATCTACCCTAGATTACTCGCTCTAGCTAACTTTAAAAAAAAAATAGTTCTTAATATATATCTATAATTACGTTATGTATGTTATACACTCAATAATATTACTTATCTTGATCAAATATCCTTATATTTTCGCAAGTTTGCTGCACCAAATTCAAACCAATTCACCACCGGAAGTTCCCCTGTGGTTTTCGTCCGTAGTATTCTGTTGACTCTCCGTTTTCTCGTCAGCTTAACCTCACCTCATCTGTCCTAGGTCCACTTCACCTCGTCTGTCCCATGTCCGCCTCACCTCGTCTGTCCTAGGTTTACTTCACTTCGTCTGTTCCATGTCCACCTCACCCCTGACTGTCCTATGTCCTCCTCTTTGTCCTCTCATTAAAAAGTGAAGTTAGTTACAAATATATGTCTTACGTAACTTTAGTCAATGTCTAATTGTAAAACGGTACGGACGTTGCGTCTCTGAAAGCTTCTTGCATGTATTTTATGCGACCCGGATAGTTGTGTTTGGCCAATTTGACCACTTGTGTCACCACGTGATTTTTTCTGGCGGTGAGTTTACGAGTGCTAATGCATTAAGATATATATGTATATATATATATATATATATATATACAAAGGGAACATGATTGTACCATTTGTGAGATTTTCTATTAATTTGATATTATAAGCATACGCGTGCTGGAGTCAATGACAAAACATAAAATGGCGTACAGTTCTGGGTTATCACTAATCTGTCTATACAGGAACTTTAGTGTTCAAGAGTAAGAACTGCCACCGGTCGGAATTAATTGAAAAAGACACAAATCATTTAGTATACTATGATGCACTGTTTGTAAATATTTTTTATATATTTTGTAGTAATTATTTATTCGCCACAAAAATGAAAATATGCTCATTATATATAACGATGTTTCTAAATTTTATTTATCCAGACAGATCACAATCTGTTTTCGTATATATAATTACAATATATTACCGTACAATATATTTACAATTAATAAATTATATATCCATTACATTATATTTGTTTGGATAAATACAATTTAGAAACATCGTTATATAATGACCATATTTTCATATTTGTGGCGAATAAATAATTACTACAAAAGTAAAAATTATTTACAAACAATGCATTATAGTATAAAATGATTTGGTTTATATTACTTCGTGAAAACATAAACAAAAAAAGTGTAAAGAAAATCAATGGTTTGCATGCTGTCAGGATTGAACCGGCGTCGCCCGATTGTAAAATAAATGGCAAGAAACCAACGCGACTACCAACTGAGCTAGCGCCGCCAACAAAAATTCACTGACTGATTTAAGTTGTTATGATAAATTGTACAACTCCTGCTTCATATATCGATATCCTAGTGATATTATGAGATTATACACGTTACTCTCTGTAGCTGGATACAATATATGTTTGCTATGTATGTTTATTGGTGTAGATTATCTCCCGTTGGTTGCATTCGATATAATTATTCGAAAACGAGCCCAAGCTTGGCGAAACCTAGTCGACTTGTAGGCGCATTCGCATTCGTTGTTTTGAATAAAATTCGCTTCATGTGGAACCGTAAGATAACTGCTTGTTCCTCTATGATGACTAGTGGTTGTATTACGTCGGAATATTGCACAATAACTCATTCTGACACGACCCAAAAGCTATACTTGTAAACATGCTCTGAATGCATGGAAAGGGTCGGCCTGATGCGAGTTTGAGTCATAAGTGACGTCACATCTCGGCATCCCGAAAAGCGCGCCAAAAATTTGCATATTCGAAAATGTCCGGATGCATAGCATAAAATGTGGAATTTCTAAATCATTTAATTTGTTTGATTTTTTTGGTTTGGTGGACATGGAAATAGAGTAGGATGTACTATAACATGAATTCAAGCAATATATGTTTTTATTCCTTTTAAGTTTAATCCAATTCGTCACTCGATAAGGATTAAACATAATTTTATAGCTTGAGCGCGAAGGCATTTTTGCGATTATTCGTTGGGTGTTTAGTTGCTTGTTTGTTTGGTTTATTGGTTCGTTGGTTCATTGGTTCGTTGGTTCATTGGTTCGTTGGTTATTTCGTTAAGTAGTTCGTTCGTTGATACGTCTATTTGTACTATCGCATGTGCGTGTGTGTATGCGCGCGTAGTGAGATCTGTTTGGTTTCTACATATACATAAACAATTAAAATGTTGACGAACGTTAATAAACTACGACTACTGACAACAACATTTAAGATAAACAACCCTTAACGAGGATAGTGGTGATAATAACAAACAACTATATGTATATATTATATAATTATATATATATATATATATATTATACCACTAAAATTTCAAATCAAATCGCTTAAATAACTACTATTGATTAGTATGGTCATAACGAATAACAACTGAACAACAACTAATGAAGATGATATTGCTCAGTAAAAACCAATAACGAACCATGAAGACAAACAACGAATAATGAGGACTATGATGTTCAAAATGAACGTCTATACTGTCAATGACTGGATGATTGGGAGGGGCGGCTCTCTGGAATACTTTTTTGCGGTAGAAGCTTTGACTGCTCCTGTATGAGTGACTTCCGTAGTGGGGTAGAGAGTGCATAGAACGAGTGTTGATATGGGTCGTACAGGAGGTTGGCAATGCTCGTAGTGTGATGGTAACACATAGTCCTGGTTGTCAGTCTGTGGGATCTGTTGGTTCTCTTTATAATAATTCTAGATCGACGACTTCCTCTCGGAGGTAACTCATAGAACCACGCACTTATAAAGTCCATCTGTCATGTATTTGCCCAGTAGGCAAGTTTGTTCAGGTCAAATTCAAGTGCCAAGTGGTCAGCTAAAGACGATTCCCAATACTGACATCAGCAAACACGTGCATTTGTGAGTCTACGCCTTCTGTGATGTCGGTAATGTACAACAAAATAACATTGGCCCCAACATTGTTCTTATGGGACTCCAGGGAGGACGTCAACTGACCGCGATGACAGCCCATTAACGACAACTTCATGAAAACAAACCAACACTAATGGGGACTCTGATGACGTCAAACACCGACCAACGAATATGTTGACGACGGACCCTGGCCGATTAATGTCGATTACGGTGATGAGGAACAACGACTACTGCCTAATAATATTCGACAGAATATGAGCAATGACGGTCATAATAATGGCGATAAGAAAGTTCATCCACTAGAGTTACATTAACTCCAGGCAATATGGAGTTTAATAAGCCTCAAATGTTTTTTCGAAATTTGAATAATATTTCGACCACGAAATGTGTAATTGATAAACAATACATTCAGATTGTAAACACGGTTTACTAACACGCAACAATGTTACGGAAGCCGGCTGGGTTAACCATGAGAGTCCTTGGTGTTCGGCACGATCGCTTGGTTCCCACATTCAAGGCAACTGATTTAGCAAACTTCCTGCCATTCCTGCTATGATTTCCATCTTTCGCAGATTCCGAGTAATGAAACAGACAACCTCGCTTTATAAGATGTTGTTGCATATGCTGAGACAAAACCAATTTCCACGACGTCCGTTGATGGTAGTACAGTAGTGACTACAATTGCTAAGGATATATTTGGTAAATAATTATGTGGCTCTATAAATGTTTTCTCTCGGGCATAGTCGACATAATGGTTTCATATCACGAACAACAATACAATGCGGGTACGTTGACGTGTTTCGCTCGTTGGGCCGAGTGTTGTACGAAGTAGGCGTCATCAAGTGCAAGGATTTCTCTTAACAAATAACCCACGAATCAGCGGCAACGCTGCCACAGGCTTCGCTGGGCCACCACCACCGCCGCCGACGCTCTTGGCTGCCAGCGCTTCGCAGGGCGTTATCTACGAAGCTTCAGTTTACGTTCTGTCTTCATTAGCGAAACGCGAACTCCAGATATCGTTTATCATCGTTACATCAGCAGCCATGGATTGGCTTGCCGCGGCAAGTTTATTATTGATGCGCACCAGGAAACTATAAACGCGCCTACGAACTCCCTCCCGCCTCCATCACACCGTCGTAATTTCACGAAGACGCTGCAGGAAAAAACAGTGACGATGTACCTCGCACACTCTGTTGTGGTTCTGTTGGTGCTCAGCTGGCGCGAGGCGACTGTGACTTGTCGGCTGATATCAGATGATGCTAGCGGCAATGATCTGCGGACACTGAGCGAGCACATGCTGAGACTGCTGGACGTGGAACATAAGCCTCACCTGACTGACGCCGAGTCTCCCGTGCACGACTACATGACTGTGCTCTACAGGGACATCGAAGACGTAGAGAACAGCCATCATGCACCCTACTCGGGCTCCGTTTGGGGTCTACAACCCCGCTCCGGTGAGTTGTTTATGACTACGTTATCTACATTTCGTACCATGAGCACTGAGACATATTGAGCAAAGCTAAAATGTATGAGTGTTTGAAACAGTGCCCATTTAATTTAGTTATATTTTTGGTTTATGTTTTATTCGGCGATGGTAAGGTCAACACAAGTATGACGCTGTAATGACATTTGTAATTGAATATTAACAAAACACTGGATCTCGATATTTTACCATTCACGGAAATACCACTGAATTTGGCAATGGTTATTCACAATCTCTTGATGATCAATTTAACTATTGTTTGTCCACTCGAGAATGACGGTTTAAAACTAATGACAAAAATGGTCTGTTCCAAATACTAATGTGCTGTATGATTCTTACCCGCAGATAAGAAACAATGATTTTAATATAACACGTTCCCCGTTGAGTTCTCAGAAACACTCGATTTATTCGTGATCTACTTCCTCTTGCTCTATTGCGGAGTCACTTATTCGTGATATTGTGAAATAACAGCAAGTGTCAACTAATAAGTACTGGGAAGTAATAGTAATGACCAGATCACAAATGTGTGGATTTGAAATGTTTATAGTTATTTTTTATCGGAACCTAACTTTCAAACCTGCAAAGCTGACACGAAACGTTGTCGAACGGTTGGTATTTATAGGGAAAATTACAAAGAGTAATGCATAATAAAGATCATACATCTAAATAAATTATATTCACGGATAAAGCGTGCTTCTAACATGTAGTACATCTAATTACACAAACTTTGACAGTCATTTACACCCGCTCGCCAAAACCGTTGTTTTCCCATTTGTAAACATCGTATCTTTAAAGATAATGATGCTGCAAAGAGTTTTGGTTATTTTGTAGTTATGGGGTCCTAATGAAAAATGTGGATTGTTTACCAACAACATTTAGTATTTAATGATATTATGTTTAATATTGTATTAAGTAATAACAATATAGTAAATATCTCTTCGCAGTTGCGTAGCATGAGGTGCAGTAAATGATTAGTAGAATTACATTGGTCACTGTATTAATGGAGGAGTTACTGTTTTTCCAAATTATGCTATTCTTGCCATATACCCATAAAGTGACCATATGTGATTGTTCGTATCGCGACCAAACAACAGTTTAGGCGTCGAAATTGATGTTCTTCAAGAATTACAGCACAATGTATCATAACTAAAATATTTGAAAAATCTTTAAGACGCATGTTTTCGCTGCTGTGATACACACAATAGGACTATTGTTGATCCATTATACTGACACCTCAGTTTTCATTATTCTTGTTGTACACTTCACTGTCACCAATTCTGTTGCGTTGACATTTTAACTGGTACCAGTTCGTCATGTTGGGTGCAAATAATCATTGGTTCGAATCACCCCGGCTAAGAATTGTTTTTGATTCCAATTGCATTCAATGCAAATCACTTATGCTAATAAAATAATCTATAAACCATATTCATAATTATATTCATGCGGTACAATTTATTATGTCAATCACAAATACAGTATTTTCTCAACTCAACACATGAACAACTAACTCTGTAATTATGCAGATACAATGCGGTATATATAATGCATTAAAGGTCTGGTTTCATATACATTTTACGAAGACTTTATTAATTAATGCTAGCTCGTTTGTAGACATTTGTTATTTAGTTGTTATGATATAATTGGACCATCTATTAAATTATTTTTTACCTGGTCCGGCAAAACATTTGCAGAAAAAGAGAATAATTAACCGGCTCTAAACGCGTATGGAATAAGACTATTTCCACTTACGCTTTTTATCAGATCTACCGACCAAAGCCAGCTCTTTTGATGAATTCAAATAAAATTAATTACCCACGCAAGCCCTTGCACTTGTAGTTTTGCTATGTTCGTTGTTGCGAATTCTATTCCATTGCGAAACAAATGCAAGAATGTTTACCAGCTTTGTTTTCGAGTAAGTGGTTCTGACAAATCCCCCGTACTTAGTGCCTCGCCAGTGAAGTAGGCCAAGGCTCAACACATTCCAACTTTTTCCCCCGACACAGTGACAGCTAAATATAGGAAACCGGCCCACCTGTTTATACCCATATTACGCCCATCCATTAACGCAAGAATAACATCAACAACACCAACATTCGACCCAACATCTGAATGGTATTTGACTGTACCTTCTACGAACTACCGGTGGCCTATTGTAAGTATTCATTATTGGGAGTGGAAAGTATAGTATCTAGAGTACGTAAACATGCAGTGTTGTGAACGTTTACGAAGAAAGTTCTTAAACAGAGATAAAAACGTTTACGACGAACTCAGCGGGCCAACGGTCGCACTAATAATACTTGCTAGAAAACAGGTTAAGAGCTGACCGACTTCGGTATTTCGGCCGGCCTGAACTTACTGCAGTCCTGACATTCTGGTTGAGCACAAATGTTGTACATAAAGCGGTATATTGTAAATTATACGAGAGTCTGCAAACAGTTTCCATTCGATCTCACCAAACTTATATGCGGAATATTCCATAGTTCGTTTCAGGAGCACTCACTAACATCGTCCCATAGTTTGGAATTTGTTCTTGACAAAGTTCGGCATTGTGAGCGTGCCAGATAAAATCGTTAAACGCTCTATTGTAGATCGACATGTTCCCACACGGCTTTTATTCAAGAAGGAACACGATCTTTGCTTTCCTTTCACCGTAACTTGTCATGGGCAGCCGTGTACCAAATGATATACCGACAATCCACAATAGAAGAGACATGCACATAATGTACTGTCAAAATATCAGTTTCGTATATTCCGCTTGCTGTATGTGTAGTGTAAATTGTGTGCGCGCGCGTGCGTGCGTGCGTGCGTGCGTGCGTGCGTGCGTGTGTGCATGTGTGCATGTGTGTGATAGAGAGAGGGGGAGAGTATAGAAAATGAGTGGGAGAGAGAAAGTGAGAGAGAGAGTGAGAGAGTGAGGGAGTGAGAGAGTGAGAGAGTGAGAGAGTGAGAGAGTGAGAGAGTGAGAGAGTGAGACAGAGTGAGAGAATGAGAGAGTGAGACAGAGTGAAGGGGACAGATAGAGATAACCTACATTGATAATAATGATGTACGTTTTAATATATTTATTGATCTCTCTAAAGCATTTGACACCTTAGATCACAATACATTACTTACATTGCGGCATTGAAGGGGTGACTCTGAAACTTTATGAAAGTTATCTATCAAATAGAATACACTATGTAGAAATTAATTATGTAAAATCTGATATCTTATCTATAGAAACCGGAGTACCCTAAGGCTCCATTCTTGGACCAATTCTGTTTATTATTTATATTAATGACTTTTCTCAAGCGAGTCAAATGCTCAATTTTATATCCTATGCAGATGACACTAATTTGTTAAGTACAATGAGCAATTTCACAATCTCACACACCAATGATGTTGAAACATTGATTAATGAAGAACTCCACAAAATTAATGAATGGCTAGAAATAAATAAACTTTCTTTTAACGTAAC
Organism: Paraescarpia echinospica; assembly: GCA_020002185.1. NCBI lineage: Eukaryota > Metazoa > Annelida > Polychaeta > Sabellida > Siboglinidae > Paraescarpia > Paraescarpia echinospica. The sequence goes on from CM034532.1 coordinate 32,775,969, forward strand.
TAAATTTAAAATTATGGTTTTCCACACACCCAAAAACACATTTAACACACCTATTCCTAAAATCAATAATAGTATAATTACAAAAGTTGACAGTTTTAATTTCCTGGGATTAACATTGGATACACATCTAAACTGGAAAAAACACTCTGAAAATGTATCAAACAAATGTTCCAGAATAATCGGTATACTAAACAGACTTTAAACAATTCTGCCAATGAGAATAACAATAATATTATATAATACATTATTAGTACCACATATAACTTACTGTTTAACAACATTGGGGTACCACTCTCAAAGAATTAATCAACTTCAGAAAAGGTATGTACGCATAATAACTTTGAGTCATTTTTATGACCGTTGTGACCCGTTGTTCAACAAATTTAACTTACAAAAAGTGAATGATATTTTAGCCCTTCAAGAATTAAAATTTTACTATAAATTTATACATAATAAATTACCCGTTTACCTTCTACATTAGAAAGTAGCTACGAATACCATGATTCGTGGTCACAATACACGCAACCAACACAAAATTCACATTTACGATACAAATCATTCATTTGCAAAACTGTCTTAAATACAGTTTACCAAGCACAATTAACAACACTTCCCTTAGTGTGATAGCTAAACTGTATACACACAGTTTACATGTTTTTTAAACTACGCTAAGAACCATTTCAAAATTACAACTCACGTGCACAAGCATTAACTGCTATGCCTGCATGTATACACGCAATCAACCAGAATTATCTTACCCACACCCAAACACCTTAAAATACTTTTATTTGCTTACCTCACCACACAAACAACGATCTCTAAATCAAGGTCAGTATCTACGATATAAATTGCTATCGTTTTTTTCTTATCGTAAACTAAAATTGCACAATGTAAACTGTAGGTCTATAATCTCAGTGGTAACATAAGATTAGTGTCGAATGGTATCGATGAATGAGTCGGTCTTGTACACATTACACACTCGCGAGATCGATCTGTGAAGCCAATAAGCGGTTAACATTGTGTTGACCGAACTGGTGCTAGTCCTAATACTGCCGACAATCGGCTGTGGGTTTGTAACCTTGACCATTCAACGACCGTGCACCCATCTTTACCGTGCAAATCGGGAGATGCGCAAGTCAACATCTAGGTCAATGTGTCTCTAAAGGTCGGTCGTCTAAACGTTCACGTAAATGCGTAGCGCTTTGTTATGCGACATAGTATCGCCAAAATAATTAGGGTACAAATCGGTCATAACTGGATAATTTCACTTTCGGACAGACATGATTTCATCGTCTGCTGAAGCTCCTAGCACACCTTAATTGTTGTATATTTATAGTAATTTCGGGTTCTGTTCAACGGACATACATTGTATCTTCGTTGTGTTTCCAGATTTGGGATCAATTACATTGTAATTGGAATAGAGTCGCTACTTCCAATTCCGGACTTTGAATAGGTGTTAAGTTTTCAAAAGTATTAGAAATGGCTAAAATGTAGTTGTAATTGGTGAAACAAATTAATTTACTTTTAAAATTTCATTACATAAAACAATAATGTAACTTTGTAACTTTGGAAAACTTGAAAATATACTAAAACTTTGAATGGTAGATTATGTTTGAAACTGCATCTTTTTAGTAAAGCTTTTTTAAAATATGCTATATTAGAACATGGTTGAACGTGTTTATGCTCACATGCTCATTTTTTACATGGAATTGCTAACTGGTATTTCAATTGGTATTTTGGAATTGGAACCGGTATTTTTTAGGTGGATTTGCAATTGTTATTGGTATTTTATAACTGATTTGGAATTGGAATTGCTAAAATGTGATTGACCGCCAATCGTGTTTGTTTCAGAGACGTTTAGCCGCCATTATGCATCATTGACGTTCCGGTCGGCTGGGATTACAGCCGACAAGGTGACCAGGGTGGAATTTGTCTATCCGCCACGGAGACACTCGCAGCGCAGTCGCTACGTCATCCAAGTGTGCGACGAGGACAGCACGGACTGTGTCACCGTCGACGGGTCGCTGCGAAAGAGGTTCAACGGAGAAACGGAAGACTTCGACGTGTACAACGTCACTGACGCATTCGTGCATTGGCTGACGGGGCCAGTGTCGAGCGAGCGATGTAACGACTCGTTCCTCGTGCGCCTGAGGGGAGGCCGTGGGTCCCGGCCGCGGACGATAGGCAGTGCGCTGCTCGTCGTGTATCAGGACATCGCTCCCAGCTTCCATTCGTCTTGGTCGTTGGCGAGCGTCAAGCGGCGTCTTGCACAGCGCTCGCGCCGTAGCCTTGGAGACTCAAGCCAGCTATCTTCGTCGTACATGCTCTCCAACAACAACCGGTTGCAGCCAAAAGACTGCCAGCTTCACCAATGGTACGTTCCGTTCAGGCGCATCGGTTGGAACAACTGGATCATCGATCCAAAAGGCTACACCGCCAACTTCTGCGGTGGAGAATGCACCGATCCCGTCATGAATCGCAACCTGAACGCGACCAATCACTCCCTTATCAAGAGTTTGTACCGCGCACGCGTAGGAATACACAACACAGCGGATATTCCATCGGCTCACTGTGTACCCAGCCGCCTGTCGGCAATAAACCTACTGTTCAGGAGAGAAGATACAACGATAGTAATACGACACTTGGTCGAAATGGTAGCCGATAGGTGCGGGTGCATGTGATCAACCATCTCAAAAGTGGCGCGGTCGCGTGAGAATTTCCTAGAAACTCGTTCGTCGTTGCAACGGTTAGGCACACAGTCGTGTTTGGGTAGTAGATTTGCGTCAGTCATGTGAATACCTAAGCCATATGAACTCTGACAAAAGGCGTCTTTATTAGGGCCGAAAATCTACATTGAAAAGCTCACGCGTAGCAATGAATTGGGATAGGTGCACTTTTAAGCAGAAACCATTATAACGTGAAACTGACCGCTCTGGTTAACTGAGCTGTGATTAGGAGATTAGAAGAGGACGCGTTGGTGCGATACTACGGACCACGTGGCGTGGTGGTGTAATTTATCCAACCAATGTTTAGAAGAGTTTCCTTTCAATGATGGTTCGTTATGGTGATTTGACAGTTTATTGCCACGGCTACCGATAGGCAACGCTAGTGTAAAATATGCAGCACAAATATATTCACTTGGAGGAAAACGTTTAGTTTGTTTATCCGTTTTACGATATGTTATAGTATCCTTATTACTATACTAAGATCAAAGGAAACCGACGGGTAACAATAAACATAAAACGAGGAATTGAAAGCGAGACTTTTGGCATAATAATACACTTGGATCTATCTTGGTTCATTCAATACAAAACACTGGAACAGTTCCTCCAACTTAACACTGTGTATATTGTACATTTTCAGCAAAGTAGCATTGGGTATGTAGTGGAATTGCCATTCCACATACATGACAAAGAACAGCTAAACATCTTTATTACTATACCTCAGCATTTTTTTAGATTTCAGAAGATATTGTGTAAAATATATATTTATTATTTATGTAATTGTTTTATCATGTTTATGTTTTTTTCACTCCCTCAGGTTAATCTGCATTTAGTACGGCCAATGATTTACTTATGTATGCTAATTGCTAATAACCACGGTTACAGCTGTGGGAGATTTGTATGGTGATATAATCCTATCAGTACCTTTGCAAAATAGCTGACTCCGCAGTGTTGATATTGCCACTGTAATATTGACTCCATAGTGTTAATCTTCATTGAAATACAGATTCGGCACTGCTAGTATCGATACCGGAATACTGACTAGGCAGTTTTAGTATCGTCACTGGAATATTGTCTCCGCAGTATTAATATCTTCACTGGAATACTGACTCCGCGGAATTATTGAGATGGTGTTTGAGCATTCTTAGAGGATGACTGACATGGTAACTTGATATTTTAAGGGTTACTTTTTTCATCGCTGCATTACTGTCTCTGTCGTTTTGGTATCAACACTTGAATACTGGCGCTGGAACAAAACGTTAGAAACATGGGCGGGATCAAACCATTGGGTTTTCCATATTATCTTTATTGCTGCATTGTAATGCCATTCTGTTATGTAAAGTCAACAATAAAGTAAAATTCTGTGTATCATGTCAAAATGAGTTCTTTAGAAATCTCATTATTTTGGGGCTGCCAAGAAGAACATATCCGACGACATGGCAACAAGCATGGCTGGAATAGCCCCAAAGGTTTCATTACAATATTTCTTTTAAAATTGAATTTAACGAACGATTTGACGATCATCAAACGAATGTGTTAATACTGAAATCATTATCTCATAAATGCATTTTTTATTACCGAACTCATATTTGTATTGTATATATACCTGTGTGGAGTATTTATTTAGTAGCTGAACAATATGAATTATTTTACAAAATGTATGTAGGAGTTAGTATTTTGTACATAAGTAGAACTATTATCATTTTCATTATGTTATAACATTCGCTACACGTTTGTGTCGTCATACTGCTCGTTGGTGAAGAAACACGATAATGTGCGAAAATAAAGTGTGTTGTACTTATATATTATATTCATACTGGTTGGTTGATTTTTTTCTTTGTATGCATTTATACAACTCATTAAAACATGGATCGTTTTTCCCACCATCCTCATAATCATTGCATTATTAATAAATTTATAACATGTTCTTGTACGAGCGCGATAGTTTGATGTTTAGAGGATCGGACTCTCGGTCAAGAGATTTCTGGTTCGAATCCTTTTGTTGCAGTTTTCGAACATTGAGCAAGTTCGTTCACTCTATGTTGCTCCAGTCCAACCAGCTCTGTGAATCAGTGCCTGGTTATAGACAGTGATGAATAGTCTTCGTGCAGTAATTGCTCCGGGGGCTGAATGCTTCCCTCTCTCTTTAGGTGTGATCTTGTGTGGAAAATATCACAGTTACTAAGGTGGAGTTGTTATGGAGCAATGACAAAATTGGCATGGCAAAACTCCCATTTTCAATGCCAGGGAAAGCCCCACGAAATCCTTGTTGCGGAATTATTATGTATTATTTACATCAATCTAAAATAGCTGATCACTATCATTATGTTACGATGTCCTCGTTCTCAGATGTAAATGGAGTCTTTAGATACAAAGATGTTTTCTGAATATTTTACAAATTGAATGAATAAATACTCAATTTACACTATTCGACAGTCTCCAAATTTCGCTACTTTGCCATATATTTACAATTCGATTGGATAAATAGCTAATTTGTGTAAATTCAAGATAGCCTCCAAAGTCAATGTTTTTTATATGTGTGCACTCATATAACACGTATGAGTGATTTTTCGATTTTAGAATGATTGTTTGACACAAGGTTGTATTTGGAGTACACAATCAATTTGATTCATAGTTCATTTCTTTAAATCAAATGTTGGTCTGCCGTTACGTAGTCTCGCTTAATTTTAATAATTGGCCTAGAACCAAGTACTTGCTTAATAACTCAACAAGATTATACAACAACATACTGCCTCAACCGACTTGACACCAGCAACATAAATATATGTCAGAGCAGCGTCTTCTACATCATACGGGAAGAAATGATGAAACAAAATAAAATGACGACATCACGCAGTGATAGTAAGTAAGTAAGTAAGTTAGTAAATTTATTTCCTCATCCAGATAATATACAGCACAATTCAAGAGCAATGTAACACAGATGAGGTGGCTACCAGAGAAGTATAACTTATCGAGCTGGTAGCCAATTAAATCAAACTCATATAGGTCACTCCCACATACATAATATTACGTATATAAAGGTTATACAGTGCATTCAATTGCAATAGCTTCAGGTTAACGACTTCTGTAAATTAAAGCTAGAGATGTTGTATCAATATAAGAAAATTCACAAGCGAATTTCTTACAATATGTAATTACATTTAAACTTTAGTTAATGCCACTTATAAAGCTCCTGGCTTTATGCTTAAATATATTTAGCGTTTTCGAATGTTTAATGTCTACAGGTAGTTTATTCCAAAGACGAGCCCCTATTACTTTCAAGGAGTTCTCTCCAGTTCTATAATTACATCTAGGTATATATAAATTGTTCTCCTGTCTGGAACTTCTGATCATGAAGTCACTATTACATTGGTAAAATTGGTGGAATAGACTAGGAAGTTGATTCGTACGCTGTTTATACACAAATATTAGAACATTTAGTTTAAATAGTTCCTGAACTTTAAGTATATTAAATTCCCTATGCAATGCTGTGGCACTGTCACGGCGGTGACGTTTTGCTAATGTTTTAAGTAATACATTTGGTAAAACTTGTATTTTAGATAAGTTAGTTTTACAAGCCGATCCATATAATTCAATCCCATAATTAATGTGGGGAAATACATAGGCATAATATAATTGCCTGACCATATCGGCATTTATGAACGAGGCCATGTGATAAAATAAACCTGATAACTTAGACACCTTTGAACAAAGTTCCTTAATATGTTCCGACCATGACAGCTTACAATCTAGATATATACCCAGATATTTGGCAGAGTTAACCCGTTCAATGCGTTGGCCCTGCAACAACAATGGCACGACTTCACGTTCCATATGTCTACTGAAGATTGTATAACATGCCTTACTCAAGTTCAGAGTTAGTTGATTGTACCGGAACCAGACACTAAGCGATTCCAACTTCTCCATAGCCGTATACACAGTATCATTGACATCCATTCCAGTAATGAACAAGTTAGTATCGATATATCATTAATATATAATAAAAATAACACTGGCCCTAAGATGGAGCCCTGCGGAACGCCAGTTTGAACATGAGCATATTCTGAAACTGTGCCATTAATGCTAACACATTGCTGTCTATCTCTTAAATAATGTCTAAACCATTTACATACATGACCTCTTATTCCATAATGATCCAGCTTATACAACAATATATCGTGATTAATGGTGTCAAAAGCCTTACTTAGGTCAAGGTATACCCCAACAACTAATTCGCAATTTTCAAGAGAATTTCTATTATTTTCTATAATTTCAATAATCGCTAACGTAGTCAAATGATCTTTACGAAATCCAAATTGATATTTGGACAAAACGTCATTTTTATCCATAAAGTCTAATAACCTCTTCAACATTAACTTTTCTAGGATTTTATTGAATACACTCATCAGACTAATTGGTCGATAGTTTGATGGTTCACATCTTGATCCTTTCTTAAATATAGGTATTACTTTTGACACCTTTAATGCTCGTGGTACCGTGGCTTCGGAGAACGACAAATTACAAATGTAAGTCAGAGGTTTACAAATGAAATTGCATGACAATTTGAAAATTTTTGAAGGGAAATTATCAATACCTGATACATTAGAATTAGCTAACTTGTTAATTTCATTGATCACTTCTTGTTGACAAACTGGTGACAGGAACATAGTATTGTGTATCGGGTCAGATAGAAATTGTCTATATTCGTTTCCCTGAGTATATGTCTCTGACAATTCTTTACCTACAGTAGCTAAATATTGGTTCATTGTATTAGCAATACTTTCGTTGTCGTTAAATTCTATATGATTGATGACCAGCTTTTTAATGTTGTGCATGTTCCTTTTGTCCTTATTCACAAGTTCCGCATATATCTTCCATAATTCCTTGGTTGATTGTTTTGCTTGTGAGAGTAAGCTACTGTAATATGATTTCTCCGCCAGCCGTATGATAGTTGTAAGTTTATTCTTATACTGTCGGTATTCTGTTTTATTGTATTCATTTGGTCTATTGATATATTTCTTATACAACCTAGTCTTTGTTAAAATACTATTTCTAATGCCTTTAGTCATCCACTTTTTGTCCTTGAAGCGTTTAATTGACATTCTGGTAAGTGGGAAACACTTTTGGAAAATTGTGTCGTATTTGGTTACAAACATATCATAACATTCATCAGTGTCCTTACATGTCATAATATTGTCCTAGTTTATAAGTTTATATTCTCCAGTTCCCGATTGAAATTTGAAATATTATTTTCACTATATATTCTCAGTTTAGGTCTGTCATTGGTGTCATGAGATTTGGATACACCTTTTATAATGATGAAGTTGGGTAAATGGTCTGATATATCTACAAACAGGTTTCCTGAAATTATATCACTTTTCATGAACTTTAAAGGTCGATATATATTCATATGATCAATGAGAGTTGCAGAGTGATCTGTTATTCTTGTAGGCAGTGTGATACATGGTAACATATTTTCCCTCATTAACATGTCCATGTATATCTTAGTTTGATACGAGTCCTGTTATAAAAGATCAATATTAACATCACCACATATAATTTTACCTTCCTGCTTGATAATAGACAAGTTTGATCCAATAAGATCAGAAATAACGTGTGTGTTATAGTTTGGATGTCTATACATATTGCCAATCACAAAACTGACTCCATCTTTAATTATTTCAAGCCACAAATTGTCCAACCTAGGATTATGACATACCGTTAAGTCAAATTGTTCTTGGACGTACACGTCTTTCTTAATATAAACAGCAACTCCGCCTTTATTGTTATCTAGTGGTCCATGATAGTAGAAATTATATTCTTTGAATATATTCGCACATCTATCTTGGTTATTCATCCCTGCCTCAGTGCTCGCAGTTACATCAAATTTTATATTTATAGAGTCAATATGTGCTTTATGTAGATTGTAGTTTTTGAAAGAGCTTTGTAAGTTGATATGGATAACAGTTATTAGTCCTTCTGTTATGTGTATTGACTCGTTTAATTCTGTCAAATCATAATATTTGCAGTTTAGTGATTTTGTCACTTCTTCAGATAATCCTTTATCAAGGCAAGGCTGCAAATTATGTGTTTTTAAGAGTTCAGAAAATTTGGTTCTTGGGAGTTGGTATTCCGTAGTTAACTGGAGATTGGTCAACGTGCAAAATGGTAACAAATTCGCTATTTCCTTATTTTCACCCATTACTGTTGTTTTTTGTCATATTAGTTAAAATACATTCTCTCAGCTTTGCTAGAATATATACTAGTAACCCTGAATGCAACACATGTAGTACCTTTCATCGAAAACAATGTCTCAGTAGTTGGAGTAACGAATACACAAACAAAAAGTCAGATGACCACCACAGTTAGGGCATGTCGGCAGTCGAGGCGCTCAAGAGTAAATTGATTGTTATAATGTAGTGCGCCAGCATAGGTGTCTGTCACCTATATGTGACTGGTCCACAGGCACAGCGACACCGTCTATTATAAGCTTACCTCTGCGGAACACCGCACGCTTCCCCTCCGCGAAGGCTCGTTGCATATGCGCACGTGCGCGTTTCTTTGTTTCGTAGTCCGCCTTCGTCATATCTTCTAGCATGTACACTCCAGCACCCGCGGTCGTTCTGTTTACGTTGGTCTTGGCGGTTAATAGAATCGCGTTTCTAAGTGGCCTCGTAACAATTGACGCGATGATGGGTCTGCCTGTAGAACTGTTGCTGGAGATAGGGCCGAGTCTGTGGCAGTGTTCAACACTCTCCATAGCTTGCTCAAGTGTGACGATGCCACCAAGGTTGTGTTTGAGGAGTACATCCTTGGCTAGGATTTTCTTGATATCCTCACCTTTGGATTCCTCGACACCAAACACCCTAATACCCCACTCACGACTTCTCTCCATTGAGTTAATTCTTTCCTCATAAACAATCATCCTCGCCCTCGATTCCATTTCTCGTTTCGTTGTTTCTTTATGCATTTAATCTTTAATCGAGGCAGCATTGAATTCACAGGACGCTTCAATAGCATCCACTCTTTCTGCAATTGCACCACATTGACGGCGTATATCGCTCAATTGGGTTACCACGTCACTTTGGATCATTTTGTATAGTTCGTCTATTGTAACGCCGCCGCCATGTTGATCAGCACACGCGGACACGTTTTCATCGCTCACCTGATCATGACATTCACTTCTCTTCACTGGGCTTTTTCTTGGACGTTTTGTCGGCATAGTACTCTTCAACCTGGTATCCTAGAGTGATTGAACCCAGTATTTGCACAAAGCTGACGTTTATAACCGAGTAATTAAACAAAATTAGGAGCGCAACTTTACCCACACGTCCTTAGTCTAGTGTCGCCATCTGTGTTGAGGCCAGTCAATATCTAAACGTTATTGACATTATGCGGTTTTTCAAATCTGAACAAACTGGCAACTGGTGTTTACACTTTCGACCAGTATACACAGTCTGCAAATGACGCGTCCAAAATTTGATAGGAACACTTGTTCAAACAAATCCGTCGTACACAGCATAACACCATCGAATGCATAGAAGCAACGCTTGTCATGCGTCATAAAAAAGGAATCAACAGTTGTAATTATTGAATCATCAATTCAGTAGGCCTATATCACCTTTTAACAAAATATCTACGAGGCTACTGCAGGCGAGATTGGACGAATCGATATATGAAACACAATCAAAAGATCAAGCGGGTTTTAGAAAAGGGGTCCCTCTCTCGACCACCAGTTAACAAAGTGATGAAGAACTGAAATGAATATTACTTCAATTTCTGCATATTCTTTAAAGGTTTATATAGTATAAGAATGCCACTGGTTCAGTTGAATAGCGAACTATATTTAAAGCTCTAATCAACATCAGAAGCAATTCAACATATTTGACGACGTACGTTAATATGTGAAAGACGGAATTCACATTGATATAGCATGCAAAAATAAGTATAGAGAGAAAGTTAGTACGACAGAGAGTCGCAATCTCACCAAAATGGCTCACCATCATCTCTAATTATAGCTTAATTGAGACAGTACTATAATAAAAAGGATTCAATGGATAAGTTCTGTACATTTTTTTCGAGAGCACAACGGTGTTTCATTTGAGGAATGTCTCGCCGTTGTCAAACTAGCAGGTTATGCGTGTCATCCGTCTAGTGTGCATCAGGAGCCTCCGTTACACTTGTGCCTATATATAAAACTATGTATAACTATTACCGTCATTTGATGCACTAAAGCCATAGGTTTTATGACATAAACTTTATGCCTCTGGATGAAGTTGTTATTACGATATGGGAATAATTAGCGCTGAGGACGCCTTCCTTAAAAGCCGGATATATAAATGTCGGCGAATGTCAAACATAATTTATTTGACATTGTCGCATCCGAAAACCTATATTTTGACATCAACGTTATGCCTCTCGGTGATGTAGTTCGTAAGTTATGGGGATAATATGTTTTGATGGGCGCCATCATTGCAAATGGCGGATTTAAAGTCGGCGAAGGTCATATCTCATTTATTTGAAATCGCTAATCACAAACTAATACATTGGCATATTAATGATGGCTCTATGCTACCTAATTGCTGATATATGGTAAAGTGTCGCTATCATTAAAAATGGCTAGTTTTGATGGTTAAATGTAAAATATGTGAAACATCTTAACAAAAACAAGAGTAAGAACAACATTTTTATTTTGACCCCAAAATATAACAAATATTCATACCATAAACATATCAGGTATATACATATTGATACAAATAAAATATATATGCATACATAATAATGTGTGTATGTACCATTTTTGAAACGAGTATAGTAATTAATTAACAGAAAATCACCTATTAATTTTATGATAAATAGGGCGTCAGTGGCCCCGATTAAGACATATTGTCGCTATCATAGGAGCCACTGCAGCTATGACAAATATAAAAAAAAATATGATGGCCTTTCAAGTTATGTGTCTTTCTAAATTATACAATATAAGTATGAATTGTATGTGGCGATTGATATAATCAAAACTTTGTATGTACTTGATTACTAACATTTTCGTCCATTTATTAACAATTAACATTACTGATTTTGGTTACATGAATAACAATTTAAAAGTGTACATGCAGTTTTGTATTTTTTCAGGAGAACGTTTTAGTGTAAATTACAAATCATCGCAGGAATTGAATGTATATCTTTTCTTTCACTATTTCAGGAGTGTCGTTTATAATGTATGGCAAGTTATATTTAAGACATTGTTTTGCAAATTCATGTTTAGTTCTGGCAGTATGTATATTTTTATATTTCCGAGTGTCATGATGATGTATATTAACATTTGATGTAATCTGCCAGTTTAATAAGTAAACAGGTAGATTTTTGTGAGCGTATTTAAAGCAAAATTTTAATTCTTGTAATTTTAATTGATCTTTTTTTTAAACAAATTAAGTTGTTTAAAACGTGGCTCTGTGTGACAATTGTATTCACTTGACGTTATTATTCGAACAACTTTTTTCTGAATTTTCATCAGTCTGTTTCCACATGCCATAATACATAATAGTTTATATGTGATAATATTAACGATTCATATAATATTTTTTTATTTCTAAAGGTAACACATGTTTTAGCCTATTTAACATGCCAATCATTTTTGCACATTTATTATAAATTTATTCTATATGTCTTTTCCAATTTAAATTTGAATCCAGGGTTAACCCTAGGAAATAAAATTCATCCACGTTTTCAATATATGTATTATCTATTTTAAGTGTAAGGGGTTGTGTACCTTTATTGGGGACATGAAAAATCATATATTTAGATTTAGTTTTATTTAGTGATAGTTTATTTATACTTAACCACTCAACAACTTTGGAGAGTTCACTGTTTATTAAAGATTCAATTGTATTATATTGTGTATTATTACTTAAACATGTCATAGTAGAAAATAACGTGGTGTCATCTGCATACATTATAAACTTAAATATTTTACTAGCTTGTGAGAAGTCATTTATATGTATAATAAATAACAATGGCCAAAGGATTGAACTTTGTGGGACACCAACTACTATTGGAAGAATTTGACTCTATTTCTTCAATTTCAATATACTGTTTCCGATTGTTTAAATATTTTTGAACAGAATGAGAGCTGCATCGTCAATGCCATAATATCGCAATTTATTTAATAAAATGGTGCAGTCAATTGTGTCAAAAGCTTTAGAAAGATCGAGAAATATGTTAATCGGAACGTCACTTTTTATTTATTTTATTTGAGTTATAATTATATCTACTAATTGTAATGCAGCATATTCAGTTGAATGTTTAGGTCTAAAACCGTATTGATTGTCAAAAAGCAGACTGGTATCATTAAAATATGCTGATAACTGAGTAAAAATTATTTTCTCTATTACTTTAGCAATTGTTGGAAGTAGAGAAATGGGCCTATTTTTTTAAATAATGTTGGATCATCTTTCTTAAATATAGGAATTACTTTGGAAATTTTGAGTTTATCAGAAAAATTCCTGATTTATTAATAATGATTTAATTATTGCGGGCTCAATTGTTTTTATTAATTTTGAAGAAATAACATCAAATCCACAACTGTTTTTAGAAGGAAGGCTTTGTATCGTTTTCTTTAGTATTTCTTCATCAATAGTATGAAATCTAATTATCGCATCTATATGTTTATTTAAATAATAATTAAAGTTTTTACTGTCATACTATTTAATATAATTTGCAATAGTGTGAGCTATGTTTGTAAAAAAAAGTATTAAATTTATTAACAATAGTTTTTTATTTGTTAATTTTACATAATTTTGTATAAAAAGAATGTTGGGAATGTTTGTTGTGTTTTATTTTTTTTAGACAGAAAATCATTTATAGTTTTCCAAGTATTTCTTACATCATTTTTGTACCGATTAAAACATGATTCAAAATAAATTTGTTTTGCTGCACGAATGCTTTTCTTTAATATTCTATTATACGTTTTGAGGTTAATGCTAATTGTTTCATAGTTTGGTGAATTTGGGTTAATTAATTTTAATTGTTTATAAAGTTTATATCGGTACCTAATTGACTTGAGCAATCCCTGAGTAATTCATGGAGATTTGTTATGCGTATATTTATCAAATTTTACTAATTTGCTTGGCATGTGTTTATTTTTAGACCGTAGAATATCTTTATATATTATATCACAATTTAAATTTGGATCAGCATTTGGGATTTTATCAAGTTTATTGTAAATTTCATCTGATTTAATTTAATGTCTAACGTTCTGCATTGCCTCTGTGCTTAATATATTTATGTCTACATATTTAGGATGAGGTTCTGTGTTTTGGTGATGTCTACGATCATGAACTATGGTTGATAATCAGTGAATCGTTTAATTAATATCCCTGCCGTACTTTCTAATACAACTTGACCAAGTTTACAGAAAAAGTTGTCTATCAGGGTTCCGTGTGTTCTTGTAAATCTAGTGGGAAGAGTTATTTGGGGGTAAAGACTATGTGATGTTAAAGTATCAAAAACATTATTATAAATATCATTTTCATTTATTTTGAGTAAATTTATATTAGAATCTCCTGCAATACTTAGTTCATGTTTACTTTTTTCCAGTGATGCTACAGCTGATGAAAATTAATTTATAAAAGCATTTATCTCTTGATGTTGTGTTCTTGATGGTCTACATACGTTCCCAATGGTTAATGTTTTTGACACCACCATTTACATTAATACTCAATCCTTCCAAGTCTTCATATATATTAAGGTTCATAATTACTTCTGATTTATATTTATTATCAATATATATTACTAAACCTCCTTTACTGCTACAACTTTTACCTTGGGTTATAGCATTATAACCATGCAACACAAATTGAGAGAAATCATCGCCTTCCGCTCTCCATGACTCTTGTAAACATACTACATTAAATTTTTAATGTATACGATTTAGTTCTTCTCCAAATGCCTCTATTTCATTAAATTTTGAATTTAAGGATTGTATATTTGTGCTTAATATACTAAAACGGTCTTTGTTTTTCTTGGCGAAATCATTAAACGTATTAAAATCATAATAAGACGAGCGACGTATTATTTGTAGTTCATTAATCTCAGTATCATTTATATCTAACATGTCACTTAAACTGTTATTTTGTATACCTCCTAAATATGACAGAAATAGTTCATCAAAGGTCGTTTGATTTACAGTTTTGCATGATATGGACGATACGTTTTATGAAATTGAGGTAGTTAAACCGATATACAATATGCAATATGTTGTGATAGATACATATGAACAATATATTTCCACTAACTTCCACATTTCGTGATATAATTATACACAATATTTTTACTAATGAGTGACTATGAATAGACACCATGTCATTCTGTACAGAAAGGCATTAGAGCAAAAAGAAAAGAAAATGCTAACATACATTTGGATCATTGACTTCGCGAGAAGTTAATAAAAACGAGAAAAAAAAACAATATTTAATTTAGACGTACCTACACAATATTAACTTATCCCCAAGTTATCGGAAAATATACAAATCTACTCTATTTATTGATATTGTACTCGTGTTATCTCAATTTTTATTTATACGTTAACAGCTTAATTGCAAAATACAAAAAGTACATAATATGATTATTATAATATAATAGTGACTAGCATAGTCGGATACGTTGATAACATTGTATACGAAAGATGTAATAAATATTATTTCCACATAAACTAATAATAAACACCATAATTATACTTGTCAACAACAACAACAAAAACTAAAGCAATATCGTTATGATGATACGGCGGCATAAATAAACCGGTTATTCGTATAAGCCAAAGGCTCTACATCGGTCAAATTGTAATGCCGCGATAAGTGTGAAATAAATAATTATTATAGCAAACTCGTCTATTTCTTCAATGCTAAATATTACAATGTTATAATAATGGAAACAAAATATGATTAATAATTAAAAAAATAAAAATAAAGACAGCGTGAGTACATTGGTTCACAAAAAACTGTCGTACATATATATCCAGTATTACTGTAACACAGTACACCTGTTCAAATAAAAGAAGAACATACTGTTATGATCATAAAGTGTCTTTGTCGTCCGACATTAACGCCGTGAAAAGGTGTGAAATAGGACTACGCAGTGTAGCCACATAAGGCGTCAGACATTGTTCGCACCTCTGAAAGAGCTGGAGAGCTGTCACTGTTCAAGCTAGCAACTGGTGTAGAAGCCGCGAAACTATATATTCACTCCCAAATGATGGTTCTATGTGATGGAGTTATTAATATATGTGGAATTTTGATTTGACGGCTACTTCTAGATAGACAAAAACGTTTTAGAAGGGTTGAATGAGATCGGTAGTGATGTTATCCGCTACAATGTATCAGCGACATTTAGTGTTAAAAGCACAAATTAGCTGCAATGTCTTACTCCTGCCTATACTAAGCACTCCCGTGTCATTCGCATGAGAGTGCAACCTGTTGAGTTGGTTTCCATATAAATATATAAACAGTTATTTTAGATGCATCGTTTGCCCTATCTATGTACCGGCAAAAACGATCCCGGGACTCCCGCTAGTTCATTTATGTTCTAACACTGACTGTAGGTCATACAATGACGAATTATTTCCTGGCAATTACATACCCCCGCTGCCATCTGGAAGCCATGTGTGTGTGTGTGAGCATTTGTGTGTGTGCGTGTGCGCGCGCGTGCGTGCGTGCGTGCGTGCGTGTATGTGCGCGTATGTGTGTGTGTGTATGTGTGTGCGCGCGTGGGTTCGTATGCATGCGTGCGTGCGTGTGTATAAGGGTATGCTTACGTACGTGCGTTCGCGTGTATTTGCGTACGTACGTACGTCCAACCTATCGGCTTGACCTTGGCACTGTTACACATGTGTGTGTCTGTGTGCGTGTGCGTGTGTGTGTGTGTGTGTGTGTGTGTGTATGTGTGTATGTGTATTTGTGTGTGTATGTGTGTGTGTGTATTTGTATGTGTGTGTGTGTATTTGTGCGTGTGTGCGTGTGTATGTGTATATATGTGTGCGTGTATATATGTGTGTGCGTGTGTGTGTGTATGTGTGTGTGTGTGTGTGTGTGTGTCTGTGTGTGTGTGTGTGTTTGTGTGTGTGTGTGTGTGTGTGTGTGTGTGTGTGTGTGTGTGTGTGTGTGTGTGTGTGTGTGTGTGTGTGTGTGTGTGTGTGTGTGTGTGCGTGTGTGCCTGTGTGCCTGTGTGCTTGTGTGCGTATGTGCGTGTGTGCGTGTATATGCGTGTGTATGTGTGCGTGTCCAACCTATCGGGTTGACCTTGGCACTGTTACACCTTAGCGGGAGCGAACATATGACGAAGAGGTCAATTTAAAAATGAGAGATGTCGTTAGTAGTCATGGACATCGTCCACATATTTTTTCCTTGTGTTGGAGTACGACTGTACAGTCAAATATACAATGCTGAAGTATGTCACTTGTGTAGAAATGGGTCAACGAAAATAGTAATTGCACCAGCGGACTCTTCTTCTTGTATCCAAAATAACATGTCCGATTGGGTTAACCTACCGTTTTCAACCCACTGAATAAATATGCAAGGATTGTACCTATAATGTACGTTCCAGTTTGCATGTTTACCTGCACACTGTTCCAATGTTGTTTTGGAATAAATACATGACAAAATAATCAGAAAGAATTGTCACAAATTTGTTGACCGTTATACTAGATTTAACCAGATTTAACAAGATTGCCACCCAGAGAATTAACTCTAGATGTTAGGTGGACAAGGAAGCCCTTTGGCTTATCAACTCTTGTATCATATTTTAAACATATTCACGCTACTAGCGCCCACACAATCAGCAGATAATCTGCTCCATTAATTTACAGTCCTTTGTGAAAATGAGAACTTTCTTATATCTAACCTACACTGCTCCTTTGCTAAAGTAACTTCATGTCCTCTAGTCCTTCTATCTTTCTTAACTGAGAAAACATATTTATATCAATATTTGCATAACCATTCAATATTTAAACACTTCTATCTGATCTCCTCTCAATATCCTGGTCTCTAGTGTTGTTAAACCACATTCTTTTAGGCGTATTTCATTACTAAGATCCCTCAGTTTTTGTATCAATTTAGTTATTCTCCTCTGTACTCTTTCTAACATATCTATGTCCTTCTTGCTTTATGGCCTCCACGCTTGTATACAAATAGTTAGGCCTCATTTAGAAGATATTGTCCATCACATAATAGGTATAACCGAATCATGGGCCACCACCGATATATCAGATGCCGGGACTGACAGGATAAATAATGTTTAGGAAAGATAGAATAGGAAGAAGGGCAGGTGGAGTTATTTTATATATTAAAGAATCTATCCAGGCTTATAAAATAAAATTAGAAAGAGAAGCAGATTGCGAAGGAGATGTTTGGTGTAACATAGTTCATTACCAGAAATACCGAGACAAACCAATTACGCATGCGTCACCGGTACACCCTTCCCGCGCGAGGCGGCGATATTAATTTGCATTACGCGTTTGAGACAAACGCGCATGGTACGCGGGGAAAGCACCCCACCACATTTGCCGACCCCACATCTGATCCGTGGGTATCTTCTGCATGCACTGAAAAAATCATCAAAATCGGATAAATGTTTTTTGTTAACTTCCGATGCGTGAATGATTTGCTTTTGTTTGCAATGTAAAATGGCACCAAAAGGTCGAATATCTTAAAGAAATAGCACGTTCAAAAGCCTATATATGAAATGCTTGTGCAGACCGGTCACTTGCCGACCGCACACCTGATCCGAACGTATCTTTAGCCTATATTGTGAAAATATCGGAGAAATCGTTTTTGTTAACACCCTATATTTGAATGATTAGTCCTATGTTTGCGATGTAAGTGGCAACAAAAGATCGGATATCTAGGAAATGGCACGTTCAAAAGCCTATAAATATATTATATGACAAGCTGCCGCAGACTGGTCATTTGCCGACCCGGCATTCAATGTATAGATATCTGTGGCATATATACTGTGAAAATAATATAGTCTAAATCCGAAAACTGGTTAGGTTAACCTGCATGAATGATTAGTCCTATGTTGGTAGTGCAGGCTCTAAATAGCAGTAACCGATTAGATAACTTGGTTAATCACATTATATTCCTGAAATAAAATTAGAGACCCTTTAAGGAGTAGGGCAATGTATTTTAGAAACTGTACACGTGATACAAATGACACAAAACCAGTATTTGTCAGATAACACATGATCATTGTTTTATGTGATCTCACAATTACGGCATAAGAAACATTTACGTAAACTTTAGTAATAGGTACATGTATGTGAAATGCTAGAGCAGACTGGTCATCTGTCGGCCCGGCATTCGATCCGTAGGTATCTTCGACATCTTCGGCATAAAATCAATGTGAAAATATCATCGTAATCGGAGAACATTTTTGTTAACATCCTATGCTTGAAGGATTAGTCCTATGTTGGTAGTGTTGACCCTAAATAGTAATAATATATTAGATAACTTCAGTAACCAGCATTTTCAAACGCCTATATGAAATGCTGGCATATATCGGTCAGTTGCCGACATGCACACTACTTGCCAGCACAATGTAGCACCAACATATGAAGTTTCAAGGCAATTGGAAATAAAATGTTGGTTTCATGGTGGTCTGGAAGGTAGGTTGAAATTATTGTAAAGGTACGATATACGTTACTCATTCATACATTCCACAGGAGTCGGAGGGGGTTATGGGGGCTAAACCCACCAATATTTCGAGTGGATGGTTAAGCACCACCTACAGTACTTTGTGAATTTTAAAAAATCTCCACGCTTCGAAAGTAATGCCCGACAGCAACGGGTGCTGAAGTTCTGGCTCAGACCCCAATATACAACTCGTTCCGACTTCTATGCATTTACTTGCTGTTCTTCTACTAGAATAAATACGTTAACGGTTTGCTGTCCGTCAACTATCGTTTAATAGCCCGAAATGTTGTACGCAATTTGTATTTCAACCCAAGAAATATTCGAAATATCTGTCAACATTCAGATAGATATAGTAAAACAATACTCGCTGTTGCCTCTCATTATCATTTATTGCAGTGCCAGACGTCCGTACCGTTGATGTGTTTGCTTCCTGCGGTCTTTACACACACGACATGATAGGTCTTGCTTTTTTGGTAATGAGCAACATCAAACTAGACGTCAAGGCTGAAAGGAAGAAGTTGGTAAACAAGAGACCACCGAGTGTAGATACCACACAAATCGGAAGAAAAACGATCGAATTCCAACTCGAACTGCGAAATCAATTCGAGACACTACAGGAACTAGACGACATCGACCCCATGAGCGAAAACATCACTGAGATGATCCAACTAAGTGCAACAAGTGTAGCCAAAACAATCAACAGGCATGTAGTGACGAGAATATCGTCAGCGACACGAGCACTAATGAAGAAACGACGAGAAATGGTGGATAACGACGACCGTAAAAAAAAAATATATAGTACGCAGAAATATGCAAGACCATCAAAAAGAAAGCGAAGGAGGACATCAGAAAGTACAAACAAGAGATCATACGAGAAACGATTATGTCACCAAAGAGCCTGAAGAAAGCAAGAAGAACGCAGGCACTAGGTCGAGACAGACTGATTACACTTCTAGACAAGCAGGGTAGAGAAATACAAGACCAAAATATGCCCATGGAACAAATAGAGGAATTCTACACCGAGCTATATGACAGTGAACAGAGTACCATAATTCACACCGACCCGAAAGAGGTACCAGAGATAACACCATGGGAAATGGAAGCTGCACTAAGATATATTAAGAATGGAAAGACATCAGGCAACGACCTTGTAAACATTTAAACATTAAAAGCAGGAGAAGATATCATTTCGAAGACACTGGCTAAGCTGTATTCTAAATGGTTATCAGAAAGATGAATACCCACCGCTTGGAAGAACGCAAAAATTGTGATAATCTTCAAGAAAGGAAATAAGAAAGACTTAAAGAACTACAGACCGATATGTTTGTTATCAAACATCTACAAATTACTCACAAAGATACTAACGAATAGACTAGAGAAGACACTGGACGAAAACCAACCACGAGAGCAAGCAGGATTCAGAAGCAGGTATTCAACGACAAACCACATACACGTCGTAAACCAACTGAAAGAGAAGTGCCGAGAATATAATATCCCGCTCTGCATCGCTTTCGTCGACTACGAGAACACTTTCGACTTGGTGCAAACTCAAGCAATACTGAACTCCCTTCAAGAACAGGGGATAGAAGATGTGTACATCGATCTCCTGAAAGACAGTCCACCTACACAAAAAAGAGCAACAAGATCAACATCAAGAGAGGAGTACGACAGAGTGGCACATATCGCCCTAGTTGTTCACGGCAACACTCGAAAGCATATTCCGAAGACTGACCTGGTAAACCACAGGCTTGATGATAGACGGAGAATATATCAGCCATCTTCGCTTCGCCGATGACATACTCATACGCGCTACTACACCGCAAGAACTACAAAACATGCTGCAGGAGCTAGCTAATGAAAGTGAAAAACAAGGTCTCAAGATGAACATCTCGAAGACAAAAGTGATGCTAGAAAATGACACACCAATATATATCAACACGACGCAGCTAGGGAGCGTTGAAAGCTACGTCTATCTGGGACAGCGATAGAGTATCAGAGACAAAAACCAAGACAAGGAGATTCAAAGAAGGATCACCGCCGGCTGGACACCATTCGCCAAACACCGCGACATATTCTAGGGTAACTTTGGAACCTGCTTGAAGAGACAAACCTTCAACTCATGCGTACTTCTAGCGATGACATACGGCGCGGAAACATGGGCACTCACCATCCAGGCAAAGAACAAGCTAGCAGCCGCACAAACAAAGATGGAAAGAAGTATGTTAAACATCACATATCGGGAGAGAAAAACAAACATCTGGGTAAGGCAGAAGACAAAGGCCATAGACGTGATACAACAAATCAGAAGACAGAAGTGGACCTGGACAGGGCACACCAGCAGACTACGAGATAACCGATGGACATCGCGTATCACAATCTGGAGACCTAACGAAGGGAAACGATCTAGAGGAAGACCGGCGAGACGGTGGAGAGACGAACAAGACGAGTAATGGAAGGGCACCATCTGGCAGAGGATAGCGCAAGACAGGCAGATTTGGAAACGACATGCCGAGGCCTTCGCCCAACCACGGGATACTGCGGCTGCACAATGATGATGATGATGATGATGATGATGATGATGATGATGATGATGATGATGAACCTTTTTTCACGCAAAATTATGTTTTGACCTAAAACGGCACCAAAGATTAACAATTAATTTTTTTATCGGCGTGCCATTTATTCCGCTGGACATACGACCGATTATTCTGCAAAAATATATAATTTATTGAATAATAAATAATTCCAAAATGATACATACGTTAGCAAGTTAATAGAGTCGATGTTGTACATTCACTTTCATTAAAAATAGTTAACAATAATTTTAAATTTACAAATCTGATCGGTAGTGAAGTGATGCGCAATATCTAATATGTTGCTCATTTCTATTTCGGTAGTATTATTTAAACAGTAATTTGTCGTTTCGCAAGTAATAGGTTACTCCTAATTTGTTAACGTTTTCTGTTGATGTGCTACCCGTTCATATTCGTATCCTGAAAATAGCAAACGTACTGCCTCTCTATAAAACTAAACAAACGTTCAGCGTTCTAACTATTAGCTATTTTCAAAAGTACTTATTTTCTCTAAAATATTGGAAAGACAAGTGGAATTGGCTGTTAAATGTTATTAATAAACATAATATTCTCTACAAATATAAGGTTTTTTTGTTTTCGAAAAATAAATTCACTACGTTTATGTGCGTGTGCATGTGCGTGTGCGTGTGCGTGTGCGTGTGCGTGTGCGTGTGCGTGTGTGTGTTACATGCGTGCGCGTGCGCCTGTGCGCGCGCATGTGCGCGCGCATGTATGTGATTTTTATTTGTGTGTACAGTGTATTGTAAAATGTTACAAAAAATTTATTTGATATCTTATTTGACTACTCGGATGGAACAGTACATGGTCACCCAGCTGGTGGGGTTACAATAATGAGAAATGATACAGAAATAAAACGAACATATACCAAACCACTACATCTAAGTCTTGATGGTGTGGAAGTTAGACAGGGAATTTAACACACACACACACACACACACACACACACACACACACACACACACACACACACACACACACACACACACACACACACACACACGCAAACAAACATACACACACATCTGATTATAGTTAGACGCTAGTGGAGTGATTTTTTGAAAACGAAGCTGATATTTGTAAAGAAAACGCAAAAAAATAGGGGTAACTTATTACGTACTAAATTGTACATGATTGTTTGTAATAATACTATTCAACTAGAAAGGAGGTACTGGTTACATCTTGCACAAGGGTCAGATTTTTTTAATTTAAAGATGCATTGCACAATGAGCTATTTGCTGTCATATGTATAAGTTGGCATTTCATATGTTATTTGATAACTTGTATTTTTGCCAAAATTACCGGTGGCCACGTATTTTCAGCGGAATATGGCACGCGGATATACTTGTTAATCTTTGATGCCGTTTTATCTTAAAATTGCATAGTACGTGAACAAGGTTACATGGAGTTGAGGAAAGTGATATATAGTTGATGATATTGTATGGGGCATGGTGATTCACTTAACAGTTTTATTTAATTTAAAATATGGGCGATCTCAGAATGCAACGTTTAATTCGAGTATGTTTTCCAAAATACTAATCTTTGCATTCAAATATGCTATACTATTATTTAGTTTAAATTTTCAAGCACTTTCACATAATAGTACAATCTCAAATACTAGTTTTATATTATGTATTTCTGTTAAACATAATAATTAATAAAGTAATTTCAGCGATTTGTTTTTCAAAATGCCACCAGTGCGACCGAATTGTCCCGCCGAAGCCACCAACTTTTGCCGCCTAGCCGAAGCGGTAAGGCAGCCGAAGTTTCCTAAGTACAAAAACCAGTGGCGCTGCAGTCGTATTTTGCTTTTCGTTCTGATGCAGTGAAAACGAACAACGGTTTGTTTTATCGTTATTTCTAACATGTATTAGAAATACCGCGAATAGTAGATTTTATTCGTTTTTCGTACTTCAAATATGAAAACGAAAAACAAACATTGTTTGCGTTTATTCTTTTTCGTTCGCCAATTTCAAAACAAAAAAGGTAAAGACAGTATATATACGGACCCGTGTTGCAGCGTTTACACTGGCTACCAGTTCATTTGAGACCGACCTAAAAATTGCTCCTGTTTACGTATTGTGTGTGTTTTTATCATTCACCGACGAGGACATTTTATGTGCTTTCTTTAGAAAAAAATTATTTTGTTTTATTAGTTTCGATTCTTAGCATAGTTATGGTAATTCTTCTTGTATAAATGAATGCATTTAAAGTAGTTTTTAAAAGTGTCTTGGAATATGTATTTATTAAAAAGTTTTTTAATGATCTCTCTATTTTAAGTTGTTTTAGTAACTATATTTAAGGTAATGTTATATTTTTACATGTTTATTTCTTAGTTAGCATTTCTTTTTATGTAAAATACTATTATATATGTGTGTATGTATGTAAAGCGCCCAAGAGCAATTTTAATTGATCGGGCGCTTTGTAAGTATTTTTATTTATTCATTATTTATTTATTTAACTTAAATTAGAAATTCAAAGAGAAGCTACGAACAAAAATTAGCTTGTAATATAAAACATGACAGCAAGAAGTTTTATGCATGTGTTCGGAGCAAACAGAACGTTCTGGATAAGGTCGGTCCTCCAGAAGATAGTGCTGGAAATATAATATCAGAGGGATTCATAATGGCAGAAGACCTGAATGAGTGTTTTAGTTCGGTGTTTACCAGGGAAGATATTAGTTCATTGCCAGAACCTGAGCCTAATTTCAAGGGGGCGGGATCAGACTAGTTAGGACAGTTAATTGTAACCCCGGAAATGGTAGCTAAGAAAATAAGGGCTATGAAATAAATCACCTGGAGTGGATGGGATTCCACCCAAACTACTATTGCAAATTGTAGAACAAATTAGCATATCGCCTGCAAGAGTATTCAACTTGTTATTAGAAGAGGGGGTGGTTCCTTTAGAATGGAAAGAAACAAACATTATACCGTTATTTAACAAAAAGGTTCGAGAAACAAGTCAGAGAACTACAGACCAATGAGTTTAACATCGGTGATTTGCAAATTATTAGAAAGACTAATTAAAGATCACATGGTGGATTTTCTGGTTAAACATAACTTGATAAACCCATCTCAACATGGGTTTCTAAATGCGAGATCATGCTTAACAAATATGTCATGTTTTTTTGAATATATCACTAAATGGGTAGACTAGGATCACCAGTAGATATCATCTACTTAGATTTTCAGAAAGCCATATCAAAGATTACTGCTTAAACTAAAGGCCTTTTTGCATAGGAAATGTCATAATTAACTGGATGGAAAAATGGCTGATTGACAGAAGACAACGGGTAGTAGTTGATGGGGAAGCTTCAAACCGGAAATCAGTTTTAAGTGGGGTACCACAGGGATCAGTATTGGGACCTATACTATTCTTGGAGGCCATATCGCAAGAAGGACATAGATATGCTAGAAAGAGTACAGAGGAGAGCGACAAAATAATAAAAAACCGAGGGATCTTAGTTATGAAATACATTATAAAAGAATATCGTTTGACAACACTAGAGACCAGGAGATTGAGAAGAGATCAGATAGAAGTATTTAAGATATTGAATGGTTATGAAAATATTGATAGAAATATTTTCTCAGTTAAGAAATATTATAGAAAGACTAGAGGACATGAAGTTACATTAGTAAAGGAGCAGTGTATATTAGATATAAGAAAGTTCTAAATGGAATATATTATCTGCTGATTGTGTGGATGCTAGTAGCGTGAATATGTTTTAAAATAAAATCAGAAGGGCGGGATACACATAGATAACAAGGGTTATACTCTCGATAAGCCAAAAGGCTTCCTTGTCCACCTGCAATCTAGAGTTTATTTTCTGGGTGGCAATCTTGTTAAAGAATTACCAGTGTGGTATGTTGTTATTCACAATTATGTCATTGAATAAACGTATAGAAAACGCTCTGACTTACCCCTATACCGAAATAGTTGACATCTATGTGAATGTGATCATCACTGATGATCAGAATTGTAATGCAACCAAGTGGTAACAAAAGTGTGGGCTATATTAATTGGTTAAAGCAAAACATGGCATTCTCGGACCTAATTGTAAAACAAAATGTTACGTATTTGAGAAAATGGCTTGTTGTGTTTGATGCGCCTACCTTATCTCCAATTAGCGTTCAAACATTTTTGAGCTGATATAGTTCTATACTTACAAGTATTTGTCCGCAATTTACCAGTCTCCAGTAAGGCTATCCAGTTTTCTTTCGCTAACTTTTTCGATATTATTTTGTACATTATTAATTTTTTTATAATACTGTTATGTATTTCAAACGATACGTTTTCGGACTACGTAGATTTAACTACAAGTAGATGAATTATTGTTTGTTGATACTTTGGTACTGTAGGATTAAGTACAAATTCGCAGTGTCGCATTTAGCGCAGGTTTGATAGGGCAGTTGCCCAGGGGCCTCCACAAAATAATTGTTATGGGGCCTCTACAACACGTTTTAGGTTATGGCCCCTTGACTTTTGTGTCAAAGAAATGCAGGTGATGTAACGCCTGTTGCGACTCTACGTGGAACCATGACAACGACAAACTAGTGGGTGACTTTGCAAAGTGTACGTTCTAAAATACAATTGTTATATGACGCAGAGTTGTGTTGTGGGATTATGTTGTGAATTCCATCTTGAATTAGATAGGGAGGAGGGAGAAATGCTAGGATGACCGGTTCTCCACTGCCCATGTGTGTCCACAGTCCTACATCCGGCGCTGCAAATGCGCGATTTAAAATGTACTTGCATACGGCTTGAAACGACCTTGTTCAACGCACATTAGGTTGGTTTCTACATCTACCCATAGTGGCACCAATGTATTATTGAACATGTTTTAAAACAGGCTTATACTTTTAAAAAGTGTTAAACTTAAAAGGTATATCC
The DNA here is from genome assembly GCA_020002185.1 of Paraescarpia echinospica. Lineage (NCBI taxonomy): Eukaryota > Metazoa > Annelida > Polychaeta > Sabellida > Siboglinidae > Paraescarpia > Paraescarpia echinospica. The sequence goes on from CM034532.1 coordinate 32,802,858, forward strand.
CATTTGTTTACTTAACGAATTATATTTGCTGCGTCATTTCCGGTCGCAGGCAATTATCTTGTTGACCTATCATGGCTGAGCTAACAGGTAGTACGAAACACTTCCTGAATTGGCTCGTTCATGTTGAGTTTGATTCCATGAAACAGTCAATGTTTTGATGTGACACAGTTGATGTGACGATGTGTGACGATGTGTGACGGCAAACATTAACTGATTGTGGAGATTAGGATCAACATTGACAAAATTATCGGTATTACTGGTTTGATCGACCAGTGCACAGCCAATATTTTAATAGCCCGTAGGCAGACCAAAGTTCTCAATTAACGAAATAGCTTAGGTTAAGACAGCGACTCGAATAAAGTACAAATTAATGTTTCAATGGCTCGAACTACCAAGGCTGATGTAATCAGCCTTGTAATCGTGTACCATACACTGCCATGTTCTTGTACAAACACACACACACACACACACACACACACACACACACACACACACACACACACACACACACACACACACACACACACACACACACACACACACACACCCACACACACACGCACACACACACACATATTTACTTTAAAAGAATAAATTTGAATGGGTAATTATTTTATCACTTTTTAAGAAGGTGCGTTCTTATCTGACGAGTAATCAAGTTTGCTTTTGGTAAAAACAAAATAATTGCTTTTGTTTAAGCATCACTGGTAAGGGTGTTCATGTTTATCACCTTAATTATCATGTATCCCTTTTAAGTGAATGACAAGGTGGGATTTATAACCAGTATTATGTAATGGGTTTTTGAGAAATGTAAATTCGTTTGCAGGTCTATGTAAATCACGGTTTGAAATGTTCAAGACGAACTGCATATTCAGATCATTTTTTTGCAAATGTTTCTCCTATCTGAAGCACTGGTGGTGCCTGCTTACTGCAGCAAGTGGTGCCACTCTCCAAATGTTGTCATGGCGAGTTTTTGCTAACGCTAAATTATTATAGGCGTTCACTTACGATGATACATAGATCAATTGTGTTAATCTCACAAGTCTTGCTCGAGACGGCAGTAACAATGTAGTATACCACATGTGAACGGACGGATGGGTGCTCAAACTCCGTAGTAGTTGAGCTTATTGCACAGTCGTAGAGAAAACAAGAAGAGGTTCATGCATTGAATGGATTTTTTTATAAACCAATCTCCAAGGTACATCTCTTGAGAGGTATGTCTTATTATTAGCTATCTTCGTATTAGAGTAAACTAATGTTGAGAGAGAGAAGGGGAGGCGAAGTGTCGTTGGAAACAGGTTACTTCTACAACTGAATGCCGATTTGGTGTCAATACAACACGTAAAAAGACATTTGTGGCATATATAAGGTGTATCTACGTTATTTGCAACAAAATCACGAGTCATGGAGATGCTATATAATATGTAATATTTACCATCGTCAACCAATTATAACAGTGTTATCAACCCCGAAGGATGGATCATTAATACTAAAGTGAAATCTGTTCCATCCTCCGTATTAATTATTATATAGTAACGCAATGTTTCGTATTATGCTTTGAATACAGTCATGCCTATGTTAGGTTTGCATTTAGGCATATGCCTAAGATACTGCATCTGTATACCTACTTTATCCATTTAACGTGGTTAACCCCACTGAGTTCGGTGTACGTCTTCCTGAACTCTAGCAAAGTTGTGTATCGAGGGTTTCCAAGTAACACTTTGTGGTCTATTTCGTCGTGGCGTATCAACAAATCACTCGTTTGCGGTGGCGCCATCTGGATAATTGATCACAACTCAATTATCTCGAGAAGAAGAAAGGCCCTCTAAAACATAGCATATAAACCACCTAAGTTACTTTCTAATGTTATTGATGGTGTGACAGGGTCACACAACATTGTAAATATGTGGCAATCTCGTTATGAGGATCTGTTGAATCGTCTAAATAACAACAAAGATGTATATAGCATTTGTAAAAATGTTGAGTATGAGATGGTCATAGAGGTGTCACTCTCTGAGATTATCTATGCCATAAAAGATCTGAAAGACAACAAGAGTTGTGGCTTGGATGGTATATGTGCAGAGCGTCTGAAACACTGCAGTGACGTAATAATTCCAATGTAGTCTGTGTGTTTTACTAGTCTACTTGTTCATGGTATTTACCTGAATCTATGATATGTGTTGTATCTGTGCCCATTGTTAAACACACAAATACTAGCATATGTAGCAAGAGTAATTACATACCTATTGCTCTAGCCAGTATAGTGTCCATAGATTTTGAAAACATAATTTATGACCGCATTGCCTACAGCTTAACTACATGTAATAATCAGCTTGGCTTCAAGGCTAAACACAGTACATATATGTGTATATATGCTTTCAAAGAGGCTGTACTAAAGTATCGTAACCTGAACAGTAATGTATATTCATGTTTTTGGATGCTTCCAAAGCATTTGATCGTATAAATCAGAATGTTCTGTTTGAGAAACTTGTAAAACGGGGTATGCCCATGTACATAGTTTGAATTTTAATATTTTGGTGTTGTACTCAACAACAAAATGTACGTTGGAAGAATATCATGTCTGACCGCTTTTCTGTTAGTAATGGAGTACGCCAAGGAGGAATTCTTTCTCGGTATCTTTTTTGAGTTTACATGGATGATCTCAGTAAAAACTAAACAATGTTAATGCTGGATGTATAATAGGCATGTCGTTAATTAATCTTTTGATGTATGCTGACGATTTAGTGTTCTTGGCTCCCTCATCTATAGGTTTATCAGTGTTGTTATCTGTCTGTTCAGAATATGGAAAAGAACACGATATCAAATATAATAGTGCCAAAAGCAATGTTCTGATTTTTTATTGTAAAAGGCCCAAGGCTATATACCTCCCAAACTTTGTATTGAATGGTGAAACATTACCAAGAGTTAGCAAATGTAAATATCGTGGGCATATTATCACGGAAGATCTCAGTGATAATGGTGCTATGGCTAGGTGGTAGAAACAAACCTATACTCAGGGTAACGCCTTAATCCGAAAATTCTATATGTATACAGAAGCGGTAAAGTGTACTCTGTTCAGATCATATTGTACTTTATTATATACGTGTCAGTTATGGTGGAACTATAAAAGAGAATCAAATAGAAAACTGTGTGTAAAATAAAAAAAATTATTTAGATTGCTGTGCATTGAACCTAGAGATTGTAGTGCTAGTTATATGTTTGTATGACGAGGATTACCTACTCGCAAAATGTTGATCAGAAAAAAAGTGTGTATAGCTTTATGGCGTGTTTAGCTAAATCGGGCAATGCAATATTACAGAGTATTATGAACAGTGATACATTATACACGTCACCACTGTGTCGTCACTGGCGAAAGTTGCTATATATTTACAGTTATTAGTCATAGTCTAGTCTATATTTTATATGGATGTAACTTTCCGGAATAAAGTTATTGAATTTAGTTGAATAAGTAAATTAATATAAACATAAATATCGTTCTGTTTTGTGAAATCCATCCCCAATTGGTAGATCAGAGGTCAATGGCGCAAGAAAGCGAATAAACGTGGAAAGAGGCGAGTGGACCTCGTCGCCTCGGGAGAGATGCACGTACGGTACTACAACGTTAGCGTATTGATATAATGAAGGTTTCACCACATCAGGCTGCCATACGGAGCTTACACTCTGGATTGTACAGTTAGATTCTTTCAGAAACAATGCGGCTAGTGTGTTGAACTGGTGTCATGGTTACGTATCATTATCATGTTGTTCAATCACTCGAAATAAAGGTTACTGGGACACATAGATGACCTATCTGCAATAAATGTTGGAAAGTCCTGACATATCTAGGTAGAGTGGGGTATTTGAAGAGGTAATATTTGAACAGCAGCTAACAATCTACATCAGTAAGAAAAAACTTCAACTATCTTAATACTCTGCTTTAATCACAAGTGAAGCTCTTCAAGGGGGACGGTGACTGACTTCTAGTCAATAAAAACATAATATATTCTAATGTAGTGGACACTTTCAAAAGTGTTTTCCATTGACCATGAACTATAATATATGCATATTTCTTAATGCGGTTTATGTTGCGATCGAAGGCAAACTATTTAAGAATAAATAGAAATTAACAGCAAAGCGTCATTCTGCAGATGTAACGTTTCTATTAACGTGAAAAACCCATCTTGCTAAATTTCCCACTTTTTACAACGACAATACCAAAATCGTTGTCCACAATTGATAAGCATTCTGATTGCAGATATACAATAGAGCGCGAGGCACAAACACAACGTCCAGGTAGAACCATGCAACGCTCAACCTCAAGATAGAACCATGCAACACACAACCTCCAGATAGAACCATACAACTGACAGCAACACTACTGTATTGAGCAAGTATTGTTAATGTACTCTTATCAAGAGGTTACCGTGTATTACGAAGTTATATCGACACGACGACACCCCGGTGTAGCAATAGTTGTAGCACCATCTGGACAGATGAAGCCAGAGTGGACATATGAGATACCAGACCTATATATTCCAGAAAACCCTAGCAATATGCAGTTAAATTAGAGACGCAAGTTTGAAGATGATGGTTGTCTATATATCAGACGTGGAGATGAGGGATTGAGCAACTCTACAGTAGGGGCATACCAGGTTCCATATAAGTCCCATATAATGCATTGGTGCATGCATTGTATACTCTTTTTATCCTACCTTTGTATGGTAAGATAATCTCTAGAGCTATTAACCTGTTTAAAACAAATGCTATCTTACCTCATTTACTTCACAAACCCCATTTTATCTATCATACAACAATTGTACTATCCTTATTGGACCAAATAAACTTTCATATATTTATCATGATGTAGTAGCCAATGTTTATCATACTGAAATATATTTTGGGAGCTATTAATCGTTTGCAAAGAAATATGCCAATAAACCGAGGGCGTCAATTATTACCATAACAGTGGCGCCATCTAGATATTTGATCACCCCTCATTTCTCTTAGGAAGGAGAAATGCCCTCTAAAAATTAATACATCGCCAACTGTTATGTCACAGGTCCCAGGTCAAATGTCCAAAAAAAAGCGAATGAACATAAAACATTAACAGGCTGAGGGTACTTCGGCGCATCGCAACAAATGCACTTACAATGATCCATAGTTAGCGTTTTAATATAAAGATTGGCTCAATGTTGCTACAGTTTGGTGTGTCTTCTGTGAGCATGGTAGTTGCTTACAAGTCAGTCAGTCTGGTGTTGTGGTGTTAGACAAAAAATCACAACCACATGGGCGTTTGTTTTCTTCAAGACATTAGTGTTATCTAATAAATAGAGATAAAAGTGATGAGCTTTGGTCAAAGCAGTCTATGTCCTCTCAGCAAGGTGAATGCGGTACTTTGTTCTCCTAGTACATGACGTTGGTAGTGGAAAAGGTGGATCAGCGTGGAAAACAAAGTGGGTGTTGTGTGTATGTATGTATGTATGTATGTATGTATGTATGTATGTATGCATGTATGCATGTATGCATATATGCATGTATGCATGTATGCATGTATGCATGTATGTATGTGTATGTATGCATGCATGCATATATTTATGTATGCATGTTTGTATGTATGCATGCATGTATGTATGTTTGCAAGTATGCGTATGCATGAGTGCATGTATACATGTATGTTTGTTAACGTTTTCTTCATAGGTGATTTGCATCTCGGGAGCCAAACTTTCAAGAGTATTATTTACGACCTTTCGAATAAAAGTAACTCGTATATGTTTTTGAAATTCCCTGCACGTTAAAGGTTCTTCCCATCTAAAGGTTCGTACGAGGCGTTAGGCGGACGCTATTCGATTGTTCGCAACGTCACGCGTGTACGTTTTCTGCGATTTTCCCTAGCTACGTAAACCGTTCACCAAAAACTGCTAAATTACACATCTTAATAAACGTCAGGCATGAACAGGCTTACGTCTTCTTACTTACTTCTGCGTATGTGTGTGTATCGCCACCAGGAGGCTTACTTCTTCTAACTTACTTCCGGGTATATGTGTGTAGCGCCACCAGAAAGCTTACGTCTTCTTATTTAATTCTGCGTGTATGTGTGCCTAGCGCCGCCAGGAGGTTTTTTGCAAGTCGGTTTAATTACGCCATGTTTACATGTATATGAAATTGAGGAGATGCGTTACGCGAATGGCGCTTGTTGTGTCCTTGGGAGTAAGGCCACATAGAGTAGTAAACAAACACTCGTCGTGAACTGGGTTGACGCAGTGCTGGAACAATGCCACAAGACCCGTTGTCGGCGTACTCTTGGCAACCCTTGTGGCCGTCTTTATCTCGAGCACTCTCGTAATCTGGTCGTGGCGTGACTGGGCTATCGTTTTGAAATGGGGTTTTACAACTCATTCACTTAACAAAGCTATTTAAAAAACATATTAATGAACTTGTTTACTTCTATGAAATAAAACATACGTCCACAAAATGTTGGAAGGGCTGTGGTTGCATTAATGTGATCATGGGTAACCAATATGGACGTGGCACATACATGACATAAGTGCAGAGGAGGCCGGGGCGGGATGGCAATTTGGGCGGGTGGAATTTGTTGCGATCCATTGGAAAACGAATGCACGTATCATGTTGTGGCTGCACCAAGTGAAGCTCAATGGTATTACCCACAACAGCAGACAATTTGCAGATGCAAAGGCGGAACACGCAAACATTATTTCCAGTTGTCGCTTTATCACTATGTTAAGTGTTAAATTGAAATATGATCAATGTCTTTCAGAATATGCCTAGTAGTTTTTTTTGTCATGGTGTGTAGTATAATTTGATGAAGGGATGACATAGGGACACGCGTAGTACTAAATGCTATTGTCCTACATAGTTTGTGTGTTGTGTAAAATAAATATTCTTTCCTAGCGTATGCTAACTTATCAAAACCACGCTGTAGTATGTTAAAAGTACAAGTCAAACGCAGAAACTGATTCTTCGGTATGTGACTAGTCCAAACTAAAACAAAGGGTTATCACTACGGTCACATTCATCCAAAAAGAACGATACAAATGTTCGAACATAGCATTGCAATGTCTCGCTTGGAACCAGGTACGACGTCCCGTACTCGACACAGAACAGATTAACGTCGATACGTCTGAGCGCACTTCCACCGACCCGTATTCATCTCGCATAAGAGATTCATTTCTCGTCTGATAACTCGTGTTGCCGACACAGCCGTGGAAATCACGTTCTCTTGAAGGGTTTACCGACTAACCTTGTCATCGAGGTGATAATCCTTGCCTCGTTTTGTTCGCATCTCTAGGGGTTATTAAGTAAATTACCGAGTCGCTTACACGATAAGATAAGTCAGCGGCACACTCTGGAAATTCCATGACCGGTAACAGAGTTCGCTAAGAACTGTACTCTGTAGAACTCAGCCGTAGCATGATTCATAACCACGCGTCCAACACCATGTGATTCTATTTGTTTTAGTTCCTAGTATCACGCGGTGTCATTGTTTGTGCATTGACAACACCCGCAGGTGGTGTCATTCAACAGCCATCAACAAAAGCAGTACCCACACGACATATATTTACTTCCAATGGTAAAGTTTTCTTTACGTTATGATATCACAACATCTAACAAGTGTGCGTGTGCGCGTGCGCGCGCGCGTGCGTGCGTGTGTGTGTCTGATTTTGCAATATTATATAATTATAATCATATGCGTTTGAAGTATTATTTTTGGAAACCACGATATCACTAGTGATGCAGTCACCAATAAAGTGCTTATAAACCGATGCACTCACTATTGGTAGTATTGCGCCCAAGACAGTTCTTGTTTCATTGTTGATGTGAACTTTGCTTTGTGGCCCATGATGTTTTTCTTGGTTGTTTTTACGAAGGTTCCATGAGGTCACTCAAGAGAAGTGTCAGGTTGGGTGGGTACGGTGCGTCCGACCCAGGTACTGCATGGCATAAATACACAACACCCAATTCACCTTTCACAAGCGACCCCACTCATGATACAACCGCTTAAATATCATTATATTGCGATATTTGTGATACAACCGTTGCATAGATGTTGGTAGTACAAAAACAAAAACAATTTGCTGTCGCTGTTTCGATTGTGGTAGTAATGATGGTGGTGATGATGATGATGGTGATGATGATGATGGTGATGATGATGATGATGACGATGATGTTGATGGTGATGATGATGATGGTGATGATGATGGTGGTGATGATGATGATGGCGATGATGATGATGGCGATGGTGATGATGACGATGATGATGATGATGACGATGGTGATGACGACGACGATTTAACAACAATAATTAACAAGATTGCCGACCTGAGCTATAAGCTCCAGACGGCATGCGGACAAGGAAGCCTTTCGCTTAAAGAGTCAATTTTCCACCTACGCCCTCGCCCTCGCCAGATAGCTGTCATTTTTATTTTTGAACATATTCACACTGCTAGCATTAACACAATCATCATATAATTTGTTCCATTATATTATAATGAAATTAATCATTACGGAGATGAAATGTATCATGATTCCCATTTTCTTTAAATACCAATGATTGTAAATATTTTACCCCAACTGAATTCTCAAAAGCTTTCCACTGTGACAATATATCTCTGTCGATGTTATGTATGAATTGTCGCAGTTTAGAGGCACACTGGGATTCTGTGCAAGAAGTACTTTTTAACTTATCTTCAAATGGTCTCAAACTTGATTTAATTGGCTTAACAGAAATATTTAGAATTCGTGATTCCCAATAATACAAAATAAGTGGTTACCACAGTTTATTTTTTAATACAAGATTACAAAATGATGATGGGCATGGTGGAGTTGGAATATATATCAACGAAAGCTTCATCTACTCTAAACTTGAAGATCTCTCTATATTTATTCCCCATGTTTTTGAATCTATATTTTTTGAAGTTCAAGGTAATCATAATAAACCTTTTATAGTAGGTGTAATTTATCGTCCTAACTCTGCTCCTCGTGCATATATCGATATGTTTATAAGTAAAATAATAGAAATACAGGATAACATATCAAATGAAAATAAAACTGCTTATTTAATGGGCGACTATAACATTAATTTGCTAAACTTTGTAACCCATCAAAAAACCAATGACTTCATAGATAATGTAATATTTCAAGGATTTATTCCGCATATAATTAAACCAACACGAATAACATCATATTCGGCAACACTTATATACCACTTATATTCAAATCATACTCATCCTAGTTATGAATCGGGGATTATTATCACTGATTTAGCCGATCATTTTGGAATATTTCATATAATTTATGGCACACCTCGTCCACAACAATCAGTATATAGTCAGGTACGACAGTTGACCCCACAAAACATTGCATCATTTAGAAATCTATTAGATATGGCTGATTACTCAACTGTACTATCCACTGCTGATGCGAGTGAAGCTTATGATAATTTTATGATAATATACAAATCACTTTTCGAAATATCTTGTCCAATTAAATCTGTGAAAGTTAAAAAAAATACATTAAACGAGAACCATGGATTACTTCAGGCATATTGACGTCATCTCTAAATAAAGCAGAGTTACTTCGAAAGAAATTAAACAGACATAATCCAGAAATCATCAATAAATATAGAGAATATTGTAGTGTCTTTAATAAGATTAAACGAGCAGCAAAAAGTGCTTATTGTACAGAAATGCTAAAAGAACGTAAGCACAATATCAAAGAAACATGGGCTGTATTACGACAAGCAATACATAAACAAAAAGAATTCGCCAAACTACCTGAAACCTTCATCATAAACGGACAAGAGAATACAAATTTTTAAAAATTACAGAATTTTTTTATATTTTTTTCTTTGGAATAGGTAAATCGATAAGCAACTCAATAGCTCTTCCAGTTAAGCAATTTGAAACACACCTAAGAGGAAACTATCCCGTAAATGTTTTCATGCAACCAACGCAGACAACAGAAATAGAAATAATTGTACGAAAACTTAAAACAAAAAGCACTGAAGGTTTCGACGATCTATCCACTAAACTACTACAAGCGACCATACATGAAGTAGCTACGCCGCTTGAGCATATACTAAACCAATCCTTTGTCACGGGAATTGTTCCTCAAAACTTAAAAACTGCAAAAGTCATTCCCGTCTTCAAATCAGGTAACAATAAACTGTTCAACAATTATAGACCTATAAGTATTCTACACGCGATTTCTAAAATAATAAAAAAAATCGTATGCAATAGATTACTAATGTTCTTAGAAAAATAAAACATTTTGTATAAACATCAATATGGGTTTCGTGCAAAACATTCTACTATTCAACCAATACTGCACCTGCTGAAAGATATTGCAGAGGCAAACGATAAAATAACAAAAGACATTGGCTGTGTTTCTGGACCTTTCAAAGGCATTCGACACAATAAACCATGATATTTTACTGTACAAACTAAACTTTTATGGAATTCGGGGAATAAGCAATAAATGGTTTGCAAGTTATTTATCAAATCGAAAACAATATACTGAGATACACAAATGTCAATCATCTCCAAAAAACATAATAAATGGAGTGCCCCAAGGATTCATACTTGGACCAATCTTATTTTTTATTTATATCAATGATACAACTAACTCTACGTTTCTGAATCTATTATCTATTGCAGATGACACAACTGTATACCAATCAGGTCCTCATATTGATACTTTAATTGACAGCGTAAACCAAGAATTAATATATTTGTACGCTTGGCTTTGTGCCAATAAATTGTAATTAAATATAAAAAAGACAAACTTTTGCATATTTAGTCCACCGAATAGCAAATACCAGGTAAATAACTGTATTAAAATAAACGGTGAAATTATTAATAATGTTGGAAAGGATGACAAAGAAGAATCGGTGAAGTTCTTAGGAATACATATTGATAAACATTTAACATGGAAAAAACATATTAGTTCTAAAATATTTAGAGCAATTTTTGCAATTAATAGAATGAAATTTTTTTTGCCACGCAGTGCTTTAAAAACCCTATATTATACCTTAATTAAAAGTCACTTAACTTACGGTGTACAAGCATGGGGCAATGGAAATACCAAAAGAAAGATAGAAATATTACAAACACGCGCTATACGAATAATTAACAAAAAAAGATAGAGAAGTCACACCGATCCTATCTTTAAATCTGAAAATATACTTAAAATGACTGATATTCACAGGTTGCATGTCTCACTATTTATGTATGATTATCACCATAATACACTGCCTAAATCCTTCAAACACTATATACCAAAAAAGAATCTAGCCACTAACACCAGAATTACTAGACAACGTAAACTCTTATATACAGAGAAGCCCAGAACACATTTTTCATCTAAATTACCTAAACACCATTTTATAAACTATGGAATAATCTCGAATATAAGTTACAAAACGTCAAATCCAGACAACAAATGCAATTGTTATTATCCAATCATTATCTAGACAACTATATTAGCCACGTGCACTGCCTAAATCCCAAATGTGCGGAGTGCAATTAAATATTTGTTTACTTTTTATATTAATGTTTGGATCCGCACAAATTTCAAATTTCTTATCATTGTTTTCTAACAATAATTTCCTACACTAATTCGTTTCCTTCTCCATCGCATCCCCAGTCCGTTGTCATACAGAAGATATCATACACTCGTGATAATCATCGTATACGTATGTGTAAATATAATTCGAAATATATGTTTAAGGGGTCACAGGAAGACGGCAAATTACATGCCATGTGACCACCATGCAACACAACTTTATTTTTAAACGGTTGTTTTGTGTATGTATACTGCTATGTTGTTGTTGCAAAATAAATTGATTTGATTTGATTTGATTTGTCCTCTAGTCCTTCTATCTTTCTTAACTGAGAAAAAAATATTTCTATCAATATTTTCAAACCATTTATTATTTTAAACACTTCTATCTGGTCTACTCTCAATCTCCTGGTCTCTAGTGTTGTTAAGCCGCATTTTTAGGCGTATTTTGTAACTAAGATCCCTCAGTTTTTGTATCAGTTTAGTTGCTCTCCCCTGCACTCTTTCTAGCATATCTATGTCCTTCTTGCGATATGGCCTCCACGCTTGAATACAATATTCTAAATGATGCCTAACTATTGTTTTGTACAGCGGTATTATTAGCTCTTTTTCCTTATACGTTATGTTTTGTAAAATTAATCCAAGGATTTTATTTCCTTTTGAAGCTGCAATTCCGCACTGCTCTGAAACCTTCATATCAGCACTAATGGTTAACCCTAAGTCCTTTTCTTTTACAGTAGTACTTAGTACAGTACCCCCATTGTATATTCTACCTCTTCATTCCCATGTCATGTGTGGAGGCATTTACATTTCCCAAAATTTAACAGCATTTGCCACTTTTCAGACCATTTGATAAACTTGTCAAGATCATCTTGTAAATGTTGTCTATCTCCATCACTTTTAATCTTTCTAAACACTTTTGTATCATCCGCAAATTTCAACACGTTGCTTGTTAGTTCATCATCCAAATCGTTGATATATATTAAGAATAATATAGATCCTAGTACTGATCCCTGTGGTACCCCACTCAATACCGATTTCCAGTTTGAAGCCTCCCATCAACTACTACACGTTGTCTTCTGTCAATCAGCCATTTTTCTATCCAGTTTATTATACCATTTCCTATGCCGTGGACCTTTACTTTAAGCAGTAATCTTTGATGTGGTACTTTGTCGAAAGCTTTTTGAAAATCTAAGTAGACGATATCTACTGGTGATCCCTCATCTACCCACTTAGTGATGTCTTCTAAAAAACATAACATATTTATTAAGCATGACCTCGCTTTAAAAAACCCATGTTGAGATGGGTTTATCAAGTTATGTTTAATAAGACATTTTTTTAAATAACGGTATAATGTTTGCCTCTTTCCATTCTAAAGGAACCACTCCCTTTTCGAATGACAAATTGAAAACTGTTGCAAGCGGTACGCTAATTTGTTCTACAATTTCCAATAGTAGTTTGGGCGGAATCCCATCCATTCCAGGTGATTTATTAATTGTCCTAAATAGTCTGAATCTGCCCCCTTGAACTTAGCCTCTGGTATTGGCAGTGAACTAATATCTTCTCTGGTAAACACTGAACTAAAGTACTCATTCAGGTATTCTGCCATTAAGAATCCCTGATATTATATTTCCAGCACTATCTTCTAGAGGACCGACCTTATCTTGAACTTTCTGTTTGCTTCGAACATACGCATACAAAACTCTTGCTGTCATGTTTTATATTACTAGCTAATTGTTGTTCACAGTTTCTCTTTGAATTTCTAATGTCAGCTGTAGCTTGGTTAAGTTCTTCTTTATAACTGTTTTAGTCTTCATCATTTACAGTACATCTATATGACTTCCACATAATTTATTTATACTTAATTTTTCTAATGGCTTCTTTCGATAAGTGTTTCTTTTTGGACAGTTTCCCTTGCTTTTTGAAGGGTACAAATGTTTCGACTATGCACTTAATTTCACTCGTGAATATATTCCAGCATTATGATGCTGTCTTATTTTTCAGTGTGTTATTCCAGTCTATCTTTGCTAAATATTTCCTCATGTCCTTATACCTTCCTTTGTGGAGATTTCTCCTCTACTACTTTTTACTATTCCTTTCTGATTTTATTTTGATGGTAAAATGTGTCTGGTTGTGATCACTACTCCCCAGTGGCTCACATATCTTGACATTGTCAACTAATTCATTCTGTGAGGACAAAACTATGTCTAACACATTCTCACCCCTGGTTGGTTCTAGCATATGTTGAGAAAAGAAAGTATCTTGAACTAAAACTAAAAACTTGTGGTCCTCACTCCCCATACTATGTAGAGATTTCCATTGCCCGTGGTTAAAATGGTTCTCTGAGTAAACTGCTGCCCCCTTTCCACTAAGATGGAGGCCATCTCTCATTTACATATCTTCCCTCCCAACAAAGTATCCCCATAAATATGTGAATCCCATCCCCTCTTCTTCACACATCTGCTCAACTAGTGCGTTGATCGCCATCCTCTTGCAGTTTCTATATACGTTGCCCCCCTTCCTCCCATTACTGGCAAAATTCCTGACAGAATAATCTGTTCAGCTCTTGTCTTCTTTAGCTTCCTCACTAACTGTCTATACTTCTGTACTATCCCAGTTGTTCCCTCCCTGTCTGCATTATTTGTTCCTACATGTACCAGTACAGACCCTCCCTTGCCATGTCCCAATACCTTCTCTACCCTGTCAGTCACATGTTCAACCCTAGCCCCCGACAACGACGTCCTTCCCCTCGCTCAGTGTCTTGTCCGTCTTTCTTATAATGGAGTCGCCCATAAACACTCTCTCTTTCCTCATTGCCCACTCAATCACTGCCTTTGAATAGCTCCTTCTTCGGTTTGCATCTGTCTGGTTGTTGTCTTTTCCCCTGTCGTCTTCTCTCCTGTCACATTCTCTTCCGATCCATTCTTTCCTGTCGCTTTTTCTACAGTGGTACAATTACCCGTTTCTCCTTATATATGATATGTCTCCTAATTAGCCCTAGTATTTGGTTATACTTTGAAGCAGCAACTCCACATCGGGGTCAGTTCGTATCAAATCACCCCAAAAGATGGAATTTTTAACCACACACCCTCAGATTTGTCTGGAATTGTGTTTCTTCGGTGGTTTTGGCTGAGGAAGCCTTATTTTCAAAAATGAGCTCAATCGGACCGGCGGTTTAGGCGCTACGGCCCGATCATTTTAATAAAATCACCCAAATTAGGCGTGGCGCCGTATATTTGAACGTCCACAAAAATCAGTAACCACTGGTCCAATCTTGAATAAATTAAAGTGTGATGACCCTTTGACCTTCACTTTGACCTTGAATTTGACCTTGTTGCCCTCGTGACCTTGAAATTAAAATCGACCAAAATTATAGCCCAACATTTTCTACAAAATTTAACAGAACCAAAGGTGTAATATCCCTTAGTAGTCCATAAAACCATATTGAACAATAATGAATGGAAATTAAAACAACTGACCGTCTCAGATTTGTGTAGGAGCCATGCCCACATTAATGATTTATGGCAGATTTGTCAAAAGAATAAATATTGGAATGTTCTACGTATATACCCCAAACCTCAACTAGAGATGATATATACTATACTTACCAAAACATAGGCCCCTAAATGGCAAGTTTCCATGTGTTATAATGAATGCATTCATTCTATGGAAACCTAGTACACACTGCTCTCTGCTTTAGTACATAGTTGCACTCAGTTTTAAAACACCAGGTGGCAGTTTCTAAGCCCCTTAAACCCAACGTGTGAACCCCTAACAACCACATGTTCATCAAGTTAAAACAATAGGGAAAGTTCTGGGGTGTTTTTATCTCAAATTCACAACTTTCTGAGGCTGCTTCTAAAACTGTACGTGTACATCTATTATTCTAAAACACTTCTGATAAAGTGTTTATGATGGTATTGAAGGCACTGTGAAAAGGCTAGTTACAAAAGCCAGTCTCCAACGCCCATATGATAACCCTATTCTTACCATTGAAGCAATCATGAAGTTCTGTACAAAAAAATCGAAGGATCAAATTCTTTAATGTAGCACCAGAGAAAATTGCTAAATGTAAAAATTAATTCAAAGCGCAGTTCGAGTCATCAAGGACTACAAAAGGAACTCTGCAACAGCATCGATTTGTCCCCGCTTCACATCACAGTTACAGGTCTACAACTTGAGTGCTCAAGCTGATGAACCAAAATTGGTCTCCGTGACACTGACAGCTCATGGCAATCATGAGGATTTGGAATCAGCCAAACTTGTAGAAGTACAAACACCTCTACAAATTCATGAACATAACTTTGTTTGCTGTCTTTATAAAAATCTGCCATGGAGAGGAATGGTGGATGAAATCTCGAATAAATTTAGTGACTTCAATATAAACTTCATGCACCCACATGGGCCAGCAAAGCAGTTGAAACACCCTTACTTAGGTCATCATCATCCAGAGAATATAGCAACAGCCGAAATGATGTGATGAACATATCCAAACTTTGTGATAAGTGGACCATTGAAAATGAGTAGTGAAGTGAATTGACAAATACTGAAGCAAGGCAATTAAGCGCATGGTATACCGGTAAATGAGACGTGTTTATTCGTAGTTCACACATCTGGTTTTAATGACGCACCAATTAAATTGCAGTTAATTGCATGGAGAAAGTTTTTTGATTTGTTTTTGTGGACTACTGAGGAATATTACACCTCTGGTTCTGTTATATTTTGTAGAAAACATGTTGGGCTACAATTCAAATTCAAGGTCAACGTGAAGGTCAAAAGGTCATCACACTTTAACTTACACTTAATCAAAAATCAAATAATGACAGCTTTTGAATCCTTGGGCAATGTCCATTCCATAGATGCCATTCCCATCAAGATTGGACGA